>CM059871.1:15177140-15845734 GCA_030490815.1 Acer saccharum
GTTGAGCCACAAAATCAAACCCTAGAGAGAGAGGCTCCTTATTCTTGAGAGAGAAAGAGAGACTTGAGAGAAAAGCTTAAAGATTACATCTTTATCTCTCTAAACCCATTCCCACATGCACAAATCATCATCTAGGCATCATCTAGGTTCATCTAGTATGTGCTAATGCATGGGTCTTCTTCAACACACATGTTATGATTTGTTAAACACTAATTTCATCTAATCTTAGTTTTTACTTATCAATTTATCTCTTTTATCACTTGTATGTTCTTTGAGTAATTTCTACATACATGATTGAGATTATGTGTTGATTGGGTTATTTATGTTAGCTAGGTTTTCATGCCTATTTTATATCTAGCTAATTAATCTCATTATATGATTGAGATTATTTTTGATAGCTTAAATGATTAGGTCATTATTACCTAAAAGCTATGCCATAAACATTCTTGTGTGATTTATTGATAACTAGGTTGATAGATTGTATTTTAATCAACTAGTTAATCTTTTGAATGTTTGTGGGTTATTTGTGATAGCTATTGTATTTAGGATTGGCTATCCTTAACATAGCTAAAGTTGTATGCCATGTCATATAGCTATATTTGATATCTATGATTGATTTTGTTGTCATCATATAATCCTAGATAAGCATTTAGTGTACCCTAGCACTTCTTGCATATTTGGATATCATTGCATATTCACTTAGGGTGTGATCTCTTCAGAGAAGTAAGTTTGTGTGATAGACAGGGATTAGGTCGGACACCGGGATTAGGTGGTCATATAGCAAATTGGACTAGGTCCACTTTTACAGGCCTGCGGGTAGTGGTAGCGGGATATTGGCCGGGATTAGGCCGTCAAACCGGGATTAGGTTGTATACGCTATCACGATTAGTGGATTCGAGGTTCGAGTGTGGCGCACTTACCAGCCCGTAGTTTTGTAGGAAAAAATACCGTAGTACACGCAGTGGAAGCGAGACTAAAAAATAGATTTAGTATGTTTTAAAATTTTTCCTTTTTATGAACCTTAACCCTTAATTAATTAACTATACATATCAAGTAACAAAAGTAGAATACCTTTTGTCGCGTGATCCGATGACTTACGTCGATGGTAATCCACAAGATCTTCAATCCTAACACGAACGTGAATCACCTAGGAGCGTGGTCTCCCTTTTCTTGAATTGCAAACCTGAGAATGGATAAACAAACTTTTCTTTTTTTTGTTAGTAACAAAACAATCAAAAGAATACAAAGATTATTCCGGTCACTTTTGAGTTCTCAATCTAATGATCGAAACTCGCGTGAACCTAATTCAATGTTGTACACACAAGCTTATTGATGAACAAGCAATTAGAGTACCATCAAAAGAATAATCTCTTCTCTCTTTTTGTTTTGGTAGAATAATCAAATACTTGTCTATGAGTGTAGAAGAAGAAGAAAATTGAATCCATCAACCATTAGAGGTGGCCGAACCCTATCATATGAAATATATGGGTGGCCGAATTTTGCTTTCTCTTTTATTTAGGGTTGCCGAAATCTTCCTATAATGCTATTAGGGTTGCCGCAAATCCCATACAAAAAAAGGTTTGTGTTGCACCCTAATACACATCAACTTTTAGGCTTCTAACCCTAATCCAACTCATAAGTATTTTATTCTTTTATTGACTAAATAAAAAGACTTCTTATTTGATTAAATAAATAAACTTTAATTATTTATTTTCTTATCAAACAAGTCTTTTACTTTTAGTATACTACTACCAATAGTATAACTCTAGGAGATATATTTCCTGATCAGAAAAAGATTTGTTTCTTAATTAAACAATTAATTAATAAATTAATTAATTCTTATTTAATTAAACAATGAAACAAAATAATATATTAGGTTAATAGTTTAACCTTGCCGCCCCACATGTATAAAATGGGCCATATATTATTTTCTTATTTCATTTAATCCATTGGACTTTAAATAAAAAGCCCACATGTGAACCAGACCCATTCTTACTAAAAGAAACAAGCCCACATGCCTTTCATTAATATATTAATATAATTGAGCAGCCCATTAAATAAATAATGTGCAAATTATATTCTTAATATATTAAATGCAATTCTAGATTGACCCATAAATTGGTCTGGTAGAATATATCAAGTGATCCATGCAAGTCCGTGTGGATTGGGGATCTTGGCGGGCTATCTAAATTTAAGCTTCAATAGACATAACCTAATCACAATCAACAAATGATTCACTTAGGTCCGATCCATTAACTTTAACTCATTCCACTAAATAGCTAAAATTGAACTCTTAAATAAAGATAGAATAAGAAGATGTTCCTCATTCATACCCTAGACAATCATGTTGGAGATAGTGTATCCTCGTGATTAATATCAGTAATCGCCAAGAGTTCATAGACCGCCTATAACTCTCCAAGTTACCATATTTACTCATATGACCACGTTTTGAACTTGGATATTTTGACTTATCCAGAAGCCATGTTTTCAATAGGCACTATCGAAAACTCAACGTCGAGATTTAATATCCAATTACCTCAAAACATCCATATGATGATATTATACTCTCATTTAATAAATAGAGCCACGATGTCCATATCTATAAATGAAGTCCTTTATCGATTAACAAATGAATATCACCAAACTATCGAGGATAGACTATGCTATATAATCGTACTCATTGATAACTCAAATGATATCACTTGCAACCATAAGTCCATCATTTATCTCAGGTCAGGATTAAGATAGATTCTCCGATTGTCCTGATAATGAAAAGACTATTATCTATTGACGGTTCTAGATAAAGCTTTTCATTGTGATTCAGTTCAATGTACCCAGTACACTAGATTCTTTTACTCGAAGACACTCCGATGATTTTAGACTCATCATATCTCATTTGATCCCACTCAAATGCTAGCAAAAGAATTCTACAACTTTAACAAGATAAAGGTGCCCAACCTTTAACTTAAGTTGTGAACATTATTCAAGACTAACTAAAGAATTGTGTCTACCTCATACATATCCAGATGTACGAACAATTCTTCTTTTCTCATAATCTTTAGACCTTATGATTATTTACTTTGACAATTATAATATTAAACTATAAATGCTATAAGATTTGTTAAACCATAAATCACTTTATTAATATGAAAAAGATTGTCAATTACAACATTACACTCTTGCTATTGAGCATAATCCTAACAGGTTTTCCCTGTTGAGGGTTTCCGCGTAAAAATCAAGCGTTCTTTAATTTCCGCACTTGTATGCTTGATTTTGTATATTGACTAGATTGGGGCATTTTCGTAAATTTGACTAATCGCGAAAATTGGGTAATAACGATTAAAATCTATTCACCCCTAGATTAATATTTAACACACCGTTAATTTGTTTCACTAATGCCTAACATGACATGGCAATTTACCTCCAGAAACCGGGTACCAGCGCATAGCCTATGTTTGCACAGTGCGTTGGTCCAGCTGCGCAAATGAGAGGCGCACGACCAGCGGCAAACAACTGGGCAAGTTGCGCTGGTGTGGGCTGCACATGACGAGTGGCACATAACCAGCGACAAACTCCTGGAGAAACTTCACTGGTGTGGGCACTGGTCCGGTGTTGCACGAGTAGCGCACTACGCTGGTTGTGCGCGGGTAATGTGACCAGCACACTACCACTTCCTTCACACTCACACACAAATTGTGCAAGAGTAAAAAGGTGAAGAGAATGTATCCTAATGCCTAACATGACATGGCAATTTAATCATAAGATGCAATCAATTTAATCAAGCAAGAAGAGTTATTAAAAACATGAATGCACACAAATATAAAAGCACAATATATAAGAATAAGAAATATGCATGAGTTGTGAGTGTGTACAATACATCTCTTCAAAGTAAGTAAGCACATAGAAATTTACCTTTGGTGCTTCTTCTCTTAAGGTCTTGAGAGCCTAAGCTACCCTTACATCAAACCCCAATATGTGGTTTGTCCACGAAATAAGCCAATCAATAAATGAGGACCTTACATGCCCGATTGGGTCCCCTTGTATGTTTGCAAGCTTGTACATTCCGTGGCTCACCCGTGCCTTGATTAGGTATGGACCTTCCCAATTCGGGGCGAGTACACCATTGGAGCGGCTACGTGTATTCTGGGTCCCCTTCCTCAACACTAGGTTGCCCTCTTTGAAGCTTATGATCTTAACTCTCTTGTTGAAACAAACGGCAATCTTCTGCTGGTAGGCCGCCTATCGAAGCACGGTCCTAACTTGCTTTTCCTCAAAGAGGTTTAGGCTTACCTTAAGCTTGTCCTCATTGTCTTCCAAGTTGTAGAACTGTGCGCGGAAGCTGAGGAGCTTTAATTCGATAGGCAGAACAGCTTCAACTCCAAAAGTAAGTGAGTAGGGGGTCTCCCCGGTTGCGGTCTTCTTGGTGGTTCGGTAGGCCCAAAGGATGTTTGGGGGTTCCTCTGCCCAGCCCCCTTCTTCTTTTATACCTTCTTCTTCAAAAGCTTTTTGATAGTCTTATTGGTAAATTCAACCAAACCGTTAGTTTGAGGGTGGGTGACCGATGCAAAATGGCACTCGATCCCCAAATCCTCACAATAATCCCTAAAGTTATAATTATCAAGTTGTTTGCCTAGGTCAGTGATGATCGCTATTGGGACCCTGAATCTGCATACCACATTTTTCTTGATGAACGCTGTCATGTTTGCCTCGGTTATGTTAGTAAGTGGCTTCGCTTCCACCCAGCGGGTGAAATAGTCTATGGCAATGACAGCGTACTTGGCCTGCTTGGTTCCAATGGACATGGGCTCTATCAGGTCTGCCCCCCATATTGGGAAGGGATGGGGGGGAAATCAAGGACAACCTCTTCAGTGGCTGATGCATGAGGTTGGCCACTTTCTAACATGGTATGCAGAAGCAGGAGTGGATTCAAGCATCCTTATGGAGGGTTAGCCAGAAGTATCCCATCTTTAGGACCTTGTGGGGCGTCCCCGTCGGAATGATCACCGTAATCACCTGAGTGGACTTCCTTCAGTGCCCACTTGGCATCATCTGGATGTAGGCACCTTAGGAGCGGTGGCAACCTTCCCTTTCGATACAGGTGTCCCTACACCAGGCAGTACCTTGCTGACTTTCTCTTCACTACTCTTGCTTTCACTGGGTCATCGGACAGTTTTTGGTTATGCAGATAACTCACGATGGGTTCCATCCAGCAAGGGAGACGTTTCAATGGATGGACCTCTGATGATATGGTAATACTAGACAAGGGTAGGAGTTGTAAATGAATCCTTTTCGGGAGAGTTTGTCCTCCCCTAGTGACTATCTTGGCAAGGACATCCGCCCAATGGTTAGCTCCTCTAGGGATCTGCTCAATCTTCATTAACTTAAATGTCTTGGCTACCTTCTTTACTTTATCTAGGTAAGCGGTCATGTTGTTGCCATTTGCTTGATATGACCTAGTCACCTGGTTCACTATCAACTACGAGTCACTCTTGATGGCCATGAATTGTACTCTTAGCTCCTCTGCTGCTCTTAAACCTACTAGCAGTGCTTCATATTCTGCTTTGTTATTGGTGGCTCGAAATTCGAACCTCAAGCAGTGACTTGTTTTGACCCCTTCTAGGTCGATCAATACGATTCCTGCTCCGTAGCCGTGCTAGTTGGAGGCCCTACCGACATAGAGTACCTATATCTTGGATTTGAAGGGCCATTCTTATTGGTAGCGAGGGGGCCTGGCTCTTACTGGGGAGTGGGTTCCATTCTTGGATCAAGGCTGAGGTCCCCACCGAATTTTGCCATGAAATTGGCTAGAGCCTAACCCCTGATGGTAGTGCGGGGTCTGAATGAAACATCGTACTAGGTTAACTCAAGGGCCCACAGGATTAACCTACTCGATACATCGGGTCGCTGCATGAACTACCTAAGGGGCTAGTCCATGATAACTGCTACTGAGTCGGCTTGGAAGTAGGAGTGCAACTTGCGAGTCGCAATTACCAAGGCAAAGGTGAGCTTCTCCAATTGATTGTAATTCCTTTCCACTTTGCTGAGAAAGCGACTGATGTAGTAAAATGATCTCTAGATTATGCCCTCACACTATTTTATTAGGGCCGCGCTAGTGGTTGTGGCAGACACAGTAAGGTAGAGTTGTAGCACGTCCTCTGGCAAAGGCTTGATAAGAAGTGGGGGGCTGGTGAGGTAGCGTTGGAGGTCCCGAAAGGCACACTCGCTCTCATCGTCCCACTTCATCCCCCTTCCCTTCTTGATGGCTTGGAAGAATATGAGGCACTTGTTGGTGGAACGGGATATGAATCTGTTAAGCGCCGTTAAGCGACCCGTTAGTCCATATACCTGCTTCAAGGTGGTAGGTGATTGGAGGTCGAGGATGGCTCTAATTTTCTCAGGATTCGTTTCAATCCCCCTCTCATGGACCATGAAGCCTAGAAAATTCTCGGTTGAAACCCCGAACACACACTTGTCCAGGTTCAACCACATCTGATTTCTTCAAAGGACCTTGAAGGTTTCCCGGAGATGATTTGGTGCTGCCTTGCCTGTTGTGACTTGGTTATCATGTCATCTACGTAGACTTCCATGGTCTGCCAAATTTACCCATTGAATAGCTTATTAACCAGCCTTTGATAGGTTGCCCCGATGCATTTAAGCCTATAAGTTCCTCAAAGTTTGATTGGCTTATTTCGGTGACAAACCACATGTGGGGTTTGATGTAAAGGTAACTTAGGCTTTAATTGTTGGTGCTCATGCACAATAAAGGCCCTCTCAAGACCTCAAGAGAAGAAGCACATCAAAGGTAAAATACTTGTACTTACTTGCTTTGAAGAGATCTAGTTGCACACACACACAACTCATGCATATATCTAATACTTGTAAGTTGTGTGTTTTTATATGTGTGCATTCATGTTCTGAATATCTCTTCATGTATGCTCTTAAATGATTGCATCTTGAACATTGAAATATCATGACATGTTTAGGCATTAGGATGTAAAGCCATGCCTTTAGAAGCTTAAGATTGCATGTTTTTTTTTTTTACTTAAGCCTTGCTTGGTACAGGAGACCGCTGTCGGAATCCATAGCGGTGAGTTGCCCTGTTTTGCAGCTCTCTTGACCGCTGTGGGTTTCCGCAGCGTTAGGCATAGAGTTTTGTGCCCAGTGCATACCACTGCCTTAACCGCTGTGGAAGCCACAACGATAGGCGCAGCGCTCTTCATACCTAATGCATATTTTAATGCACCGCTGTGGATACCGCTGTAGCTTTTGCAGCGGTACTTGCAGCGGTTTGCCATGTTTTTATCAAAACGGTGTTGCATCATTTGGGAGCCCTATATCTTTAGGTCGTCCCTAAGAGTTCAAAAATCATATTTTTCCTTTAGAACATTTTTCAAGAGAAAAAATTCACAAGAACTCACCTTTAATCACTCAAAGTCATTCCTTTGTGCATCAAAGTTCATCAAGCATCATCTATGATCATATAGGATGCATCCATGCATGGTTTTGCAACATCACATCTTGCTTGGTAAGGTTTTCACTAACTTCATCTAATTTTAGTGTCTTTCTTAACAAGTTATCTCTTTACTTACTTGTATGCTTTTAGAATACATTCTAGATACAAGATAGAGATTGTTTGTGATGTTTTGATTGAGTGTTGAATTGTGATAGCTATCTAGGTTTGCTTAATCTATGTTTAGCTAAACGTTATGCCATGTCATTTAGCATTTAATATCTAGGATTGATTTAATTGTCATATTATAATCCTAGATAAGCATTTAGTGTTCCATAGCTCTATTTGCATATTGGATATCATACATATTCACATAGGCTTGTTCATCTCTTCATTGAGAAGTAAGACTTGTGGCTAAGATTGCTTAGGCCACAAGCAAATTGGACTAGGTCCGCTTTTATAGGCCTACGGGTAGTGGTGGTGGGTTATAGACCGGGATTAAGTTGTAAACACAATTGCAATTAGTGGATTCGAGGTTCGTGTGTGGCGCACATAACAGCCCATGGTTTTTCCCAGTTTGGGTTTCCACATAAAAATCAAATGTCATTTATAATTCCGCACTTATTACACTTGATTTATTGTTTTGACTAGATAGGGGTTTTTTCGTAAAATTGACTAATAACGAAAATTGGGTAAAATCAGTTAAAATCTATTCATCCCACCCCCCCCCCCCCCCTCTCCAGATAGTTTTATACACACCGTGCATTATTAGTTTCAAAGCCCAAATGGCATCACCTTGTAGTAGTATAATCCCTGACTCATGATGAAGCTGGTTTTCTCCTGTTCGGAAGGGTGAATCACAATTTGGTTGTAACCGGAGAAGGCATCCATGAAGCTCAAGGTCTTATGACAAATTGTTGAATCCATGAGCCAGTCTATCTTGGGGAGGGGGAAGCTGTCCTTTGGGTAGGCGCGATTAAGATCTGTGTAATCTAAGCATATCTACCACTTCCTATTGGCTTTGGTTACCATGAACACATTGGTGATCCACTCTGGGTATTGCACTTCCCTGATGAATCCCACTCGTAGGTGTTTATCGACTTCTTCTTATACCGTAGTGTTGCTGTTCTGGTTTAAATGTCTCCTCTTTTGCTTAACTGGTTTAAAGGTTGGGTCCACATTAAGGCGATAGGATGTCAAGTTGGCTTGGATCTCGGGCATCTCCTTATTGGACCACGCGAACACATCATTGTACTCCCGGAGGATCTCTTGTAGTGTGGCTTTGTGCTCTGGTGCCAATGTGGACCCAATCTTCAATGTTCTCAAGGGGTTTTCCTCTCTAATGGTGACATCCTCTAGTTCTTCTACCGACCCTCATTTGTCTTCCTCCGCATCCTCCTCTTTGATGTCCAACCGTTCCTTCATCTCTTTTGGGTGTTTTGACGTGGTATCATCCAACTCCATCTACTTTGATTGGCCCTTTTCCCCGATATTCCCCATTATTGTACCCAGTTCTCCCTGGCTTTTTCCGATGGTAACTTGAGACCATTAGTTGGCCAGTGCCGCGAGGTTCAAGGAGATGGCGCAGCACTTGCGTGGTATTTGTTGGTATCCTCTCATGGTTCCCGCTTCTCTGTCGACCGGGAACTTCAAGACATTGTGGTAGATTGAAAGGACCCTTCTGATCTATGAGAGGAAGGGCCTTCCTAGGATGATGTTGTAGGCGCTTGGAGCATCCACCACTACAAACTCTACCATGGTGTTAACATGTCGAGGAGGCTCCCATATGATCACCGGGAGTCTCATGGACCCGGTTGGCATTAGAAAGTCCCCGGTGAACGCGTATAGCGGGGTGGTACAGCTATTATAACATGGTTGCTTGAGTTGGAACTGGTCCAAAGCATCTTGAAGAGTATATCGACGCTACTACTAGTATCGATCATGACCCTGGCTACCCAGTAGTTGGCCACCTGGATGGTGATCACCATGGGGTCGTCGTGGGGCTGGACTATGTTGTAGACGTCATCCTCTGTGGATATGATTTGACTAGAGCGAGAGTGCTCCGAGATTCCTCACTGACCCTCAACACCTGCCCTTCTGCTGAGTGCCGGGGTACCTTCCTATAATAGTTTTTCCTTAAGTTGTTTGAGGTACCAGCAAGGGTTGGCCCTCCACTGATAGTGTTGATAATCTGGATCTGCTCTATCAAATCATTTCCCTTGTTCTTCCTTTTTCTTTCTGCTCATGGAGCTCTCCTTGGACTTTCTTCCCGGTCATGATTTCATCCATCACCTGCTATAGGAACTCGACTAGTAGGCCAACCCTTACTAGGCCCTCGATCTAGTTGCGGAGGCTGAATCATTTTGAAGTATTATAACTGACGTCTTCATGGAAGTCGCAATATTTGGATTTGTTCCTTCGATCCATTGGGAGCTTCATAGGGTCGGGTTTCATCAAGAGCCTCTTGTCCTGGATAGCCAAGTAAATTGTCTCTCTAGGGCATTGAGAGGGGTGTAGTTGGTGTACTCATCCTCTTCTGTTTGGCTTATTCTGGCGACCTCCCTTATTGGGGAAGATGTCCATCGGATCCTTCTTGGCAGGGATATCCTTCTTCAGGGCCAGGCCCTGCTGGGAGGAAGCGGGGCAGGCAATAAGTGAACCAGTTTGAAGGGTTGTCTCTTCGCTTAGGGACCGGCTCCCTTTCCTTCCCTTGGTAGTTATCCTTTTTGAAGCGCTTGGTTGAGTAAGATTCGTAGTGCTCCATTTTGATGCGATAATGCTCATCAAGCTGGACTTGCTCCAAGGCCCAGCTATAAGCCTCCTGGTAGGTCTCTGGTTTGTCTTTGCTGAAGGATCGCCGAAGCTTTCTACCCACAAGTTTTTCGGGAAGTTGGTGAGGGTCTCTTTCTCCATAAACACTCCCATTTGGATCACCTCTTTATGGAAACGCTCCACGTAGGACTTGAGTCTCTCTCCCCGATCCTGAACCACATACTATAGCAAGATCGGGTCTTCACCCCCTAGAATTAGGCACATAAATCCCTTGATAGCCTAGTAAATGAGCCGACGCTCCCTGGGGGGAGCTTCTTGAACCATGTCTTGGCGAAGTCGATGAGGGTGCAAGGGAACATCTGGCACATAGCCCTTCTGAAGGAGTTATGTACCTCCATCTGCTATACAAAGGACTCTAGATGGGCTTAATATTTTACCGCTATAGATATAAACTCATCATCTTAGTAGGTAATTAATTCCTCTTTGGAACGATCATTGCTTAACTGATGTGCTATTTCTCACGATTTGTGCACTTACAAGGTTTTTATTAGTTTTTTATCTAAATTGACACCAACATCCCCCAAAGGGACCACCCCCAATCGCTCCATTTCCTTACGGGTTTCTCAAACGCTTGACTATTCTTTCCCCGTCTAGCTTTATTTACAGATTACAGGTGCTCGTACCAAACAATTTTAGAGCGATCCCTCACAATATTATACATTTTTTTTCTTTTAATATATTAAATGATAAACAAGTGTAAACAAAATAAAAATAAAAATAATAAACCTTAATTGCATTGTCACTTTCAACTCCAATGTTGAACTTTCAATTTTATTAATTATTTTGTAAAATTAAATCCATTTTTATATCATTATTTATCATATTTTAATCATGAATAATATCTTACCAATATTTACATAAAAATGGTTTAGGATTTGTTAAATTATTTTTATTTAGTTATCTTATCATATTAAAGAAAATACATAACAATTAATTTAATAAGGATATAAATGTCAAATTACTTGTTATCAAACAATTTATCTTTAAAAACAAATAAATTGACACTATATTCAGATATGTAAAAGAAAAAACATATCATTCAGTTTTCAATCTCTATTCAGTGAAATTCAGGATCGTGATAAAAAACAAACGACCTCTTAGTTTATACCTTAGTAATTCAGATTCAATAGCAATAGTTAACCGGACGGGATTGACTATAGTCCTACTATGATATCATGCGACTTTAACATTATATTCATTCACTATCGATCATAACCTACTATTAATTCAAATACTTGATACTTCCATAATCATTAGGCAGGAAAAATCAATGAACATACACAATTACACATTCAATGATTAAGAAATGAATAATACATATATATATATAATCAACATACTATTTTCCTTCATTTCCGGTTGATATCTACAAAATTTTACCAACTTAATTTCTAGCTGTTTATGCACCGCGTTCACCAAGGTGATCTTTGAGAATTTCTCGTAGGTAGTTGAGCTGCTCGAAGCTCCCTTGACGTTCCTCCCACTGCAGGGGTAAAAAGAAACTACATGATCAAATTTTTTTCTAAATATCAAACAGATCAACAATGTTGAGGAGGAAGAACTTCAAAGTTCGAACCACCCTATTAATCAATGCATGCAAACAATTTGTCATTTAAGAACCAAAAAAGAACATCAAGACATAACTCAGCCTTGTAAATATTCCCTCACTAACATATATTAGGTTGACAAATTTTTTGCATATTTTTGGCTCTTTAATGCAGGATGATCTGTAGTGTGCGTGCCTTAGAGCTGTATTGATCAGAATTCAACCTTGTAGACTTGAGAGTTTATGAAAGCGTGTTTTTGTGGTTAGCGATACGGGGATGAAACAATTGGGGTTGAAGAGAGAGAACCTTCAACTTCAACAAGGACATTGAAGTTTTTCCACCATTATTGTTTTGTTAGTCAAAAACTAACATATTCTTCTGTTATCATTCTCTTGAAACTCATGTAAGAAAAGGGAAGTTACCTCTAGATAAGATAATGACACCACCTTCCAACCGGCAGCAGCAATGTAGCTTCGTTTTAGCATGGTATGTCCCAAAGGTACCCCTGCAAAGAGACAGAAGAAGATCAATTGAATGCTTAATGGGGATCAAATATCAGACTAAATGTTATATACATATATATATATATATATATATATATTATATATGACTGAAAGATACCCACCAGTGTTCCTAGAAAAATGAGTTGGTCCATCGATCTCGAAAGCAACCTTCTTATCAACCAAAACTGCATCCACGGTATACCCATCCACTACATATTCTCTAACCCAATCAAGGCCCGTGCTAACAAGAAGACGGGCAACCTCCTTCTGGAATGATGAAGTCACTTTCTGATTAAACCTCTTAGTTTTCCCAGCACAAGCAATTTTCTCCTCAAGATCATTTCCCAGAGCTAGCTGAAGATGAGAGTACTCGAGTTTCAAGCACTGATTCGCAAGATGAACTTGAGAAGCAAACATGATATCCTCCCTATACTGCTCCGAAATCCTTTGCTCCTCAAAATGGCTCATAGTTTTCCACACATGGGAAAAGAAAATCCGGTCCATCTGTCCAAGAACAGCATATGACCAGGCTATATTCCCAAGTTGATCCCTATTAAAGATGAGCACCGGAGTGTCCAAAACTCCTGCAGTGTCAAGATCATTAGAGTTTGACAGTTGTTCGTTTAAACAGCATTTAAACTGGTCTGAATTCTTGAAAACTTTATCCAAAGATTCCAGTAAAGGGTCAGCAGGTTCATATAATGAAGCAAAAGCCCACAACACCTGAGCAAGCTCCTGCTCTTGAAATGTGTGAACTATATCTGCTGCTCTTTTTGCTAGTTCTGGAAAAAGATCAGGAGCAGAATGCTGCATTGAAGCAAAAGCACCAGCAACATTAGCAACATTTTGAGAATTGAAATCCCCAACCTTTGTCATGGCCACCTCCGCAACTCTATCCATTTCCGACAAATAAAGTAGCTCCCCTCCAATCTTGGACAATGCCCATGAAATATTCGAGATACCTTGAGCCGAGCAATCAGGTAAAGCTGTCATTGCAATAGCCACAAGCATTGACATCTCTCTTTGTCGGGAAAATGCCAACCTGCGAGTTTTCGTCATAGAGACTTTCTCCATGTTCTTGGCAATTCGATGCAATGCTGTGGCAACGTTCAAAGGGGATAAAGGTGAAGGAGTCAAACCTTTCCCAACTGCCATAATCATCTCGGCTGCAACCTCCAACACCTCTTCAGCAGTCTGTGCCTCCACAATAGTTTTGTTCAAGTTAATCTCCTTCCTCCGATCAGATGGCCCCGAGAATTGAGACAGCCTCTGAACAAACTGTTCCCTCGTCTTCTCCTTCTTTTCTTCAAACATCCCGTCTGCAAGCATACTTACCTGTCTTCTAAGGCTACTAGCATCATCACCATTAGCACCAATCACCATGTCATCCATTTTCAAATCTTCTACCGTATCGAAATCCGAATCATCATCATTATAATCAATCACCTTCTTCTTCTTATTAACCTTTTCGAACTTCTTCTTATTCTTATTCTTATTCTTCTTCACAGTAATCAAATCTTCCATCGAACGGGCCAGCCCTCTCGCCTCCATAGATTTGAGTGCAACTTTCCTAGCCCTAACACACCAATCCATTCCTTCACTATCTTCCTTCAACTTAGAATTCTCCTGTTTTTTTCTCTTCTTGGGAGCTTGATAACCAAATGGATCAAGCTCCCCAAGAAACTCCAATTCCCAATCCTCACTACCTTCACTCTCTTCTCCAATATCAACCCCATCACCAATATCATTTCTTCTATTATTAGCACTAATCTGTCTCTCCAAACTCGAACAGTTTCTTCTTTGAAAATCCGCCTCGAGTTTTCGGGCAAAAAACCCAGTTCTTAGTTTCACCATTGGAAGATTATGGACAGTTTTTGGATTAAAAATGAAGGGTTTTATGCAACTTGGATGAGGGAATGCGTTTAACAAACCCTCCATTATTTATTTACTAAGCAAACAAGAAAGAAGAAAAAAAACTAACAAACAACAGAAACAGAAGACTAAGGTCAGGATCGGCTCTGTAACTAGCTACTACAGATACCAAAAACGACGATGAAGAAAATCATGAAGGTTTTTTGAGAAAAGAGAACATACCCAGTAAAGAATTCCACTGATTCTTACAGAGGAAATGAAATTATAACCGAATTACTTCTCTTGAATGTCTGTTTAGTATGTGGCGTTTTGGTAGTGTGGATAACATAAGCGAGTTTACATGGGAGAAATACTGGCATCTGCCAAACGGTGTCGTTTTATTTTGAAGTTACCTGTGGCAATTTTATTGAATTTTCATTGAGTCGAAGTTGAATTATTAAACACATTTGAGTAAGCCATGTGAGACAAGTCATTGAATTTTGCAAGTATTATTATTGGAATTTTGTAAAAGAATGATGAAACAAGTAAAAGATTTATTGTCATAAGATGGTGCCATCAGCGATTTGGGCAGCGCGAAGAAGCACCACTATTCCTCCACTGACAATGTAGCCATTAGCTTCTCTATCCCCTTCTTGGACATTGTCTTTGTTGATGATCTGCAACAAAACACCATTGCATTCAACTTCATTGTAGTGTGCATTGATGAAAACATTGATTGATTTTTGTGTACCTTGACATTTTTGCCAATTCTTGCATTCTTATCAATGATAGCTTTCCTTATTTGAGTATTCTCACCAATTCCTATTGGAATGTTTTGAGCATCATCTTCTTTCTGCTGAGTGCATATGTCATATGTCATATGTATGTGTCATATGTTAAATTACAATAATCAATCAAAAAAGTACTCTTACTTGATATATATCAGAACCCATGATCACTGAATCCTCAATGACAGCCCCATCTTCAATTCTTGTCCTCATACCGACTATTGAACGTTTGATCTTGCACTTCTATTCTTAGAAAGCCAAGTGATCAAACAAGGTTCAAAAAAAGATGCTAGTGTTGGAATAAAAGTAGTACAGAAGTGCTAATTTACTCACATTGAGAATGCAACCATCTGCAATGACACTATCTGATATGACAGCATCACTAACAAGACTCGGAGGCAGACATCGAGGCATGGTGTAGAGCGGAGAGTCTCTGTCGTAGAAGCTGCCATGTAAAGTATACATTAGTCTAATTTTAATTAGATGGCTGTTAATTATAATCACACTACTGGGGTACTGACTTATATCTCATGTTTGATTTCTTGATGCATTCCATGTTTGCTTGATAAAATGCCTGTATGCTCCTCATGTCCTCCCAATATCCATCAAATAGATATGATTCAACCTGCCCTTACACAAATGAAGAATATAAATTCTCAAGTTAATCGAAATTGAACAAGTTTAGTAGAGTCTGCTAACCTTCATGCCAATTGATATTGCACCTGGGATCAATTCACTTGCAAAATCGTTTGCCTCGGGGAAGTATTCATTGACGAGCTTTGACATTGTATCTCTGTTAACGACATAAATTCCTGTGCTTGAAACCTTATCATATACCTTTATTTGAAAGATCAAATATTAAAATCAAAAGTTTATCAAGATCATAATGAGATTGCTGAAGACAACTAAACTTACTGTGATGGAATCTACTGGATCTCTTGTACCACTCAAAGCCACAATAGTTATATCAGCCTTGCTGTTGCGGTGAGCTTCAATCAGCTTCTGATAGTCCATTCTGTACAGATGGTGGCCAGGAAGGACAAGAAACTGAGCCACTGGATACTCTTCTAGCACCCACAAACATCTTATAGCATCAGCGTTTCCCTAAGATAATATTATATATATATATAGTCAGTAACCATCAGACCTAAAAGCTTAAGTTGATGAAAAGAAAGGGCCCATTCTAACAAACCTGAAACCAGCCCTGATGTTCAAGGCTCTGATATGCAGCAATGACTTCAACAAAGCCTTGTTTCCCACGAAACATACCGGAATAGGCTCCGGAGAGATGGAGATTGAGAGAAGTGGAGTTGAACTGTGTAAGAGCATATATCTTTTTAATGTTACTATTAATGCAATTGCTCACAACTGCATCAATCAGTCTGTAGTTTGCTGCCATTGGAATAGCCCCTTCTGTTCTTCTCTTTGTCAGTGGATACAGCCTCCTCCTTGACTCTGAGTCTGATCCATCACCAAGCACTATAGCTGCAACACTCTGCATGCCAATCAAATTTAATCTCAAAACATATTATATGTACAACAATACAAATGTAATATATAAATGAACCTGATCAACTGGAGGGAATAGCTGAGGTTGCTGTGAGTTGAATATGAGCAAGCTTGGAGGCTGAGGAACTGAACAAGGAAGCTTCAACAAGCGTTTTCGATGATTATCAGCTGATCCCAGAAAGCCAAGCTTTGCATTAATTGCTTGGGGCTCAACATTGGTGCTGGAACAAGAATTAAGTCTCATTGTCACCATCATTTTGACCTCTTCAAATGTAAATTATTATTAATTGCATTTCTGATTTAATAGACAGAATCAAGAAGATAAGAATATTTTGATCTCTTCTTCTTCATGTTCATTGCAAAGAGACAGATTTTGTGCTTATTTATGAGAAAAACATCTTTGGACATGAAAATCATGCAAGCTGGTTTTCAGCTGTCAGAGAAATCTTTGTTTGTGCTACTATGTTTAACTTTGATTCTAAGCTTCTTCTTCTTATTTGCTTTTTTTTTTGTTTTTCTTCTTTATTCTTTGTTTTGATTCATTTTGTTCAACTTTGTTTCTTAAGAATGTAAAGCGAATTCATGCCATGTACAAGATTAGTAGTACCAGGGACAGTTTATTTAGTATTAAAATATCTGCCACACAATGACCTCATTGCCCTCACTCGATCTGAAAATACAAAACGATTACTTCTACTAGATTTTCTTGGAATCTAACATCAATCGGGTCAAGGTCTATTAGGACCCGGCAAGATCATACAAAGGATCATTCATACAAAACGATTGTACCACATCAATCGGATCATTTGAGTTTGGAGTTGTTTTTTATTTATTTATGTGTTTGTTGGTTTGGGGCAATTGGGTCAATTAATAAGAGACTGAAAGCTTGAAGAGTAGTTTTATTGGGCAATTGTGTTTATTATTGCCAAAAGCAAGCACTTTTGGAATAGAGTAGTTTTCAAGGTAGGAATTGTCTCAGCTTTTTCATGTCTTATTATGTTAAATATATTTAATTATAAAAAAACAACTATATGTGCATAAATTAAATTGCTCAAACTCTTTAATCAGCTCGAACTTTTAAGAAATACATCACTTTAATGAGTGGCTCCATTAGTGACCTTTGAGTTAAAATTATAAGTGGCATGGTATTTTCGTTTTCAAATTTCAATTGCAGTTGTACTCTTCAGAATTGTGACATGTGCCCAAGAGAAAATTTCTATGTTTTTAAAAATACAATGAAATTAGAAAATTTTGAAAAATAATAAGAATAAAAAAAATTATATTTTTATTTTTATTTTTATATATAAACAAATATTTAGTAAATTGGAATCTTCCATTATGAAACCTTTCAAAAGGCTGCTGGGCTTTTTATAGTGTTTATTTATTGAGCCCCAAATGGCACAACAATTGAGTCCAGACTCCATAGCCCATCCTCGCGTGACAATTGAGCCTTGTAGCTCCAATCTCCATCTCAAGTGAGAGATTGTCCATCTAAGATGGATCATCTCATATAGAGATCTACATCGACGAAGGAGAGAGATTTAAATAAATTGTTTAGTTTTTTTAATTTTGTTTTGAAACCGGTGTCTCTTTATCCTCAATGGATTTTTCTCTAGGTGTTTGTGTTTGTGATTGTGTCACAATTGAAAAATTCCATTTTGCCCTTTCCACCCTTAACTTTAAGTTAGTCAACCGTATCCAAAGAAGGTTTGTGTAATAAAATAATCTTCTATCTATTAGTCAAATATCACCTAAATTTAGGGGTATTTGTGTAATTTTCCCAAAAAATCCTTTAATGTTAACTTCAGAAATAGTTAATGTCTAGTGAAAATAAAAAATTTTACATCTATTTTCTTTCAACTATTATCTATATTAACTTGTCACATATCATCCTTAGAAGATACCACATGTCATATTAATATTAACTAATTAATAAAGATGAAGAAGTTGGTAAGTTCAAATGACATTAAAATTAATTAACTAATTAATTAATAGAAAAGATTCCGACCTTATGACGGACCAATCCCATTTTCATTTGATATTCTTGAAATTATATTATTTTTGTAGGATATTCTTGGAAAGAAATTAAATGCAATTCGATGATTTGATATTAAGTGAAAAGTCAATAATTTTCTATCGTTTTTGGGTATTTTAAAGTTGTTTTTGATTATTTTAACGTAATAGGTTTTAGTTCAGACATTTTAATTTCAGTTCTTGATTCCATTATAGAAAGTTAAAATAGACTTAAACCTAAACACTCTCTCACACAACCAAAATCATCTGGTATTTACTTTGATTTGATTTGTGAAATACTTGAGTTGAATCAGCAGAGAGTAAAAACGAGATATCATTATGAAATCTTTGTATAAAATGAGCCTCACCTTTGTCTGTTACCAGAAATCCTATAACAAACATTTATCTCCCAATCGAAAGCCTGTAAAGAAAAAACTCGTAACAAGGCAACAACAGGCTCGAGCTGTGACCACATAGCGTGATTTGGAACTACTACATATAAATTAAATGCTCAAACTCTAAAATAAACAAAAACTTACCCTGAATTTTGTCCATTTGATATTTAGAAATACAAATGTGAAGCATATAGATTGTCATCCATCCGCAGTCAACAACAAAACAGACCATTTCCAAGGCAAACAGAATCCAACAACTCTTCTTCTTGGCAGAACCACTACTTCAAATGGTGCTCAAACAAAGATGCCATCTCAATCTGCAGAAAAAAAAAAAAAGTGAAAATTGACCATCTTAAAACAGGCATTGATAAATTCACCAACAGATGAACAATTACTTAATTACAATACTATTACTTCAACATCAACTTACAGCAGTCAAAGCAGTCTCGGCTCCCTTATTCCCAGATTTACCACCAGCTCGATTCAAAGCCTGCAATTATTCAAAAATGCAACAGTCACGACAAATCTGAAGACTTTCTTTGATGCAGCATGGATGCTTCCAATGCAACTTTTTGAGGTCTTGTATCATGATTTTACCTGCTCCATGTTATCACAAGTCAGGACACCGAAAATGCATGGAACACCTACAGGGGGACATAAGAAACAGCTTCAAATTCCATTGTAAAACCAAATATAAACTGAAGTGAACAGAAGACAAAGCACCAATATACTGACGAGATATAATTATATGCTACAGTGCATTGCTTTCCCTCTTACCGTAAAAAAGATTAAGAATAAGGAACGATAAATGTTTCATAAATCATAAATTATCCATGTGGATCCATAAATGAAAATTCAATATATATATATATATATATATGCCCACAACATCAAAGGTTTGACTGAAAACTTGTGCTCAAATTAAGTTAAACATCAAAACGAAAATCAAGAAGAATGTACTCAAAAAGCAATTAAACACTAAATAGGATATAATTTACGAACAAGATGCATGTTGTAAGTTATTGAATACGCTTAAATATGTATCCTTATATTGTTAAATTCCATTTAGGATAAGACATTAGCATAATAGGAGTAAAGAGAATAAAATCAATTCATAAACTAAACAAAGCATGAATACCAACCTGAATTCAAGCCTGCAGAAAGGATTCCTGATGCAGAAGAATTAGCTACAGCATCATAGTGTGTAGTATCTCCTCTTATCTACCGACAACAAACAGGGTTTCATGGATTAGGAATCACCAGCAAGTCTGTACTAACAGTATACTCTTAATGACCAGAGAAAAGAGTTAAACGGCAGATGATATTATTAAAGGGGATTAGAAAAGAAATCATACCACAGCTCCAATACATAATACTGCATGATACTTTCGAGACTTCCCAAGCCTTTCTGCGACAACACCGATTTCAAAACTACCAGGAACCCACACGACCTGTGATAGGAAAGTAAAGAGGATAAGTATTCCACATCAGAATTCTCTCTGATATCTACCTAAGACCATAGACTTGAGAATTGCAGTACACGACTAAAGATTATAACAGCAAATACTACAAGATCAAGTGATTCAGCGATCGAAAGATTAGTGGATTATTTTTCTTTCAGGTGTTATCTAACTTTAGCTTCTTCTAATCATTATTCTGCTTACTTTTCCTGCTTTGTAACAGTCAAAAGATGTATCAAACTTTGGCTTGACAACAGCAGATAGATACATTTGGATTGTGACACTAAAAGAAAATGTCACACTCTAACTTACTGACGCATTGACGGGCATATTTACACCTATAAGGCAAACAGAAATGCAGCAATTGATGAAAACCAAAAGACAAGTACAATCAGCAAGATAAAATTGAATAAGAAACACTTACCATAAACAGAGATGATTTTTAATTACATTTACAGATTAATCCACGCAAATACTTTACAGGTTGATAAAAACAAAATTCGATCCGAATCAATTAATCCGGGATTGATATTAACTACTGTACCTTGTTATTGTAAGAAGCTAAGTCTAGCATATAAATCAAAGAAACTTGTATGTACATACATCAATGTCTTCTTCTTTAACTGAGTATTTCTTGAAAGTCTCCAAAGCTCCCTCTAATAAAGGCTTGGTAACAATCTCATTGAACTTTGCCACAACCTTGATGATGCATAAAAAAAAAAGAATTGCCCAGATGAAAATCAACTTAAAAAATCAAAGAAAAACAAAAATAACAAATTTGACCCGTGTGAATGTGAATGTGAATGTGCAGTGAATTTAAAAAATAAAAAATAAATAAATAAATAAATAAAACAGACCACAGCAAAGCGAAGACCTTCATGCTAGTAAGAGATCCAGTCAAGTGGCGGACAGCTGCCGTTTGTTGAAACGGCAAAGAGTCATTCTTCCTCTGAGTTGCAATCTGAGTTCCAAATCCTAAAAATTCAAACCCCACAAAATGGAAAACATGAAACTCCAAAGGGAAATATAATTATATAATATAATAATAAACTGAAACCTTGGAGAGAAGAAGAATGTGAAAAGGAGATGGAGGTGGGTTTTGGAGAAACCCCATAAATGTGTTGATGAGACGACGACAGAGGGGCGTGGTTGACGAGAGTCTTGAGGTTCAAAGCCATTTCTTTTTGTGAAGCAACCGGTGTAGTACTTACTGTACTGTGTGCGACTGTTATAAACAGAGGCTGGTTTATGAAGAATTTTCTCACACATCCTTTCATTGATTAATATGTAAATATATGCAGCAGAGGTTAACTTTGAGAACATTGCCAACCCTCCTAATGATAAGATACAAAACGTGACAGCTATACAAAATCAACTATAACTATACAACTTACAAGTAATAATAGAATTTTATAGACACTGATACTCTTATCCTCCAATATGCCCCCTCAAGATAGGCCACGGCTAAAGAGGCCAATCTTGTCTTTAAGAGTCTGAAAAATGGAGCGAGATAACGGCTTAGTCAGGGCATCCGCAAGTTGATCATTGGAGGAGACATGAGCCACACGTAACTACCAGACTACACTTGTTCCCGAATAAAATGGAAATCAATCACACATGCTTCATACGGGAGTGAAAAATGGGATTCGAACACAGTTGTGTAGCACCGACATTGTCACAGTTGATGATAGGTGCAATAGGTAGCTTGAGACCAAGATCGGTGAGGAGATAGCAAACCCAATTGAGTTCAGCTGCAGTGGCTGCCACAAACCTATACTCAGCCTCCGTGGACGATCGAGCGATCGTGTGTGTTTCTTTGAGCTCCACGAAATGGGGTTCCTCCCAAGGTAGACAATGTAGGCACTTGTGGAGGAAAAATCATCTTTATTTCCAGCCCAATCGGCATCGGAAAATGCATAAAGAGCAACCCGAGAATTTCTGTGAATAACAACCCCCTCATTCAATGTCCCACATAAGTACCTTAGTAATCGCTTGACCAAATCCCAATGATAAGAAGTCGGTTGATGCATAAATTGTGATAGTTTGTTAACTGCGAAGGAGATGTCTGGACGAGTGAGGGAGAGATACTGTAGACTCCCTACAGTTGCACAGTATGGGACGGATCACCAAGAATTGTACCAGAATGAAGGCTGAGTGGTGGACTTGTAGGCAAGGGAGTTTGAACTGGTTTCGCACTAGTCATGTTGGTGCGAGCAAGAAGATCCAAAATGTAGCGTCGTTGGGACAGGAGAATGCCATGCTTGTGAGGAACAACTTCGACACCAAGGAAGTAGGAAAAAGGACCAAGATCCTTGAGAGAGAAACGTTGAGCAAGATTTTCCACAAACCGATCCACATGTGCCGAGTTGTTACCTGTGAGAATAATATCGTCAACATAAATGAGAAGATAAAGAACATTACCACCAGTGTTCAGGACGAAGAGTGAGGCGTCAGCAGAGGAGTTCGTGAAACCAGAGGCTAGCAAGAACTGACGCAGCTCATGGTACCACGCCCGAGGAGCTTGCTTGAGACCATATATAGCCTTCCTAAGCTTGCAGACATGAATCGGGCGATCTGAGTCAACAAAACCAGGAGGTTGTGCCATAAAAACTGTCTCTGTGAGTCGACCCTGAAGAAAAGCGTTTTTGATATCCAATTGTCGAAGTGACCAACCATTACTGACAGCAATACTTAGAACAAGTCTCACGGTAGTAGGCTTGATAACAGGGCTGAAAGTTTCAAAGTAATCCACACCAAGTCGTTGATTGAACCCTTTAGCAACCAAACAGGCCTTGTATCTGTCAATCGAGCCATCGGACTTACGCTTGATCCTGAAAATCCATTTGCACCCAACAAGATTGGAAGCCGTGTCTGGTGGAACAAGCTCCCAAGTACCATTTTGAGTAAGCGCATTACATTCCTCGGACATGGCCCGACGTCAATTAGAATCTTTGAGCGCCTGCGATACAGTTGTCGGTTCAAAATCAGAGGACTGATGCAGACTGGTGTGAAGATTCAACTTCTGGATAGGTTTTTGAATAGCATTCTTTGCCCGAGTAGTCATAGGGTGGTTGTTAACTAGCTGATGCTCGGCACCAGGTAACAAAGGCTGCTGCGAAGGGGCTGAACCAGTAGGTGCAGCATTGGCGGTCTGAAAATCTGATCGGGACAGCAGTGGAGATGAGGCTATAGAACCTGACGGAACAGCATTGCAGGGGACAAAGAGGGAGCTGGTACAGCAGCTGTGTCGACAGGGAGAAGGCCTGGTGTGGCAGTGACTGGCGGCAGTAGGCACTGATGAGTGGCAGTGGACATCGTGGAAGGGGGAGCTCCACACGGTGACAGCCCTTGAGATGGTGCAACTGAGGGCAGAGAAGATGGTGACCGACTGGTGTGGGGGAGAGACACAGTGATGACATGTGGAACCCAATAGCTGATGGTGTCGGGTGTTGGACGATCTAGAGTGATATTTAAGGACTTGTAGGGAAACACGGACTCCACAAATTGAACGTGACGAGAGACGTACATTTTGGCGAACGACGGATCAAAACATAGATAGGCACTTTGAGACAGCGAATACCCAAGAAAGACACACGAAGTCGATCGTTTATCTAACTTGTGAGACGAATATGGCCGAAGCCAAGGATAACAAAGACACCCGAAGATTTTCAGTTTGGAGTAATTTGGAGCCGTTCTAAAAAATCTCATACGTTGATGAAAGTTTAAGTGTTGGGGTTGGCATACAATTGATTAGATAGACAGCAGTTGCAAAAGCATGAGGCCAAAAATGCAATGGAATAGATGCATGAGTGAGTAATGCAAGACCCGTCTCAACAATGTGACAATGTCTCCTTTCCGAATACCCATTATGCTCAGGGGTGTGTGGTGGAGTTGTGAGATGTGAGACACCATTTATGGCAAGAAAATCTTTGAGTGACATAAATTCACCACCATTATCAGTATAAAGAGTGATGATTTTGTGATTAAAATTTTTTTCCACAATAGCTTTAAAACGGATGAAAATTTCTTTAACCTCTGACTTCTTTTGAAGAGGATAGAACCAAATATACTTAGTAAAGTGGTCAACGAAAATGACATAGTATTTAAAACTGTCATGAGAAATAACAGGAGACGTCCATACATCAGAGAATATAATTTCAAGTGGTTTGGATGAGACAAGTGATGAAAAGGAAAATGGTTTTGTGACTTTTATTGTAATAACAAGAATGACATACAAAATCCTTAGATAAAGGCAACGACACATCTAAACTGAAATTGAAATAATACGTTACAATATAGGGAAAGCTGGATGGACCTAGTCTGTGATGCCAGTTTGAGGAGGAGGTTTTGACACTCGAAAATGCTAGAACCGGGGAGGAGATAGGGCTGGAAGCTGGCCACTCATACACCCATCCTTGGTTTTGCCTCTCAGAAGGATTGCCCTCTTACGAAAATCCTTCACATGAAAGATGATGATAAGAATTCAACTGAAACCGCATTAGTAGCACAAAATTGCGAAATCAAAATCAAATTCTTTTTCATATGAGGTACACAAAGAACATCAGTAATTTAAAAATATTATTAGAAGCACAAAGAGATGTTGAATCAGTATTAATGATTGAAAGGCTTGAGCCATCTTCAATCATCACATCATCAGAGCCACCGTAAGGAGAGTGTAGAGACAAATTGTTCAAGTCCGCTGTCACATGATGTGATGCCCCGCTATCAAGTAACCAGGTGGGACTGGATGAGGAGGCAGCTGCTGCGTAATTGGCTCTCGGTTGCCAAGGAACCGGTGATGAGAGATGTTGCTGGATAGCAGGCTGCTGAATCGGAACCAGTTGAAAGGAGGCACAGCGCCTGGCCGAGTGTCCTTGGACTCCACACACTTGACACAGGCCAAGATAGGGACATGGAGCTTGTGAACCTCCACGATGAGAAGGGCTATTGCTAGTGAATTGTTGCCTATTTGCTGGAGAAGAAGACTGACGCCAATTTGTGTTACCAAGAGAGGAAGGACGCCAGTTATTGTGCTAGTGCTATAGGCGCCAATTCGAGCCAGACCGAGAGGCAAGGTTTGTAGTGGCTGGAACAGGTGATAACAGCTTCTTGTTATTTTGAAGAGACCTCAAACGTCAAAAGCTTCTCATGAAGCTCATCAAAGGATATAGGATTATCTCGAGCCTGAACAGCACGAACCAATTCTTTGTACTCATCATCAAGTTCGTCAAGAATCCGCTCTGTGATATCATCATCGTCCATTGGAGCACCAAGCAGTGCCAGTTCATCTGCACGAGCTTTGATAAAGTGAAGAAAATCTGTTATGGATTGCATACCTTTTGTGGAATGTTTGAGAAGAGCTTTGACTTGTTTGATGCAACCTCGAGACGGCTTGGCATATGTATTTGCAAGAATGGTCCAAGCCTCCATTAAGGTTTTGGCTCTGGCAACAAAGGAGATGATTGTGGGAGATAGAGCCAACGATAGCATTCAAAATAAGTTGGTCTTGCCGAACCCAAATGGAGTATGAAGGATTCACGGTTGAGACCTCATTCACAGTAATATTGGCTGGTGGACAAGGCTTGGAGCCATCAATAAACCTAAGAAGATCATAACCAGTAAATAGGGTTTGAAACTGGATTTTCCAAGACATGTAGTTATTAGTGGTGAGATTGAGAGGAGCCTGAGCAGAGATGTTGATGGTAATGAGATGGAATTCATTGGAGCGCAATGCAGTTGAAGTAGCCGGTGTTACATTGATAATTGTAGGAGGAGCCGCAGAAGAAGAGCTGTTGGCAGGAGGCATGTCAGGAGGCAGACTTGTAGAGCTGTTGTCAGGAGATGTGTCTGTATTCATTGGAGTGGAGAAGAGATGAGAAAAAAAAAATATTTGTTCTAGGTAGAGACCGTAGGCTCTGATACCATATAAACAGAGGCTGGTTTATGAAGAATTTTCTCATACATCCTTTCATTGATTAACATGTAAATATATATAGCAAAGGTTAACTTTGAGAACATTGCAAACCCTCCTAATGATAAGATACAAAACGTGACAGCTAACAAAATCAACTATAACTATACAACCTACAAGTAATAATAGAATTTTATAGACACTGAAACTCTTATCCTCCAATAACTGTGAGAGAGTGTTATGAATAAGGTGACCCCGGTTCCGGTACAGAACCAACAGTTCCAGTTTCGATTCCCGATTCCGACCGTTCGGTTTTTTTTAAAAAAAATAATAATAATTAAACATTCAATTTTCAGACTGCAGCTCTTTCTCTTCCTCTCAATCAATCAAATCAAAATAATAATAATAATAATAATATATAATAATAATAATAATAAATTCAAATTTCAAATGCGACTGCTCTCTCTCTTTCAATCAAATCAAATAAGCTTTTAAAATAGATATATTTAAAATAAATAAATAAAAAAAGAGAATGGAACCGAATGAAACTATTAGTTCCGGACCAGTTCTTGAAAAATTAGAACCAGGACTGGTTCCGGTCCGGTTCGCACATCGACGGTTTCGGTTCGAACCGAACCACAGTCACATCTATGAGTGACTGAGGGCCTGTTTGATTTTTGATTTTTGATTTTCTCGCTTAACAATTAATGGATTAATGTATTCCATTAAGGGCGCGTTTACTAATCAGGAATGGAGAGAATCGGAATGAAGTTCCACTGGGAAGGTAATGGAGAGGAATCAGAATTAAGTTACTAAATTCCATTTCAGTGTTTACTAACAATTTAAGAATCATAAACGGAATCAAATTTATTCCATTTCTAGTGTTTAGTTCAACTAAGGAATCGGAATGATATATAGTTGATTACAAAAATACCCTTGTATATATATATATTGAATATATTTTTTATTACGAAAAACTATTTTTTATACTGCTCATAACACTATAACTAATAATTAACATCTTTATATCGTAAACTTTCAACTAATTAGTCAATAATAATTAAAAAATGAGGAGTAATTCATATTTGAAAGCATAATTAATTTGATGTCGAATTAATTTCTCACATTTAGGTGCTTTTTTGCCTTCTCTTGAAAATTAAAACACATAATAACTCAATATACAACCATTAGCTCACACAATGATTCAGAAAATAAATATATATGGACCACTAGATTTATATACTTTGACTCAAAGTGTATGCATTTGTCAAAACTTCTCCATAATTTATGGTCCACATTCTTCGTCCTGATATATTTATTGTTATAACAAACTGACAATAGAAAGACTGTATATATATTATATATATATATATATATATATATATATTATAAGCTATATCCAGAAAGATTGTCAAATAAAAACGAGTCTAAAAAATCAAAAATAAACATGTCTCAAAAGTACATAATGATTTGAAATATTTTTAAACATTAAAACATTACCAATAAACTAAATAATAAATAACAATGATCATGCTACAAAAGACTATGACAAAAACCATTACAACCCATGCTCTAAAAGATCCATAACATATATATGTGTGTGTGAGAGAATATGTAATACTGCTTTAGTAAAAAGGAAAAAAAAATTAAACAAAACAAAATATACATGAGTATGCTTGCTATACATGCTTCACTAAAGATCCATAACATATATATGTGTGTGTGAGAGAATATGTATACTGCTTTAGTAAAAAGGGAAAAAAAAATTAAACAAAACAAAATATACATGAGTATGCTTGCTATACATGCTTCATGCAAAAAGGAAGAAAAAAAAGGTCATCACATAGATTTGCCAAAAAGAGAAAGAAAACACCGAGTCAAAGATTTCATCAACACGGTTCTTATACAAAAAATATATGTATATATATATATATATATACACACACACCATGATTTCATACCAGATTCGATATTCATAAATATAAATCAGTGCAAACAAGTCATAATATTCATCAACATGATTTTTATGTATATTCAAGAAATCTAAGATTAAAAAAGAAAAGAAAAGGCGTATCTATAGCAAGATTCGGAGGAAAACAATAAACAAAAAAGAATGACAGAGAACAATCTATAAAACGGAACGATAAAGACGAAAGACAATAGTTTTTGTTTTTTTATTTATTATTATTATTTTATAATTAATGTAAGTGAGGATATCTTAATAAAAATAGATGAATTCCCTTTTTCAATCAGGAAAGGGAACTTGTTTCTTATGGGGGTGGGGGGGGAATCAAATTTCCTTTCCATTAGTAACTTAATTACTGATTTGAGAGTGGAATTCACAATCAGTAACTTAATTCCTTTTCCTGAGTTTGATTACTGATTAGTAAACGCGCCATAAGTTGATTTGTTTGATTTTTTAACTGATGAAATCACTTAAATAACTCTTAAAATCACTTATTTATAAAAGTGAAAATTTTTCACTTTTCACTTTTCACTTAAAAAAAACAACTGAACTGATATTAATTTTATACTTCAAAAACCATCCTCACAAATCTAATAAATTTCTAGACCTGACGTCAGTTCCGGTTATTGGGTAAAGGGAACCGGAATTGGAACTGGTCTTAGGAGGTTCCGGTTCCAATTCCTGAACTGTCGGTTCCGATTCCGGTTCAGCAGTTCCAACGATTTTGAACCATTTTTTTTTCTATTTTTAATCCAGCTATAAATTTTCAATTCACTTCGATCAAAATTTTAAAAACTCTTCAGACACAACACAACTCATTCATTGATTTCACTTCGATCCACTTTCAAATTCCCAATTCTAGAAACCCTAAATTTTGCATACTTCTCCAATCAATCATCTTCAACCTACTCTCCTCACACAAATCAACCCCAAAATCACCCGCCACCACCCGTGATTTCGTGAATCAAAGAAGAAGAAAAAGAAAGAAGAAGAAGAAGAGAAGAAGAGAAGAAAGAGAGAGAGAGAGAGAGATCAGATATGAGATATGAGATATGTATGTGTTCAGACTTCAAAGATTAGGATTTAGGTCATTAATAATTTAGGATTAAAAAAAAAAAAAGGAATCGCCGATTCGAACCGAACCAAACCGAACAGGAACCGTCGGTTCCAATCCAGTTCTAATCGAGTGGTTCCTTCAAAATTGGAACCAGGACCGAAACCTCCCTCCTTTGGTTCCGATTTTTCCAGTTTGGTTTCGGTTCGGTTCGACGGTTCGAACCGAACCGAAGTGGCGTCGGGTTCTAAACCATATTCCTTTTTGTGGGAATAGGAGGAAAATGGCCTTCCTTGAAGATGAAAGAGCAAAAATGTCCACTTTGTGAAAAACTTGCAAAAATGTCAAAAAAAAAAAAAAAAAAAAAAAAAAAAAAAAAAAAAAAAAAAAAAAAAAAAAAAAAAAAAATGAAGTTACCAAAGTGCCTTTAAAGGCATTTCCATCAGTTATTTGATTTAAGTCAATTTTACCCATTTACCCTTGTTTACTTTTAAAAATTTAAATTTATTAATTTATAATCATTAATATTATTAAAAACAATACAGTACTGTCCAATAACATACCAAACATTTGTATTATTTAATACAACATAATACAATATATCACCAAACATATGATTGTATTACAATAATACAGTACAATCTAATCATACATCTTAATACAATACAATACAGTGTACCAAACGAGCCCATAATGTTATCTATATAGTTTAAACTTTTCTTTGTGACTAGATAGATCTGTTTTTATACAGTGCTTATTTTTATAATATGGAGGATTTGGGTAAAGGGACTTTATCCATAAATGGTTTACAACCGAGTATCATGAGGAAATCAGTTTATGGGTTTACTTGATTATATGATCCTTTACTAAGATCAAGTATAAGGTATCTTCTCCTTTGTGGTCACTTTTTAGGTTTTTATATTTTGACTAACATACAACTAAGCTCACATATTTTAGTTTAATTAATCAATTTGATTTTTTATCTCCGATTGTATTTTTAATTAGATATGATTGTACAGTTTCTAAACTTAAAACTGAATTAATGTTTTTTTCAAGTGTATGTATATACAAAATAAAGAGTAAAAAAAAATCAAAATTTATCAGTTTACATATAATATTTACACACAAAACTCAATTTGACAAACATATATTGGTCTCCAAACCTAGTTTTCATATAAAAATGTGAGTTCATTCTCTACAGTTGAAGCTGAGTTGACTAGGGAAGTGTAATGCATTTTTGTAGACCTAAATTGCAAGCCTAATTGGGACCAAAGTAAAACTTTTTAGCTCTCATTTCTTTGATGTGTTTCTGATTTCTAACTTTGGAGGCAGCCATTATGAACTTTACAGCCAAACCCTAATTGTCAAATGAGGAAGATGAGTCCATTTGGTTGTCTCGTTAATTACCACCAAAAGTGCTTGACCCGCATGAACTTAGGTATTATGGTCTTGTCTATTTTGTCATCTCCAGGCTGATCAGCAAGTGAGATTGTGGCCTGAAAGAAAGCACATTTGTGGTAATGCTTCTGCATGAACCCCCTCTTTCACAGCACATAGGGGTAATAATGTAATTGGATGGTTATGTGATAAAAAGAAATTAATATGAATGGTTAGAAACAATAATTTTATGAGAGAAGGTTGAAAACTAATTATAGCACGGGTGTAAAAACTATCTAGAGGGGGGGGTGAATAGATTTTACGCTTTTTACCCAATTTCGTTTTTAGTCAAATTTACGAAAATGCCCCCAAACTAGACAATATAATAATCAAGTGTAATATGGTGCGGAAATATAAACGACACTTGATTTTTACGTGGAAACCCTCACGGGAAAAAAACCACGGGCTGGTAAGTGCGCCACACTCGAACCCGAATCCACTAATGTGATAACGTATAAACCTAATCCAGGTTTGACGGCCTAATCCGGCCAATATCCCGCTACCACTACCGCAGGCCTGTAAAAGTGGACCTAGTCCAATTTGCTCATGTGACCACCTAATCCCGGTGTCCGACCTAATCCGGTCTATCACACAAGACTTACAATCCTAAGAGATCAAACAAACCCTATGTGTGTAGGAAAAAAAATAATAAATAAAAGTGGTAACGCAGCGGAAGCGATACTAAAAGACGATTTAGTGACTTTTAAAATTTTTCCTTTATGAACCTTAAACCCTTTTAATCAATAAACATGCATATATATCAACAAAAGTAAATTACCTCTTGTCGCGTGATCCGATTGACTTACGTCGATGGTAATCCGCAAGACCTTCAATCCGAGCACGAACGTGGATCACCTAGGAGCGTGGTCTCCCTTTCCTTTGAATTGCAAACCTGTGAATGGACCAAACAAATACTTTCTTTCTTTGTTAGTCACAAAACAATCAAAAGAATGTCAAAATTATTCCGGTCACTTTTGAGTTCTCAATCTTATGATCGAAACTCGCGTGAACCTAGATCGATATCGTATACACAAGCTTATTGATGTTTAAGCAATTGTATACTATCAAAGAATAATTTTTCACTCCTTTTGTCTCTCTAGAATAAAAACTCTCTTAGAATTAAGAAGAAGAAGAAAGAAAATAAAAACTCAAGCACCAAAATTGATGTGGCCGAACCCTATAAGAACATATATATAGGTTGGCCGAATTTTTCTTCTTTTTCCTTTAGGGTTGCCGAATTCTATGTAGTATATAGATTAGGGTTGGCCGAATTTCATCATGTCACTTATATAGGGTGACTAAAATTCAACCCTAATTCTTTTTAACTTTATAGACTTCAAACCCTAATCCAACTCTTTTATTTTATTCTTTTATTTGACTAAATAAAAAAGACTCCTTATTTGATTAAATAAATAATACTAATTTATTTATTTACTTATCAAACAAGTCTTTTACTTTTAGGAAAGATTTGTTTCTTTAATTAAACAATTAATCAATAAATCAATTAATTCTTATTTAATTAAAACAAATGAAACAAAATAATATTTTTAGGTTAAAACCTTAACCTAGCCGCCCCACTTGTATAAGATGGGCCTAATATTATTTTCTATTTCATTTAATCCATTGGACTTTAAATAAAAAGCCCACATGTGAACCAGACCCATTCTTACTAAAAGAAACAAGCCCACATGTCTTTCATTAATATATTAATATAATTGAGCAGCCCATTACTTAAATAATGTGCAAATTATATTCTTAATATATTAAATGCAATTCTAGATGGACCCTTAAATTGGTCCGGTAGAATATATCAAGTGATCCATGCAAGTCCGTGTGGATTGGGGATCTTGGCGGGCCATCTAAATTTAAGCTTCAATAGACATAACCTAATCACAATCAACAAATGATTCACTTAGGTCCGATCCATTAATTTTAACTCATTCCACTAAAGAGCTAAAACTGAACTCTTAAATAAAGATAGAAAAGGAAGATGCTCCTCATTCATACCCTAGACAATCATATTGGAGATAGTGTATCCTCGTGATTAATATCAGTAATCGCCAAGAGTTCATAGACCGCCTATAACTCTCCAAGTTACCATATTTACTCATATGACCACGTTTTGAACTTGGATATTTTGACTTGTCCAGAAGCCATGTTTTCAATAGACACTATTGAAAACTCAACGTTGAGATTTAATATCCAATTACCTCAAAACATCCATATGATGATATTATACTCTCATTTAATTAAATGGAGCCACGATGTCCATATCTATAAATGAAGTCCTCTATCGATTAACAAATGAATATCACCAAATTATCGAGGATAGACTATGCGATATAATCGTACTCATTGATAACTCAAATGATATCACTTGCAACCATAAGTCCATCATTTATCTCAGGATTAAGATAGACTCTCCGATTGTCCTGATAATGAAAAAACTATTATCTATTGACGGTTTTAGATAAAGCTTTTCATTGTGATCCAGTTCAATGCACCCAGTGCACTAGATCCTTTTGCTCGAAGACACTCCGATGATTTTAGATCATATCTCATTTGATCCCACTCAAATGCTAGCAAAAGAATTCTACAACTTTAACAAGATAAAGGTGCCCAACCTTTAACTTAAGTTGTGAACAATATTCAAGACTAACTAAAGAATTGTGTCTACCACATACATATCCAGATGTACGAACAATTCTTCTTTTCCCATAGTCTTTAGACCTTATGATTATTTACTTTGACAATTATAATATAAACTATAAATGCTATACGATTTGTTAAACCAGAAATCACTTTATTAATATGAAAAAGATTGTTAATTACAACATTACACTCTTGCTATTGAGCATAATCCTAACAATCTCCCACTTGCGCTATAGCAAATGTGTCATATCTCTCAAGCCCATATTCTCTAGATGCCCATCGAAACTCTTCTGAGGTAGAGCCTTTGTGAAGGGATCCGCTAGATTTTCTGCTGACGCGATTTTGGTAATCGTCACGTCACCTCTTTGAACAATCTCCCTTAAAAGATGATACTTTCTTTCAATGTGTTTACCTCTCTTGTGACTTCTTGGTTCTTTCGAATTAGCCACTGCTCCACTGTTGTCACAGTAGATAGTGATCTGCTTATTCGCACTAGGAACCACTTCTAAGTCAATCAAGAATTGGCGGAGCCAAACAGCCTCTTTGGCAGCTTCGCATGCAGCAACATACTCAGCTTCCATGGTGGAATCAGCAATACAAGATTGCTTGATACTCCTCCATATAACTGCTCCTCCTCCAATAGTAAACACAGCCCCTGATGTGGATTTTCTGGAGTCAGAATCTGATTGGAAATCAGAATCTGTATACCCAACGGGAACCAAATCCCCTCCAGAGTATACAAGCATATTATCTCTCGTTCTCTTAAGATACTTGAAAATATGCTTGACTGCCGTCCAGTGATCAGGTCCAGGTTTCGATTGAAACCTGCTAACTATGCCAACAGCAAAACAAATATCTGGTCTAGTACAGAGCATTGCATACATGAGACTTCCAACTGCCGAGGCATATGGAACTCTACTCATGAATTGCTCTTCATGCTCATTCTTAGGAACTTGTTCCTTAGAAAGCTTGATTCCATGTCTGAAAGGTAACATACCTTTCTTGGAATCCTGCATGGAAAACCTAGACAAGATTTTGTCTATGTATGAAGCTTGGGATAATGCAATCGTTCTATTCTTTCTATCCCTTATTACTTGGATACCTAGAATAAAACTTGCTTCTCCTAAGTCCTTCATATCAAATTGTTTTGCTAACCATTCTTTTACTGATGTCAATACACCTACATCGTTTCCAATGAGTAGTATATCATCAACATAAAGAATCAGGAAAACCAACTTGTCGCCTTTAATCCTTTTGTATACACAAGGTTCGTCAGGATTTTGAATAAATCCAAAACCTTTGACAGCTTGATCAAACCTTATGTTCCAGGATCTGGATGCTTGCTTTAATCCATATATGGATTTCTGCAACTTGCATACCTTATCCACTTGGCCTTTTTCAATGAATCCCTCTGGTTGCATCATGTAGATGCTTTCGTCAAGACTTCCATTTAGGAAAGCTGTCTTGACGTCCATTTGCCAAATCTCTAAATCTAAAGATGCTGCAATGGATAAGAGTATCCTAATGGATTTAAGCATGGCCACAGGAGAGAAGGTTTCCTCGTAATCGATACCTTCTTTCTGTGTATACCCTTTAGCTACCAATCTAGCTTTAAAGGTTTCCACCTTTCCATCCATACCTCTTTTCCTCTTGTATACCCACTTGCACCCAATGGGTTTTATCCCTTTAGGCAAGTCTACAAGGGACCAGACTTTGTTATCGAACATAGATTCAATCTCGGATTGCATTGCCTTTTGCCAATGGCGACTATCAACATCCTCCATAGCTTCCTTGTACGTATAGGGATCATCGTCGTCCGGGAGATTCTCCACTGATTCTCCCAGACCGATGTATCTTTCGGGTTGTGTTCTAACCCTCCCACTACGACGAGGAATGGTAGGTTGTTGATCTTGTGTTGGATCGGAACTTACAATTGGGTTAGGTTGTGTAACCTCTCGTGGAATTGTATCTCCTGACATCTCATTCAGGACAATTCTACTTCTAGGCAAAATCATTCATATAGTCCTTTTCCAGAAATTTAGCATTTGTCGAAACAAATACTTTAAGATCTGAAGGACTATAGAAATAATATCCTTTAGTTTCTTTTGGATACCCTACAAATATACATGTTTCTGAACGGGACTCCATCTTTTCTGTCTTTCCTTTTAACACATGCGCAGGACAACCAAATATCCTTAAGTGTTGTAAACTAGGCTTGCGCCCAGTCCACAACTCATGCGGTGTTTTAGGAACAGACTTAGATGGTACATCGTTTAGAATGTATATAGCAGTTTGTAAAGCATATCCCCAAAAAGAAATAGGAAGCGTTGAATAACTCAACATAGACCTAACCATATCCAAAAGAGTTCTATTTCTCCTTTCTGCTACCCCATTTGTTGAGGTGTACCTGGTGCAGAAAACTGAGAAACTATCCCATTATCAATAAGATATTGCTGAAACTCACCAGATAGATATTCTCCACCACGATCAGATCTCAAGATTTTTATGTGTTTCTCAAGCTGATTTTCCACTTCAGCTTTGAATGCTTTGAACATGTCAAAAGCATCCGACTTATGTCTCATGAGATACACATAACCAAATCTCGAGTAATCATCCGTGAAGGTGATGAAGTACTCATATCCACCTCTAGCTTGAATGCTCATAGGTCCACATACATCAGTGTGTATCAATCCTAAACATTCAGTGGCTCTTGCACCTTTGGCAGAGAACGTCCTTTTGGTCATTTTACCTTCCAAACAAGATTCACAAGTTGGTAGATCATCAACCTTTAAGTCACTCAAAGGTCCGTCATACCAATCTTTTAATCCTATTAAGGTTAATATGACCTAAGCGTAAATGCCAAAGATAGGTTTCATCTGTTGATAATTTTACTCTTTTATGATTAGGTTCCGTTATTTCTGTGTCTAACGAGTGAGAGATATTTCTATGCAAAAAGTATAGACCGTTTTCCAATGTACCTTGGCAAATAATTTTGTCATTCTTACTAATAATAAAAACTTTATTAAAAGTAACCGAATATCCAAATTTATTCAAACAAGAAACTGAAATTAAATTCCTCTTGAATTGAGGTACATAATAAACGTCTATTAAATCTAAATGCCTTCTAGAATCCAAATAAACTCTAATATCTCCCACTGCACTTGCAGACACTAACGTTCCGTTGCCCAAGCGCAAATTGATTTCATTCTTACTCAGCTTTCTCCTTTCTTGAAACCCCTGCAAGGAATAACAAACATGATTAGTGGCTCCTGAGTCTATGATCCAAGAATCTGTAGAATCAGCCAAAAAACATGTTTCTAGATAATTCAAATTACCTTCTTCCTTCTTGTTCTGGGACTTTGGGCAATTTCTCTTCCAATGTCCCTTTTCACCACAAAGGAAGCATTTCCCTTTGATCTTGGTTACTTTCTTGGTCTCCTTCTTGATAGGCCCAAGTTGCTTTTTCTTCTGTTGTTTCTTGACCTTTTGACGGGCCTTAACAGTAGCAACTTTACCAACCATATGAATCTCTTGACCTTTGCCTTTCACAAGGATCTTTTCAGCACTTTGAACATCTTGCATCAGGCCTTGTAAGGTGTATTCCTTTTTGTTCAAAGTGTAGTCCAATTTGAACTGATCAAAGGAATCTGACAATGAATTGACAACCATATCAATCTTTGTCTCACCATCTATCTCAGCGCCATGCAGTTCAGCAATGTTGAGATGTGCTATGACTTTCATCATGTGATCTTTCACAGCCTGTCCAGGTTTCATCCTAAGATTCATAAAAGCAGTCACTGCCTCTCTCTTAGTCGTCCTAGACTTCATAGCAAACATTCCTCTAGAGACATCATTATATCAGCAGCGGACTCCATTCCTTCATGCTGCTGTTGCAACACGTCGGAGATAGTGGCCATAATGTAACATTTTGCCATATCATCTGAAGTCTTCCACTGCTCATACTCATCTCTACACATTATGCTAGATTCATTATTAGGAGCAGGTGGTTTAGGAGTAGTTAGAACAAACTTATGTTTTTCACTTTGCAGCAACAACAACCCAATTTTCCTTTTCCATGTGACATAATTATCTCCAGTTAAAGTGTTATCTTTCAGGATGTTCATAAGTGATGGGGTCATGATTTCTGAATAAAACAAAACATATATAAGTAAATAATCATGATAAAGCACTTTTAAATATTTATCTTGAATTAAATAAATAACTCAATCATAAAATTCAACGGTGATCTAACACCCATAAATGTTACGCCTCCTTTGGGAGTTCGCACCATTTACTAGTTAGACTAGGTCCCACCTAATTGTTAACATAACAACCAGCGTTTTCAATTTTAGCCTTGCAATTTTATTGACAAGAACTCTTGGGAGGATATCAATAAAATTACATTGAGTGTGTTACCAAGATATCGACCCTCAATTTTCTCTCACGAAAATCCCTCCTTGGGGAGTAGATCTCGTTTGAGTCCATTGTCTAGTCTATCCTTGTAAGGAAGTATGTTGCTAAATTCCATTCATGGACGCCCCTTGGGGGGATTACCAATAAATAATAAAGCTCAACTAACCTTGGAGGCCATAGGTGTTACCAAAACACCTTCTCCCACTCAATTATTTAAGGCGTGTGATTAAATCCCATAGAATGATTTACCGAGTTATCTAGATGCCAATTTAGATACCTAAATCATTCAATGCATGTTCATACCAAAAGAGATATATGCGTGGCACTCCTATTCTATATGTCATGTTATCATACAATAACAAATATTGTAATATTTAAGCATAAATTAAATAGCAACAACTTTGGCCCATCCTAGAAAAAACGTAAATTACAATTTGTCAGGAATACAAGATCTTCAGGTGGCCCATCAACCATACGCTCATCCTTCGGCCTTCTCCCATGGGCGTGCGCAGCCCACAACCCCACAAAGGGGCTGCCTTGCGCAGCCCATAAGGCCACACAAGGCTGCCATGCGCAGCCCACCAAAGTTTGGGCTTGTCATGCGCAGCCCAATCCACTCCTAGGGTGCGCACGGTGCTCGTACTTGGTTCCGGTTGCTTCGTTTTGCTTCGTGTCTTCGAATCTCCAAGACCTAAATATATTACGGCAGTATATATATAATAAATACTGCAGTATTAATTTTTTTTTTTTTTTTTATTCACTGCAGTATTTTTACAAACCAAAAACTGCACATACTAAAAATAAATAAAAAAAACTGCAGTAACCCTAAAAAAATACTGCACATAAAAAAAAATAAAACCTAGCAATCTACCAAGAAGGAATTATGGCGATAATAGACCACCCTTCTTGTTACAACTCCGAAACAAAAATTACATTGAAAATCTAGGGCCAAAATCGAGCAATAACAAACCACATAAAATATATATAAATCCATACATCACATGTAATTATATATTTGAATACCTAGAGTGCCATCTCTTTCTAAACATGCATAATCACAATAAAAAGAAATAGATCCACGTATATATACGTTAATTAATTAAAAGGGTTCAACCTAGGCTCTGATACCAATTGTAGGGAAAAATAATAAATAAAAGTGTTACACGCAGCGGAAGCGATACTAAAGACGATTTAGTGACTTTTAAAATTTTTCCTTTATGAACCTTAAACCCTTTTAATCAATAAACATGCATATATATCAACAAAAGTAAATTACCTCTTGTCGCGTGATCCGATTGACTTACGTCGATGGTAATCCGCAAGACCTTCAATCCGAGCACGAACGTGGATCACCTAGGAGCGTGGTCTCCCTTTCCTTTGAATTGCAAACCTGTGAATGGACCAAACAAATACTTTCTTTTCTTTGTTAGTCACAAAACAATCAAAAGAATGTCAAAATTATTCCGGTCACTTTTGAGTTCTCAATCTTATGATCGAAACTCGCGTGAACCTAGATCGATATCGTATACACAAGCTTATTGATGTTTAAGCAATTGTATACTATCAAAGAATAATTTTTCACTTTTTGTCTCTCTAGAATAAAAACTCTCTTAGAATTAAGAAGAAGAAGAAAGAAAATAAAAACTCAAGCACCAATTAATTGATGTGGCCGAACCCTATAAGAACATATATATAGGTTGGCCGAATTTTTCTTCTTTTTCCTTTAGGGTTGCCGAATTCTATGTAGTATAAGATTAGGGTTGGCCGAATTTCATCATGTCACTTATATAGGGTGACTAAAATTCAACCCTAATTCTTTTTAACTTTATAGACTTCAAACCCTAATCCAACTCTTTTATTTTTATTTTATTTGACTAAATAAAAAAGACTCCTTATTTGATTAAATAAATAATACTAATTTATTTATTTACTTATCAAACAAGTCTTTTACTTTTAGGAAAGATTTGTTTCTTTAATTAAACAATTAATCAATAAATCAATTAATTCTTATTTAATTAAAACAAATGAAACAAAATAATATTTTTAGGTTAAAACCTTAACCTAGCCGCCCCACTTGTATAAGATGGGCCTAAATATTTTCTATTTCATTTAATCCATTGGACTTTAAATAAAAAGCCCACATGTGAACCAGACCCATTCTTACTAAAAGAAACAAGCCCACATGTCTTTCATTAATATATTAATATAATTGAGCAGCCCATTACTTAAATAATGTGCAAATTATATTCTTAATATATTAAATGCAATTCTAGATGGACCCTTAAATTGGTCCGGTAGAATATATCAAGTGATCCATGCAAGTCCGTGTGGATTGGGGATCTTGGCGGGCCATCTAAATTTAAGCTTCAATAGACATAACCTAATCACAATCAACAAATGATTCACTTAGGTCCGATCCATTAATTTTAACTCATTCCACTAAAGAGCTAAAACTGAACTCTTAAATAAAGATAGAAAAGGAAGATGCTCCTCATTCATACCCTAGACAATCATATTGGAGATAGTGTATCCTCGTGATTAATATCAGTAATCGCCAAGAGTTCATAGACCGCCTATAACTCTCCAAGTTACCATATTTACTCATATGACCACGTTTTGAACTTGGATATTTTGACTTGTCCAGAAGCCATGTTTTCAATAGACACTATTGAAAACTCAACGTTGAGATTTAATATCCAATTACCTCAAAACATCCATATGATGATATTATACTCTCATTTAATTAAATGAGCCACGATGTCCATATCTATAAATGAAGTCCTCTATCGATTAACAAATGAATATCACCAAATTATCGAGGATAGACTATGCGATATAATCGTACTCATTGATAACTCAAATGATATCACTTGCAACCATAAGTCCATCATTTATCTCAGGATTAAGATAGACTCTCCGATTGTCCTGATAATGAAAAAAACTATTATCTATTGACGGTTTTAGATAAAGCTTTTCATTGTGATCCAGTTCAATGCACCCAGTGCACTAGATCCTTTTGCTCGAAGACACTCCGATGATTTTAGACTCATCATATCTCATTTGATCCCACTCAAATGCTAGCAAAAGAATTCTACAACTTTAACAAGATAAAGGTGCCCAACCTTTAACTTAAGTTGTGAACAATATTCAAGACTAACTAAAGAATTGTGTCTACCACATACATATCCAGATGTACGAACAATTCTTCTTTTCCCATAGTCTTTAGACCTTATGATTATTTACTTTGACAATTATAATATAAACTATAAATGCTATACGATTTGTTAAACCAGAAATCACTTTATTAATATGAAAAAGATTGTTAATTACAACATTACACTCTTGCTATTGAGCATAATCCTAACAATGTGTATGCAAATGATATCCAAATATTCTATGCTCCTAGGATATGATGACATAATCATCCTACAAGATCGTCTTGACTATGACTTGGGATTGGTAATGGCGTGTGGGCGCGTCACAATACTCAGGAACCTGAAAAAGAAAGAAACACAAAACAACCCTTGTTTTGTTGTCAGAAGAATTCGGCCACCCTTGTTTGTGAAGAACAAAAAAAGAACTCCTTTTTTTTTTAAGTCGCCGCACACCCTCTGTTTTCTTTTTCGTTCTTTTTGCGTGAATTTATGTGTGTGTCTTAAATTGGTGTTAATTAGTTTCTTAAAGCATATATATCATATATATATTTTAACTAATTACTTTAATTAATTGATCCATTAAAATATCTAATATTTATAAGGATAATTAATAACTTTGAATTTAAACTTTTTAAATTCAAATTTGATATTTAATTTAATAAAAAATAAAATAATCAAATTATCTTATTTTCATTCAAACTCAAATATCAATCAACATCCTACAGCTAATGATTAATCGCATAATTAAATAATCTTATATTTAATTAATTTAATCACTATATTCATTAACTAAATAATCTCTTTATTTAATTAATTCTCAAATAAATACGTGTCACTTTTGTAACATAATTAATTGGACAATCCAATTAATCAACCGTGACCCTTGTTACCTAAATCGATTGGGCTAGCAAGGAGACCTAATGGACCCGTAGTATTTTAAGCTCCAATGATCCTTTGAAATAATTAATTAAACTCTTTAATCAATATTTCCTGATTATTAACTCCGGTATTATTCCACTAAAAACGCGAAGCTGCACTCTCTCAACTGTAGACGTTTTTACACAAACCATAACTCTGGTGTCCATCGATATAGCTATTATATAGGTATGATCCTCCACAAATAGTTCATAATTAGAGTTGGGTCATAATGTCCGTTATACCCCTCTAATTATATCTTTCCATTAAGTACCATTGATTCTCTAATAAACAATAAATCCTACATTCCTTACGAAATTAGGAGAGCGCTCATATTGTTCAAGCCCGAATCAACCCTTAAGGGAACTACTATCTACTTCTCGCAATGAGTGGATTCCTCTATTGTGTACAAATCTTCCTAACCACAAGCTAAATTGTGATTCCAACATACAAAGTTATTGACCGGGAATGCAACTCCGATCTCACCTATGGCATATCAAAAACCACGATCTAACTTGAATGAGTCGATAAGACACTCAGGATTAAGATCACCCATATAACCATCATTTGTTGATATATATGAATCTCATGTTGTAACGGATCTTGGTGAGAGATTCATATAGATCATGGCCCAGTCCTATATGATCACATCATATAAGGTGCCTTCATTCTCATATCACCATATGAATAGTCTAGGTTAAGACCATCGTACATTACGGAATGGACCGCAGATGTAGATTAGCCATAAATAAAGTATCCAGCTCTATTTGCTATCTACGAACTCTTTAGATTGCTCATCTCAAACTGAATACCTCTGCTTATAACATCATATACTCAGTTAGAGATTACATCCGGCAATCTTGGATGTTAAGTACACATGATATAAATAAATGTATGAGACAATTTGAATGAATAAACTACTTCTTTTATTTATGTTCAATTCACATTTACAAAATACAAACTTTAGGGCAAAAACCCCAACAATCTCCCACTTGCACTAAAGCATGTGAGACATGTTTTGTAAACCTAGACCCTCTAGGTGACCCATAAACACTTTAGCTGGTAAGGTCTTTGTAAATGGATCAGCAATCCATACATCCTAACGAGATCAAATCCTATCATGAATACACTAGCATATAGTTTCTGATCGCGCTCCAAATGTTCACATTTAGCGCTCCCTTTTCCTATCTTTTTATGCTTGTTTCTTGGGTAAAACCAGGTATTTAACGGATAAAATATGTGTTTCAGGTAAATAGGGAAGTTCAGGGGTATAATTGTCATTTTGGACAATTCAGGGGCAAAAGTGCAAAATTCAGGACTTTATTGCAAATTTTGTGAATAAGGGAAAGCTCAGGGGTGCTGACTGTAATTAGCCAGCCAACACACAGCGTCAGCCCACGTCACCCCTGGAAACGACGTTGTTTTGCAAAGCCTACGTCACACTTGACGTCAGCATGACGTCAGGTCGTCTTCTTTAGCAAACCTGGTCGACCCGTGACCCGGTAGATCCGACCCGACCCGACTTGAACTGGTCTCGCTCGACCCGGCAGCTTCTCCGACCATTTCTGACCATTTTCTGGCCACTTTTCCGACGGTTCTCCGCCCAGATCGGAAGCTCACTCCACGCTGGTCATGATGGACCCACTTTTAGCCTCCCATGCAAAGGTTTTCAACTCCAACAAATCCTCCAAGTTTCCATGGCCATTCAAGCTTCAAGAACATTCCAGAGGCCATTCTCCCGTGAACCAGAACGTTCAAGCTCGCCAAAAGGCGGCGGTTTCATGCAGCGGGAAAGTGCCCGTAGTCTAGAAGGAAGAAACTCGCTGCCGACTTCATTTTCTCCACCGCGAACTTCGACGGCGGGCACAAACCTGCTGGCCAAGGAATCCAAACTCGCCGGGATGACCGAATTGGAGGAAATTTTGTCCAAAACTTCCCCAAAATAGTTCCCTATATATATACATCCTTCTCTAACCTAAAACACACCTCCCAAATATCCAAATTACACCCAAATAGTTTAGTTTAGCTTAGTATAGCTTAGTTTAGTTAGTGTAACTTAACTCTCACCACCCACCTCACCTTAGTTATTTTATGTAACTAAATATTGATGTTGGGAATTTGGTGTACTTTGTATATCTATTCTATTGTTGATTGAAACTAATAATAGCACGGTGTGTATAAAACTATCTAGAGGGGGGGGAAGAATAGATTTTAAGCTTATTACCCAATTTTTCGTATTAAGTCAAAATTACGAGTTTACCCCTAACTAGATAAAGCAACAAATCAAGTATAAAATGCGGAAATTAAATAAGACTTGATTTTTACGTGGAAACCCTCACGGGAAAAACCACGGGCTAGTAAGTAAGCCACACTCGAACCTCGAATCCACTAAATGTGTAAAACGATTACAACCTAATCCCGGAAGTAATCACACACCTACCTAATCCCGATATGAGTGAACCTAGTCCAATTTGCTTGTGATCTAAGCAACCTAATCCCGGATGCTATACACAAGACTTACTTTCTCTACGAAGAGAATAACAACCCTAAGTGAATATATGAATATCCAAATGCAACATAGAGCAAGGGAAACCCTATATGCTTATCTAAGATGATTAATATGCAATTAGAACAATCCTAGATATCACAAACTAAATGACATGTCAATAGTTTAGCTAATCAAGATTAAGCACAAAACCTAATTAGCTATCACAATACAACTTCTCAAACATACATCATACTAATCTCAAACTTGTATTCAAAGTATATAAAATAACATACAAGTAATTAATTGAGATTGCTTGTTAAGAGAAACACAAAATATGTAAGATATTAGTGAAAAGCTTACCAAGCAAAGTATGATGAAGAATCCATGCAAGATGACATCTAGATGATCAAAGATGATGCTAGATGATGATTGATGATCATGAAAAAGTGTTTGAGATAATAAAAATGAGTTCTTGGAATTTTCTTCTCTTTGAAAAATATCTTAAGTATGAAATCTGAATATGAACTCTTGTAATTGACCTAAAGTCAAAGTGGCATATATATAGGGGACCAAATCAAAGTGTGGTCGTTTTAATAAGACAACAACATATAAGAATTAAACATATGCATGAGTTGTGAGTGTGTGCAACTATCTCTTCAAGACAAGTAAGCACATAGAAATTTACCTTCGGTGCTTATCAAGACGAGATCTTCAAAGGGCTTCGAACAAACCTACCAACACCTAGGCTACCCTTACAAAGAACCCCAACATGTGGTTTGTCCACGAAATGAGCCAATCAACAAATGGGAACCTTACAATCTCCCCTTTGGCTATTTCGTGACAAAACCACCACTCACATTGATTCCTCACAAAAAATAGAAACTACGGGACAACAATGATTATCTACATTACAAAGAGATAAGAAAGTAAAACTTCAAGTCTTCAATCACTTGTAGAACAATCAACCCCTGAAATTAAAGTTTCTAACATTTCCAAAACAAGTAAAGTGTGAGATTAATCATGTTATATCAAAACAAGCATTTGCATTTTTTTAAAAAATAGGCACAACATTATGCAATGTATGTGTATGCAATGCTCCCCCTCAATGTATGTTCTCCCTAAAGTGCACAATAGCTTCTATATTTTGCAACTCCCCTTACCATATCCTACTCCCTCTTTTTGTCATGATATAGGCAAAGGAGTAGTCCCCAACGGGTCACTCATAGCAACGAGAGATAGTAGCATGCAAGATATTTGCATAATCAATATAAGTCACTTTAAGCATCTCAATTAATTGGAGAGAAACAAGGAGATTTATTTGTAGAAAATGTGTGAATCCAACATGCTTTGCATACAAAACATATAGCATTCAAGTCCAAAATACAATGGTATTTGGGAAAGCAAATGACAAAGGTTTCTAATAAGAATTCAAACCAATTTCACCAATGTCATGGGAAAAGCAAGGATATAGAGATTATTGATTTCAATTTTAGAGTAACTATATCCAACTTTATAAGCGAAACATGGCATGAGCGACTTTGCACCCTATTTGATTTTTCCGGATAAGATATCCGTATGATAGTAGCCATGTTCAACTAATAAAGAAAGAGAGACATTTGGAATATAAATTCCTTTGAACGGATACAAGATCCTTTATTCATTTTGAGTCTCATAAGCTTTCACACAAGTTTTGCATTTTAAGAGTATGCAATCATCAATTCATGCTTTTCATGTGAGCATGTTATATGAATTTCATGCTTTTTCATTTGACATTAGCATGTTATAAACAAATCATCATGTCATAGAGATAACTATAGGTCATTCACATTATACTTCCTAAGTAAATCTCTTAGTCCAAAAATGCATGTTTGAACATAAATATGACATGGATTGTAAACAAGCAAGGTTCACACTTATAGAATTTGAAAACATATATACATATGTACAACCAAGCTTACTCAAGCAATCAAAAGAAGAGGCATAAGTTATTTCAAATTTTTTGCAAGTTACAAGAATGCAAAATAGCTTCTTTGCTTGAGTTCCCCATATGGGGTCTGAAACTAATTATAGCACGGTGTGTATAAAACTATCTAGAGGGGGGGGGGTGAATAGATTTTACGCTTTTTACCCAATTTTTCGTGTTAGTCAAAATTATGAAATACCCCTAAATATATAAAGCAATAAATCAAGTAAAATATGCGGAAATTAAATAACACTTGATTTTTACGTGGAAACCCTCACGGGAAAAACCACGGGCTAGTAAGTAAGCCACACTCGAACCTCGAATCCACTAAATGTGTAAACGATTACAACCTAATCCCGGAAGTAATCACACACCTACCTAATCCCGGTATGAGTGAACCTAGTCCAATTTGCTTGCGATCTAAGCAACCTAATCCCGGAAGCTACACACAAGACTTACTTTCTCTATGAAGAGAATACAACCCTAAGTGAATATATGTGAATATCCAAAATGCAACATAGAGCAAGGGAAACCCTATATGCTTATCTAAGATGATTAATATGCAATTAGAACAATCCTAGATATTAAAAACTAAATGACATGTTCAATCAAATAGTTTAGCTAATCAAGATTAAGCACAAAACCTAATTAGCTATCACAATACAACACTCAATCATGTCAACACAACAATCTCTATTTTGAATATTAGATTTTAATCTAAGAACAAGCAAATAATAAAAGAGATGCCTTGATAAATAAAACACTAATTATAAATGATAATAGTGAAGAACATACCAAGGGAAGTGTGTTGACCAAGACCCATGCAAGTAAACATCCTAACTATGCTAGAAAATGCTTAGATGATATTTTGATGCATATGAAAATGGGTTTTGAGAGTTAAAGACAAGTTCTTGGGAGTTTCTCTCTTGAAGATATTTTTTGCTCTCTCAAAAGTGTGTTGCTTGCCTCCTAAAATAAATGAAGAAGAAAATATATATATACAAATAATGTATAGGTCTTCAAAGACAGCAAAAAAACGCCATCGTTTTTATAGATATATATATATATATATATATTTAATATATGCAAAAGATGCAAAAGACACAAATAAGGTGAAGGCGTGAAGCACTTCAATATATATATAGATATATAATATAAGCAAAAGACAAAAAAGAGAATATACAAATATATATATATATTAACAAACAGCAAAGGCACACGTCTCTATATATACTAACACGTTAGATATTATATATAAATATATATATATATATATATATATTTCAATACACAAACAAACAGAAGACAAAAGCAATTAAAACAAAGAAGAAAAAAACAAACGGCTGACCGTGTGAGACCCCGTGCAAGAAACGCGGACAGAGAGTAAATTTGGGCGTGGGTGTGGCATGGCCAACGGGGCTGTGTGTGGCAATTTTAGCCATGAGTTGCACGCCCCTCACATGCCATCACATGCCACCTCTCTTTGTGTTGCAATCATGACACACAAAGCCTTCAGTCCAGTTCTGAACACGGAATTCAGAATTCAATTCCGTCTTCGGAATAGAAACCCAGACTCAATCATAAATATGGAAAATTATATAACTTTCCACTTTAAGCTCGAAATTGAATTCCAGTTTCCGATAAAAATACAGAATGTCCCAAATGTCTCGGAAATCATCCGAAACATATAGACAAGTCTCCGAATTGCTCGGAACTTATCTATGGACAAATCCACACATAAAAATATAACAAAGAAGTGCAAGTGTGATAAGTGACATGTGAAGAGAATGCATACAAATGCAAGTATGCTAAGTGAGTGTGTGCACTAAATCTCTTCATAGAAAATTAAGCACTAAACATATACCTTTGGAGTGCTTAACACTTGCAAGGGCCTTGAGCTTGAACACATTCCTAAGCTACCCTTACATGATCCCCACATATGGTTTGATCACGAAATAAGCCAATTAAAAACTACGGGAATCCTTACAGGGTCAATCATAGAACACATCACTCCACAAGACATATCCCAATAGATCTACTAAGTGTTTTAAATCGAGTAGCATCTAAGGGTTTAGTAAATAGGTCCGCAAGTTGATCATTAGTACCTACATGTTCAAGTACTATGCATTTATTTTCAACAAGCTCTCTAATGAAGTGATGGCGGATGTCAATATACTTAGTTCTAGAATGTTGCACCGGATTCTTAGAAATATTAATTGCACTCATATTATCACAAAAGAGAGTGAGAGTACCTTGGTTAAATCCGTAATCTACTAGCATTTGCTTCATCCATATAAGTTGAGTGCATCCACTCCCCGCGGCTATGTATTCGGCTTCTGCCGTGGACAAGGAAATCGAGTTTTGCTTCTTGCAAAACCAAGACACCAAGTTGTTGCCTAGAAAGAAGCAACCGCCCGATGTGCTCTTCCTATCATCACAATTTCTTACCCAATCAGCATCACTATATCCTACAAGACTAGGATTCGTGTCAAATGAGTACCAAATTCCATAATTAGAAGTCCCATTCACAAAGCGAATGACTCTCTTAATCGAAGAGAGATGGGACTCCTTGGGATCGGATTGGTACCTAGCACAAACTCCTACACTAAATGATATATCGGGCCTACTTACGGTCAAATAGAGCAAGCTCCCTATCATGCCACGATATAAGGTTTAGTCCACACTTTTACCGCTAGCATCCTTGCTTAGCTTCAAAGTGGTGCTCATAGGAGTGTCACAATGTTTGGCTTTTTCAAGACCAAACTTCTTCACTAGGTTTTTGGCATATTTGGCTTGGGTTATGAAAATCCCATCATCTAGTTGCCTAATTTGCAAACCTAGGAAGTAACTAAGCTCACCAACAAGACTCATCTCAAATTTATGAGACATAACATCAACGAATTGTTGGACCTTGGTTTTGTTGGTGGAGCCAAACACTATATCATCAACATATATTTGAGCTATGAAAAGCTCATCATTGTTTCTTTTGATGAATAGTGTCTTGTCAACACTACCACGTGTGTAGTCATTGTCAACAAGAAATTGAGTGAGGCGCTCATACCAAGCCCTCGGTGCTTGTTTCAACCCATATAGAGCCTTCTTGAGGCGATAGACATGGTTGGGGTGGTGAGCATCCACAAACCCCTTGGGTTGTTCAACAAACACTTCCTCTTGCAAGAAGCCATTGAGGAAGGCACTCTTGACATCCATTTGGTGCAATTTGAACTTGTGCACACAAGAAATGGACAAGAGAAGCCTAATAGACTCTAAACGGGCAACGGGAGCAAATGTCTCCTCAAAGTCGATACCCTCAATTTGAGAGTACCCTTGTGCTACAAGTCTAGCCTTGTTCCGCACTATGTTGCCATCCTCATCGGATTTGTTCCTAAATATCCATTTAGTGCCTATGACATTAGTGGTCTTAGGCCTAGAAACTAGAGTCCAAACCTCATTCCTTTCGAATTGGTTTAGCTCTTCTTGCATGGCAAGAACCCAAAATTCATCATTTAAGGTTTCTTCAACCTTTTTGGGTTCAATTTGAGAGGTGTAGCATGTGTAGCTAATAAGATTAGCAAGTTGATGTCTAGTCCTAACACCCTCATTAACCTCTCCAATGATATCTTCTTTATCATGGAGTTTCCTAACCCATGGAGCGGGTTCTTTAGAGTCCAAGAGAGGAACTCTATCAATAGGTTGTGTGTCATCATTGTTGACATTAGATGTCCCAACATTAGGAGACACCACAACCTTCTCCAAAGGAGAATCATCACTAAAAATAACCTCCTCCTCATGATCATTAGACTTGAGCCTAGTATCATCAAATACGACATTGGATGATTCCATGACACTTAGAGTCTTTAAATTGAAAACTCTATAGGCTCTACTATTCAAGACATAGCCAATAAAAATACCCTCATCACTCTTAGCATCGAATTTGCCAAGTTGATCACGGTCATTCAAAATGTAGCATTTGCTTCCAAAAGTGTGGAAGTAGCTAACATTTGGCCTCTTGCCTTTCCATAACTCATAGGAGGTGTTTCTAGTACCGGGCCTTAGGAAAACTCTATTTCCTATATAGCAAGCCGTATTGATGGCTTCGGCCCATAGGTTCTGAAACTAAATATACCACGGTGTGTATAAAGCTATCTAGAGGGGGGGTGAATAGATTTTACGCTTTTTACCCAATTTTTCGTGTTAGTCAAAATTACGAAATTACCCTCAAGATAATATAAACAAGCAAGTGTAATATGGTGCGGAAATTAAATTAACACTTGAATTTTTACGTGGAAACCCTCACGGGAAAAACCACGAGCTATGTAAGTAAGCCACACTCGAACCTCGAATCCACTAAATGTGCAAACGATTACAACCTAATCCCGGAAGTAATCACACACCTACCTAATCCCGGTATGAGTGAACCTAGTCCGATTTTGCTTGCGATCTAAGCAACCTAATCCCGATTGCTACACACAAGACTTAGCTTCTCTTGAAGAGAATACAACCCTAAGTGAATATATGAAAATATCCAAAATGCAACATAGAGCAAGGGAAACCCTATATGCTTATCTAAGATGATTAATATGCAATTAAGAACAATCCTAGATATCAAAACTAAATGACATGTCAAATAGTTAAGCTAATCAATATCAAGTATAAAACCTAATATGCTAGCACAATACAACTTCTCAAACATACATCATACTAATCTCAATTTTGTATCTAGAGCATACAAAATAACAATCAAGTAATTAATTGAGATTTGCTAGATAAAATAAACACAAAATATGTAAGATATTAGTGAAAAGCTTACCAAGCAAAGTATGATGAAGATTCCATGCTAGATGACATCTAGATGATCTAAGATGATGCTAGATGATGATTGATGATCATGAAATTGTGTTTGAGTAATTAAAAATGAGTTCTTTGTGTATTTTTCTTCTCTTGAAAAATATCCTAAGTATGAAGCATGAATAAGAACTCTTGTGAATGACCTAAAATCAAGTTAGCATATATATAGAGGCCATAAGTGAAGTGAGGTCGTTTTGAAAACTCGCCAGAAAAATACTCTGTGCGCTGGTGGACCTGCGCTGGTGGACCAGCGCAGGACCAGCGCACAAGCCAATTTTGGCTTGAGCGCTGGACGTCAGGCGCTAGCCACCAGCGCCAGTCCAGCGGCGCCATACTGGGCGATCGGCGCTGGTGGCCGGCGCTGGTCCACACCAGCGCACGACCAGCGGCGCGCCACTGGGCGATTTGCGCCGGTGAGCGGCGCTGGTCGACCGGCGCTGGTGGACCAGCGCACAGCCCCAAAATTTGCATCCCACATGCAATCATGCAAGGGGTGCAAAGTCAAACAAGATGCATCCTAAAAGCCTAAATGCTATGATGTTTTCAACATAAGATGCAATCATAAAATCAAGCAAGAAGAGATGTAAATAATCATTTATGCACAACAAAAAGAAACACAACATACAAAGATTAAACATATGCATGAGTTGTGAGTGTGTGCAACTATCTCTTCAAGACAAGAAAGCACTTAGAATATTACCTTTGGTGCTTGTCAATAATGAGGTCTTCAAAGGGCCTAATGCACTAACAACAACATTTAAACTACCCTTACAAAGTATCCCCATTTATGGTTTGATCACGAAATAAGCCAATTAAAAACAACGGGAATCCTTACAGGTTCCTAGGGACATTGTTGCTAAGCAACATCACATGAGCCATCTCTTGAAGGACCCTATTTTTCCTCTCAATAACTCCATTTTGCTGAGGTGTCCTAGGAGCCGAAAACTCATGGGAGATGCCTAAACCATTACAAAAGGTTTCAAAAGTAGCATTCTCAAATTCCCTCCCATGGTCACTTCTAATCCGTTTTATGCTTTTAATATTAGAGTTCATTTCATTTTGTATTTTATTACAAAACATTTTAAACTTATCAAAAGTTTCCGATTTTTCTCTAAGAAAATATGTCCATGTGAACCTAGAGAAATCATCAACACAAACAAAAATGTATCTCTTTCCACCCAAACTTTCGGTTTGTACGGGACCCATGAGGTCCATGTGGAGAAGCTCAAGAGGCTCCTTGGTGGTGAGATACTTACCCTTTTTGTGCATGCTTTTAGTTTGCTTTCCTTGTTGGCAAGGTCCACAAACACCATTGGCTTTCTTCCCAAGCTTAGGGAGGCCACGCACACAATTGAACTTTCCAAGGGTCCGTAGATCCCTAAAGTTCATGTGGCCAAGTCTTTCATGCCACAACTCAATTTGCTCATCCATGGACACATGATTAGATAAGATACTAGCTTCAAGACAATAACAATTGTCGCTAGATCTCATGCCCTTCAACAAGGTTTGTCCATCGGGTTTTAGGATAGATCAATAATCTTTAGAAAACAAGACGGAATATCCTTCATCACTAAGATGTGAAATGCTTATTAAATTGGCTTTCAAGCCATCAACAAATAAAGCATTGGATAAGGAGGGTAATTCGGGAACGGAAATGGTTCCTTTCCCTATAACATTTCTTTTGGATCCATCACCAAAAGTGACATTTCCACCTTCCTCCATAATAAGAGTCTCGAAGAAACTCTTGTTTCCCATCATGTGCCTAGAGCACCCACTATCCAAATACCAAAAATTAGAAGAATTTGCCTTCAAGGCTATTTGTGCAACATGGCAAACATTTTCATTCTTTCTAATCCACTTAGCAACAATTTTAGCTTTCTTAGTGGTCTTTGGTACATGTGCTCTACTATTCCTAGGATCATGCAAATCAATATTATCATTCCTAGGAACATGCATCTTGGCTCTATTCTTTCTCTTTTCAATCATGCTTCGTGTTCTACACATTTTAATATATTGAAAGCAATTTGGTCTAATATGACCATCACAACCACAAAAGTGACAAATAGGGATGAAAAAAGGAATCATACCTTGTCTTTGTGCACATATGGGAGCTCGTCCATGTCTTTGTGGATAGGTGGGTTCAATCCATCTTCGTTGTTGAACCGGTCTAGGTTGCTTCCAAGCTTGAGGTTGCATGATTGGTCTCTTTCCTTTGTGAGCCAATTGTTGAGGAATGTTGGCTTGAGGGACCCTAGGGGGTTGAGTTTAAGGTTGCCTTCTTGGCCCCATCTTCACTTGTGCATTTGAACATTGTCCTACTTCTAACTTCTTCCTAGGAATTTGCACAAATGAAGTTTCTTTGTTCCTCAAGGACTTGACAAACACGGTCTTGTTAGAGGTTGAGATCTTCTTACCATCTTTATACCCAAGACCTCTCTTTTCACTTGGACTCTTTCCAACACCAAGTAAATGATCAAGCTTCTTGGTGCTAGAATCTATCCTAGCCAAGGATCCTTTAACTTCTACAAGTTCCCTCTTCAAGCCTTCTTCACTTCTCTTGGATAAGTCTAACTCCTCAATTAACTTATCCTCTCTCCTCTTCAATCTTTCCACTTGTTCACTCAAGTGGTCATTGTGAGCCGAAAGTTCAAGGTTCTCTTCTCTCAACCTCTCAATCTTTCTTGTGCTTTTAATTGCTAAATCATTGAACTCGGCATGGTATTTAGCAAGCACCTTTTGCTCCACAAATTTCTTTATGGAAATAGAAGAGGAGTCACTTTCTTCTTCACTAGAGTCATTTTCCTCTTGACTTAACTCCTATTTTTCACTAGCACTTTTGCTCTTGTGAGATGAGGTAAAAGCTAGGAAGTTAGCCATGAGCTCTTCTTCACTTGAAGACTCATCTTCCTCATTGGAGTCATCACTACTCCCACTCCAAGTGGCGGCCATCACTTTGTCCTTCTTCTTTTCATTGTGATTAGCACATTCGGGGGCAAAGTGACCAATCCCTCCACATTCAAAGCATCGGACCCCTTTCCTTTCGGTCCTCTCTTATCTAGGCTCAAACTTCTTGAAGGAACCTTTTTTCTTCATGTCTTGTCCTCTTGACCCAAATCCCTTCTTCTTCTTGAACCCCATAACCTTGTTAAACCTTTTCACAAATAAGGCAAGGTCTTCATCCGATTCATGTTTTGCCTCCTTTGCATCCTTAGATGCTTTCAAAGCTATTCCTTTAGACTTCTTAGGAGGAGTAGTGGTGCTAGGAGCCTTCCTAGACTCATATGCAAGGAGACGTCCAATCACCTCACTTGGCTTCATAACCATTTAGCCACTATTTTCTTCTATGGCCGTTACCTTTGGTTCAAACCTATCGGGGAGAGATCTCATAATTTTTTGCTTGACTCTTCTATCCGAATACGGGTCTCCGAGTTGATGGCTTTGATTTACTATGTCCATCAATTTGATTTCGAAGTCATTGAAGCATTCATCCTCTCCCATCCTGAGTAGCTCAAATTGAGTTTGCAGGACTTGAAGCTTGGACTCCTTCACCACCTCGGTTCCCTCATGTGCAACTTGAAGGATGTCCCATGCCACTTTTGCAATCTGAGTGTTCTGAATAAGCTTGTACTGATTCTCATCCATTGCACACATGATGGCATGCATAGCCTTCCTATTCCACTTTGAAGCCTCAAACTCTTGCGCGTTCCATTGCGCCTTAGGCTTCAAAACATCTTCTCCTCCACCCGCGGGAGTCATCATAGGGAGATCATATCTGTCTTCCACCGCCATCCATGCACGGTCGTGAATTTGGCATATGTAGGATTCCATCTTCCCTTTCCATTGGGAATAGTTCATACCGGTAAGAAGTGGAGGCCTTGTGCTAGAAGCACCTTCGTTGCCACCACCATTTCCACCGTTTCCACTCATAGTGTTTATGAATGAATGAAATGAATGCAAATGTATGAATGATCAAAAATCACACAAAATGCAAAACACACCAAAATAAGCGAGGATCACCTATATATGTCTAGGAACCCTCTCTGATACCAATTGAAACTAATAATAGCACGGTGTGTATAAAACTATCTAGAGGGGGGGTGAATAGATTTTAAGCTTATTACCCAATTTTTCGTATTAAGTCAAAATTACGAGTTTACCCCTAACTAGATAAAGCAACAAATCAAGTATAAAATACGGAAATTAAATAAGACTTGATTTTTACGTGGAAACCCTCACGGGAAAAACCACGGGCAGTATGAAACTAATTATTGCACGGTGTGTATAAAACTATCTAGAGGGGGGGTGAATAGATTTTATGCTTTTTACCCAATTTTTTCGTGTTAGTCAAAATTACGAAATTACCCTCAAGATAAAATAAACAAGCAAGTGTAATATGGTGCGGAAATTAAATTAACACTTGATTTTTACGTGGAAATCCTCACACCGTGTAATATAGTCCGATTTTGCTTGTGATCTAAGCAACCTAATCCCGGATACTACACACAAGACTTACTTTCTCTATGAAGAGAAAACAACCCTAAGTGAATATATGTGAATATCCAAATGCAACATAGAGCAAGGGAAACCCTATATGCTTATCTAAGATGATTAATATGCAATTAGAACAATCCTAGATATCACAAACTAAATGACATGTCAAATAGTTTAGCTAATCAAGATTAAGCACAAAACCTAATTAGCTATCACAATACAACTTCTCAAACATACATCATACTAATCTCAAACTGTAGGGAAAAATACCGTAGTACACGTAGCGGAAGCGAGACTAAAAAAATAGATTTAGTAACTTTTAAAATTTTCCTTTTTATGAACCTTAAACCCTTTAATCAATTAAACATATATATTATCTAACAAAAGAAGAATACCTTTTGTCGCATGATCCGATTGACTTACGTCGATGGTAATCCGCAAGATCTTCAATCTTAGCACGAACGTGAATCACCTAGGAGCGTGGTCTCACTTTTCTTTGAATTGCAAACCTGTGAATGGACAAACAAACTTTTCTTTTCTTTGTTAGTCACAAAAACAATCAAAAGAAGACTAAGATTATTCCGATCACTTTTGAGTTCTCAATCTAATGATCGAAACTCGCGTGAACCTAAATCGATGTTGTACACACATGCTTATTGATGAACAAGCAAATAGTGTACCATCAAAGAATAATCTATCACTCTTTTATGTTTTTAGTAGAATAAAAATAATGCTCTCTATGAATTAAGAAGAAGAAGAAAATTGTCTCTCAAGCACAAAACCTAGAGTGACCGAATTCTATAAGTCCACATATATAGTGTAGGGAAAAATAATAACAAAAGTAGTAGACGCAGCGGAAGCGATACTAAAATCAGATTTAGTGACTTTTAAAATTTTTCCTTTATGAACCTTAAACCCTTTTAATCAATAAACATGCATATACATTAACAAAAGTAAATTACCTTTTGTCGCGTGATCCGATTGACTTACGTCGATGGTAATCCGCAAGACCTTCAATCCGAGCACGAACGTGGATCACCTAGGAGCGTGGTCTCCCTTTTCTTTGAATTGCAAACCTGTGAATGGACCAAACAAAAACTTTCTTTTCTTTGTTAGTCACAAAACAATCAAAAGAATGTCAAAAATTATTCCGGTCACTTTTGAGTTCTCAATCTAATGATCGAAACTCGCGTGAACCTAGATCGATATCGTATACACAAGCTTATTGATGATTAAGCAATAGTATACTATCAAAGAATAATCTCACACTCCTTTTTGTCTTTTTAGAATAAAAACTCTCTTGGAATTAAGAAGAAGAAGAAAGAAATAAAAACTCAAGCACAATTCATTGTGGTGGCCGAATTCTATAAGTATGCTTATATAGGTGGCCAAAATTTCTTCCTTCTTTCCTTATAGGGTGGCCGAATTCTCTATGTGTGTTTGCCTAGGGTTGCCGCAATTTTCCTCTACAAAAGAGGAGTTGTATTGCACCCAAAAACCACATGTCTTTTAAGACTTCAAACCCTAATCCAACTCTTTTATTTTTATTCTTTTATTTTGACTAAATAAAAAGACTCCTTATTTGATTAAATAAATAAAACTAATTTATTTACTTACTTATCAAACAAGTCTTTTACTTTTAGGAAAGATTTGTTTCTTTAATTAAACAATTAATCAATAAATTAATTAATTCTTATTTAATTAAAACAAATGAAACAAAATAATATTTTTAGGTTAAAACATTAACCTAGCCGCCCCACTTATATAAGATTGGGCCTAATATTATTTTCCTATTTCATTTAATCCATTGGACTTTAAATAAAAAGCCCACATGTGAACCAGACCCATTCTTACTAAAAGAAACAAGCCCACATGTCTTTCATTAATATATTAATATAATTGAGCAGCCCATTACTTAAATAATGTGCAAATTATATTCTTAATATATTAAATGCAATTCTAGTTGGACCCTTAAATTGGTCCGGTAGAATATATCAAGTGATCCATGCAAGTCCGTGTGGATTGGGGATCTTGGCGGGCCATCTAAATTTAAGCTTCAATAGACATAACCTAATCACAATCAACAAATGATTCACTTAGGTCCGATCCATTAATTTTAACTCATTCCACTAAAGAGCTAAAACTGAACTCTTAAATAAAGATAGAAAAGGAAAATGCTCCTCATTCATACCCTAGACAATCATATTGGAGATAGTGTATCCTCGTGATTAATATCAGTAATCGCCAAGAGTTCATAGACCGCCTACAACTCTCCAAGTTACCATATTTACTCATATGACCACGTTTTGAACTTGGATATTTTGACTTGTCCAGAAGCCATGTTTTCAATAGACACTATCGAAAACTCAACGTTGAGATTTAATATCCAATTACCTCAAAACATCCATATGATAATATTATACTCTCATTTTATTAAATGGAGCCACGATGTCCATATCTATAAATGAAGTCCTCTATCGATTAACAAATGAATATCACCAAACTATCGAGGATAGACTATGCGATATAATCGTACTCATCGATAACTCAAATGATATCACTTGCAACCATAAGTCCATCATTTATCTCAGGATTAAGATAGACTCTCCGATTGTCCTGATAATGAAAAGACTATTATCTACTGACGGTTCTAGATAAAGCTTTTCATTGTGATCCAGTTCAATGCACCCAGTGCACTAGATCCTTTTGCTCGAAGACACTCCGATGATTTTAGACTCATCATATCTCATTTGATCCCACTCAAATGCTAGCAAAAGAATTCTACAACTTTAACAAGATAAAGGTGCCCAACCTTTAATTTAGGTTGTGAACATTATTCAAGACTAACTAAAGAATTGTGTCTACCACATACATATCCAGATGTACGAACAATTCTTCTTTTCCCATAGTCTTTAGACCTTATGATTATTTACTTTGACAATTATAATATAAACTATAAATGCTATACGATTTGTTAAACCAGAAATCACTTTATTAATATGAAAAAGATTGTTAATTACAACATTACACTCTTGCTATTGAGCATAATCCTAACAATCTCCCACTTGCGCTATAGCAAATGTGTCATATCTCTCAAGCCCATATTCTCTAGATGCCCATCGAAACTCTTCTGAGGTAGAGCCTTTGTTAAGGGATCCGCTAGATTTTCTGCTGACGCGATTTTGGTAATCGTCACGTCACCTCTTTGAACAATCTCCCTTAAAAGATGATACTTTCTTTCAATGTGTTTACCTCTCTTGTGACTTCTTGGTTCTTTCGAATTAGCCACTGCTCCACTGTTGTCACAGTAGATAGTGATCTGCTTATTCGCACTAGGAACCACTTCTAAGTCAATCAAGAATTGGCGGAGCCAAACAGCCTCTTTGGCAGCTTCGCATGCAGCAACATACTCAGCTTCCATGGTGGAATCAGCAATACAAGATTGCTTGATACTCCTCCATATAACTGCTCCTCCTCCAATAGTAAACACAGCCCCTGATGTGGATTTTCTGGAGTCAGAATCTGATTGGAAATCAGAATCTGTATACCCAACGGGAACCAAATCCCCTCCAGAGTATACAAGCATATTATCTCTCGTTCTCTTGAGATACTTGAAAATATGCTTGACTGCCGTCCAGTGATCAGGACCAGGTTTCGATTGAAACCTGCTAACTATGCCAACAGCAAAACAAATATCTGGTCTAGTACAGAGCATTGCATACATGAGACTTCCAACTGCCGAGGCATATGGAACTCTACTCATGAATTGCTCTTCATGCTCATTCTTAGGAACTTGTTCCTTAGAAAGCTTGATTCCATGTCTGAAAGGTAACATACCTTTCTTGGAATCCTGCATGGAAAACCTAGACAAGATTTTGTCTATGTATGAAGCTTGGGATAATGCAATCGTTCTATTCTTTCTATCCCTTATTACTTGGATACCTAGAATAAAACTTGCTTCTCCTAAGTCCTTCATATCAAATTGTTTTGCTAACCATTCTTTTACTGATGTCAATACACCTACATCGTTTCCAATGAGTAGTATATCATCAACATAAAGAATCAGGAAAACCAACTTGTCGCCTTTAATCCTTTTGTATACATAAGGTTCGTCAGGATTCTGAATAAATCCAAAACCTTTGACAGCTTGATCAAACCTTATGTTCCACGATCTGGATGCTTGCTTTAATCCATATATGGATTTCTGCAACTTGCATACCTTATCCACTTGGCCCTTTTCAATGAATCCCTCTGATTGCATCATGTAGATGCTTTCGTCAAGACTTCCATTTAGGAAAGCTGTCTTGACGTCCATTTGCCAAATCTCTAGATCTAAAGATGCTGCAATGGATAAGAGTATCCTAATGGATTTAAGCATGGCCACAGGAGAGAAGGTTTCCTCGTAATCGATACCTTCTTTCTGTGTATACCCTTTAGCTACCAATCTAGCTTTAAAGGTTTCCACCTTTCCATCCATACCTCTTTTCCTCTTGTATACCCACTTGCACCCAATGGGTTTTATCCCTTTAGGCAAGTCTACAAGGGACCAGACTTTGTTATCGAACATAGATTCAATCTCGGATTGCATTGCCTTTTGCCAATGGCGACTATCAACATCCTCCATAGCTTCCTTGTACGTATAGGGATCATCGTCGTCCGGGAGATTCTCCACTGATTCTCCCAGACCGATGTATCTTTCGGGTTGTGTTCTAACCCTCCCACTACGACGAGGAATGGTAGGTTATTGATCTTGTGTTGGATCGGAACTTACAATTGGGTTAGGTTGTGTAACCTCTCGTGGAATTGTATCTCCTGACATCTCATTCAGGACAATTCTACTTCTAGGCACAAAATCATTCATATAGTCCTTTTCCAGAAATTTAGCATTTGTCGAAACAAATACTTTAAGATCTGAAGGACTATAGAAATAATATCCTTTAGTTTCTTTTGGATACCCTACAAATATACATGTTTCTGAACGGGACTCCATCTTTTCTGTCTTTCCTTTTAACACATGCGCAGGACAACCAAATATCCTTAAGTGTTGTAAACTAGGCTTGCGCCCAGTCCACAACTCATGCGGTGTTTTAGGAACAGACTTAGATGGTACATCGTTTAGAATGTATATAGCAGTTTGTAAAGCATATCCCCAAAAAGAAATAGGAAGCGTTGAATAACTCAACATAGACCTAACCATATCCAAAAGAGTTCTATTTCTCCTTTCTGCTACCCCATTCTGTTGAGGTGTATCTGGTGCAGAAAACTGAGAAACTATCCCATTATCAATAAGATATTGCTGAAACTCACCAGATAGATATTCTCCACCACGATCAGATCTCAAGATTTTTATGTGTTTCTCAAGCTGATTTTCAACTTCAGCTTTGAATGCTTTGAACATGTCAAAAGCATCCGACTTATGTCTCATGAGATACACATAACCAAATCTCGAGTAATCATCCGTGAAGGTGATGAAGTACTCATATCCACCTCTAGCTTGAATGCTCATAGGTCCACATACATCAGTGTGTATCAATCCTAAACATTCAGTGGCTCTTGCACCTTTGGCAGAGAACGTCCTTTTGGTCATTTTACCTTCCAAACAAGATTCACAAATTGGTAGATCATCAACCTTTAAGTCACTCAAAGGTCCGTCACATACCAATCTTTTAATCCTATTAAGGTTAATATGTACCTAAGCGTAAATGCCAAAGGTAGGTTTCATCTGTTGATAATTTTACTCTTTTATGATTAGGTTCCGTTATTTCTGTGTCTAACGAGTGAGAGATATTTCTATGCAAAAAGTATAGACCGTTTTCCAATGTACCTTGGCAAATAATTTTGTCATTCTTACTAATAATAAAAACTTTATTAAAAGTAACCGAATATCCAAATTTATTCAAACAAGAAACTGAAATTAAATTCCTCTTGAATTGAGGTACATAATAAACGTCTATTAAATCTAAATGCCTTCTAGAATCCAAATAAACTCTAATATCTCCCACTGCACTTGCAGACACTAACGTTCCGTTGCCCAAGCGCAAATTGATTTCATTCTTACTCAGCTTTCTCCTTTCTTGAAACCCCTGCAAGGAATAACAAACATGATTAGTGGCTCCTGAGTCTATGATCCAAGAATCTGTAGAATCAGCCAAAAAACATGTTTCAAGATAATTCAAATTACCTTCTTCCTTCTTGTTCTGGGACTTTGGGCAATTTCTCTTCCAATGTCCCTTTTCACCACAAAGGAAGCATTTCCCTTTGATCTTGGTTACTTTTTTGGTCTCCTTCTTGATAGGCCCAAGTTGCTTTTTCTTCTGTTGTTTCTTGACCTTTTGACGGGCCTTAACAGTAGCAACTTTACCAACCATATGAATCTCTTGACCTTTGCCTTTCATAAGGATCTTTTCAGCACTTTGAACATCATGCATCAGGCCTTGTAAGGTGTATTCCTTTTTGTTCAAAGTGTAGTCCAATTTGAACTGATCAAAGGAATCTGACAATGAATTGACAACCATATCAATCTTTGTCTCACCATCTATCTCAGCGCCATGCAGTTCAGCAATGTTGAGATGTGCTATGACTTTCATCATGTGATCTTTCACAGCCTGTCCAGGTTTCATCCTAAGATTCATAAAAGCAGTCACTGCCTCTCTCTTAGTCGTCCTAGACTTCATAGCAAACATCTCCTCTAGAGACATCATTATATCAGCAGCGGACTCCATTCCTTCATGCTGCTGTTGCAACACGTCGGAGATAGTGGCCATAATGTAACATTTTGCCATATCATCTGAAGTCTTCCACTGCTCATACTCATCTCTATACATTATGCTAGATTCATTATTAGGAGCAGGTGGTTTAGGAGTAGTTAGAACAAACTTATGTTTTTCAATTTGCAGCAACAACCCAATTTTCCTTTTCCATGTGACATAATTATCTCCAGTTAAAGTGTTATCTTTCAGGATGTTCATAAGTGATGGGGTCATGATTTCTGAATAAAACAAAACATATATAAGTATATAATCATGATAAAGCACTTTTAAATATTTATCTTGAATTAAATAAATAACTCAATCATAAAATTCAACGGTGATCTAACACCCATAAATGTTACGCCTCCTTTGGGAGTTCGCACCATTTACTAGTTAGACTAGGTCCCACCTAATTGTTAACATAACAACCAGCGTTTTCAATTTTAGCCTTGCAATTTTACTGACAAGAACTCTTGGGAGGATATCAATAAAATTACATTGAGTGTGTTACCAAGATATCGACCCTCAATTTTCTCTCACGAAAATCCCTCCTTGGGGAGTAGATCTCGTTTGAGTCCATTGTCTAGTCTATCCTTGTAAGGAAGTATGTTGCTAAATTCCATTCATGGACGCCCCTTGGGGGGATTACCAATAAATAATAAAGCTTAACTAACCTTGGAGGCCATAGGTGTTACAAAAACACCTTCTCCCACTCAATTATTTAAGGCGTGTGATTAAATCCCATAGAATGATTTACCGAGTTATCTAGATGCCAATTTAGATACCTAAATCATTCAATGCATGTTCATACCAAAAGAGATATATGCGTGGCACTCCTATTCTATATGTCATGTTATCATACAATAACAAATATTGTAATATTTAAGCATAAATTAAATAGCAACAATTTTGGCCCATCATAGAAAAAACAAGTAAATTACAATTGTCAGGAATACAAGATCTTCAGGTGGCCCATCAACCATACGCTCATCCTTCGGCCCAAACCCCATGGGCGTGCACGACCCACAACCCCACAAAGGGGCTGCCATGCGCAGCCCATAGGGCCTTCAAGGCTGCCGTGCGCAGCCCACCTTGCAATGGGCTTGCCATGCGCAGCCCAATCAACTCCTAGGGTGCGCACGGTGCTCGTTCATGGTTCCAGTTGCTTCGTTTTTCATCGTGTCTTCGAATCTTCAAGACCTAAATATATTACGGCAGTATTTAAACAAATAAAATACTGCAGTATTTTTTTTTTTTTTTTTTTTAATCACTGCAGTACTTTTTTACAAACAAAAACTGCACATAATAAAAAAAATAAAAAATCTGCAGTAGTATAATAAAAATACTGCACCTAAAATTAAAAAAAATAAAACCTAGCAATCTACCAAGAAGGAATTATGGCGATAATAGACCACCCTTCTTGTTACAACTCCGAAACAAAAATTACATTGAAAATCTAGGGCCAAAATCGAGCAATAACAAACCACATAAAACATATATAAATCCATACATCACATGTAATTATATATTTGAATACCTAGAGTGCCATCTCTTTCTAAACATGCATAATCACAATAAAAAGAAATAGATCCCCGTATATATACGTTAATTAACTAAAAGGGTTCAACCTAGGCTCTGATACCAGTTGTAGGGAAAAATAATAACAAAAGTAGTAGACGCAGCGGAAGCGATACTAAAATCAGATTTAGTGACTTTTAAAATTTTTCCTTTATGAACCTTAAACCCTTTTAATCAATAAACATGCATATACATTAACAAAAGTAAATTACCTTTTGTCGCGTGATCCGATTGACTTACGTCGATGGTAATCCGCAAGACCTTCAATCCGAGCACGAACGTGGATCACCTAGGAGTGTGGTCTCCCTTTTCTTTGAATTGCAAACCTGTGAATGGACCAAACAAAAACTTTCTTTTCTTTGTTAGTCACAAAACAATCAAAAGAATGTCAAAAATTATTCCGGTCACTTTTGAGTTCTCAATCTAATGATCGAAACTCGCGTGAACCTAGATCGATATCGTATACACAAGCTTATTGATGATTAAGCAATAGTATACTATCAAAGAATAATCTCACACTCCTTTTTGTCTTTTTAGAATAAAAACTCTCTTGGAATTAAGAAGAAGAAGAAAGAAATAAAAACTCAAGCACAATTCATTGTGGTGGCCGAATTCTATAAGTATGCTTATATAGGTGGCCAAAATTTCTTCCTTCTTTCCTTATAGGGTGGCCAAATTCTCTATGTGTGTTTGCCTAGGGTTGCCGCAATTTTCCTCTACAAAAGAGGAGTTGTATTGCACCCAAAAACCACATGTCTTTTAAGACTTCAAACCCTAATCCAACTCTTTTATTTTTATTCTTTTATTTTGATTAAATAAAAAGACTCCTTATTTGATTAAATAAATAAAACTAATTTATTTACTTACTTATCAAACAAGTCTTTTACTTTTAGGAAAGATTTGTTTCTTTAATTAAACAATTAATCAATAAATTAATTAATTCTTATTTAATTAAAACAAATGAAACAAAATAATATTTTTAGGTTAAAACATTAACCTAGCCGCCCCACTTATATAAGATTGGGCCTAATATTATTTTCCTATTTCATTTAATCCATTGGACTTTAAATAAAAAGCCCACATGTGAACCAGACCCATTCTTACTAAAAGAAACAAGCCCACATGTCTTTCATTAATATATTAATATAATTGAGCAGCCCATTACTTAAATAATGTGCAAATTATATTCTTAATATATTAAATGAAATTCTAGTTGGACCCTTAAATTGGTCCGGTAGAATATATCAAGTGATCCATGCAAGTCCGTGTGGATTGGGGATCTTGGCGGGCCATCTAAATTTAAGCTTCAATAGACATAACCTAATCACAATCAACAAATGATTCACTTAGGTCCGATCCATTAATTTTAACTCATTCCACTAAAGAGCTAAAACTGAACTCTTAAATAAAGATAGAAAAGGAAAATGCTCCTCATTCATACCCTAGACAATCATATTGGAGATAGTGTATCCTCGTGATTAATATCAGTAATCGCCAAGAGTTCATAGACCGCCTACAACTCTCCAAGTTACCATATTTACTCATATGACCACGTTTTGAACTTGGATATTTTGACTTGTCCAGAAGCCATGTTTTCAATAGACACTATCGAAAACTCAACGTTGAGATTTAATATCCAATTACCTCAAAACATCCATATGATAATATTATACTCTCATTTTATTAAATGGAGCCACGATGTCCATATCTATAAATGAAGTCCTCTATCGATTAACAAATGAATATCACCAAACTATCGAGGATAGACTATGCGATATAATCGTACTCATCGGTAACTCAAATGATATCACTTGCAACCATAAGTCCATCATTTATCTCAGGATTAAGATAGACTCTCCGATTGTCCTGATAATGAAAAGACTATTATCTACTGACGGTTCTAGATAAAGCTTTTCATTGTGATCCAGTTCAATGCACCCAGTGCACTAGATCCTTTTGCTCGAAGACACTCCGATGATTTTAGACTCATCATATCTCATTTGATCCCACTCAAATGCTAGCAAAAGAATTCTACAACTTTAACAAGATAAAGGTGCCCAACCTTTAACTTAGGTTGTGAACATTATTCAAAACTAACTAAAGAATTGTGTCTACCACATACATATCCAGATGTACGAACAATTCTTCTTTTCCCATAGTCTTTAGACCTTATGATTATTTACTTTGACAATTATAATATAAACTATAAATGCTATACGATTTGTTAAACCAGAAATCACTTTATTAATATGAAAAAGATTGTTAATTGCAACATTACACTCTTGCTATTGAGCATAATCCTAACATATAGGTGGCCAAATTTTCTTTCCTTCTTTTTATTAGGGTGGCCGAATTCTACACTAAAAGGGACTAGGGTTGCCGCAATACACAAGCCAAAAAGAGTTTGTGTTGCACCCTAATTTCCATCTAGTTTAAGACTTCAAACCCTAATCCAACTCATAGATATTTTATTCTTTTATTTGACTAAATAAAAAGACTTCTTATTTGATTAAATAAATAAAATTAATTATTTATTTTCTTATCAAACAAGTCTTTTAATTTTAGTATACTACTACCAATAGTATAACTCTAGGAATCATATTTCCTAATCAGAAAAGATTTGTTTCTTAATTAAACAATTAATTAATAAATTAATTAATTCTTATTTAATTAAACAATGAAACAAAATAATATATAGGCTAATATATTAACCCTTGCCGCCCCACTTTAAATAAATGGGCCATATATTATTTTCTTATTTCATTTAATACATTGGACTTTAAATAAAAAGCCCACATGTGGACCAGACCCATTCTTACTAAAAGAAACAAGCCCACATGTCTTTCATTAATATATTAATATAATTGAGCAGCCCATTAAATAAATAATGTGCAAATTATATTCTTAATATATTAAATGCAATTCTAAATGGACCCATAAATTGGTCCGGTAGAATATATCAAGTGATCCATGCAAGTCCGTGTGGATTGGGGATCTTGGCGGGCTATCTAAATTTAAGCTTCAATAGACATAACCTAATCACAATCAACAAATGATTCACTTAGGTCCGATCCATTAATTTTAACTCATTCCACTAAAGAGCTAAAATTGAACTCTTAAATAAAGACAGAAAAGGAAGATGTTCCTCATTCATACCCTAGACAATCATGTTGGAGATAGTGTATCCTCGTGATTAATATCAGTAATCGCCAAGAGTTCATAGACCGCCTATAACTCTCCAAGTTACCATATTTACTCATATGACCACGTTTTGAACTTGGATATTTTGACTTGTCCAGAAGCCATGCTTTCAATAGACACTATCGAAAACTCAACGTTGAGATTTAATATCCAATTACCTCAAAACATCCATATGATGATATTATACTCTCATTTAATAAATGGAGCCACGATGTCCATATCTATAAATGAAGTCCTCTATCGATTAACAAATGAATATCACCAAACTATCGAGGATAGACTATGCGATATAATCGTACTCATTGATAACTCAAATGATATCACTTGCAACCATAAGTCCATCATTTATCTCAGGATTAAGATAGACTCTCCGATTGTCCTGATAATGAAAAGACTATTATCTATTGACGGTTCTAGATAAAGCTTTTCATTGTGATCCAGTTCAATGCACCAAGTGCACTAGATTCTTTTACTCGAAGACACTCCGATGATTTTAGACTCATCATATCTCATTTGATCCCACTCAAATGCTAGTAAAAGAATTCTACAACTTTAACAAGATAAAGGTGCCCAACCTTTAACTTAAGTTGTGAACATTATTCAAGACTAACTAAAGAATTGTGTCTACCACATACATATCCAGATGTACGAACAATTCTTCTTTTCTCATAGTCTTTAGACCTTATGATTATTTACTTTGACAATTATAATATTTAAACTATAAATGCTATACGATTTGTTAAACTAGAAATCACTTTATTAATATGAAAAAGATTGTTAATTACAATATTACACTCTTGCTATTGAGCATAATCCTAACACAAACTTGTATTCAAAGTATATAAAATAACATACAAGTAATTAATTGAGATTGCTTGTTAAGAGAAACACAAAATATGTAAGATATTAGTGAAAAGCTTACCAAGCAAAGTATGATGAAGAATCCATGTAAGATGACATCTAGATGATCAAAGATGATGCTACATGATGATTGATGATCATGAAAAAGTGTTTGAGATAATAAAAATGAGTTCTTGGAATTTTTTGAAAGTTCTAGAGACGTGTTTAATATAAAGCTAGAGGGGGGGGGGGGGGGGGGGGTGAATAGATTTTATCTAATTTTTACCCAATTTTCGCGTGCATGTCAATTTTACGAAAATACCCCTAGCAAGTCAACAATACATACAAGTGTAATAAGATGCGGAAATAATAAATGACACTTGATGTTTACGTGGAAAACCCAACCACTGGGAAAAACCACGGGCTGTTTAGTGCGCCACACTCGGACCTCGAAATCCACTAATTGAAATGGAGTTTACAACCTACGTAGACCTCGTCTAACACTCCGGTCAATAACCCCCCACTTCTACCATGCGGGCCTTTAAAAGTGGCTCTAGTCCTACTTGCTTATGTGACCACCTATTCCCGGTGTCCGACCTAATCCCGGTCAATCACACAAGACTTCAATCTCTCAAAAGAGATGCACAACCCTATGTGAATATGCAATGATATCCAAATATGCAATATAGAGCTAGGGTACTCTAGATGCTTACCTAGGATGATGAATTTGCAATTAAAGCAATCCTAGATATTAATGGCTAAATGACATGTCAAATAGCATAGATAATCATAGATTATAAAAACCTAGATATCTATCAAAAACAACACTCAATCATTTTCATCACAAATAATCTCTAACTTGTATTTAGCATATGATCTAAAACATACAAGTAATTTAAAAGAGATGGCTTGGTATTTAAAATACTAAAATTGTTAGGATTATGCTCAATAGCAAGAGTGTAATGTTGTAATTAACAATCTTTTTCATATTAATAAAGTGATTTCTGGTTTAACAAATCGTATAGCATTTATAGTTTATATTATAATTGTCAAAGTAGATAATCATAAGGTCTAAAGACTATGGGAAAAGAAGAATTGTTCGTACATCTGGATATGTATGTGGTAGACACAATTCTTTAGTTAGTCTTGAATAATGTTCACAACTTAAGTTAAAGGTTGGGCACCTTTATCTTGTTAAAGTTGTAGAATTCTTTTGCTAGCATTTGAGTGGGATCAAATGAGATATGATGAGTCTAAAATCATCGGAGTGTCTTCGAGCAAAATGATCTAGTGCACTGGGTGCATTCAACTGGATCACAATGAAAAGCTTTATCTAGAACCGTCAGTAGATAATAGTCCTTTCATTATCAGGACAATCGGAGGGTCTATCTTAATCCTGAGATAAATGATGGACTTATGGTTGCAAGTGATATCATTTGAGTTATCAATGAGTACGATTATATCGCATAGTCTATCCTCGATAGTTTGGTGATATTCATTTGTTAATCGATAGAGGACTTCATTTATAGATATGGACATCGTGGCTCCATTTAATTAAATGAGAGTATAATATCATCATATGGATGTTTTGAGGTAATTGGATATTAAATCTCAACGTTGAGTTTTCGATAGTGTCTATTGAAAACATGGCTTCTGGACAAGTCAAAATATCCAAGTTCAAAACGTGGTCATATGAGTAAATATGGTAACTTGGAGAGTTATAGGCGGTTTATGAACTCTTGGCGATTACTGATATTAATCACGAGGATACACTATCTCCAATATGATTGTCTAGGGTATGAATGAGGAGCATCTTCCTTTTCTATCTTTATTTAAGAGTTCAGTTTTAGCTCTTTAGTGGAATGAGTTAAAATTAATGGATCGGACCTAAGTGAATCATTTGTTGATTGTGATTAGGTTATGTCTATTGAAGCTTAAATTTAGATGGCCCGCCAAGATCCCCAATCCACACGGACTTGCACGGATCACTTGATATATTCTACCGGACCAATTTAAGGGTCCATCTAGAATTGCATTTAATATATTAAGAATATAATTTGCACATTATTTAAGTAATGGGCTGCTCAATTATATTAATATATTAATGAAAGACATGTGGGCTTGTTTCTTTTAGTAAGAATGGGTCTGGTTCACATGTGGGCTTTTTATTTAAAGTCCAATGGATTAAATGAAATAGGAAAATAATATTAGGCCCAATCTTATATAAGTGGGGCGGCTAGGTTAATGTTTTAACCTAAAAATATTATTTTGTTTCATTTGTTTTAATTAAATAAGAATTAATTAATTTATTGATTAATTGTTTAATTAAAGAAACAAATCTTTCCTAAAAGTAAAAGACTTGTTTGATAAGTAAATAAATAAATTAGTTTTATTTATTTAATCAAATAAGGAGTCTTTTTACTTAGTCAAAATAAAAGAATAAAAATAAAAGAGTTGGATTAGGGTTTGAAGTCTTAAAAGACATGTGGTTTTTGGGTGCAATACAACTCCTCTTTTGTAGAGGAAAATTGCGGCAACCCTAGGCAAACACACATAGAGAATTCGGCCACCCTATAAGGAAAGAAGGAAGAAATTTTGGCCACCTATATAAGCATACTTATAGAATTCGACCACTACAAGTGAATGGTGCTTGAGTTTTTATTTCTTTCTTCTTCTTCTTAATTCCAAGAGAGTTTTTTATTCTAGAAAGACAAAAAGGAGTGTTAGATTATTCTTTGATAGTATACTATTGCTTAATCATCAATAAGCTTGTGTATACGATATCGATCTAGGTTCACGCGGGTTTCGATCATTAGATTGAGAACTCAAAAGTGACCGGAATAATCTTTTACATTCTTTTGATTGTTTTGTGACTAACAAAGAAAAGAAAGTTTTTGTTTGGTCCATTCACAGGTTTGCAATTCAAAGAAAAGGGAGACCACGCTCCTAGGTGATCCACGTTCGTGCTCGGATTGAAGGTCTTGCGGATTACCATCGACGTAAGTCAATCGGATCACGCGACAAAAGGTAATTTACTTTTGTTAATGTATATGCATGTTTATTGATTAAAAGGGTTTAAGGTTCATAAAGGAAAAATTTTTAAAAGTCACTAAATCGTTTTTAGTATCGCTTCCGCTGCGTTTACCACTTTTGTTATTATTTTTCCCTACAAAAATAAGATGAAATTAATCAAAATCTTACCAAGCAAGTTGTGATGATGCAAACCCATACATGGATGCACTCTATATAGACATAGAAGATGCAATATGAAATTTGATGCAAAAGGGGTTTGATTTGAGTGGTTAAAGGTGAGTTCTTTGTAATTTTCTTCTCTTGAAAAATGTTCTAAGTATGAAATCAGAAAATCAACTCACTTTTATGACCTAAAGTCAAAGTGGCATATATATAGGGTGTCAAGATGAAGTGTGGTCGTTTTGATAAGTGACACCACAATTTTGCCATGGGCGCTCTACGTAGAGCGCTTTGTAGAGCGCTTTGTAGAGCCCCCTGCTCTGTTCTCGCGAGGAAAACAGAGGGGCGCTCTACGTAGAGCGCTTTGTAGAGCGCCATCAGAGAGGTCGCTCTACGTAGAGTGCTTTGTAGAGCGCCTCTACAGCGCTCGAATTAAATCGATCAGGTCTGTACAGCGCCCAATGGGGGCTGTTCGTAGAGCACTTTTGGGAGCGCCCAGTGCAAAAATGCAATCCTAAGTCTAAGCATGACAAGGCAATTGGATATGCAAGATGCAATTAAACTAACATGCAAGAAAAGATGTTAATGAGCATTAAGGCACACAAATAAGACACACAACATACAAGGATTAAACATATGCATGAGTTGTGAGTGTGTGCAACTATCTCTTCAAGACAAGTAAGCACATAGAATTTTACCTTTGGTGCTTATCAACCTTGAGGTCTTGGAAAGGGTCTTGATCTTCAACTAATCACCTAGACTACCCTTACAACCAAACCCCAACATGTGGTTTGACCACGAAATAAGCCAATCAATTAAAGGGAATCCTTACATTTTTCTTCTCTTTGAAAAATATCCTAAGTATGAAATCTGAATATGAACTCTTGTAATTGACCTAAAGTCAAAGTGGCATATATATAGGGGGCCAAATCAAAGTGTGTTCGTTTTGATAAGTTGGCCTCATATTTGCCTTGGGCGCTGTACGTAGGGCGCTTCTGTACAGCGCCTGTACAACACCCCTGCTCTGTTCTCACGAGAAAATAGAGGGGCGCTCTACGTAGAGTGCCCTGTACAGCGCTCTACGTAGAGCGCCCTGTACAGCGCTTTGTACAGCGCCTGTATAGCGCTCGTACAGCGACCGAATTAAATCGATCAGGTCTATACAGCGCTTAACGGGGGCTGTTCGTACAGCGCTTCTGTAGAGTACTTTTGAGAGTGCCCAATGCAAAAATGCAATCCTAAGTCTAAGCATGACAAGGCAATTGGATATGCAAGATGCAATCAAACTAACATGCAAGAAGAGATGTTAATGAACATTAAAGCACACAAATAAGACACACAACATATAAGAATTAAACATATGCATGAGTTGTGAGTGTGTGCAACTATCTCTTCAAGACAAGTAAGCACATAGAAATTTACCTTCGGTGCTTATCAAGACGAGATCTTCAAAGGGCTTCGAACAAACCTACCAACACCTAGGCTACCCTTACAAAGAACCCCAACATGTGGTTTGTCCACGAAATGAGCCAATCAACAAATGGGAACCTTACATTGATTTTCTATGTTGAGCTTTAATTCATATATGTGTTAATTGAATTGAATAATTGATTAACATGTAATACAATTTAGACCATGCATGAATAACTCTTGATGTATTTGTCTTGATTAAAGGCTTTAGACTATCCTAGGTAATCCATAGAAATCAACTTAGTGATAGGGTGATTGCACTTGTACACCAATATCCCAACATCTCATCTCTTATTACCACTTTTGCAAGACAATTGCATTAGATGGTAATTAGTTAGTTAGTTTAGTTAGTTAATGTAATTTAGATTAAAATCATCTTAGTGTAATTGTAGTTTAGTTAGTTATAATTGCTGTAGTGTAATTTAGTTGTAGTTAATTTATGCCAACTTAGCATAATTGTAGTTTAATTGCCTACATGCCATCCTCCACCATGCTTTACTTTTCTTGCATGTAAATATGTTGTAATTAGTGTAAATAGTATATAATATATATAAGACTAGAACCGATAAAAGGTACCTCACTTTCCCTGTGGAACGAACCGTACTTGCCGCTATACGATCCTAACGATCCGTGCGCTTGCGGATAAACTCACACGCCCATTTATTTACGATAGTTTATAGAATTATCTAGTGGCACATCAAGTTTTTGGCGCCGCTACCGGGGAAGAAAAATGTGCAGCGTATATTTTGTTGGTTTTAGTCTTATTTTTATCTTCGTATTTGTATTGTTATTTTGTGTTTAGAGTTTGAGTCTCTTAATTATCCATTAACCATATTGCAAGTATGCTATAAGATGCATAGAATTAGATAGGTTTGGAGGTTTTTGGATTCCTTACTTATTACTTGTATAGCATGTGCTTGTGATAGTTTTTGGTGTGATTTTTGTGTGTGTAGGGGTAGGAATCAAGAAGAAGAAAAACCTACCGCAGGTCAAGTCCGCGGGAATGAGCCCGCCCAACAAAGCCACTAGGTTCTTTTGAACCTTTGGCGAGATACGACGGCGGGAAAGAACCCGCTAGCCGGGCAGAACAAACCCGTGGAGTTCACAGCGATTTCACATCTACAGGAAAAGGCATGCCGTCCAGAAGATCAGAACCCGCGAAGTGCTCTGGAGGAAGTCAGCGACCTCATGCAGTGGGACATAACCCACCATCCAGATGGAAGGAACCCGCGGAGTTCACGACGACTTAATTCCGCGGGAATAAGCCCGCCGTCCAAACGACACGAAGCCGCCGCATCATCTGGAGGAATCACCGCGACTTCGTGCCGCGGGAATGAACCCGTGACACAAACCCGCCAGCCACACCATGCACCAAGCCACATGCCACACCATCCTACGAATGCTAAATCTCAGGTCCAATCTTCTACTTTTGAGCTTTTACTTCAAGTATATCTATTGCTTAGCTTAAGAGTGTGAATTGATTGTGTGCCTAGTGATTAGGATTGGTTTTTTTTGCAATATGATTAGTGGTGGATAATTAGGATTGGATATATATATGTTTACATGTTAGTTGTAGATATTAGGATTGTATATATATATTTTATTATATTTTTGTTTTTATTTTTGTTGTTTTTTTTCAAACCTTGTGAAAAATGCCCTGTTTCGACAATTTTGAGGCGAAAATTTCTTTAAAACTGTACTAATTGGTGAAGAAATAAATTTTTCTGCCCATGTTGCATTCATCATTTTTTCAATACGGTTCCAACGGTATAAAGAACGTAAAGTTCTGGGCAGTGGTTTAAAAGTTATGAGTATTTCTTCGACTGAAGGTCATAGACGTGCCCTGTTTTCAAAATTTCTGCACGTGACCTGTTTTCAACATCTGTTATCACACTTTTCCAAATTTAATTTTGAAATATTTTCTTCATGAAAAGTGTTCCTTTGCATGTCTACATTCTTGTCTCACAATTTGAGCATGTTTTATAGAGTATCTTTGAAGATATGCATTGAAAAGCAGACGGTGTTCGAGTTTCAAAAGTTGACAGTTTTCTCGAAATGTTTTCCTCTATTTTGAGAAGCATCTTTCACATGGTATTTTTGTTATTTTATTTTTAAATGTTGGTTTAGTTGTATATAAGTGTTAGTATGTTTGTGTACGGATTTCCAAATCATGAATTCCTTGTCCATGTGCTTCAATTTTTCAACATTGAGGACAATGTCGAGTTTAGGTTTGGGGGTGTGGACACATATGTGTCATTTTTGTGACATTTTTTTTAATTTTTGTGTTGTATATATTGTGTTTTTGTGTTTTTTCTCAAAAATTTTGAACTTTTTGTGAATGAGCCATTTTGAACAAATAGTTTGAATGAGATATTTTAAGTAGTGCCATTGAGGAATTTTTCGCATGTGTTAGTTGCTGAGTCCTGGATAACTTTTGTCAGTCTAGGATTGCTTTGCATAATGTGAATTTAGTCCCTTTCTCTTAGTGTCTAAGTGGACGAGACTCCGTACTCGATTGTTAGGATTAATAATGGAGATTACCCGTGAGTTTTGTGCATTAGCGTTCATTTCTGAGGGTAAATTATGTTTCTACTCTTATACACTCTTCGAACATGTTTTTCATTGTAATCTCATTGCATCAATTGCATTGTTTGCCATAGAACATTCATAATTGTGGATAACATGTTGAATTTGTATTCCCTTGATAGATGGACTTTTAGAAATGATATTAGGACTTTGTTAGTATTTCACGACCAAATTGCCTAAACAAGTCCATTTCCCTTTATGCATGATTCAATACAAACACGGCCAAACACATAAACCTATCACACAACACCTTAATCCATAGACCTAAACACTTAATCTTACATAGCTACTAATCTTGTCAAGTTCTACTAAAGTAGAGAATTCAACGATTAAGCTCTAAATTGTAATAGTGTGTACTAAGGCATATTTTGTAACTTGTGCTAAGAAAGGGCTTTCAAGAAAATTAAGTGTTGAAAATTAAGCACTTAAAGCCCTTAATCTTCAAAGCAATGACTACTCCAATGTGAGTAACCAATTAGCATAAATCATAGTTCAAAATTATAGCATAGACGCTTGTGTAAATGAAATATCTAAATGAGCTTCGAGTTGAAAATTGTAAATGTGAAACATCTTGGCATGATTAGTATCTTCGCATACCTTCCACATATCATTCACCACATATCACCTTGGCCAACACAAGTAGGGAAGAATTTAATTGATCTTTTAGGAAGTCTATTTAGGGAATACGAATGTTAATATGCTCTACCATATTCATGGCATTCAATTCCTTAATGAGATCAATTCACATAAAATGTGCTTAATTTCGATTACTCACATGCGTTATATTTGATTTCCATTTACATGACTTCCAAGTCGCATGTGTTTGATAAAGAGTGTGCCTAGGACTCTGAGAGAAAAACAGAGTGAAATCTAGTGAGGATTAGAGTCGAGGCGAATTACATTCGAGCATTTGAGTGTGTAGAATTTGATGCTATGCCATTTTGAGTGTGGGATTTACATTATTTGTTTCGGTCATTTGAATGACTTTAGGTTATCCTCCACTCAGCGGTTCCACATTCGTTATTCCTCATACGCACAGCTCTTTGATATCTCATTTTTGTATGGCTTCGCTAATTGCTTTTAATTTTAGTTTTTAATTGTTAGCTTTACGTTTGTGGGTATCATAGCGGTAAACCCTCAGGAGACTATACTCCTTCTACTAGGGACACCTAGGGGTTTAAAAGGCTTGTGGCACGTGCTAAGTGCCATCATTTCTCCCACGAAAGCGGACTAGTTAGTTTATGTTATTTATGCTTTAGTAGTTTGTTAATTGTTAATTTTTGTTTTGTTTTGCTCGAAGACGAGCAATAGTTAGATTTGGGGGTCTGATCGCGCTCCAAATGTTCACATTTAGCGCTCCCTTTTCCTATCTTTTTGTGCTTGTTTCTCAGGTAAAACCGGGTATTTAACGGATAAAATAAGTGTTTCAGGTAAATAGGGAAGTTCAGGGGCATAATTGTCATTTTGGACAATTCAGGGGCAAAAGTGCAAAATTCAGGACTTTATTGCAGATTTTGTGAATAAGGGAAAGCTCAGGGGTGCTGACTGTAATCAGCTAGCCAACGCACAGCGTCAGCCTATGTCACCCCCTGGAAACGACGTTGTTTTATGAAGCCTACGTCACACCTGACGTCAGCATGACGTCAGGTCGTCATCTTCAGCAAACCGGGTCGACCCGCGACCCGGTAGTCCCGACCCAAATCGGTCTCGACCCGGTAACTTCTCTGACCGTTTTTGAGCATTTTCTGGCCACTTTTCCGACTATTCCCTACCCAGATCGGAAGCTCACTCCACGCCGATCATGATGGACCCACTTTTAGCCTCCCATGCAAAGGTTTTCAACTCCAACAAATCCTCCAAGTTTCCATGGCCATTCAAGCTTCAAGAACATTCCAGCTGCCATTCTCCCGCGAACCAGAACGTTCAAGCTCGCCAAAAGACGGCGGTTTTGAAATTTCCCTTAAGTAGTAGTGAAATATACCTAGAGGGGGGGGGGGGGGGGGGGGGGGGGGGGTGAATAGGTATAGGCTCCAAATTCTTCCAATTTAAAAATAATGCGGTATATAACAAAGAGAATGCACACTTGATTAGATTTTAGCAAATGAATTGATTTCACTAACACAAGAGTTAATCAATTTATAAGATATGCAATCAATGTAAGATATGGAAGATAAAGAAAAAATAAAAAACAAAAATGAACACAAGTGTTTTTACGTGGTAAAACCTCAAAGAGGAAACATCCACAGGTTGATACCACAACCACCAGCAAAGCAATCCACTATGTGAAAAAGGACTTACACACTCAAGCTATCACTCATGATATCCGCTCAAGCTATCAACTCCTAATCTACCCTCGGGCTAGTGAATCACCAAGCCTACTTCCTATCCGAGATGTATCCTACACCTCTAGAAAGCAACTTCCTATCCAAGACGCTCACTTCTTTAGGAAGATTCTTGCTTGCCTATCCGGATCCTCCCGACCCTAGACAAGACTTCCTTGCTTGATTATCCGAGTCCTCCCGACTCTAATCAAGACTTCCTTGCTCTATCCACAAAGCTTCACTCACTTTGCTAGAGACTTCAACCTAATGCAAGGCTATGATCTATGTGATGCAAGTGATGCAAACACAAACAAATTAAGCTATATGATCAATCAAGCAAAATGTACATGTTCAATGACAATCTAGAATATGCTTTCAATACACAATTACAAGATTATCTAGAAATCAAGACATGTAAATCAATAAGAACAAAGGTATGAATATTCAATATATCACACTAAAAACCTAGTTCTTAGATCATGAAATAAAACCTAGAAAATAATATGAGACATATCATATAAACATTTTCTAGAATCAATTTCAAACAAAATCAAGTTTAGCACATATATGTTCAAGAGAAATCACAAAGCTAAAACTCAATTGACAAATGATCAAACACCCCTAGCATATGATCTAACATACTTCTCAATAAATTTCATCAATCAAATAGTAAGAATCAAGAGATGATCAAAGATGAAATTGAAAAAGAAGAAGTTGAAACACACAACCTGACCACGTACTGGAAATTGATCAACTGAGAACAATGACGAACTCAGCTGCCTCTAGAAATGCTTGGGGTTTGTAGCTCTCTTTAAGACCAACAATTTTGTAATCGATTGATTTCGAGTTTGTATGAGAGAGATATGATCAAAATACTAACACTAAAAAATGAAGAATTCTGCAGAAATTCGTGGAGAATGTTCTTCAAAACTCACAAATGTTTGGAGGGAATGAGAGGTGTTTAAAAGGAGGAGAGAGAGGAGATTTTTGGGCAAATCAGCATGTGCCACATCACCTCCCTGTGGGGGGTGCGTGGGCCTCACGGGGGCAGAGAGCATCTCTGGCCGTGGGCCCCACAGCCTCCTCCACGGCCAGGCCCTTCTCTCGCGCGCTCTCCGATTCTTCAGCCATATCTTGGGCATCCGAACTCCGATTTCGAATTAGTTTTTGGATTATGAACCGTGACTCCCTCACGCACGATGAAGACTACAAAACTTTGAAAAATGGTTGAGAAATCATCTCAGAAAACTACGATGAAGTCAACTCAACGAATGAGAACGAAAAGTAGCGTAGCTACATCGTTTAAACTCGAAACCTTATGAATGAGTAACCGAAACGACCGGAACTCAATAAGGCATCAAATAAGAACATGTTCAAGTCCAAAAACACAAAATATACAAACAAATAAACACATATTCACACAAGCATGCCATATCATAGAGATAATCACAAAGCATGCAATTCTACAATGTTTGTCAAAACAAGATCAATGCATGAGCATACTATGAAGTGTGTGAATGTGTTATACCAAATGTTTGAACCACGATGCAGGGACACACATGTATGAATTATGTGTGTGTGCGCTAACGCCTTGCAAGAGGATAGGAGTCAAGATATACCTTTGACGCTTTTCACCTCTTGAAGACGACTTTTACACTAGACGTTGCTCTTCACCTTTTAAGCTTCCTTTCTTCAAAGAATATCCTAAGCAACAACTAATACAAATATAGAGTGTTTTGCAATGGAATCAAGCCAATACAAATCATGAACCTTACAGGTTTCATGCAACGGGAAAGTGCCTGCAGTCCAGAAGGAAGAAACTCGCTGCCGACTTCATTTTCTCCACCGCGAGCTTCGACGGCGGGCACAAACCCGCCGGCCAAGGAATCCAAGCTCGCCAGGATGACCGACTTAGAGGATATTTCATCCAAAACTTCCCCAAAACAGTTCCCTATATATATACATCCTTCTCTAACCTAAAACACACCTCCCAAATATCCAAATTACACCCAAATAGTTTAGTTTAGCTTAGTATCGCTTAGTTTAGTTTAGTGTAACTTAACTCTCACCACACCCACCTCACCTTAGTTATTTTATGTAACTAAATATTGATGTTGGGAATTTGGTGTACTTTGTATATTATCTATTCTATTGTTGATTTTCTATATTGAGCTTTAATTCATATATGTGTTGATTGAATTGAATAATTGATTAACATGTAATACAATTTAGACCATGCATGAATAACTCTTGATGTATGTGTCTTGATTAAAGGTTTTAGACTATCCTAGGTAATCCATAGAAATCAACTAAGTGATAGGGTGATTGCACTTGTACACCAATATCCCAACATCCCATCTCTCATTACCACTTTTGCAAGACCATTGCATTAGATGGTAATTAGTTAGTTAGTTTAGTTAGTTAATGTAATTTAGATTAAAATCATCTTAGTGTAATTGTAGTTTAGTTAGTTATAATTGATGTAATGTAATTTAGTTGTAGTTAATTTATGCCATATTAGCATAATTGTAGTTTAATTGCCTACATGCCATCCTCCACCATGCTTTACTTTTCTTGCATGTAAATATGTTGTAATTAGTGTAAATAGTATATAATATATATATATAGGACTAGAACCGATAAAAGGTACCTCACTTTCCCTATGGAACGAACCGTACTTGCCGCTATGCGATCCTAACGATCCGTGCACTTGCGGATAAACTCACACGCCCATTTATTTACGATAGTTTATAGAACTATCCAGTGGCGCATCAGTTTCTCGTTCTCTAAAGATACTTGAGAATAGTCTTGACAGGAACCCAATGATCCAATCCTGAGTTGGACTAGTATCTGCTGGTTACTCCCACTGCGAAGCAGATGTCTGGTCTCGTGCATAACATAGCATACATGAGACTACCTATTACTGACGCATAGGGAACATGTCTCATATCTTCAACTTCTTGAGGTGTCTTAGGACACTGTTCCTTAGACAAGTGAACTCCATGCCTGGAAGGTAAATTACCTTTCTTAGAGTTCTGCATCGAAAATCGCACAAGAATCTTGTCGATATACGATGCCTGAGACAGTGCTATGAGTTTGTTCTTACAATCCTTTGTAAGTTGGATCCCTATAACATAACTCGCCTCTCCCAAATCTTTCATTTGGAATTGGCAAGCCAACCAGCCCTATACTTCCGATAATACCCCTACATTATTCCCAATAAGTAGGATATCATCTACGTAAAGAACTAAGAAAACTACATTCTTATCAATGATGCGCTTGTAGACACAAGGCTCATCAACGTTTTGCTCGAAGCCATAGGTTTTGATCACATCATCAAACCTTATGTTCTAAGATCTAGATGCTTACATAAGTCCATAAATGGATCTTTGCAACTTGCAAACTTTTTGCTCTTGATCTGGAGACACGAATCCCTCTGGTTGCATCATGTAGATGCTCTCTTCAAGATTGCCATTCAAGAATGCAGTCTTGACGTCCATTTGCCAAATTTCGTAATCAAAATAGGCAGCAGTGGATAAGAGAATCTGAATAGACTTAAACATGGCTACTGGCGAGAAGGTCTCTTCATAATCGACCTCCTCTTTCTGGGTATAACCCTTAGCCACTAGCCTTGCCTTGAAGGTCTCTACCTTCCCGTCTACTCCTCTCTTTCCCTTGTAGATCCACTTACACCCTATGGGTTTCACCCCATCCGGTAAGTCTACAAGTTCCCAAACTGAGTTAAAGTACATGGACTCCATCTCGAGATTCATGGTTTTAAGCCATTCCTCTTTATCAGGATCTTCCATTGCATTCTTAAATGTCAATGGATCATCCACACTATCAGCAAAGACAACATCTTGTCCCTCATTTACACCCAAATAGCGTTCAGGCTGTCTCACAACCCTCTCACTACGTCTAGGTGGTAGTGTATCCTGACTAGGAATCATTTGACTCTCAGATGTTAATAGATCAACAACTCTTGTTGCCTGAGTACTGGCCTCACCAGGCTCCAACTCATTCAATACAATTTTAGAACGAGGTTTATGGTCACTAATATAGTTATCTTCAAGAAACGTTGCATTTGTCGATACACATACTTTATTATCTTCAGGACTATAGAAGTATCCACCTCTGGTCTCCTTGGAGTATCCTACAAACAAGCAGCCCATAGACTTGGGATCTAGCTTTCCAGTTCTGTTCTTCAACATGTGTGTTGGACAACCCCATACGCAGAAATGTCGTATACTAACTTTACGACCATTCCACAACTCTAGGGAGTCTTAGGAACAGATTTGGATAGCACTACATTCAAAATGTAAGCCATTATTTGTAACGGATATCCCCAAAAGGAATTTGGTAATGATGAGAAACTAATCATAGATCTCACCATTTCCATTAGGGTTCTATTTCTCCTCTCTGCGACATCGTTTTGTTGTGGTGTACCAAGAGCTGTGAGTTGGGACACTATCCCATACTCAACCATAAAGTCTTCAAACTCTTGGTCAAGGTACTCACCTCCATAATCCGATCGTAGAGACTTGATAGTCTTTCCTAACTGGTTCTCAACTTCAGCTCAGAATTCTTTAAACTTTTCAGAAGTTTTCAACTTCTGTTGCATTAGGTAGACATATCTGTACCTCGAGTAGTCATCTATAAAGGTGACATAATACTCATAACCACCCATTGCTTTAACATTCATCGGTCTCGGTCCACAGATGTTTGAATGTATAAGCTCAAGTGGTTCTTTAGCTCTAAGCCATTTTCCAGTAAAAGGTCTCTTAGTCATTTTACCTTCTAAACAAGATTAACAGACAAGTAAGGTGCCAATCTTTAACTCACTTAAAGATCCGCTTTTAACTAGTCTATTTATCCGGTCAAGGTTAATATGACCAAGCCTTAGATGCCAGAGATACATTTTGTTTTATGGAGAAATCTTATGTCGTTTATTTTTTGGTTTTTTTACCTTAAACATTTCGGTGTTGAGCAGTGTTGTATGTATTAACGGTCTTAACACATACAAATTGTTTTCATTAATTCCTGAACAAATATTCAGACCATTCTTTGCAATAATAACTGACATAACTCAAGAACAAGTAAATCATATTTACCTTTCATTTTCTTCTTCTTGGCTACCTCCTCTAGATACTGAGGACAGTTCCTCTTCCAGTGCCCGACCTTGTCGTAATTGAGACATTTTCCCTTGCTCTTGTCAATGGAGGTGCCTTTCTTTTTGCTCTAGGCTTTCTTGGGTTTGGGCTTACCTTTCGCCTTCCTAGTAGACCTCTTCCTCTTCGTATTATTGGAGGAAGATGGTTCGGTAACATTTGCCTCACCGTTCTTGCCCTTGCTGTCCTTAGTCAAGGACTCAAAGGTAGTGAGCTCATTGAGCAATTGTGTGAGACTGAACCTAAGTTTGTTCATCCCATAGTTTCTCTTGAACTGATCAAAACTCTTCGAAAGAATCATCAATATGATGCTCACCTGACTAGGTTCATCAATGGCCTCGCCATTGATTTCTACCATGTTAAAGTATGACATCATGTTTAGGACATGTTCCCTAACTGATGTACCCTTCTTCATATGAGCGAGCATAGTGGAACGAACAGCTGTATGCCATTTTTGCTCAGAGGGTTGCCCGAACATAGCCTGCAATGACTCTATTATTTTGAATGCGGAGGTCATTGCTTTATGCTTTGTGACAAGCATGTCTGTCATACTGGCTAACAAATATGTTCGGGCTTTCTCATCAGATGAGACCCATTTCTCGTATGCCTCACGAACTCTTTGTGCGGCATGGGCAGTAGGCGCTGGAGGACATTCCTCCGTAAGGATAAACTTAAGGTCCTTAGTGACCAAAATTACATTGATATTGTGTTTCCATTTAGTGTAGTTATCACCAGTTAATTTGTCATTGGCTATGATTTGTAATAATGCAATTGACATGGCTAAAAAAACATAAGTTAAGAATTCATTCAGTCATACATTCTAAACATCTGCAAATGTTCGGCATAAAATTAAACATGATGCATGAAAATGTTTAATGAACAAGAACAACCCTAAAAAGTGTTACTATGCCACAACAATCCAACATACCACAAGCAAGTGCCACTTTAGGGTCGGTCAAATTATTGCATGTTGGATCGAGACATTCTCAATCAAATGTTATACCAAAATAACTCTTATTCCTCTAACATTCAACCATCGTTTATTTCAGTCAGGTTTATAATTAACCAATTTAATTAAAACCTTGTGAGCGTAACCCATCATTTCAGATCTCTAGAGCTTAACTCGAGAACTACGGCCTTAGGGTCGATCAATCTCGAAATCCCCTCAGAAATCCTATATGTTAGGAAGTCAACATTGGTATTGATTCTTATGGAAACCCTCCTTAGGGAGGACGAAAGCAAAGCCGTCACGAGGCCCCACTCGAATCTCACGGTGTTTAACTACTGATGGAGACCATAGGATCTAATGTCATATATCCCTCTCCCACTCACTATTTTATAATTAGGATTTTCTATAAATATTAATGCACCTAGTTTAAACTATATTAAACGGCTAATTTCAATATAAGCGTCAAGTGCATCAATCACAAATTATTAGAATCCTATTCCAATAACTAATAAACTAATTCGATTTTTAACTCTTAAAAAACTAGTTCATTAGTGATAATTCTAATCTATGTAAACTATTTACTAAGACTAGAATTATTAAATGTGTATTTACCAAGTTTTAACTATTAAAACTTAACACATTATTAGGTCCAATTATTATTAGGGGCTTAATCATATTAAACCTAATATTGATAAAGGACCCTACTAATCCAAGTAATTAAACTCTTTAATAAAAAAGAATAGTGATTAATGAGAATTACCAAGTTTTTACTCCTAAAAACTAATCCCATTAATCTATAGCCAATTATGTGAATTACCCATTTTAATCAAATTAAAAAAAAAAAAATAAACACATAATATATATGGCTATAATGCATGTATGACATATCAACATATATATGTGTAGGCACACCTAATCTAAATGATATGTATATGCATGGCAATGCTTTAATCATCTCATAATAAAAACATACATGAGTTGACCGAGTACAATGAGTTATCTAACTTAAAAAATAATATTTAATTACAAAAGTAATCCAAGGCATTCCTTGGTCCTCAAGTAATTCCAAAAATCTTTAAGTCCATCTGTAATATCTTTTGCGTCTTTCGGGCCCAAAAATCAAGTCCAACTTGATTTTTTTTTTTTTTTGGATCCATCTCATGGATTAAATCCCTTAAAGCCCAAATGTTACTCTAACATTTTTTGGAGGCCCGGGATTTCCCAAAAATCAGCCCAAACGATGCTTAACTGCTGCATTTCGTGTGCGCTTGCTACACACATGCATAACAATTATACACAGCTGCAGCATGTTGCACATGCACACAACAATTGTGCGAAGCACACACACATGCACAACAATTGTGCACAGCTGTAGCATGACATGTAGCAATGCAATTGCAAATGCATCACAATTAAACATACGCACATCTGTTGAACATGGTCCGCATAGCTGCTATGCTTTGTCTTCCAGATCGTCTTCTTCGTCGATTTACATCAATAATATAAAATTACAGCAAATCAACGAAAAAATAATTATAATACAACCCGGGATTAATATTACAGTAGAAATATTACAACCATTAAAACAAAACCCTAAACCCATTGTACCATACAATTAACGATCAACCATGTTTATAAATAATAAATAATAAATATAAACATTATACAATCATTAGAAAGTGCCTACACATTCATACATGCAATCAAGAGCAATCAAATTCGATTATACTGTACAAAAAATGGCTCTGATACCAATTATAGGAACCCAAGGTTACATCTTGCGCAGCCGAAGGGTTTTAAAATTTCTTATGCAATCATCAAGTAAACCTAATTGTACAGTAATAATCGAAAACGACAAAGAAGGTGAAACGATTTTCTTCATACCTGCGTTGAAGGCTCTTTCTTCTTTTTGATCTGCTTCCTGATTTGAACCACAAGATCTTCCTGACTATGACCTGGGATTGGTAACGGCGTGTGGGCGTGTCACGATACTCAAGAACCTGAAAAAGAAAGAAACACAAACCAACCCTTGTTTTGTTGTCAGAAGAATTCGGCCACCCTTTGTTTGTGAAGAACAAACGAAAACTCCTTTTTCTTTTTTAAGTGGCCGCATACCCTCTGTTTTTCCTTTTCTCTCTTTTTGCGTGAATTTATGTTGGTGTGTCTTAAATTGGTGTTAATCAGTTTCTTAAAACATATATATCATATATATTTTTTAACTGATTACTTTAATTAATTGATCCATTAAAATATCTAATATTTATAAAGATTATTAATAACTTTGAATTTAAAATTTTTAAATTCAAATTTGATATTTAATTTAATAAAAAATAAAATAATCAAATTATCTTATCTTCATTCAAACACAAAAATCAATCAACATCCTCCAACTAATGATTAATCGCATAATTAAATGATCTTATTATTTAATTAATTTAATCACTAATATTCATTAATTAAATAATCTCATTATTCAATTAATTCCCAAATAAATACGTGTCACTTTTGTAACATAATTAATTGGACAATCCAATTAATCAACCGTGACCCTTGTTACCTAAATCGATCGGGCTAGCAAGGGGACCTAATGGACCCACAGTATTTTGAGCTCTAATAATCTTTAGAAATAATTAATTAAACTCTTTAATTAATATTTCCTAATTATTAACTCAGGTGTTATTCCACTAAAAACCCGAAGCTGCACTCTCTCAACTGTAGACGTTTTTACACAAACCAATAACTCTTGGTGTCCATCGATATAGCTATTACATATGGTATGATCCTCCACAAATAGTTCATAATTAGAGCTGGGTCATAATGTCTGTTATATCCCTCTAATTATATCTTTCCATTAAGTACCATTGATTCTCTAAAAAACAATAAATCTTACATTCCTTACGAAATTAGGAGAGCGCTTATATTATTCAAGCCCCGAATCAACCCTTAAGGGAACTACTATCTACTTCTCCCAAGAAGGAGTGGATTCCTCTATTGTGTACAAACTTCCCAGCCACAAGCCAAACCGTGATTCCAACATACGAAGTTATTGACCGGGAATGCAACTCCGATCTCACCCATGGCATATTAAAAACCACGATCTAACCTTAAGGAGTTGATAAGACACTCAGGATTAAGATCACCCATATATAACCATCATTTGCTGATATATATGAATCTTATCTTGTAACGGATCTTGGTGAGAGATTCATATAGATCATGGCCCAGTCCTATATGATCACATCATATAAGGTGCCTCCATTCTCATATCGCTATATGAATAGTCTAGGTTAAAACCATCGTACATTACGGAATAGACCGCAGCTGTAGATTAACCACAAATAAAGTACCCAACTCTATTTGCTATCTACGAACTCTTTAGATTGCTCATCTCAAACTGAATACCTCTATTTATGACACTCATATACTCAGTTAGAGATTACATCCGGCAATCTTGGATGTTAAGTACGCATGATATAAATAAATGAATGAGACAATTTTAAGGAATAAACTACTTCTTTTATTTATGTTCAATTCACATTTACAAAATACAAGCTTTAGGGCGAAAACCCCAACATGCACTTCAGCCACACTCTGGGCACGAAATATAAATATAACAAGTCGTTTTCTAGGGCTCCACCACATTCCAACCAAAAACAAAAATGCCCACTTTTCTCTTTTCACTCTCTACAAACCCTAAGGTATTCCTTATACACCACATTTCAATTTTCGGACAACTAAGGTATGAATTTCTTCTCTACTTGTGTTTACATATGAATTCCATCATGATTTTCATCCTTTTCATTCAAGAATTCTCTTTTTATATGTTTGAACTTCATTGTCTATGGATGGGTCACAAATGTGTGCTCATTCTTTGCTTATCTATGATGCAAGTTGGTGAAACTTTGGTGAAATCATGTTGTAGAGAATTTGTTTTAAGTTGTCATTGTTAATTATTGCCCTCACATGAATGTGTTCTCAAAAATTGGGATTATAAATTTATTGTTGATTAACTTTGAAATTGGAATGATGGGTTGATTTTACATTGTGCATGTGAAGTGCTTATGCTTTAATTGAATATCAAATTGCACATATATGTAAAATTTTGAAATTAGGGTTTATGTGATTAAAAGGACCTTTCTGCCTGCCTTGAAGTGAAAACCATTGTTGATTGTGATCAATTATATGTTAATAGGCATGAATGTTGTTTATTGAGGTTCTGGACATACTTAAGGAAACTGATATCGAGTTATAGTGCGGGTCCAGTGCGGGTCACTGATCCACACTCCACCCGCACTTTATCAGACAGGGACCAATTTTGCTGCTATTAATTTTTAGGATTACCTCATGATTCCTTGGATTGTTCCATAAACTAGAATTTGTTTTGTGCAGATGTTAGGAAGAACCAGACAGTCTGCTAAGCAAGTGGGATAGGGTTCCGAGAGAAGGACAAGTAGGGCACCTCAAGTGCCTCCTTGTGTTAGGCACCTTGATTTCGAAGATCGCATGGAGTATTTCAAGAGGCGCGGTATCATGGTAGAGAGAGGGATAGCAGTGCAAGAGCTAGAGGATACTCCTATACCTCAAGTGGTTGAAATGAGGGGATGGGAAACTTTTACTAGTTCCCCTCTTATGTATTGTAGAAAAGTGGTGGAAGAATTCTATTCTAGGATGGTACCAGAATATTTTCAGCAACATGGCTCTGTTTTGGTTCGAGGGGTGGACGTTCGGATGACCATCGCGGACATCAACAAGTATTATAGGACCGAACTTCCAAATGATCAATAGGTTGTAGGAAGACTCCGAAATGGGGTGACCGGGAATGACCTCTTCCAAACAAGGAACGTGGATTTTGCTAATGAGTTGGTGATTAGACCAATGGACTTTTGGGTTGCCCTAGACTACTGCATGAAGCACACCAACTTGAGGTTGGATTTGGGTTTTGGGCATGTTTTCATCTCTCACTCCTTGATACCTAGGAAGCACATGACTTTAGTTAATTTCAATACAGCCATGGTTCTTCATTGCATTCTTCATGATCAGTTGATCGATGTTGGTTTTCTGATCAAGAGGGAGATTCTTGAAATAGGGTGCATAAGGGTAGACAAGCAGTCGCTTCCTCACCACTTTCAAGAGGCCCAATGATTGATCCAGATGTGGTAGAACTCCAAGCAGTAATGAAGTTGTCAAGAAAGGAGCATGAAGAAATGATGAGAGCAGAACTTGATCCTAGAGGGAAGAGGACATCCACCGAAGCAGAGAAGGAATCCTTAGACGAGGATTGATCATCCATTGCCTATATTTTATTTTCTTGTCCTTTATTGTTGAACTTTTTATGTTATTCTTCTTTTAGCTATTTTTGCTTTGTTTTTATTTGGAATTTCTATGAACGTTTTAGACTATGTTTTGAATTGCATTTGACTTGCATTTGGTAGAGGTGTTGTCTTTGTGCTAGGTTCTTCATCTTGTTGGGAATTACATGATAGCTTACACAGGACATAATATATCTTCCTTCTAAGGGAGTTTCTACCTCTCAAATTTTGCGCTTAATTGATTTCATATTGTTAAATGTGGATTTGGAATGTTTTGTTGATATGAATGATCACATATTTGTTGCATATTGATCTTATACGTGTACATGTTTTGATCTTATGAAAAGATCCGGTTTGGGGGTTGTTTACCCCAGTCCTGCCAATTTGAGAATATGCTTGATTTAGGTTAAACAAATGCTTTAAATGACATGTTGTTGATTCATGTTGATTAATAGAGCCTATTTGTAGTCTTGTAAGGTATTCCCCCACCCCGCTAGGCCGTACTCTTTGGTTTCCAACAATGGGGACATTGTTGAGTTTTAGTTTGGGGTGAAGTCGCCTTTTCGAGTCGTCTTGAGTCTTTTTAGTCTTTTTAGTGTCCATTTTTTTTCAAATTTTGTTGCTTGACCAACAATTTCGAGCTTTAATTAGTTTAGATGTGATGCCTTTAGCATGTACTTTTGGCGAGTTCTTCGTATCCATTGTAATCTTGTGATGTAGCTTGATGCCACTTTAGGGTTTCGCTTGCACCTTCATTGGTTGTCCCATCCTATGGTGCTAAGTTGAGGGGACTCGGCGCTTTCACGCCTTGTCCTAATAGTGGAGATGTCCGTGAGATCACAAACACAAGCATAAATTGCGCATTTTTAGTGTAGTATTGATTATTCTTAAACACTTATCTCGTCATATACGTCACATGCCATAGGACATTGCATATATTATAGTGAACTGCTTGATGGATGCGTTCATTCCCTTGATAGATGATTGTGGACATGATATTAGGCAATGTGTGTGAATTGAATTACCTACAAGAGCCTAAACACTTTCCTATCCATATTGTGTGCTCCAAAGCCAAGTTTGAAGCCAAACACTACTCTTTCATTTGGTACCACATACAACCATATACCTCATAGCCTAAACACATGCCTACCCTTGTTATTAATCATGTTAAGATGTGTAATGGTGGTAATGAAAGAAGTTATACTCTAATTGTTAGAAAGCGTGTACAAAGAAAAACATACTGAAAATATGCTAAGCAAATGGCTTAAAAATGTAAAAGTACCCAAATTAGTACTTATGAGCCTTAATTGTCAAATAAAAGAAAAATGAGCAACTCAAAAAGAAAAGAAATGAGAAAATCAAAAGATTCTCAAATTATTTGTTGCTAACCACTCACAATGAAGAGTACAAACATTGTAAGCATAAATGTGGGTAAAACAAATGCCTAAAATGCTAGCGTGTGATTTATCATGTATCATAAAGAGCATTGTAGGGGTGTGTGGACTTATTCTAGCATGATTGGTAATTTTGAACTCCAAATTGTCCAAATTTGTTGTATTACCTAATCACACCCTATGACCACGTTACAACCAAGGAAAAGACCTTTTTAATCCATAATGAGCCTAAATTGGGAATGTAGGTTGACACTTGATCTTTCATGTTCATGGCATAGTGATCCTTTCCTAGGATAGTCATTGCCTAAATTCTATGCATCATTCATCTTTGCATATATATGTACGTGTGGAACCTAGGGCTCTGAGTGGAGAAGAAAAGAGTGAATCACGTGAGTTAGAATTGAAGCAAATTACGCTCGAGATGTGAGAGTGAGTAGTCCCTGATGCATGAGTACCTTTAGGTGTGGGACTCATGTTCGTGCAAGCTTCCTTTTGCACTACAAGAAATTTGGCCTTTCGCAACGAGCAAAATGCGTTGCAAAAGGTTTTCACAATGCACGCCCGTACGTTGTTGATACACCTGTTGCCAAAAGTCTGATGACTTTTCACAATGCGCCATGCACGTTGTCTTAGAACAATGACAACGTACTAATTGCGTTGCGAAAAAGATGTACGTTGTCGTAGACATTTAACGCAACACGCTATAGATGTTGCGTTAAATGTTTAATGCAACATGCATTGTACGTTGTCTTAGAACATCGACAATGTATTAAGTGCATTGCGGAAGAGACGCACGTTGTTGTAGATACTTATCACAACGTACATTGTACGTTGCTTTAAGCCATAAAAATGAAGAGTACAAACATTGTAAGCATAAATGTGGGTAAAACAAATGCCTAAAATGCTAGCGTGTGATTTATCATGTATCATAAAGAGCATTGTAGGGGTGTGTGGACTTATTCTAGCATGATTGGTAATTTTGAACTCCAAATTGTCCAAATTTGTTGTATTACCTAATCACACCCTATGACCACGTTACAACCAAGGAAAAGACCTTTTTAATCCATAATGAGCCTAAATTGGGAATGTAGGTTGACACTTGATCTTTCATGTTCATGGCATAGTGATCCTTTCCTAGGATAGTCATTGCCTAAATTCTATGCATCATTCATCTTTGCATATATATGTACGTGTGGAACCTAGGGCTCTGAGTGGAGAAGAAAAGAGTGAATCACGTGAGTTAGAATTGAAGCGAATTACACTCGAGACGTGAGAGTGAGTAGTCCCTGATGCATGAGTACCTTTAGGTGTGGGACTCATGTTCGTGCAAGCTTCCTTTTGCACTACAAGAAATTTGGCCTTTCGCAACGAGCAAAATGCGTTGCAAAAGGTTTTCGCAATGCACGCCCGTACGTTGTTGATACACCTATTGCCAAAAGTCTGATGACTTTTCGCAATGCGCCATGCACGTTGTCTTAGAACAATGACAACGTACTAATTGCGTTGCGAAAAAGACGTACGTTGTCGTAGACAATTAACGCAACACGCTATAGATGTTGCGTTAAATGTTTAACGCAACATGCATTGTACGTTGTCTTAGAACATCGACAACGTATTAAGTGCGTTGCGGAAGAGACGCACGTTGTTGTAGATACTTATCGCAACGTACATTGTACGTTGCTTTAAGCCATAAAAATAAATAAATAAATAAATATAAATGATCCCCCATACCACCCATTGAGCTCCCTCTACTAGGCCCTAACACTATCGGGCCTCCAACCATATAGGACCAATGTTTATTAAGTCTCACAATTATTTGCTTGGGTTGGGAGTTGAACCCAAGACAATGAAGACAGTGAGGAGTGACTTTGCCATTTTGCTGGAAGCTTAACTTTGGTAAATAATGCATAACTATTTATATATATCATATATATGCTACCAATCTGTTTATTTTTTATTTTTTATAATTAATAATTTATTTAAAAAATATTAATTTTTATTAATTGGTCATATAAACTCATTCTAGTAATATTTGTAATTATTTTGTATGGTAGAGGCATAGATATTAAAAAAAAACGTTTAGTGTAGCATTTAATTAAACTATATATTTTTATTTAAAATCAAACAATTGGGTTAGAGTCTATCAAAACTTAATGATAACAAACGTTGCAAACTCAGAACTCGAAATGAAATTCTCACTATATGGAAGAGATCTAGCTCCCCCACATTTTACAATATGATAGTCAAAAGTGAGGCTTGAATGCTTGAATCCTTATCACAAAATAACAGGGGATGGGTCAAACCACTTTGCTTATGGTTGTTGTGTATTTTTAATAATTATGAAGACGTCCATGATGTTTGGGTTTCTAAATATTAAAAAAAAAAATCGAAACGCACAAGTCAACAACTGATAAAAATGTTATTACGACAACGTGCATATAATATGTGTGTAACAAAATATTAGTATTTTTAGAAATGCGCAATCCAATGATTGCTAAAAGAGTTTCTATGATAACATGTATTACATTGTGTTGCTAAATATTAGCCTTTCACAACGTGTATGACATTTACAACAACATGCATGACTTGTGTGTTACTAAAATATTTGTCTTTCGCAACACGCATAACAGGTGTGTTGTTAAATATCATCATTTCGAAACGCACACGACATCTACGGCAACGTGCATGACTTGTGTGTTTCTAAAATATTAGTCGATCTTTTGCAACATGCATGACATTTGTTGCTAAATATTAGCTTTTCACAACACGCAAACCAGTAGTTGCTAAAAAGTCTTTTACAACACCGTGAATGGTATGTGTGTTGCGAAATATAAGACTTTTCGCAACGCACATGATATGTGTTGCTAAATATGTAAGGTTCATGATTTGTATTGGCTTGATTCCATTGCAAAACGCTCTATATTTATATTAGTTGTTGCTTAGAATGTGCTTGGAAGAAAAGAAGCTTCAAAGTTGAAGAGCAACGTATAGTGCAAATATCGTCTTCAAGAGGTGAAAGAGTCAAATGTATACTTAGACTTCTATCCTCTTGCAAGGCGTTAGAGCACACACACACAATTTAGACATGTGTGTCCCTACATCGTAGTTCAAACATTTGGTATAACACATTCACACACTTCTTAGTATGCACATGCATTAGTCTCTTATAGACAAACATTGTAGAATTGCATGTTTTGTGACTATCTCTTTGATATGGCATATTCGTGTGAATTTATGTTTATTTGTTTGTGTGTTTTGTATTTTGGACTTGAACATGTTCTTATATGATTCCTTATTGAGTCCCGGTCATTTCGGTTACTCATTCATAAGGTTTTGAGGCCAAATGATGTAGCTACGCTACTTTGCATTCTCATTTGTTGAGTTGACTTCATCATCGTTTTCCGAGATGATTTCTCAACCATTTTTCAAATTTTTATAGTCGTAATCATGCGTGAGGGAGTTACGGTTCATAATCCAAAAACGGATTTGAAATCAGAGTTCGGATGCCCAAGATACAGCTGAAGAACGTGAGAGAGCACGCGAGAGGCAAGCATGGCCAAAGGCCATGCATAGGCCACCCTGTGTGGAGCCCGTGGGACCCATAGCCAGAACACCCCTCTGGTCCCGTGTGGTCCACGCGCCCCCCACTGGGATTGGTGACGTGGCCGCCTCTGATTGGGTCATTTTTGGTTCCCTCCTTGAATCATTTAAATATGATTTTCTTTCCCTCCAAACACAACTTGAAGAAAATTTCCAAGAAAAATTCTGAAGAAATCTTCAAATTTTAGTTTTCTTATTTCGATCATAACTTTCTCATATGAACTCGAAATTGATTGATCCAAAAACCAAAATTGTTGGTCTTGATGAGTGCTACAAACCACAAGCATTTCCAGAGGCAGTTGACTTCTTCATGTTTCCCAGTGGACTGATTTTAGTACGTGGTTCAACTTTGTATGTTCAACTTCTTCTTTTTCATTTCATCTTTGATCATCTCTTTTAATCTTACTATTTGATTGATGAAATATGTTGAGAAGGATGTTAGATCATATCCTATGGTTTTATGATTGATTGTTTGTTGAGTTTTAGCATTGTGATTTACATTTGAACATAGTTTGCTAAACTTGATTTTGCTTGAAATTGATTCTAGAAATGCTATATGTGATATGCCTCATGACATGTTCTAGATTTAATTTCATGTTCTAAGAACAAGGTTTATAGTGTGATATATTGAATATTCTTGACTTGTTCTTATTAATTTTGCATGTATTGATTTCTAGGAACTTTTTGTGATTATGTGTTGAAAGCATATCCTAGTATATCTCTAAGCATGTTCATAGAGTTTGATTGATCATCATACTTTATTTGTTGTGATTTGCATCATTTGCATCACTTAGATCATTGCCTTGCATAAGGTTGAAGTCTCTAGCAAAGTGAGTGAAGCTTTGTGGATAGAGCAAAGAAGTCTTGATTAGAGTTAAGAGGACTCGGATAGTCAAGCAAGGAGACTTGTCTAGGGTCGGGAGGATCCAGATAGACAAGTAAGAAATCTTCCTAGAGACGTGAGCATCTTGGATAGGAAGTTGCTTTCTAGAGGTGTATGACATATCTCGGATAGGAAGTAAGCTTGGTAGTTCACTTGCCTGAGGGTAGATTAGGAGGTGATAGCTTGAGCGGATATCTTGTGTTGATAGCTTGAGTGTGTAAGTCCTTTTCGTATAGTGGATTGCTTTGTCGGTGGTTATGGTATCAACCCGTGGATGTTTCCTCTTTGAGGTTTTACCACGTAAAAATCCTTCTTGTGTCAATTTCTGCTTTACTTTTCTTTATCTTCCATATCTTACATTGATTGCATATCTTGTAAATTGATTTACTCTTGCATTAGTTAAATCAATTCATTTGTTGAATCTTATCAAATGTGCATTTTCTTTGTTATATTCCGCATTATTTTTAATATTGGAAGAATTTGAGCCTATACCTCTTCACCCCACCCCCCCCCCCCCCCCCCCCCCCCCTCTCTAGGTATATTTTACACTACTACTTAAGGGAAATTTCAAAATATCAACCTTTTGCAACACGCAAATCAATAGTTGCTAAAGATTATCCTACAACAATGTGCATGCTATGGGTGTTGCGAAATATTAAACGTTTTCGCAACGCGCATGACATACGTGTTGCGAAATATTTGACTCTTTCGCAACACGCAAATAATTAGTTGTTAAAGAGTATTATATGACAACGTTCATGATGTGTGTGTTGCCAAATATTAGATTTTTAACAACATACGTGTTTGTACGTTGCTAAAAACACACTTATAGCAACATACACAAACTTAATGAAATAACAATGACAACGTGCATCCGTTGTGTGTTGCCATATGTGCTCAATTATCGGCAACATTCGCATGTACGTTGTCGTAAGTGGTTTTAACAACACACATTTTTTACGCATTGCAATAAATGACTTTTGGCAATGTGCTTTACCTGCGCGTTGCGATAGATGACTTTTAGCAATATGCACAGCCCGCACGTTGTCTTTTGAATGTTGCTAAAAGTGAAATTTCTTGTAGTGTTGGTATCTCCAAGTTGCTTTAGATAATATGCATATGTTTACTTCTCTCACTCACACATTTTTTGTATCACATCACTAGTTGGACTTGCGACCCTTTTTGAAATTGTTGTTTAAGTTTCTAGGAATTTTTCAGTCGAGTCAATTGTCAGTCCGTCTTATTTGTTTTATTTTGTTTTTCTCGAGGACGAGCAAAGGTTTGGTTTGGGGGTATTTGATCGTGCCAAATATGTTGTATATTTCGGCCCTAAAATCCATAACCTTTGTGTCATGTTCGTGCGTTTAACGTCGCTTATGGGCTCTATGTTCGTATTTGCAGGCATTTCCCCATTTCGGGAGATTAGAGCGTATTGCAGGACTTTCGGGCGAAAAGAGGACCAAGAGTTGAAAAAGAGAGAGAAAAGTATCGGAGGCTACAACAGTGCAAGTTAGTGCGGTTCCCAACCGCACTTAACCCGCACTCATACCCAGACCAGAGGACCTGATTACTGAAAATAGATATAGTGCGGGTGAGTGCGGGTCCCAACTGCACTCCACCCGCACTGCTACCCAAACCAGGGGACCTGATTACTAAAGATTGATAAATTACGGGTGAGTGCGGGTCATCCAACCGCACTTCACCCGCACTACTGCTCAGATCCGGGAGTCCAAAGTCGAAGGATATTATAAAGTGTGGGTGAGTGCGGGTCATCTAACCTGCAATCCACCCGCACTCCCTCGCGTCAGATATCATTTTAAAGCTGATTTGTAACCTATTTTGGGGGACTATAAATAGAAAGTGTGTGTAATGTTTTTAGTATGCTTTTGACACTTAGAAATTCTGAAATTGTAACTAGACCTAAGAATCCATTTCTTCTCATTTCATAAGCTTTCTACTCAACATCTAAGGGATTATCAAGGTGGAGATGATCTTCAAGGGTTATTCCTAATCTTTTCTCTTATTTCCATTATTGTAAATGAGTAGCTAAACCCCACTAAAGGGGTCTATGGATTAGTTTGTGAATGATTGGGCTTTTATATATAAGCTTTATTTCTTTTATATGTCTATCTTTTATTGATTTATTCAAGAGTATGAATGGATTTCATTGGATTTACTTGTCTTAGACACACTCTCTTGGCAAGCTTCCATTGGATTCTATCTTTTTAGGCAACTAGATATACATCCTATATAGTTGTTTATTGCTTTCATGAATAGATGGGATTCTCGTAATCCCGGCTTGATAACCGCACTCTTCATCTAACTGCAAATGGGTGTCCATTTCTATACATCCTAGGACGGCTCTCGTGAGAGGCTTAGAAGCCTCTTCTATACACCCTAGATTGGCTATACTAGAATCGGCTGAGCCCAAGATAGATACACGAGCTCCATTGCTAGGGTCCTAACCGAGCAACTAACACTATACACCCTAGGTTGGTTGTTTAGGAGGGACCAATCACTAGTAAGAGGCCTCCTATACACCCTAGGTTGGTCCCTTGCTAGGGATAAATAGCCAACCTATACACCCTAGGTTGGCTACAGTCGTCAAAACGTGCATATTTACGAGTTTATTACATTTGCCCAAATGTTTGCTTTCTAATCCGTTAACTCCTTAGTCTCCATCATATCTATCTTTCATTACATTCATATTCCATTTTTAGTTACATTTCTAGTTTCGTATTAAGTATTTTCTATTTCACATTCTAACACCATCAACCATTTATCTTTATTGAATTAATATCACTTAAGTATAGATTGGTTTTAGCTAAATTCCGATCTCTGTGGACGACCCTTGCTTGCCACTATACATGTGTTTTCAAACCCTTATAGGCTTTGTGAGGTTTTTATAAATATTGTTTGACAAGTGGATTTTAAATACACACAAAACGACTTTGTCATAGTCTTGGCCTTGCTGGTTGTGCAGGGGTTTTTCGCATATGCAAGGGTTTTGTTAAAGTTTGCTTTGTTATTCCTCTTGGTGTCTGCTTTGCTTTTGAGGCTGAATTGGCCGTTGCTGTCCACGCTATTGATTATGCTTGGACTTTTGGCTGGCGTCGGTTATGGTTGGAGAGTGATTCGACTTTTGTAGTGGATATCCTTCGTTCTAGGTCTCGTAAGGTTCCTTGGCGTTAGCGCCCCTGTTGGGATAGGTATTTGAGGTTCATCTCTCAAATGGACTTTGCTGTCACTCATATTTATCGAGAAGGTAATCAAGTTGCAGATAGTTTAGCATCCAGACCGCTCCGAATTTTTACAATTCCTTTATTTTCAATGATTTTTGTAGCAGATCTTCTTTTAGGTTTTGTTGATCTGTTCTCTTCTTTTGTTTTCTTTTCTCTATTGTTCTCTTTCTTTTTTCTTTAATAAAATGTTGGGGTAGGGTTGATCCCGATCCCCAACAACCTTATTTAAAAAAAAAAATACTGTCTAATTCTCTACTCTCTAGTCTAAACTCTCTAATCTCTTCTCTAAACTAGAAAGTTCTACGGTCTCTATTTGTAATCTCTACATTCTCTACATCTCCACCAAACATTTATCTACTCTCAACATTTCTACAAACTACAAAGGTAGTTTCATTTTTATTTAAATTTTTATATTTATGCTTCAATTCATATGTACTTTTCCGCATCCTTTCTTTTTCTTTTTCTTTTTTTATATTTATTCTTATTTATTTTTTTGTTTATGCTTCATATTTACTTTCCTTATCATACTATTTTTTATTTTTCTTTTCATTTTTGTATTTATGCTTCATATTTACTTTCCTTATCCTTTTTTTTTTATGGCTACGGATATTGTCACCCATAAAACTAATTAGTACACTCATTTTTATAAAAACACACATGTCTACAATTTTAAAAATAAATATTACTGTAAACACCCATCATAATACCAATAGTAACCTTATTGAAATTAATACATTCATTTTAATAAATTTTATTTATAAACCCTCTTAAATTATAAACACACCAAATTTATATATATCTATAAAAATCATATTATTTTTGGAATCAAATCATTTTCTAACGATGGTCCAATTTACTTTTGAAAATGTCTCGAATGTAGGAGCCTTATGAAAGGAAGGAAACACACACACACATGCACACACACACACACATATATATATATATGGAATTCTCTTATATACACGACCATCTTAAAAAAAAAAAAAAAAAAAAAAACACAAAAACTCATTAATATCTACAACTATCTTTAAAAAACAATTAATGATAATAATAAAGTTTGATATTTGAAATAAAATTGGAGTTAAATTGGGGTTTATCATAATTTATTTATTTTTTCGTTTCTATTGGGATATATATATATATATATATAAAGTGATATAGTTGAAGATATGATTGTAATTAATAAGTGTGCACAGTATTTGGTTTATTTTTAATTAAAGTAATTTTAATTTGTCCTTATTGATAAATTTCTATTGAGATACTTTTGTAATTAAATTTTTTAATAAAATATAGGTGTACTAATTAGTTTTATGGGTGGCAATATCGGCACCATTTTTTTTTTTTTTTTATATTTATACTTAGTTTTTTAATTTACGCTTCATAATTCATATTTACTTTCCGTATCGTACTATTTTTTATTTTTCTTTTCATTTTATATTTATGCTTCATATATACTTTTCCGCATCCTTTATTTGTTATATATATATATATATATATATGTTTAATTTTTTAATTTACACTTCATATTTACTTTCCGTATCGTACTATTTTTTATTTTTCTTTTCATTTTTATATTTATACTTAATATTTACTTTTCTGCATCCTTTTATTTTTTTTATTTTTATATTTATGTTTTATGTTTTTTATATTTATGCTTCATAATTCATATTTACTTTCCGTACCGTACTATATTTTAATTTTCTTTTCATTTTTATATTTGTGCTTCATATTTACTTTTCCGCATCCTTTTATTTATTAATTTTTTTATATTTATACTTAAATTTTTTAATTTACGCTTCATAATTCATATTTACTTTTCCACATCCTTTTATTTTTATATTTATGCTTATTTTTTTTTATTTATGCTTCATATTTACTTTCCGTATCGTACTATTTTTTATTTTTCTTTTCATTTTTATATTTATGCTTCATGGTTAATTTTTCAGATAATTTTATTTCTTTTTCATTTTTTTACTTAATGAGTTCATATTTATATTGTGCGAAATGGATCCTACAAATTATTTGGACAGTTTAAGTATGGAGAATGTTGATTTTAACATTTTTCGAGTCCGAAGACGGTGTGCAAGACACCCAAGGACAACACAAAAGTGTTAATTAATAATATGTCAGCGGAAGTAGGTCCTTCGACCACCCTGGGGCAGGGACGAGCACAACACATTCCAGAAAGACGTCATTGAAGGTATGACAATGTTTTACAGAGGAATACCAAAACGGCCCGGACGGTAAGTAAAAAAAAATGGCACGATGTAAATTCTTTAAAAAATTATATGCCGGTTCTACGTTCGAAACATGACATTTGGACAGGCATATGGGCAAATGCATGTTTGCACACGGTATGGTAAATACTACAACACAAATACAACTGCAATGGAACTCAGACGGATCCATTACGACGTGGAGCTATGATTCCATGTATGCTAGAGATTGTATGGCACGATATATTGCACAGACAAGTCAACCGATTAATTTAGGTGACAGTGTGTGGTATGAAGAATTTATCCAAAAAGCATACAATGCACAATTTAAATCTATTTCTAAAACAACAACAAGAAACGATTTTAAAAAAATGTTTTCACACCGCACGAAACAATTTGATCACTGAATTACAGGATCTGTATGTTTCAATTGCACTAACTTTCGATGTTTGGAAGACATGATCCAAACAGGACTATTTATGTGTCACGGGACACTATTTAGACTCTGACTGGAAGTTACAAAAAAATTTATTGGTTTTCGTTGCTTCTCTAAAGTCCTTCATGCTAAACTGTTTTGCTAGCCATTCTTTAATTGTTGTCAACTCTCCTGCATCATTCCCAATGAGTAGGATGTCATTAACATAAAGAACTAGGAATGCCATATTATTGCATTTTATCCTTTTTTATACACAAGGTTTATCAACATTTTGAATAAAGCCATAAGCTTTTATAGTTTAGTCGAACCTTATGTTCCAAGATCTGGATTCTTGCTTGAGTCCATAAATGGACCTTTACAACTTGCAAACTTTTTGCTCTTTGTAAGTTCCTCAAGGTTGATTGGCTTATTTCGGTGACAAACCACAATTGGGGTTTGTGATGTAAGGGTAGCCTAGGTTTATAATTGTTGGTGATCAAGCTCAACAAAGACCCTCTCAAGACCTCAAGATGATAAGCACTCAAAGGTAAAACACTTGTGCTGTTATAGGTAAAAATTAGTGGTGAAGGACACGTCATCAGCACGGAAGGCCAGGAAAGCAAGAGTCAAGATAAGTCAACTTATGGAGCAGAAACCTCCCACGATAACCTGCTCGGAAAAAAGAGTAAGTAGTTCGGCCACAAACGAAGACGATCAACTCGGGCAGCAAATCTCACTCGGGCACGTTCGGGCATACTCGGGCATACATACTCGGGAATCAATGAGATAGTCACCAACATTCGTATGCCAATCATAATCAGCGACCAGCACATCCACGATAAGCAACGATGTGGACTATTAGAGTTTAACAAGGAAACAAGCAGTTCTCCCGCGAATAAAGGAGAACGAATCTCGTCCAGAATCAGACTCAGCCAAAAGAGGAAACAAAATCTAATTAGGACTAGAAAACCGCTTGAGACTTGGGCACCACAATACCAAACCCTAGCGGTCATCTTAAAACCCTAGATACAACATGTATAAATACCCCTTTTATTCATAAAGCAGGGGTACGTGAGAAGTAGAACGAGAGAGAGAGAGAGAATCGTATTGAAGAGCTTGTAATCATTCTGTCATTCTTCATCTTGTAATCGTGATTCATAGTGGATTTGGCTTTGTTGCTAGAGGCAACGATCCCGTGGATGTTTCTCCGATCTTTTGGAGTTTTACCACGTAAATCACCTGTTATTTCTTTACAATCTTTGACCATACTCACATATAAATTGCAGCAACTCGAGAACGAATCATTGACTTGGTAATCACCAAAAATCACCGTCAACAATTGGCGCTAGAAGGAGGGGGACCCAGAACTTTGTGACAACAATGGCTGGCGACGGAGATGGTAGCGATTCCAGGTACAGTCAGGGCGTGCCAAGTAACGAGTTGGAAGATGACACCGCGCTCAATACGGCGGATGCAACTTTGACGACGGCAGACCAGTCAGCTGCCCTGGCTGGTATTCGACGTTTACCTACAGCGAATTAAGAAATCGCGCAGCGACTCCGTGCTTCTCTACAACAACTCATATCAGACGCAGCAAGGCAGGGAATTGATCTCTCTGTTACGGAAGGTTTGATGTCACCTCATGAACTGTCCGCCCCAAGCCAGCAGACAGCAAGACTGCGCTCCGCGGTGGTGATACCAACCCCTGATGCACCCCCAAAGGCGAGACAAGACCCTACAGGCAGGCCAGAGATGCTATCTGAAAGAATAGCCAGGAGAAGCAGGGAGCACAGAGAGGGGAATGATTCCGACAAAGAGTACTATCAAGAGCGGGTAGCCGGAGATCGAGACCGCCCCAGGAGGCGTGGCCACCGAAGAGACCGGTCATCCTCGGAAGAAAGTGAGCAGAACCATCATCGCAAGCGCCAAAGGGGCACAGTCCGACTGCATGGCCTAAACCGAGATCATAGAGAGTTGAATCCCGAGGAGAGGGGCCAAAAACTGACCATAAGCCAGAACTTCAATGCGTCAGGAGAGCCTGAAGGGGACAGAGACATACTTATACAGAGCCTCACTCGGGAAGTTCAAAATAATCGTCGGCAAATGGATGCTTTGGTCAGGCGGTATGGGCGTAATGAGCTGTCAGATGATGAATCCGGAAGCCCTTTTACCAATGGGGTTTTGAGGATGCCTTTCCCAGAAAGATTCAGAATGCCCCACATCGAGCTGTTCAAGAAGGATACAGACCCAAAAGAGCATGTCCGGAGGTATAGGAGCGCTATGGCGCAATATGTCCATAATGATGCACTACTATGTTTGAATTTTCCTCAAACTCTTGGGGATCTAGGCTCCCGGTGGTTTGGAAGGTTGCCAGCAGCAAGCATAAGTAGCTTCGGCGAACTGAGCAAGGCTTTCTCAAGGCAGTTCCTCGGGAATGTACACAGGAAAAAGTCAGTGGCTCATTTATCCCAACTCAAACAGGGAAAAGACGAGTCGCTGAAGAAATATCTGGGAAGGTTCGGTCAGAAGTGTCCGAGATCGGAAGTGCAAACGACGAAGCAATAATTGCCGCGTTTATTAACAACCTTCAGAATGGCCAATTGTCCTTTGACCTCAGAAGAGCCCGACTAACTAGCTATGCTGATATGATGGACATGGCAGGAGGTTACGCCTTGGCCGAAGAAGAGGAAATTGCCACAGGAGGTTACTTCATACATGGCGGTCGCCCAGAGGGATCCAAAACCAAGGACCAGACCAGGATGCCCGATACCAAAGGTGATAAGCAGAAGAATAAAGCACGGGATGGTCGGGATGGACGACGAGCATACGACCCAAAAACCGATCAACCACGGCAGAGGTTCCAGGGCCGATATACAAATTATACCCCGTTGAAGAAAGATCAAGAAGAAGTCCTGGCAATCCTAGAAGAGAAGAACATGTCCAAAGAACCACCTAAGCAATCGACATATGCTCGGAGGGACACCACCAAATATTGCCGTTTCCACAAAGAGAATGGGCACGAGACATCCAAGTGTTTCCAGCTAAGGGATCATATCGAGACTCTTATTAGGGAAGGGCATTTGAAGGACATTGTTTTCAAAAAGACGGACAGGGCAGATGGACAGAAAGATAGCCGACAGGACGGACGGGCAAGAAAACTTAGTCCCAAGAAAGCTGAGGATGAAGGAGCAATTAACACCATCTTCGGAGGTCCAGCAACGGGCAAGAGTAACAGGGAAAGAACCCAGGAGATTCGGGAAGCTATGGAGGCACGGAGAGACCTGGACGTTAATTCTATTGAGCCCGACCCGAAAAGAATCAAGGAGGGCTGGGACCCGATCGTGTTCACAGAGGCCGACTCACACGGAGTGGATGTTAGGCCAAATGACGCACTAGTAGTCAGCGCTCGGATCGGCCATAGAGAAGTTCATCGAATTCTGATCGACAATGGGAGTTCGGCAGACATTCTTAGTGCAGAAGTATATGACCAGCTGAGGCTAGACAGGAAAGACCTACAGCCTTTTCCCATACCCCTTAGAGGATTTGGAGGGGTCGAAGTGAGGTCACTCGGCACGGTTAAGCTACCTGTGAAGATCGGGAAAGCCCCTTGCCAGAAAACAGTGCTGCTCGACTTTGTGGTGGTAGATACGGAGAACTGGCCGTATAATGCTTTACTGGGCCGACCATTTTTGAATAAAGCCAAGGCGGTGACAGCAACTTATGCCCTCATGATGAAATTCCCGACCGAATATGGCGTGGGAGTGGTCAAAGGGTCACAAGAGATGGCCCGTAGAGCAAACTTATCAGTATATAGAGATAGGGAGGTACGCCAGGTATACATGGTAACAGTCCAGCAAGAGGATAGAGAACCAGAAGAACAGGCAGAAGTGCCGAAAGATTTTGAGTTGGATCCCAGAGAAGGACCGGAGGATAGGGAAGACGAGCCGACCCAAGAGGTGGCACTAGACCCGGAGGATCCAGGTAGGACAGTGAAGGTAGGGGCAAGTTTGAGCGTACATGTCAAAACCGCACTTATTGCGCTACTGAGAAATTACAAGGATGTTTTTCGCTTGGAGCCATGAAGATATGCTGGGGGTAGACCCGAAGGTGATTTCACATCATCTTTCCACCGACCCCGAGTTCCGACCCGTGGTACAAAAAAGAAGACTATTCAATCCAGAAAGAAGCGTCGCAATCAAGAAGGAAGTAGAAAAGCTACTTTCCGCGGGGTCGATAAGGGAAGTCAAGTATCCGGAGTGGGTGGCCAATGTGGTGTTGGTCAAGAAAAAGAACAAGCAATGGAGGATGTGTGTAGACTTTACAGACTTGAACAAAGCTTGCCCAAAAGATAGTTTCCCACTACCAAGGATCGACCAGTTGGTAGATGCGACAGCGGGACATGAATTGTTAAGCTTCATGGACGCCTACTCGGGATACAATCAGATCCGGATGAATAAGGCAGATGAGGAAAAGACGTCGTTTACCACGGACCAGGGTTTATATTGCTACAAAGTAATGCCATTCGGATTGAAAAACGCCGGGGCAACATACCAGAGGCTAGTAAACAGGATGTTTGCTCGGCAGATTGGAAAAAATATGGAGGTTTATGTGGATGATATGCTGACTAAGAGCACCACTGCAGAAAAACACGCGGAGGATTTGAAGGAAACCTTCGACGTCCTAAGAAAGTATCAGATGAAGCTCAACCCAAGCAAGTGTGTGTTCGGAGTACCTTCGGGAAGGTTTCTAGGTTTTCAGGTGCACCAGAGGGGAATCGAAGTAAATCCTGAGAAGATCAAAGCACTAGAAGGAATGGCTTCACCCAGGACGCTAAAAGATGTGCAGAGGCTAACGGGATGCCTCGCGTCACTCAACCGGTTTATTGCCAAGTCAACAGACAAATGCGCCCCCTTCTTTAAAGCAATAAAAAAGGGGAAAGGGCTCGAATGGAGTACAGAGTGTGAAGAAGCCTTTCAAAAATTAAAGGAATATCTGGGGAGAGCACCAATCCTTTCAAAACCGGTGGTGGGAGAAACATTATACTTATACCTCTCGGTCACCGAGGTGGCGACGAGTTCGGTGTTGATCCGACTGGAGGAAGGAATACAAAAGCCAGTGTACTACACAAGCAAAGCGTTGTTAGCGGCGGAAACCAGATACTCGCCGGCAGAAAAAATAGCGTTAGCTCTGATCACATCGGCCAAGAAGCTAAGGCCATATTTCCAAGCACATACAATAGAGGTATATACAGACTGCCCGCTGAAACTCATTCTTCAAAAGCCAGAAGTGTCAGGAAGGCTGACCAAGTGGGCGGTAGAGCTCAGCGAATACGACATCAGATACACACCAAAAACGGCCATCAAAGGGCAGGCGGTATCCGACTTTATAGCAGAATTCACCGAGCCAGACGCCGAGGTAAGGAGGGCAATGGAGGATGAACAGACTACTAAATTCCAATGGAAATTACATGTAGATGGGTCATCGAACACGCATGGCAGTGGGGCAGGAATAGTCATAACGACCCCCGAGGGGGATACTGTAGAATGTGCCATGAGGTTCGATTTCAAGGCAACCAACAACCAAGCAGAATATGAAGCCTTGCTGGCCGGTCTGAGAGTCTGCATAGCACTAGGGGCAGATGAGCTGGAAGTTTACAGTGATTCACAGGTAGTGGTCCATCAGGTACTGAATGAATACCAGGCCAGGGAAGAGCACATGATAGCTTATTTGGACATTGCAAAAAGACTACTTAAAAAGTTCAAAGCATACAGAATCTCTCAGATCCCTCGGGAAGAGAACGAAAAGGCAGATGCTTTGTCCAAATTAGCTTCAGCCACCACAAGCATCAGATCCAAAGCGATACCAGTGGCGCACCTGACTAAACCAAGTACAGCGGAACCCGAGGAAATCATAATAGCAGAGATCCGACCTAGCCCGGGCGACTGGACATACCCACTCAGAAAGTACTTGGAGGAGAACATACTACCGGAGGATGCTGTGGAAGCTAAACGCATCAGATACAGGTCAGCCCGGTACACGATTCTGAGAGGAGAATTATATAGGAGAGGATTCTCGAAAGTATTGCAGAGATGCATTTCCGGTGAGAAGACTGGAGAGATCCTGAGAAGTATCCACAGTGGAGTATGTGGGAACCACACTGGGGGTAAAAGCTTAGCACACAAGATACTCCGGCAAGGGTTCTACTGGCCGACTCTGTTCGCGGAAGCGCAGCAATTCGCAGAAAGTTGCGAAACATGCCAAAGAGTAGCAAATGACATTCGGCGACCCCCAGAGTTGCTCAGAAGCTTAACCTCGCCTTGGCCCTTTGCCATGTGGGGACTCGACCTGATAGGACCAATGCCCACAGGAACGAAGGGAGGAGCCAAACATGCTATTGTGGCAGTGGATTATTTTACCAAATGGGCAGAGGCAGAAGCACTCGTACACATCACCGAGGCAAACACTACCAGCTTCGTTAAAAAGAATATAATATATCGGTTTGGGATCCCGAGCATCATCATAACAGACAATGGGACTCAATTCGATAATAAGAAGTTCAGAGAAATGTGTGAAGAGTTCAAGATCGCAAACTACTACGCATCGCCTGCTCATCCTCAAACCAATGGCCAAACAGAGGCCGTGAATAAAGTAATCAAGCACACATTGAAGGCAAAGCTAGAGGCAAAGAAAGGTGGCTGGGCAGACAAACTGCCTGAGGTGCTATGGGCATACCGAACAACTGTGAGGTCTTCCACAGGGGAAACTCCTTTCGCGCTGGCATTCGGGACAGAAGCTGTTATCCCAGCAGAAACTACTTTCACATCCCCCAGGGTCCAGCTATATAGTCCCGAGCACAATATAGACATGCTGCAGCAGAACCTAGACGAGCTTGAAGAAATCAGAGACGCAGCACAAGTAAGAAATTCCGCATACCAGCAAAGGGCCGCTAGGTACTACAACTCTCATGTTCGGGAGCGGAGATTCCAACTCGGGGATCTAGTGCTGAGGAGAGTATCACCGAATACCAAGGATAAATCATCAGGATCCCTCGCCGACAAATGGGAAGGACCATATATCATCAAGAGAATCGCAGGGCACGGGGCCTACATGATAGCCCGACCAGAAGGTAGCCTGGTACCCCGACCATGCAACGCACAATATCTGAAGATCTTCTATCCCTAAAAGAATCCGGTTATGGTTCTACAGTTTATTTATTCTGCTTTAGCTCAGTTTTTAGTTTCTGCGTTGAAATTTCAGATTTATTTATTAATTTCATGTTCATGATCATCTAATAAAGTTCAGTTGCAAATATGATGTGGCGGAATCAATAGAATCCATGAGCAATATTTCAATGGAGGTCACTCAAGGCGACCGAATAAATGCCGAAAAAGTCGAGCGCTATAAGGCCGCGAAAGAGCGGACGAGTGGTGCTCGAAGGGCGGAAAAGCTGTAGTAGCATGCCCGCCTAGTTAAAGCGATGCAAACGCGTCCCTTAGCAAAAAGGCAAAACCGAGGCACCAGGATAACTGGGAAAATGCTCGGAGCGCCGCTAGAAAGTCTAGTGAGATGCGCAGTCGTGTTGGCCGGTACAAAGTACCCCAACGATTCGACGAACCCTTGCGCAGATAAAACCAGGAGACGTCCTAGGTGACTTGTGCAAGGACCTCAACGTATGGTCGCGGCGAGCCCCGACGCAACGTGAAGGTTAAACAACCCCAAAAAAATCAAAGGGTGTAAGCCAGTTTAATAAGATACTTGGTCTAAATCAATAAGCCAGTTACATAAGATACTCGGCACAAAATTAGTTACCAGTTTAATAAGATACTTGGTCTAAATCAATAAGCCAGTTACATAAGATACTCGGCACAAAATTAGTTACCAGTTTAATAAGATACTCGGTCTAAATCAATAAGCCAGTTACATAAGATACTCGGCACAAAATTAGTTACCGGTTAAATAAGATACTCGGTCTAAATTGATAAGCCAGTTACATAAGATACTCGGCAAAAAGTAGAATGTAAGAGTAAAATTTGGTCTTATATTCATATTGTGTAGAAAGATACAATGTACAATGTATATATGAAAGATGTACAAGTATAGTTACAAAAAGGCTTGTACAAGTATAGTTACAAAAAGGCTTGAAGATCAAGAGGAAGGCGCCGGGGGTGGTGAGCTGCTTCTGCCGACATCAGGGTCAGGCTCCATCACATACTCGCTCAGAAGACTGTCGTCCGATGGCCATATGATCACATCTTCTTCGTCATCCATCCAGTGACTGTAGTCGGTACCAGGAACGGGCCCCAAGTCGGGTATCTCGTTGCTAAAACTCGCCCTTTCACTAGCGTAAAAGGTAGAGAACGACTCGGCGGTCGGAACCTCAAGGTGCATGGGATGTGGCGTTTTTCCTTTACTTCTACAATACGCCCGCCACTCCTTCATTTGGATCCGGAGAGACTCCAAGGATGTATCCACATGCTTTCTAATTGACAGGCTCCAGTTGGCCCGGGCCCGATCAGTCGCCCTGTTCCTTTGCTTAAAAAATTCGCCGGCCGAGACCATCCCACGCTGGAACTCCCGAAGAAGCAGAGCATCATAGGCTGGAGATTTCTTAAAACGGTCAACGCTTTGTAGCTCCATTTCCAGCCTAGATCCCTTCGACAGTTCCTTGGCCGTCAGGGCCTGACACTCCAAGTCGTTGATTCGACGTTCATAAGCAGACTTGGCGTCTTCGGCGTTCTGTTCGGCTCGAAGCAAGGCTTCCCGGGTGGATGACAGTTGATCCTGCAGAGTCCTGACCTCCTCCGCAGCAGAAGATGCCCGTTGCTCGGCTTCCATTTACCGTGCTAAGCACTGATTTACGAGCATCTCACTCGACCTGGCCTCCTCCTGACGAGCTAACTCAGCCCGAGAACAGTGATCTTCGCTCTCCTTCAATTGGGCTTCTAGCCTTCTTATTTTTTCCGCTTGGGCTTCGCCAGCTTCGCAAGCCCCAGACATCTCGGCCACCATCTGCAACAAACAAATCAACAAATATAAACAAAAAAAAAAGGGGATAATGCGAAATGATGCATATGAGAGTCACTCACGTAGGAAGCGCTGTTGAAGAAATTGTGGAGTCGGTCAGACACAGTCCCGGTCCTGAGACGACTCCAACGATCCTCCCCAATATAGGCTCGGCCTGAAGCCATGGCTCTGAAAATAGTCTCGGGGGTGGGATCATCGATTTGGGGAGAGGAGCCCATATCACCCACATCGCCTTCGGGGAGTTCAGCGGACGGGGCCGCCCGAGGAAGGCCGGCTGAGCCACCAGCACTCTCTCTGACCTGCTCCCGCGTCGGGGTCACGCTCGCATCATCCTCCCCCTCATCCTCCGAAGAGGAATTAACATACGCAACTACTCGGGGAATCTTTGGGAAAGGGCGACCAGAAGAAAACGAAGCCTTCCTTTTCCCAGTCGGTCCAGCTTCAGTGTTGCTGTCCCCTGGAGTAGAAATCGGATCGACAGAGGCAGGAATCTCCGAAGAAGAACGGTTCGGTTCAACTGAAGTCGGAAACTCCGGAGCTACCGCACCTGAAGGGCCCCCAACTGCTTCAAAAGGAACGTTTTGCATATCAGCAGCAGAGTGGGGAGAACCAGATCCGCTGGGGGGATTTGCCTGCTCGGGCTCAGGGAGATCCCCTACTTTTTCTTTCCCCTTGGAGGAAGGACCTGCGGGATTGCCCGAGTCAGCAGAGGTCCTACTTACTCCAAAGTTCCCCGAGGTACCCTCAGCTCCCGCCGAACACACGGTCGGTTCTTGATCGTGAGCCTCCTCGGGCACATAATCGGGTACTCCCTCTTCATCATCTCCCTCGGGAACGTTCCCGGGAGTACCCTCGTCAGATTCGTCTTCAAGAGGGGCTATCCCAGCATCTCGTTGACGAAGGACTGCCTTTCGACTCGCCTCGACGATGCCTTTCATCCGGCGTGCCAGACCATCACTGACTATATCTACGTCAAACACTTTAAAAAAAAAGAGAAGAATCCGAGTTAGCAAGCAAGCTTAGAAGTCAGGTTGCAAATAAAAATGCATACAAGTAAACTTACGGCGTCGGCGGCACGCGGAAATCTGAGGGAAGAGACGGGCCTTGATCATTTTCCCCTCTCTATAGAGATAGGGTTTTCCCCTTTTCTCTAGGGGGCGGACTGCTGCCCGAGCCAAGGTCTTCAGCTCCTCATCAGTAAAAGCTGAAGTTAGATGGTTCCACTGCGGCGTGCAGAAGTACCGAGGAACCCGGCAGGTCATCTGAGTGCCGTCCAAATCGAAACTAATCGACTGGCCCCAGTCTTTGCCCACGAAGAACCAGCTGTTCTTCCAAAACTTGTTCGAGGTCGGGAAGCCCCAAACAAACCCTTTCATCTTCTCGTCCGTGGTCGGTTCGACACAGCCCTTGACTACGACATTCTTTGGAATCCAGAACTCGGGCTGGTTCGACTGGAGAAAATAAATCCCGGTTTTCCCCACTGGCCTCAGCGAATAAAAATGGCGAACCTCGCGAGGAGTGGGAGGTGGCCGCTTCATTCTATGCCACATGTGCCACATGCACATCAGGATGCGATAACTGTTCGGCGTTAGCTGGGCCGGAGCGAGTCGGGCTTCAGCCAAGAACCAAGTAATGAAAGGCTGAAGAGGAAGAGTGACGCCGCAGGTGAGCATGGACCCGTAAATTGCTACGTGGCCGGGGGGTGGGTTCCATGCAGCCAGACCTTCGGCTGGAATCAGCGAAATCTCATTGCTGTCCAGATCAAACCGCCGCATATATCTCGTTATCTCGTCAGGGCCGACCACGTTCGGCTCAACATCATAGACGCAAATACGCTCGGGGGAAAAGGGAATGCGAGCGGCCCTGTGCTCCTCTTCAATATCGTCTTCAATAATCCTTTGGGCCGCCACTCGGCTTTCCCGAGAATGCGAGTCTTTGTAAACTTTGCGAGTGGTCATCCTCTTTCCTGGTCTTCTGCTCGGGCGAATATCAGTACAAGCAGAAGAATCCGACCAAGCTTCAGGTTGGTATGAGTAAGGTGGTGATGAACTGGCAGAAGCAGAAGGGATCTCTGAAGCAGGAGGAACCTCAGAAGTCGCAGGCCTTTCCGGAAAAAGTCCAGAAATATCAACGTCGGTATAGCGCGGCTGATCGAAACGGGGCTCGTCTAATAACCTGTGAACAACCGACGCAGTGAAAGCATCATTTCGCTCAATAGCAATCATACCAACAGTAAAAAGACGATATCTAGCTCCGGAATCCATAAAGACTAACCTCGATGAAGTGAAGAATGAAGACGGCGCAGATCGCAGAAGAAAAAGCCTCCGAGGAAAAATCTGGGGATTGAAGCAGGTAAACTCAAAGATGGCAGGGTTAGAAGAAACGGGCTAGTAAACCAAACAGAAAACAGAGGATCAAAAGGCACAGATGAAACCTCCTTCGAAGAACACGCAGAGATACTGGAAGATAAAAGCGAAAAATGGAAGAAAAAGGTATAAGAGAAGAGATCATAACCAACATATATAGGCGGCACATTGATTTCAAAAACGAACGAAACCCTAGGAGAAGCACAGTAAAGCGGGAAAATAGAGGGGCGTGGGCTATGACGTGGGCTACACGCAGGCAAACAGAGAAGTCGTGTCTCATAAATGAGTCGTGCCCCAGCCAAACAAAGAAAAGACAAGTGGCAACTGGAGAGCGCCTTGAGCCGCCAGAGAGTAGAAACGTCACCATCAAGAGATTTCTGAAATGAGTGGTGAATCGAATGCGTGCGGTCGTAATTAAGACACGTCATTTAAAGCTTCGAATCAAACGAGGATACATTAATGCGGAAAACGACAAGCGAGGACCAGTTGTGAGAAATTATTGAAGTTAAATATTCGTCCCGAGAGGACCTAACTCAACATGATCGGCTCAAATATTTAAGGGGGTATTGTTATAGGTAAAAATTAGTGGTGAAGGACACGTCATCAGCACGGAAGGCCAGGAAAGCAAGAGTCAAGATAAGTCAACTTATGGAGCAGAAACCTCCCACGATAACCTGCTCGGAAAAAAGAGTAAGTAGTTCGGCCACAAACGAAGACGATCAACTCGGGCAGCAAATCTCACTCGGGCACGTTCGGGCATACTCGGGCATACATACTCGGGAATCAATGAGATAGTCACCAACATTTGTATGCCAATCATAATCAGCGACCAGCACATCCACGATAAGCAACGATGTGGACTATTAGAGTTTAACAAGGAAACAAGCAGTTCTCCCGCGAATAAAGGAGAACAAATCTCGTCCAGAATCAGACTCAGCCAAAAGAGGAAACATAATCTAATTAGGACTAGAAAACCGCTTGAGACTTGGGCACCACAATACCAAACCCTAGCGGTCATCTTAAAACCCTAGATACAACATGTATAAATACCCCTTTTATTCATAAAGCAGGGGTACGTGAGAAGTAGAACGAGAGAGAGAGAGAGAATCGTATTGAAGAGCTTGTAATCATTCTGTCATTCTTCATCTTGTAATCGTGATTCATAGTGGATTTGGCTTTGTTGCTAGAGGCAACGATCCCGTGGATGTTTCTCCGATCTTTTGGAGTTTTACCACGTAAATCACCTGTTATTTCTTTACAATCTTTGACCATACTCACATATAAATTGCAGCAACTCGAGAACGAATCATTGACTTGGTAATCACCAAAAATCACCGTCAACATGTGCTTAATAGCATTGAAGAGATCTAGTTGCACACACACACAACTCATGCATATCTATACTTCTTGTATGTTGTGTGTCTTTATGTATGTGCATTCATGTTCTTATATCCTCTTCATGCATGTTTAAATGATTGCATCTTGTTTGTTAAATGCCATTTCATTATAGGCTTTAAGATGCATCATATAAGTAAGGGCGTTGTACACCCACTGTTAGGTCGCCCTACGTACAGCGCCTATGAAAGGCAATGAGCAAATTTGCTCTTACCCGCTATACACTCGCCCTACGTACAACAGGGCACCTGATCGACTTTAATATCGTTGGTGTATCGCTGTTCATAGAGCAGGTGAACAGCGGCTCTCCCGACCCGAGAGCAATTGCCTTTGAGTCGCCCTAATGTTGCCCCTGTGATTAGCGGTTCACGAAGAACATGTTCTTCATTTCCAAGGCAAACCGCTGTACACCCACTGTTCGTAGAACGGGTGAATAGCAGCAAAGGTAAATTTTGTGTCACTTAAGCAAAACGTTGTAGTTTCATTTTGACACCCTATATATATACCTCTTTGTCATTAGGTCGTTTTTAAGAGTTCAAAATCAGATTTTTTACTTAGAACATTTTCCAAGAGAGAAAATTTCAAAAGAACTCACCTTTGATTACTCAAACACATATCCATGTGCATCAAACATCATCTAGCATCATCCATGATCATCTAGGTGCCATATATGCTTGGGTCTTATTCAACACACTTTGCTTGGTAAGTTGGTCACTAATATCTTACATATTTTGTGTCTTACTTAACAAGTAATCTCATTTATCACTTGTATGCTTTTAGAACATATTCTATCTACAAGATTAAGATTATTGTGTTGATTGTTTGAGAGTTGTATTTTGAAATCTACACCTAGGATTGCTTATTCTATGTTAGCTATGTTGTATGCCATGTCATATAGCAATTGATATCTAGGATTGATTTAATTGACATCTTAAAATCCTAGATAAGCATTTAGTGTAACCTAGCATTATTTGCATTTAGAATATTATCATTTTCACATTAGGTTGTTGATCTCTTTAGTGAGAATTAAGTCTTGTGGCTAAGGTGGCTTAGTGTGCAAGCAAATTGATCTAAGTTCACTTTTAAAGGTCCGTTGGGTAGTAGTGGTGGGTTATTAACCGTGTAGGGTTTGACGTGGTCAACCTAGGTTGTAAACACCATTACAATTAGTGGATTCGAGGATTGTTTGTGGCGCACATAATAGCCCATGGTTTTTCCTTGTTGAAGGTTTCCACGTAAAAATCAAGTGTCATTTAAATTCCTCACTTTACACTTAATTTGTTGTATTGACTAGATTGGGGTTATTTTCGTAAAATTAACTAATCACGAAAATTTGGTAGTTACCAAATTAAAATCTATTGACCCCCCTCTAGATATAGTTTTATACACACCGCATAATATTTGTTTCAATTGGTATCAGAGCAGGTTCCTAAACATACATAAGAGATCCTTGCCACTTTTGTGTGTCTTGCATTTGTGTGCATTTTGTTCATTACATACATTTGCATTCATTTTACTCAAACATTATGAGTGGATTTGAGAGTCTAGAAGGTGCGTTGCTCTCTGAATCGCCATTGCTCACCAAGGATAACTATTCCTCTTGGAAAGTAAGAATGGAAGTCTTTTGATGGACTTCGATGAGCATGTGTGGATGTGTGTGGATGAGGGACACGAACTCAAGGCTACATAATGGAACTCAAAGGGCATCTGTGCCTTATTTTGTGCAATGGATAAGGTTCAAGCCAAACTCATCCGAACCACTCGAGATGTTCGAGAAGCTTGAGAGATTCTAAGAGTCACCCACGAAGGTACTGTGAAGGAAGAAGATAAGAATGTGGGTACCTTGAAGATGAAGCTTCAATGTTTTGATTATGGTGGCTATAGGCACATCTCTATGGATTGTGGAAACTCAAAGACCAAGAGTTGAAGAGGCAAATCAAAGGCCCACTCTTATAGTGAGAGTGAAGAGAGCTCTTCGGGTTCCGAGAGATGTGATAGAAATGACATAGCCTTTCCCGCCTTACATAATGATAACCTAAAAATGGCCACAAGACATTCATCACTTAAAATCAATGACAAAGAAACTAGTTCAGATGATGATCACCACGAGAGCACAAGTGGTGGAAGCTTCTATGAAGAAAGTTCAAGTTCCATGAACTTAAGTGAAGAGGGTTTGAGTTATGAAGACTTCATTGAAAGTTTTCAAAGGTCCTTGAAGAAGAAAGACGAAGAAATCAAGAAGTTGAAGAAGGAAAACCTTCAACTAAGGACCAAGTTGGATGTCTCCTTGAAGACATAATTGATTGAAGTGTCTAAATACGAAAAGGAGATTGATGATTGCCATCAAAGGATGAAGCCAATGAAGGATGAGCTTGCCAACAAAGACATCTCCTTGAAGATTGTCAAGGAAAGGGAGATGAGGTACCTTGAAGAATTGAAGAAGGCCAAGCTCAAACAACCTCAAGTTCAAGGAAAAAGTAAAGCTTCACCTCCTCAACATCCTAGAAGGAAGATTGATCTTGGAAAGACATCCAAGAATGGCCAAATGAAGATGCCAACAAAGGGTGAATCTTAACCTCAACATTCAAGAGCTCCACACCCAAGCTTTGCTCAACCGAAGCATGCTCAACCACAAAGGCACCAACATTCGGTGAATGCTCCAAGGAGAAGCCAACCGGTGCATCTTCAAAGACAATCTCATCAACATGGCATTGCCTCGATAATCAATCAATGCAATGGTATGAATTCCTTCTTTGTACCTACTTGCCATTATTGTGGTATGATTGGTTACTTAAGACCAAAGTGTTTTAACTACATTAGAAAATGTAGAATTGAGAGCATGAGACAAAAGCGGTTGAACCGTAGGGCTAATTTGCATGAACCTAGGAAACCAAGAAATACGGTGTTAACCACTGAAAATACCTACAAGGTTTATACTAAACAACCTAGAGGGGGGGTGTGAATAGGTTGACACTCTAATTTTAAAAACTCTTTCGAAGCTTTTGTCAAAACCTTGGTGAGCAAATAAATTAACCTTTAATATGATTGTTATGAGAAAACAATAATCACATGTGTGCTAGATTCACCACCCTTAGTCTACGTAACATACAACAAGAGAATGTATCTTATATAAGAATATTCAATGCAAAGCAAATTTCACAAGTTGTACTTAGAATATTACAATATAAGTTCACAAATAGAACTTTACAACTTGATATAGAATATCACAAGATACAATGTTAAGCACTTACAAAGATACAAAGAATGTGTGTCAAAGATCTTGTCTTACAAAGATATTGTCAATATAAGTACATGTAAGATCAATTTGATTCACATAAATAAATATCAAAGAGATAAGGAAAAAGAAACTTGACACACGATATTTTTACGTGGTAAACCTCCGAAGAGGAAACATCCACGGGTTGAATCCACAACCACCGGCAAAATGTTTTTCATTAGTTAAATAAGAGTACACCCTCAAATGTGGCCAACTCTCATGTATCACAATCTATTAGATATCTCTCCTATCTATTCACACTAGAGAGAAACTTGCTTATTCTCTAACCGAGACACATTGCATGCCTCTAGAGAATATCCTTGCTCGGACTTACTAGAGGCCTCACACCTAACGCCAAGACTTCCCTTGCTCTATGTTGAAGAATCACTCAACAACAAGAGACTTTTCTTGCTCGGACCTATAGGAGTCTCACACCCCTTGCCAAGACTTCCACACTTGTCTAATTGGAGCCTCACACCCCTAGACAAGACTTTGCTCGGACTTACTTAGAGGCTTCACACCTCTTAGCCAAGACTTCCATGCTTGGACTTACTTAGAGCCTCACACTCTTAGCCAAGACATCTGTTAGGATTCCCATATCTTGATTGGCTTATTTCGTGGACAAACCACATGATAGAGTTGATTGTGTAAGGGTAGTTTAGGTGGTTGATCTTCAAGCTCGAAGGCCCTTCCAAGACCTCAAGGGACAAGCACGCCAAAGGTATAATTTCTAGTGCTTGATTTTCGTTGAAGAGATTTAGTTAGCACACACACACACTTAGCATACTTGCTCTTGTGTGCATACTCTTCACATGTCACTTTATACACTAGCACTTTGATTGATATCTTGTTGTGTGTATATGTGTGGTATAATTCGTTTCCCGAAGGATGTTCGGAAATATCCGTGCTTGCACGATGGTGTGCATGTCTTAGCACGATGGTTAACCACTTGAGAAGGTCTCATTCTTCTCTTGGATAAATGGTAGTTTTGGTTTGGTTGTTTGGAGTAAGTGTCTAGTTTCAAAAGATTGGATTTCAATGTTTTAAATGTTTTTCAAAACTGACCTTTGTATGGTCTTGTGACCATAACTTTTTATAAAAAGATTGAAATTGAGTTTTGTAAACTTTTGGGAAAACTAGACACCCATACCTTTCCAACGGTATATTATTCGTAATATTTCATGACCGTTTGGATTGGTTTTGAAAATTCCAAAGTGACCACTAAAACAGGGCATCACAGCTATGATCCGAATCTGACCATTGGTCACTCAATTGATCATAACTTTTTCTACAGACATCAAAATGTCATTCCATAAATTGGAGTAGAAAGTAGACTTCCATACCTTTCCAACGATATATTATATGAAAGGTTTCGATGTCGTTTGGTCATGTTTCGGTGCGCTCAAATATTGAGCTTTGCTGTGGCGGATTTCTGCGGGCCGTGGCCGCAAAACAAGGGCGCAGAAAAGGGACCAGAATGTCAGGTCAATTCTGCGCCCTCAATAGGCCGCCGATTTGGCCCGTAAAGTTGGGACAAAATTGTCTTTTCACCCAACCTTTTCACTCTCTATAAATACATCCTTATCTCTGGTTCAAAACACAAGCTTTTTGATCACTTAGAACCCTAAACTTCAAAGAGAGATTTTTGAGAAAGAATCAAATCAAGACTTCATTTTTAACCACTCAAATCAAACCACTTTTGCATCAAATTTCATATTTGATCTTCTATGCCTCCATAGAATTGATCCATGCATGGTTTTGAATCATCACATCTTATTTGGTATGTTCTTCACTAATTTCATATTTCTTTAGTGTTTTCCATATTAATACATCTCTTTAATTACTTGTATGCTTTTGATTATATGCTAGATACAAGTTAGAGATTATTTGTGATGAAAATGATTGGGTGTTGTATTGTGACAGTTAATTAGGTTTTTAATTAATCTTGATTAGCTAAGCTATTTGACATGTCATCTAGCCATTTATATCTAGGATTGTTTTAATTGCAAAATCATTATCCTAGATAAGCATATAGAGTAACCTAGCTCTAATTTGCATTTTGAATATTCATACATATTCACTTAGGTTGTTTCTCTTCATTGAGAAGTAAGTCTTGGGGCTAAGAGTGCTTAGGCCTCAAGCAAATTGGAATAGGGTTGCTAATAAAGACCCACTGGGTAGAAGTGAGGGGTTACAGACCGGAGTGTTAGACGAGGTCTACATAGGTTGTAAACTTCATTTCAATTAGTGATTTCGAGTTCTGAGTGTGGCGCACTATACAGCCCGTGGTTTTTCCCAGTGATTGGGTTTCCACGTATATATCTTGTGTTATCTAAATTCCGCACATATTACACTTGGTATATTATTTTGACTAGTTAGGGGCTTTTTCGTAAAATTGACTTGCTTGCGAAAATTGGGTAATATTTGATAAAATCTATTCACCCCCCCCCTCCTAGCTTTATATTAGAACACACCGTGTATTAGTTTCAACATCCACCTTTTACAAGGCAAGTGATCTATGTGATGCAAATGATGCAAGCAGGAACAACATAGGCATATGATCAATATGAGCTATGGAAACTAGAATTAGACAATGAGCATACAATGTATGATATTCTAGTTTAAAATCCAAATGATGCATGAACATATGAAATGTATGGATTAAGTACTAATCATGTAGACATAGACTTAATCATGTGAGAACACAAATCAAATATTGTCTAGTCATAAAAAAAATGAATCGAAACCTAGAATATGTGAAACACCTAACACATGTAATTTCTAGTTTCATTCACAAAGCTAACTCTTGAATAAATCATATTCATGAAGCACAAATTCAAGATATTAGAAACATACAACAAAAACGCTAGAATCACAATATATGATTAAAGAATGTTTTGGCAAGGTTTTGATCTTAGAACGAGTCAATCAAGTCACAAATAACCCTAGATATCAAGCTAAGCACAATACAACTCTTAAACATGTGATATACTAGAATCATAGAAAACTAGTTCACATTTGTCTCTAATTAGACTTGATTAGATTTGATATGAAGCTATCTTTCTCAATAGCTTTCAATATACATACACATACATATGTAAGAAGAAAACCCAAGGCAATTGAGAATCATAAAAGATAAAATCACAAAGTTTGACTCAATACCTTGAAATCCCAAGCTGGTTTGGTTTTGATAGTGGAACTACTCTAAAACTCAATCAAACAGCTGAAAACTCTTTTGGAGAGGGTAGGGGACTTGATTACAAAGATTCTCCAACTTTAATCACTCAATTCAGATTTCGAATGAGAAAGTTATGGTGTTTGGAAGGTAAGAAAGTTGGAGAGAAAATTTTGCTCTTATTTTTTCAATTTTCTTCAACTTATGAACAAGTGAGAGAGGGAAGATATTTAAAAGAGGATAGGAGGGAAAGTTTAAGTGAGGTGGGACCCACTTGGGAGGCCATCCATAGGTTGTCCCCGTGTAGGCGTGTGGCTACCACGGGGAGGCCGAGAGGCCTCCTTCACGTGGTGGCCATACGCCTCCACGAGGAGCCTCTTAAGTGAGGCCTTCTCACTTAGGCTCTTCTCCTCATGCTCCCCTCACGTTCTTAGACCGTCCTTTGGCCTCCGAACTAGGAATTCGAATTTGTTTCTAGATTACGAACCATAACTCACTTACACACAAGGACTACTATGAAACTTTGACAATTGTGCAAGTTCCTCAAAGTTTGATTGGCTTATTTCGGTGCCAAACCACAATTGGGGTTTGTATTGTAAGGGTAGCTTAGGTGATTGATGATCAAGCTCAAGGCCCTCTCAAGACCTCAAGATTATAAGCACTCCAAAGGTATATCTCTAGTGCTTAGTTTTAATTGAAAAGATTTAGTTTCACACACACACTTGTAATGTTGCATATGTGTGCTTTACTTTTGTGTGAATTCTCTTCACATGTCACCTTTCACACTTGCACTTTGTTATTGTATTTTGTTGTGTGTTAGTGTGTCTAGTAATTCGTTTCCTGAACATAGTTCGGAAACGTCCGCGTATGCACGATGGTGTGCTTGGTTAGCGCAAGGATCGCCTTAGGAGAATGCTCTTGGCTTCTTCTTTGGTTTCACCAAAAGTGGTGAAACGTCGATTTGATCGGCAGTCATGGCCGTCGAATGAAACCGCCGTTTGAGTCCAGAAGGTTTTGGAGCTTTTCTATGGTTATGATCGGCGGCCACGACCGCCGTTTATACCTGATCGATTTAATCTCTCGGGTCTATTTCTGCGGTTGTGATTGGTAGTTATGAAACTGTCGATGATCCCCTGTTCTCTCGGGATTCAATTTGGCGGTTGGATCGGCGGTTTTGAAACCGCCACTCGTGCGTTTCAGGGGTAAACTTGTCTTTTCACCTATACCCTGTTCTTGATGTCTATAAATACATCACTTTCTCATCTCTCTAAACCTAACTCTTTCAATACAAGAACCCTAAATTCAGTAGGGAGATTTGTAAGAGAAAAGACAATCAAGATTGCTCATTTAATCACTCAAAGCCATTTTTATATGCATTAAACTTCATCTAGCATCTTTTAGCATATCTAGGATGCTTGCTTGCATGGGTCTTACTCAACACACTTGCTTTGGTAAGTTCTTCAATAATTTCATCTAATCTTAGTGTTTTACTTAACAAGACATCTCTTTTATTACTTGTATGTTCTTAGATTATATTCTTATATACAAGTTAAAGATAGTTGTGCTATTTTGATTGAGTGTTGTTTTTATGATAGCTAAACTTAGGATTGCTTAATCTATGTTAGCTATGCTTTATGCCATGTCATTTAGCAATTAATATCTAGGATTGATTTAATTGACATCTTTTAAAACCTAGATAAGCATTTAGTGTAACCTAGCATTAATTGCATATTTGGATATCTTTGCATATTCACTTAGATTGTTTAATTTCTTCATTGAGAATTAAGTCTTGTGGTTAAGGTTGTTTAGGCCACAAGCAATTGGACTAGGTCCACTTTTACAGGCTTGCGGGTAGTGGTAGTGGGTTATTGACTGTTAGAGGTTGAGGTCAACCGAGGTTGTAAACGTTACTGCAATTAGTGGATTCGAGGTTCGTTTGTGGTGCACATAACAGCCCGTGGTTTTTCCTTGTTGAAGGTTTCCACGTAAAAATCAAGTGTCATTTATAATTTCGCATTTATTACACTTGATTTATTGAATTGACTAGATAGGCGTATTTTCGTAAATTTGACTAATCGCGAAAATTGGTAAAAAGGGTTTAAAATCTATTCACCCCCTCTAGATAGTTTTATACACACCGTGCATTATCAGTTTCAATTGGTATCAGAGTGGGTTCCTAGATATACTTAGGTGATCATTTGCTCATTTTGGTGTGTTTTACATTTTGTGTGATTTTTGATCATTCATACATTTGCATTCATTTCATTCATTCGTAAACACTATGAGTGGAAATGGTGGTGGCAACGAAGGTGCTTCTAGCACAAGGCCTCCCCTTCTTACCGGGTTGAATTATGCCTCTTGGAAAGGCAAAATGGAGTCATACATTTTGTAAATCCATAATAGGGCATGGATGGTGGTTAAAGACGGCTACACATCACCGATGATGACTCCTATGGGTGGAGGAGAGGATGTACTCAAGCCTAAGGCGCAATGGAACGCGCAAGAGTTTGAGGCATCAAAATGGAATAGGAAGGCGATGCATGCCATTCTATGTGCAATGGACGAGAATCAATATAAATTGATTCAAAACACTAGGATAGCTAATGAGGCATTGGACATCCTAAAGGTTGCACATGAGGGAACCGAAATGGTTAAGGAATATAAGCTTCAAATACTCCAAACTTAATTCGAGATACTTAGGAAGGAGGAGAATGAGTGCTTCAACGATTTCAAGATCAAGTTGATGGACATAGTCAACCAAAGTCATCAACTTGGTGACCCTTATTCGAATAAGAGTGTAAGGTTCCTGTTTATTGATTGGCTTATTTCGTGGACAAACCACATGTTGGGGTTTATTGTGTAAGGGTAGTTTAGGTGATTGAGGATCAAACTCAAAGGCCATTTCAAGACCTTAAGAGACAAGCACGCCAAAGGTATAATCTCTAGTGCTTAGTTTTCTTTGAAGATATTTAGACTGCACACACACAATTAGCATACTTGCATTTCTGTGCATACTGTAAGGTTTATAGTTAGTGTTGGCATTAATTCCATATCAAAATGTGTTTATCTTGTAATGTTTAGTGGTTAGTAATTGAAGAATTTTGAAGACGAAGGACGTCTCAACTGTTAGGATTATGCTCAATAGCAAGAGTGTAATAGTGTTTTTGACAATCTATTCATATTAATAATGTGATTTCTGGTTTAATAAATCTTATAGCATTTATAGTTTAATTATTATAATTGTCAAAAGTAAATAATCATAAGGTCAAAAGACTATGAGAAAAGAAGAATTGTTCGTACATCTGGATATGTATGAGGTAGACACAATTCTTTAGTTAGTCTTGAATAATGTTCACAACTTAAGTTAAAGGTTGGGCACCTTTATCTTGTTGAAGTTGTAGAATTCTTTTGCTAGCATTTGAGTGGGATCAAATGAGTTATGATGAGTCTAAAATCATCGGAGGGTCTTCGAGTAAAAGAATCTAGTGCACTGGGTGCATTGAACTGGATCACAATGAAATACTTTATCTAGAACCGTCAATAGATAATAGTCTTTTCATTATCAGGACAATCGGAGAGTCTATCTTAATCCTGAGATAAATGATGGACTTATGGTTGCAAGTGGTATCATTTGAGTTATCAATGAGTACGATTATATAGCATAGTCTATCCTCGATAGTTTGGTGATATTCATTTGTTAATCGATAGAGGACTTCATTTATAGATATGGACATCGTGGCTCCATTTATTAAATGAGAGTAGAATATCATCATATGGATGTTTTGAGGTATTGGATATTGAATCTTAACGTTAAGTTTTCAATAGTGTCTATTGAAACATGGCTTCTGGACAAGTCAAAATATCCAAGTTCAAAATGTGGTCATATGAGGAAATATGGTAACTTGAAGAGCTATAGGCGGTCTATGAGCTCTTGGCGATTACTGATATTCTTCACGAGGATACACCATCTCCTATAAGATTGTCTAGGGTATGAATGAGAATCATTTACTTATTCCATTTTTATTTAAGAGTACAATTTTAGTTCTTTAGTGGAATGAACTAAAATTAATAGATTGAACCTAAGTGAATCATTTGTTGATTGTGATTGAGTTATATCTATTGGAGCTTAAATTTAGATAGGCCCGCCAAGATCCCCAATCCACACGGACTTGCATGGATCACTTGATATATTCTACCGGACCAATTTATGGGTCCATCTAGAATTGTATTTAATATATTAAGAATATAATTTGCACATTATTTATTTAATGGGCTGATCAATTATATTAATATATTAATGAAAGGCATGTGGGCTTGTTTCTTTTAGTAAGAATGGGTCTGGTTCACATGTGGGCCTTTTATTAAGGTCCAATGGATTTAATAAAATAGAAAAACAATATATAGATATATTAATATATATGGCACATGGCCGAGATATATATATATGATATTATATTGTTTTATTTTTATTATTTAATTAAATGAGAATTAATTAATTGATTGATTAATTATTTAATTAAGAACCAAAATCTTTTTCCGACTAAGAAATATGTTTCTTAGTAGTATACTATTGTGGTAGTATAATTAAAATAAAAGACTTTATTTGGTAAGTAGATAAATAAGGGATTTATTTATCTAGTCAAATAAGGAAGTCTTTTATATAGTCACAAATACACTAAAGAGTTGGATTAGGGTTTGTATTTTATATATATGCATGTGGAATATATAGATTATATATGCATGAATGCATGCGGAAATATATATATACATATATGCATGCGGAGAATATATATGAGATATACACTATTATTTATGGCAAGTGAATATATATGAGAGATACTTAATATGGCAGCATGTGGTCGCCTAAGATATAATATATATATATATTATATTGAGTAAAAAATCTAATATATTAGATATATGGCAAGACTTGCGGCCACTAAATAGATATATATATATATTCTTTGTATATTTTAAGAACCCTAATGTAAGGCTTGAGAGTTTTTTTTCTTTTGGATGAGAAAAATAGAATCCAACTCTTAGACTAGTGTGAGAATTCGGCCAAGAGGAAAAGAGAGAAAAGTTTGTTCTTATTTCGATAGTGCACTAGTAACTTTTATATCAAAAGGTTTTGTGCACAATTTCGAATAAGGTTCACGCGAGTTTCGATCTAACGATTGTGAATTCAAAAGTGACCGGAACATTCTTTGTAGCCTCTTGGAATTTGTTGTGACTAACGAAAAAGAAAAAGTTTTTGTTAATCCATCATCAGGTACACAATTCAAAGAGAAGGGAGACCACGCTCCTAGGTGATTCACGTTCGTGATTGGATTGGAAGATCTTGCGGATTACCATCGACGCAATGTCAATCGGATCACGCGACAAAGGTATGATATCTTTAGTATTATATGTTAATTAATTAAAGGGTTAAGGTTCAAATTATGGAAAAAATTTAAACTATACTAAACTCTATTTTAGTCTCGCTTCCGCTGCGTGGACTCGTATTTTTCCCTACATCAACCACAATTTGTTCAAGTAGCCGGCTTTTAAGAGATTCGTGCATTATTGGTCGACAAAGGTATTAAAGGTCCTCTTATCTCTTACAAGGCTAGGCACACACTCACACATATCATTCTTGTGTGTTCCTTCATGATTTAATTTCATTTACATATCACTTTCACACACTTGGCAAAATATGCTCATGCATTCATATTAAGTTGATAAACTTTGTGTTTTGCATTTTCTAGGACTATGTCCGGAAACTAGCATATGTGTGTGTCTTTGTGTTTGTATGTTTCCATATTTTTGTATTTGGACTTGTATATGCTCTATTATGATACCTTATTGAGTTCCGGTCGTTTCGATTACTCATTCATGTATTTTCGAGTCCAAACGATGTAGCTAAGCTACGCTACTTTTCGTTCTCATTCATTGAGTTGACTTCATCGATGATTTCCGAGATGATTTCTCAATCGTTTTTCAAAGTTGTGTAGTCATCGTCGTGCGTGAGAGAGTCACGGTTTGTAATCCAGAAACGGATTCGAAATTGGAGTTTGGACGCCCAAGATACGGGCTAAAGAACCGAGGGAGCGCGCGAGAGGACAGCCCAGGCCGTGAGGCCACTTGGGCTGGCCGTTGGTGAGGCCGTGGGCCCTACGGCCTGGAGGAGCCTCTGCTCCCGTGTGGGCCACGCGCCCCCCAAGGCCAGGGGGTGACGTGGCCTCACTTGATTGGCTGCCTTGGCCCTTCTCTCTCCTCCTATTTCTTCCCTCTCTCTCTCCATTTTGAAAAATAAGAAGAAAAATTTTAGAATTCCCGTAAGGATACTCTCTCCAGTTTTCAGATTTTCAAAACACCATATCTTCCTCATCCGGAGTCAGATTTGAGTGATTCAAGTTGGAGAGTGTTTGTATTTGAGTTCTCTAACATCCCCAAGTGGTTTGGTGGCTGTTTGATCGTGATTTCTAGTGGTTGAACACTGATTTCCGAACCAGCTGCAGAATCCGAGGTAATGGTCTCAACTTTGGGATTTCTTTCTTTTTGACCTTCCATTTGCTTGGGGTTTCTTCTTCTATATCTATGTTTATGTTTGGTAAAAGCTATTGAGAAAGATAGCTTGATTATCATTCTAATTGAAAGTCAATTTGTGGACTAATGTTGACTAGATTCTATGATTCTAGGTTTTACATATGTTTGTGAGTTGTATTGTGATTAGAATGGCATCTTAGGTTGTTTGGAACTTAATTGAATTAATTTTGTGTTAAAATGACCTTGAGATTTGATTTGATCCTTTGATTGATAAAATCTAGGATTTATGTATTTGTTTGTGATTTAGAGAATATAGGTTTTGATTGATGTAAATCTCAAAACCTTGCTCTATATTTTTGACTAGTATATTGATTGATTTTAATCTCATATATCTAGCATTTAATTGTATAGTGATAGCATCTTGAATTTGTACTTCATGAACATATTGTGATTCAAGTGTTGTATATGTGAATGAGACTTTGAGTGTATGTGTTAGGTGTTTCACATGCTTAGGTTTCTATTCTCGTATTTTGCATCTAGACTTGATTACTTGTGATATCACATGTTTAGGTCTATTTGTGCCATAGAATGTATTGATCACATGTTCTATGTTGTATTGATTGTTTGCATCATTTGCATTCACATGATCACACTAGGAAGTCCTTGTAAAAGGCATGAAGTCTTGGTTAGAGTCGGGATGACTCGGATAGCCAATCAAGAAGTCTTGCCTAGAGTCGGGATGACTCGGATAGGTAAGCAAGGAGTCATGGCTAGAGTCGGGAGGACTCGGATAGTCATGCATGGGAGGCTCCCTAGAGGCAAGAGTGTCTTGGATAGGGAGTTGGCTATTGTATTGGTAGGCCTAGGCGTATGGTTAGACATAGACTCCGATAGAGCGGGGTACACGGGAGGTGTATGCACTCTTGAGGAATTTCTAACCTACCATCGATGTTGGTTGTGTGTTGTGTCCAATATATGGTTGTTTCGCATCATTTAGGGATTTCACACTTTCCAATACGGTTGGGTAGGCTTAGACTTCACTAGGTTGGGTGAGCTAAAGATTGGTCACTTTGTGAATGTTCTATGTTTACTTTCCAATAATATAGTACCCAATGGTTGTAGTTCAACCCGTGGATGTTTCCTCCTTGGAGGTTTTACCACGTTAAAAAATCTCTTGTGTTAATTCTTTCTATCTCTTTCTCTTATATTTTAATTGTATATTTTATTATCTTGATTCATAATATTCACATATGATGTATTGTGAAGCAAGACTTTGTATAGTGTGATTAGTGAATTCATTCCTTAGATCAATTTTGTTTCTTTGATTCTTTTATATATTGTAATTTTTGTATAGTGACATTTTGATCACTCTTGTAACTCATTGAACACTTATTGAAATACAAGCTTACTTTGTTGTTGTGTTTATTTGTTCTTTTACCTCACATAACTTGTTGATATATGGTGGTTTCGCATCATTTAGGGATTTCACACTTTCCAATACGGTTGGGTAGGCTTAGACTTCACTAGGTTGGGTGAGCTAAAGATTGGTCACTTTGTGAATGTTCTATGTTTACTTTCCAATAATATAGTACCCAATGGTTGTAGTTCAACCCGTGGATGTTTCCTCCTTGGAGGTTTTACCACGTTAAAAAATCTCTTGTGTTAATTCTTTCTATCTCTTTCTCTTATATTTTAATTGTATATTTTATTATCTTGATTCATAATATTCACATATGATGTATTGTGAAGCAAGACTTTGTATAGTGTGATTAGTGAATTCATTCCTTAGATCAATTTTGTTTCTTTGATTCTTTTATATATTGTAATTTTTGTATAGTGACATTTTGATCACTCTTGTAACTCATTGAACACTTATTGAAATACAAGCTTACTTTGTTGTTGTGTTTATTTGTTCTTTTACCTCACATAACTTGTTGATATACTTAGACGTTGCTCTTATGATTGTATTATCGTATTGTCTATGTATGTCTTCCTTGGCTTATTGTGTTGTGTGTAAGGCTACCTTGAGGGACAAAAGAATGTTTGTTCAAGGGTTTGAAAAAGGTGTAAAAATCTATTCACCCCCCCCCCCCCCTCTAGGTATGCTTTAAGCAATTTAACTTCGTTTGTATACTTTCATTTGGTATCAGAGCGGGTCGTCGGACAGTACTCGTCGAGATCCGATTTATACTTACGAGTGGATTGCTTAGGTTTTTGCTAGTATGGTTTTCCAAGATGATGTGATGACCAAAGAGGCTTCGAATTCTAGGCCTCCTCTTCTCAAGGGTCACAACTATGGGTTTTGGAAATTAAGGATGAAGGCTTACATCTGATCTATTGATGAGAGAGCTTGGATGAACGTTGAAGAAGGTTACCTTGCTCCTAACAAGATTGAGGATGGACTGACCGTTTCCAAGCCTAAGAGTGAGTGGTCTACTAATGAGTTTGAGTTAGCAAAATGGCATCATCGGGCGGTGAATGCTATTTTCGGAGGTGTTGATAGTAGGCAATTTTCCTACATTCAAAACCTAGAAACCGCTAAGGAGGCATGGGAGGCTCTCCAAGTCACCAATGAGGGGACTAAAGTGGTGAAGAAGTCTCGTCTTCAATTGCTCACTTCCCAATTTGAGGTTTTGCAAATGGGTGAGGAAGACAAGTTTGTTGACTTCCAAGATAAGCTACTAGACATCGCCAACCAATGCCAAGCACTTGGTACTCCTATCTCCAGTGAGAGGCTAAATTAGAAGATTCTTAGATCACTTCCAAAGAGGTTCAAAGCCAAGGTTACCGCCATTAAAGAGAGCAAAGACGTTGACGTCATGAGCATAGATGAGTTGCTAGGATCTCTTCAAACTTTTGAGGCGTGTATGAAACCAAAGGCTAAGAACAAGGGTTTAGCTCTCAAGGTTGTCAAGGAAGCTAGTAGTAGCGATGATGATGAGGAGATGGCGTTATTGGTTAGGAAGTTTAGGAAGTTCATGAGGAAAGGTGCCAAGTCAAGTGGCAAGTACTCAAGGGACAAGGAAGTCAAGAAGTCCTTTACTCCACCTCATGAGAGGAGTGGCCATGCTAAGAGCAATAGGAAGGTTCAATGCTTCAAGTGCAAGAAGCTTGGACATTATGCTTCGGATTGTCCTAGTGGAGATTCTAAGAAGGACAAGAAGGGAAAGGCTATGGCGGCTACATGGAGTGAAGATGATGACTCTAGTGATGAGGAGAGCTCAAGTGATGAGTCTTCTAGTGAAGAAGAGCTAGTAAGCAACTTTGTTGCATTCATGGCTTCTCACTCTACTCTAGAGGATGTAAATCAAGATTCGTTGGATAAGGAGATTGATCAAAGTCATCAAGAGTGTTTAAGTGATAATCCGTCCTACATTGATCTTTTGGCTAAGGTGAAGTTTCTTGAGGAGAAGTTGAAATTAGCCTTGAGTGAGATTGATGAGAAGGAGGACTTGATCAAGATTCAAGTGGATGAGTTTGTTGCTACAACTCGTAGGCTCTTGCGTGAAAAGAATGTTATTGAAAAGAAGCTTTGCGAAGTTGAGGGTATTTTACTTGAAAAGGATAGGATCATCTCTAATATGAACTTAGGGAGCTCAAGTGTAGCGGTGGTTGAAGAGAAGCTCATAGAAGCATCACTTCCTACTAGCGAAGCTATCATTGAAGAGAAAGCCCCTAAGAAGAGACGTTCCAAGAAGAAGAACAAATTGAAGAATAAGGTACCCCTTGAAACTCCCATTTGTCCTCCACCACCACCGGAAGGTAAAATCTCTCCTTTTGTTTCCATATGTCATTTTTGCAATACCTTAGGCCATATCAAGCCCAAGTGCTATAAATTCATTGAATATTGCAACTTAGAAAATGCATCTAGGAATAGAGAGATTGGACCTAATTCTATGCATGCTAAAGCTTTTGAATATGGAAAGCATGATAATTTTTCAAAGCATGTTAAGAATGTCCGGAAGGTGAAGAATGCATATCCTTCAAAATTTGACCATGCATGTGTTGCTAACAATGTTGAGAAAAAGAGTATTAATGATATTATTGTGAATCAAGTTGTGGAAGAACTTTACTCTAGGTTCAACATTGTGGTCAAAGAGAATCTTAATGATGTTCGTGTATGTCCTCCCAAGACAAAATTTGTCAAGGGTGAGTGCTCTTACCATTAGTGTAAGTTGCACATGTGAGTTAGCTTTAAGACTAGTGTTGTTGATAAGAAGCTTAGCTTTTTGCTTTGTATCTTTACAACTTGACATGAACTTAGCTATCTCACTTTGTTTGTTATGATAGTCAAAATTTGTTGATTAACTTTTGAGAAGTTTTTTTTTGGAATCTATATGGTAACATTATTGTTATGGCTTTTAGAGAAAGTCATTTTTTTTTGGTTGAGTTGGATTACATTGTCTATAGTCTCTTGGAATCGACACACCTATAACTTGTAGTCATGAGGACTTACAAGCCAAGAGGACTCATAAAAAGGGTGAAGGCTTTGTATTTGGTGAAAATAGCTTGCGAAGGTATCTCTATATCATATTGCTTGCTTACTTGATTTTTCATCTATCAACTCATTGTTTGTATCACATTCATGAAGCATGTCATAATTGAGAACTAATATAGTGTTTATATGGTACTCTTTGACATTTGCTAGTTTAAGATCTTTTGGTGATAAGTGTTCACATTGATCTTATTTCATGAAGTGTGTTGTTATTTGTATGATTGTTGAGTGGCTAATTTTTGAATAATGTGAGCTTCATATTCTTTGATAGCTACTCTCTTGAGAAGTAGAGATCTTAAGTAAGTCTCTTTACTTGCTTCTAGATCATGTGCTTTTAAGCCTTGAAATTGGTTTCAAAAATGCACTTTGCTTCTCTTGTATGTTTTGTTAAGTATGTTGAGCTTGATTGATGTTCACTTTGGATACACCTTGAAGTCCTAAGGACTAGTACATTTAAAAATGACCAATGGTTGGTATCCATTTGCTTCGACAACATAGAACTCAACAAGCACCCTCATGGAAAGAGCTACACACCTTGGTTGTGAAGCCACCCAATGTAGGAAAGGGCTACGCCATTGTGATGAGTGAAAGCCGCCATGAGGTGTATATGTTTTTGTTAGAAAAATCAAAGAAGTGTTGAATTGAATCATAAAAAATAAAAAATAAAATAATAAAATAAAAAATAAAAAATAAAAAAAAATCTTTGATTCAAGCCTAAATAAAAAATAATAAAAAAAGGCTTTTGGAGTATAGTTGAATAATCAAATGAGCTCGGGTTGACAAATAGAAATGGGTTGATGAGCCACATGCACACACACGCTCACATGTTGAAATCTATTCTCTTTATAAGCAAAATTTCGGATGATAACCGGTTTGACATTTTTATGGAAAGGCCTAAGATGAATAGATGTTGAAATTATATGCATGCTTAATTATCAAACTACTTCTTTTCATATACTTGAAGCAAAATCTTCACACACTCACGTTTGCTTAATTAGTATTTTTGATACTTTAGCAATTTTTGATGACATATGAGAGTGATTGAAAATCTTGATGTAACTCTCTTAGATATGTGAAGCTTATTTGCAAATCTAATAAAAATTGCTTGTGATATGATTGTGTGGTGATTTTTGTGAACATTTGTCTATCTTGATTTTAGATGAGGCACTTGTCAAGGGGGAGCATAATATGCTAAATTCTTGTTCTCTTTTATGACATGTTCACATGTTCTTCAAGGTTGTTATTTGTTGGCATTATTCTTATTTTTGATAAATCATGAAGATGCTATGATAAATTCTTATTCGCATGATGATTTATTGAATATAGTGTTTTGCCTTTGTATATGTTTATTGGTTCTTTATTTGTTTCTTTGTTTCCTCTCACTTTGGTTTTTAGTTTGTTTTGTGTAGCAAGATTATGGGAAAAGCAAAGAAGATTGGTGGATATACTTCTTCAACTCCCATTGACAAGTCCAAACCTACAATTTCTTCCAAAATTTCCAAAGGTAACAAAGTGGATGAATTGGGAATTTTTGGTTGCAAAAAGCTAATTCAAGAAAGAGGCATTGACTTGGACTCTTGTGTTGGATCCTATGTTTATGATGTGCTTAAGAGTAGAAATTGGAATTCATAGGTGAACATGTTAGGAATCTCTAATGAGACCGTTGTTAGAGAGTTTTATCATGCTTATAAATCCGGTTCTACTGTGACTAGTGCTACTCTAAGCATAAGGAAAGTTGTCTTTAGAGTTTGTTCTAGAAAGGTTAATGAATTTCTAAACTTGCCCGATGATATTGAATCGGAATTCCTTGATGTTGACATCTTGGAAAACCTTGATTTAATGGGTAGGACTCTATGTGATGATAGTAATTTTGTGTGGGGGAAACGTGCTTTTATTAGGCAAGGTGAGCTAACAAAAATTAGTGCATTTTGGCATTTATTTGTGTGCTCCAATCTTGTTGTTTCTACTAATGCTTCGGAGCTTAATAGAGACAAAATTAAGATTGTATATGCCTTGGTGACTAACAAACCTATAAACCTTGGTGAATTGCTTGTGGAGCAAATTGAAATTGCGGCTTGTACTAGTCGTTTGGATAAGAAATTGGCTTTTCCGGGGTTTATAACTCAATTGTGCTTAGCTAAAGGTGTGAGGAATCTTGATGGTGATGTTATGCTTCCTCCCTTAGAGAAGTTGAGTGAGAAACGTATGGCATCCATGTCATACAAGGATAAGGGAAAGTCTAATGATGTGCTTAGGCTTTTTGGTGATTCTCTTGATTCTAACCATGTCCCTAGCTCACCCGCTCTTCCTAGTTGGGCTTTAAAATTGAGGAAAGAGGTTGAAGAATCTCGTAGGTTGATTGAGGTGTCACAAAGGAAGATTGAAGACCTTAGTGCCAAGCTTGTTGCTCAAGATGAGAGGATCAAAGAGTTGGAAGGAAAATCAACTCCAACAAGGCAATATGTGAGATCCGCACACCGTTCTTCTTTCCTTGGTGGCACAAGTGGCTAGAGAGCTTCATGAGGTATATTTTCTTACTCTTTTCCTTTGGCTTCATATCATGTCAAAAAGGGGGAGAAATATGAGAAACGCATGGGAGAAATCTAGCTTACTTAGTCTCATTTTAGTTGTTTTATATGTTTGTACATTTGGTATCTAGCTTGAACCATGGCATGTAATTTTTTTTTTTTTGTTGAATCTTGGCTTAGAATATTTTGATGGATAGTATGTATTAAGGGGGAGCATACTTGATCCATTTGAACTTATATGTTACTATTTTCTTGCCTAAGATTGGATATTGCCATATTTGTTGTCTCTTGGATATTCTTGTGCTTTCAAGTTCTTTTTAGGTGATATCAAGAGAAGACCAAGTTGAAGTTCAAGACTTGTTTTGGTTGTTAATTTGTGTCTATATGTGTAACTCATTGTACTCATTGTGACCAAATTTTCTTTGTAATTGTTTTAGTGTTTGTTTAGGGGTTTTGACATGGAATTTGCCAGAGGGGGAGATTGTAAGGTTTATAGTTAGTGTTGGCATTAATTCCATATCAAAACGTGTTTATCTTGTAATGTTTAGTGGTTAGTAATTGAAGAATTTTGAAGACGAAGGACGTCTCAACCACAATTTGTTCAAGTAGCCGGCTTTTAAGAGATTCGTGCATTATTGGTCGACAAAGGTATTAAAGGTCCTCTTATCTCTTACAAGGCTAGGCACACACTCACACATATCATTCTTGTGTGTTCCTTCATGATTTAATTTCATTTACATATCACTTTCACACACTTGGCAAAATATGCTCATGCATTCATATTAAGTTGATAAACTTTGTGATTTGCATTTTCTAGGACTATGTCCGAAAACTAGCATATGTGTGTGTCTTTGTGTTTGTATGTTTCTGTATTTTTGTAATTGGACTTGTATATGCTCTATTATGATTCCTTATTGAGTTCCGGTCGTTTCGGTTACTCATTCATGTAGTTTCGAGTCCAAACGATGTAGCTACGCTACTTTTCATTCTCATTCGTTGAGTTGACTTCATCGATGATTTCCGAGATGATTTCTCAACCGTTTTTCAAAGTTGTGTAGTCATCGTCGTGCGTGAGAGAGTCACGGTTTGTAATCCAGAAACGGATTCAAAATTGGAGTTTGGACGCCCAAGATACGGGCTAAAGAACCGAGAGAGCGCGCGAGAGGACAGCCCAGGCCGTGAGGCCACTTGGGCTGGCCGTTGGTGAGGCCGTGGGCCCTACGGCCTGGAGGAGCCTCTGCTCCCGTGTGGGCCACGCGCCCCCCAAGGCCAGGGGGTGACGTGGCCTCACTTGATTGGCTGCCTTGGCCCTTCTCTCTCCTCCTATTTCTTCCCTCTTTCTCTCCATTTTGAAAAATAAGAAGAAAAATTTTAGAATTCCCGTAAGGATACTCTCTCCAGTTTTCAGATTTTCAAAACACCATATCTTCCTCATCCGGAGTCGGATTTGAGTGATTCAAGTTGGAGAGTGTTTTTATTTGAGTCCTCTAACATCTCCAAGTGGTTTGGTGGCTGTTTGATCGTGATTTCTAGTGGTTGAACACTGATTTCCGAACCAGCTGCAGAATCCGAGGTAATGGTCTCAACTTTGGGATTTCTTTCTTTTTGACCTTCCATTTGCTTGGGGTTTCTTCTTCTATATCTATGTTTATGTTTGGTAAAAGCTATTGAGAAAGATAGCTTGATTATCATTCTAATTGAAAGTCAATTTGTGGACTAATGTTGACTAGATTCTATGATTCTAGGTTTTACATATGTTTGTGAGTTGTATTTTGATTAGAATGGCATCTTAGGTTGTTTGGAACTTAATTGAATTAATTTTGTGTTAAAATGACCTTGAGATTTGATTTGATCCTTTGATTGATAAAATCTAGGATTTGTGTATTTGTTTGTGATTTAGAGAATATAGGTTTTGATTGATGTAAATCTCAAAACCTTGCTCTATATTTTTGACTAGTATATTGATTGATTTTAATCTCATATATCTAGCATTTAATTGTATATTGATAGCATCTTGAATTTGTACTTCATGAACATATTGTGATTCAAGTGTTGTATATGTGAATGAGACTTTGAGTGTATGTGTTAGGTGTTTCACATGCTTAGGTTTCTATTCTCGTATTTTGCATCTAGACTTGATTACTTGTGATATCACATGTTTAGGTCTATTTGTGTCATAGAATGTATTGATCACATGTTCTATGTTGTATTGATTGTTTGCATCATTTGCATTCACATGATCACATTAGGAAGTCCTTGTAAAAGGCATGAAGTCTTGGTTAGAGTCGAGATGACTCGGATAGCGAAGCAAGAAGTCTTGCCTAGAGTCGGGATGACTCGGATAGGTAAGCAAGGAGTCATGACTAGAGTTGGGAGGACTCGGATAGTCATGCATGGGAGGCTCCCTAGAGGCAAGAGTGCCTTGGATAGGGAGTTGGCTATTGTATTGGTAGGCCTAGGCGTATGGTTAGACATAGACTCCGATAGAGCGGGGTACACGGGAGGTGTATGCACTCTTGAGGAATTTCTAATCTACCATCGATGTTGGTTGTGTGTTGTGTCCAATATATGGTGGTTTCGCATCATTGAGGGATTTCACACTTTCCAATAGGGTTGGGTAAGCTTAGACTTCACTAGGTTGGGTGAGCTAAAGATTGGTCACTTTATGAATGTTCTATGTTTACTTTCTAATAATATAGCACCCAATGGTTGTAGTTCAACCCGTAGATGTTTCCTCCTTGGAGGTTTTACCACGTTAAAAAATCTCTTGTAGGCTTTCATTCCTCTACTACATCACTCACACTCATCCATGATTTATCATTGATGGCTCTAATGTAGGCTTTCATTGTATTTCTCCAAAAGGTGTAGTTACCACTATCCAAGAGTGGAGGTCTAGCACTAGAAGCACCTTCCGGCATTGAATCGCCCATAGCTACAAAAATGAACAATACACAAAAAAAAACACAACAAAACAAAACACAAACACTATAATAGGGATCTATCTAATTACTTCTAGACACCCTCTCTGATACCAATTGAAATTTCCTTAAGCAATATAGTGTAAAATATACCTAGAGGGGGGGTGAATAGGTATTTACTCAAATTCTTCCAATATTAAAAATGATACGGAATATAACAAAGAAAATGCACACTTGATTAGATTTAGCAAATGAATTGATTTCACTAATACAAGAGATAATCAATTTACAAGATATGCAATCAATGTAAGATATGGAAAATAAAGAAAAGTAAAAACAAAAATGAACACAAGTGTTTTTACGTGGTAAAACCTCAAAGAGGAAACATCCACGGGTTGATACCACAACCACCGGCAAAGCAATCCACTATATGAAAAGGACTTACACACTCAAGCTATCACTCATGATATCCGCTCAAGCTATCAACTCCTAATCTACCCTCGGGCTAGTGAATCACCAAGCCTACTTCCTATCCGAGATGTGTCCTACACCTCTAGAAAGCAACTTCCTATCCAAGACGCTCACGTCTCTAGGAAGATTTCTTGCTTGCCTATCCGGATCCTCCCGACCCTAGACAAGACTTCCTTGCTTGATTATCCGAGTCCTCCCGACTCTAATCAAGGCTCCCTTGCTCTATCCACAAAGCTTCACTCACTTTGCTAGAGACTTCAACCTAATGCAAGGCTATGATCTAAAGTGATGCAAGTGATGCAAACACAAACAAATTAAGCTAGATGATCAATCAAGCAAAATGTACATGTTCAATGATAGTCTAGAATATGATTTCAACACACAATCACAAAAGTTATCTAGAAATCAAGGCATGCAAATCAATAAGAACAAAGGTATGAATATTCAATTTAGCACACTAAAAACCTAGTTCTTAGATCATCAAATAAAACATAGAAAATAACATGAAGCACATCACACATATATTTTCTAGAATCAATTTCATGATAACTCAAGTTTAGCACATAAATGTTCAAAACTAATCACAAAGCTAAATCTCAATTAAAAAATGATCAAATAACCCTAGCATGTGATCTAACATACTTCTCAACAAATTTCATCAATCAAATGGAAAGAATCAATAGATGATCAAAGATAAAATTGAAAAAGAAGAAGTTGAAACATACAAACTGACCACGGACTGGAAATGGACCAGCTGAGAAAAATGCCGAAGTCAACTGCCTCTGGAAATGCTTGGGGTTTGTAGCACTCTTCGAGATCAACAATTTTGGTTTTTGAATCAAATGATTTCGAGTTCGTATGAGAGAGATATGATCAAAACAAGTAAACACAAATTGTAGAAAACTGATGCGAGAAAATCAAGTGTTCTTCAAAAAATTGCTCTAGTGTGGAGGGAAGGAGGTTAGCTTAAAAGGAGGGAAAAGGAGAGATTTTCCGAGCGAATCACGTGCTGCCACATCACCACCCCGTGGGGGGCGCGTGGGGCCCACGGGAGCAGAGGGCTCCCTTGCCCGTGGGGCCCACGGCCTCCCACACGGGCTGGCCAAGTGGCCACACGTGATTCCCACTTCTCTCGCGCGCTCCCTCGGTTCGTCGGCCCATATCTTGAGTATCCGACCTCCGATTTTGAATCTGTTTTCGGATTACGAACCGTGACTCCCTTATGCATGACTACGACTACTCAACTTTGAAAAATGGTTGAGAAATCATCTCGGAATCCAACGATGAAGTCAACACAATAAATGAGAACGAAAAGTAGTATAGTCAACTTGTTTGGACTCGAAACCTTATGAATGAGTAACCGAAACGACCAGAACTCGATAAAGCATTAAATAAGAACATGTTCAAGTCCTAAACACAAAATACAGAAACAAATAAACACATATTCACACAAGCATGCCATATCAAAGAGATAGTCACAAAGCATGCAATTTCACAATGTTTGTCAATACAAGATCAATGCATGAGCATGCTATGAAGTGTGTGAATGTGTTATACCAAATGTTTGAACCACGATGCAGGGACACACATGTATGAATTGTGTGTGTGTGCGCTAACGCCTTGCAAGAGGATGGAAGTCAAGATTTACCTTTGACGATTTTCACCTCTTGAAGACGACTTTTGCACTAGACGTTGCTCTTCACTCTTTAAGCTTCCTTTCTTCAAATAATGTCCTAAGCAACAACTAATACAATCATAGAGTGTTTTGCAATGGAATTAAGCCAATACAAATCATAAAGCTTACAAAATGAAACCGCCGATCGTGCGTTTTCAGGGGCAAACTTGTCTTTTCACATGCTCTGTTTTTTGTGTCTATAAATACATTACTTTCTCATCTCTCTGAACCTAGCTCTTTCAATATAAGAACCCTAAAGTCTAAAGAGAGATTTGTGAGAGAAAAGGCAATCAAGATTGCTCATTTAAACACTCAAAACCATTTTCATTTGCATTAAACTTCATCTAGCATCTTCTAGCATATCTAGGATGCTTGCTTGCATGGGTCTTTCATCAACACACTTGCTTTGGTTAGTTCTTCACTATTATCATATATAATTAGTGTTTTATTTATTAAGGCATCTCTTTTATTACTTGCATGTTCTTAGATTAATTTCTAATATTCAAGATAGAGATTGTTGTGTTGATATGATTGAGTGTTGTATTGTGATAGCTATCTAGGTTTTCATAATCTATGTTTAGCTAAGCTATTTGACATGTCATCTAGCTTTTAATATTTATAATTGAATTAATTGTAAAATCATCATCCTAGATAAGCATATAGGGTTACCTAGCTCTAAATTGCATTTTGAATATCTCACATATTCACATAGGTTTTATTATCTCTTCTTAGAGAAATAAGTCTTGTGTTGTGACCGGGATTAGGTTGCTTAAACCACAAGCAATTGGACTATGTCCACTTATACCGGGATTAAGTTGTAATCTTTAACACATTTAGTGGATTCGAGGTTCGAGTGTGGCACACTTATTAGCCTGTGGTTTTTCCCGTGAGGGTTTCCACGTAAAAATCAAGTGTTATTTAATTTCCACATTTTATACTTGATTTATTGTTTATCTAGTTTGGGGTAATTTCGTAATATTGACTATACATGAAAATTTGGTAATAACGTTTAAAATCTATTCACCCCCCTCTAGATAGTTTTATACACACCATGCATTATTTGTTTCAAGGAGAATCAAGCAAGAGATTATGAGATCTCTCCCCAAAAGATTTGAATCCAAGGTTACGACTTTAGAAGAAAATAGTGGGTACAAGGATATGAAGCCGAGTAAGGTGATTGGGAGACTTCTAACTTATGAGTTTAGGAAGGGTCCTACCTCCACACCTCCGAAAAAGCAAAAAAGAATTGCTTTGAAAGCCTCCAAGGATGAGAAGGAGGAAAAGGATGACTCGGACGAAGACCTTGCCTTGTTTGTGAAAAGGTTCAAGAAGTTTGTCAAGTTCAAGAATAAGGGCTTTGGATCCAAAGGCCAAGACTTGAAAAAAAAAGGGGCCCTTCAACAAGTTTGAGCCTAGTGATGAGGTCGTTTGTGCACATCAAAACAATTTATATATGTGATCTTTTTGAAAATAATGTTTTACCATTTTGGAATCCTCTTAGGATATAAAATGTAATAAATGGTAAGCTAGATTCGTTCCATAGGGAAATGAAGTAATATGTTAGATTGATTAACTAATCTAAGATGCAATAACATAAATCATAATAAGTGGATAGTGTGTGGTTTAATGTACCACCAAACATGCATAAAGTAAAAGTGACAAATGTAGGGAAAAATACGGTCACGCAGAGGAAGCGAGACTAAAAATAGAGTTTAGTATAGTTTAAAATTTTTCCATAATTTGAACCTTAACCCTCTAATTTTTTTTAAAGTAGAATACCTTTTGTCACGTGATCCGATTGACTTTGCGTCGATGGTAATCCGCAAGATCTTCCAATCCTATCACGAACGTGAATCACCTAGAAGCGTGGTCTCCCTTTCTTTGAATTGCGTACCTAAGAATGGAAAACAAAATCTCTCCTCCTGATCGTTAGTCACAATAAGATCCAAGAAACTAGAAAGTATGTTCCGGTCACTTTTGAATTTAACAACCGTTAAGATTGAAACTCGCGTGAACCTAATTCGAAGTTGTACACAAAGCCTTTTGATATTCAAGCTTACAAGTGCACTATCAAAATTAGAACTCCCTTTTTCTATTTCTCTCTTGGCCGAAATTAAACACTTGTCTAGAGTATGAATTATTTTTCTAAGCAAAAGAAAATAATTCACTCAAGCTAGAAGAAGAAGAAGTAGGTGGCCGAAATCTATCCTATTAAATATATAGGGTGGCCGAATTCTTATTCTTTTTCTTTTAGGGTTGCCGAATTCTTCTTGTGTAAGGATTTAGGGTTGGCCGAATTCTCTCCCAAAGAGGATTTGTGCTTTACCCTAATTCCTATCAACCTTAGAATCCTAACCCTAATACAACTCATAAGTGTTTAATCCTATTATGACTTATTAAAAGACTTCCTTATTTGATTAAATAAATAAACCATATTATTTATCTTCTTACCAAATAAGTCTTTTATCTTTAATATACTACTACCAATAGTATAACTCTAGGAAACATATTTCCTTATCAGAAAAAGATTTTGATTCTCAATTAAATGATTAACTAATAAATTAATTAATTTCCATTTAATCAATCAATAAAATAAAATAATATTTTAGACTATTAAACTAGTCTTGCCACCCACACCATATACATGGGCTTAATATTATTTTCTTATTTTATTTAATCCATTAGACTTTAATTAAAAAGCCCACATGTGAACCAGGCCCATTCTTACTAAAAGAAATAAGCCCACATGCCTTTCATTAATATATTAATATAATTGATCAGCCCATTAAATAAATAATGTGCAAATTATATTCTTAATATATTAAATACAATTCTAGATGGACCCATAAATTGGTCCGGTAAAATATATCAAGTGATCCATGCAAGTCCGTGTGGATTGGGGATCTTGGCGGGCTATCTAAATTTAAGCTTCAATAGACATAGCCTAATCACAATCAACAAATGATTCACTTAGGTCCGATCTATTAATTTTAACTCATTCCACTAAAGAGCTAAAATTGAACTCTTAAATAAAGATAGAATAAGTAAATATTTCTCATTCGTACCCTAGACAATCTTATTGGAAATGGTGTATCCTCGTGAAAATCTAAACGGCTGAAAACAGATTCTGCAAACTGCAATCACATCATAACTTCATCCTGGCCCACTTCATTGACCCACTTCATTGACGGTGTTGATGCGTCCACGTACACGATCCACTTTGATAAACGTACTAACCGCCTACTGCGTACCGTGGAAGAGACTTAGAGACCTCGAATAATAATAATAAGTATAATTCCATCAAAAAAAAAACAAAAATAATAATAAGTATAAATTCTGTTAAAAGCTTTTGTTTTGCTTGGAAAGTTGAAACTTGGAAGACCACCGTCTTCTTCTTCAATCTTCACACAAAACAGAACAGCAACAATTCTCATAATGTCAAGTCAGTCCTCCTCTCCGTATCCGATTCTCTTCGCTTCCTTCAATCAGGACAACAGGTGCGCTTCGTATGTATACGTATCATTTACTCATACAATGTACATACGGATTCAACAAACTCGAATCGCCGACCATCACTTTCTTCTTGTATTCGTTTCGATTTTTCGACATAGTCAATTTAGGTTTTCTCGTTTAATTGCTTGGATAAAATATTATAATTTATATTTTCCCGCGAAACAAACAAACGGATTTTGTGTGTGCTAAACTTTCTTTTTTCAATGAATATTTGCAGTGGCTTTGCGATAAGTACGAAAGATGGTTTCAAGATATTTGATTCGAGTACAGGCAGGCTCTGTTACGAACGAGGTAAGTGTTTATCAAATCGATTTTTGTTTTAATTATTAATTTTGATTTCCAATTTTTGTGGATTTATTGGAATATAGTTGAAATAATTGTTACAAGTATATTCTAAATTAGAATCTTTTTTTTGTGTTGCTAGCTGTTGGAGCTTTCAATATTGTCGAAATGCTGTATAGCTCCAGTCTTTTGGCCATTGTTGGAGCTGGTGAACAGGTGCTTGAGAAGAATTATTAGCTTTTTTTTAGACTTCTGTGTTTTTTGTGTTGTGTTGGTTTTCGGTTGTGATGGTGGTTATTGAATTGCAACAGCCGTCTTTGTCCCCACGCCGCCTCTGTTTGTTTAATACTACAACTGGAAATGCTCTACGCGAATTGAATTTTTTAACTTCAATCCTTGCTGTTCGTTTAAATAAGAAAAGGTGAGAGAAATATATTGTGTTAAAGTATGCTACTAATGCTTGATTGTTGTTATGTTTGTGTTTTAAGGTTTGCTGTTTGTTGATTTAAGCAAAATTGTGTTGGGTTGTGCTCGGGAAAATATTGGGTAGGAAACGTGTGTAATACTTACTTAAAACAAACCAGATTTTCCATGTCTGGAACGAACAATTTTTCTTCTTGAATGAAGTCAACAAACACAATTTTCCATGGAGTAGTAATTAAACTTTGGAATGAAAAAAACAATGAGTAGACTGAAGTTCAATTAGGCTTGTTGTCTGGTTGCTCCTTGAGTTATTGCTCGGCAGTTTGGTGGTATGGTGGCAACATTGTGGTCATTAATTAAAATGCAAACCACCCTGTGTAATCATGGAAGAGTATGTCATGCCTTGCCAGGGAACCTAATACCATTTTTTTTATGGTACAAGCTCCCAGATTAAAGTTTAATTTTGAGTAGGGAAGAAGGGGATGGGGTGAAGTCACCGCATTTACATGGGTCATGCGATGTTAGGTTGTGTTGGGATGGAATGAGAAACATGAAGTTGGGGACTTCTAGAATAAGTTTTAGGAAAGCAGAAGGAAATTCTTGATGTTATACCCATTCCGTGATCTTTGGCATTGTAGAATATATTTTAAAACTGTTATTTGCTATAAATTTAACTTTGTCCAATCACATGAATCAGAGAAGCTTTATTTATTTATTTATTTTCATGTATGTTGTTGATTTGCTGTTTTTATTTGTGGCAGGCTTGTTGTTGTTTTGCGAGAGAAAACATATATATATGATGCAAATACTCTTGCAATTTTGGACACTATTGATACTGTGCCAAATTTGAAAGGTGAAGTCCAAAGATTCTTCTTTGCACTTATACAAGTATAAACAACTTGATGGAATTTGAAATTTTTCCTGAAATTTTATTGTTTATATTTCATTTTAGTGAAGTAATCATATAATTTCCTGCTACCTATAGGCTAATTTAAAATTAATGGCTGTTTTGCTTCAGATGTGAGATTCTTTCACCTTTCATTTTCTTAAATTGACAAAATCAGAGGGCCAGTGCATATTTGCATATCTGTCATGCTAATCTGCTGCATGAGTCCTTTTCTTTTAGGGAGGAAAACAATAAATCATGCAAAAGTCATAGAATTCCTTGGTTGGTGTGAAAATATTGAACAAATCAATTGTGTTTGTTGTTATTCTTCTCCACAAGGAGGGATTATATAGAAGAATTACAAATAGGAAAGAGTCCTAATCTAGGAAGGAAACAATTACAATTAGGAAAGAATTACAATCCCTACAATTAGGCTAATTGTCAACTATACAATCTGTACAATTAATAGGTTATATTCTAACACTCCCCCTCAAGTTGGTGCATAGATATCACTCATGCCTAACTTGCTAATCGAATCATGAAAGTTCCTTACATTAATCGCCTTTGTGAGGATATCTGCGAGCTGATCCTTACTTGGTACATACGGAAGCTCAATTATCTTTTCTTCTATCTTCTCTTTGATGAAAAAACGATCAATTTCCACATGTTTGGTACGATCATGTTGGACAGGATTATTGGCAATCTGAACCGAGGCTTTATTATCACAATATAGCTTCATGCTACCTTTTGGATGAAACCCCAAATCTCCCAACAAGTTCTTCAACCACAACAATTCAGTAATTCCTTGGGCAATCCCTCGGAATTCTGCCTCAGCACTAGATCGTGACACCACGGTCTGTTTCTTACTCCTCCAAGTGACTAGGTTACCTCCTACAAAGGTGAAATAACCAGAAGTAGATCTCCGATCACTAGCATTCCCAGCCCAATCAGCATCCGTGTATCCCTCGATATCTAGATGTCCATTTTTAGAAAACATTAATCCTCTGCCAGGAGCTCCTTTTAAGTATCTCAGAATCCGAAGGACTGCATCCATGTGACTCTCAGTGGGAGCGTGCATAAATTGGCTTACCACACTCACCGCATATGCAATATCAGGACGAGTATGTGATAAGTAGATAAGCTTACCAACAAGCCTTTGATATCTTTCTTTATTTGCTGGGGTTTGATCAGGATGATCTGGACATTCACATAACTTGTGATTTTGATCCATAGGAGTATCTGCTGGTTTGCTAGCAAGCATCCCAGTTTCTGTAAGTAGATCAAGAACATACTTTCTCTGACTGAGGAAAATCCCATGCTTTGATCGGGCTACCTCAATTCCCAAAAAATACCTTAAGACCCCCAGGTCTTTCATTTCGAACTCTGTGGCCAAGTGACTTTGGAGATTAGTCATCTCCAGATTATCGTTTCCTGTAACAATCATATCATCCACATAGACGATTAGCATAGTGATTTTGTCACCCTTACGTTTGAAAATTAAGGTATGATCGGAGTTACTCTGCTGATATCCAAATTTCCTTATGGAAGTACTAAGTCGTCCGAACCAAGCTCTAGGTGATTGTTTTAGTCCATAAAGAGCCTTTCTTAGTTTACAGACTTTACCAGTATTGGAATCAAGACCCGGGGGAAGATCCATATAAACTTCTTCACTGAGCTCCCCATGTAGAAATGCATTCTTTACATCAAATTGTTTTAATGGCCATTCTTGATTAGCTGCTAGTGAGAGAAGTACCCTAACCGTGTTTAACTTTGCTACCGGGGCAAAGGTTTCCTGATAGTCAACTCCATAAGTCTGAGTGTACCCTTTAGCAACCAACCTAGCCTTGTACCTTTCAATCGAACCATCTGCCTTGTGTTTGACGGTATAGACCCATCGACATCCAACAGCCTTCTTCCCTTTAGGTAGATCTACTATTTCCCAAGTATAATTTTTCTGTAAAGCTTTCATCTCCTCATCCATGGCTCGGACCCAATTATGGTCTGTCAGTGCATCCTGCAATTTACTAGGAATAGATACAGAGGATAATTGATGTGCAAAAGCTTTAAAGGTTTCAGATAGTCTATGACTTGAGGTGTAATCAGAAATAGAATAAAGAGCCTTACTATCTGCTGGAGGTCGCTCAGGGGAAAAACCAAACCGTACAGGTGGTCTATGTTCTCGACTAAGATACCGTCTAGTAGATAGACTAGGGTCAGGATCTGTGTGATTTTCACTGGATAAGTCATTAGTTAAAGTGAGGGGTTCAAGAGTTACCTCAGGAGCATTTTCAACCTCAGAGTCTGATTGACGAACCGGTGATGGAGAAGAGGAAGGTTGTACTACCTGTCTGAGAACTGACTCCCCCTGTTTCTCTTTCCCTTTATTCCGCCTTTCATACACTCTCAAGGTTGGTTCTGTCTTTTCTATGAGACTATCAGGAATCTCACTTTCAGAAGATAGATTTTCTTCCTAAGAAGATTGACTTCTCAGACTAATGGGTATAACAGTGTCAGTTTTAGGAGACTTTTCTTCATAGTTCGGATTCTCCCCCTGAAGAGAAGTCTCGGAGGTAAAATATGCCTCAGTTTCCCAAAACTTAACATCCAATGACACAAACATTTTACGGGAAGGAGGATGATAACATTTGTACCCTTTTTGTGAGCTAGAATACCTTATAAAAACACACTTAAGAGCACGTGGATCTAACTTTCCTCTATGAGGAGTATGCAGATGTACATATACCACACATCCAAAGACTCGAGGAAGAATATGCAATGCAGAGTTAATATCACAGTAATGAGACAAGGATTGTAATGGAGTTTGAAACGACAGAACACTGGATGGCATACGATTAATGAGATATGCAGCAGATAGTACGGCATCACCCCAAAAAGATCTAGGCATATGCATTCCGAGCAGTAAAGATCGTGCAACCTCTAAGAGATGACGATTTTTACGCTCAGCGGTACCGTTTTGTTGTGGGGTATATGCACAAGATGTTTGGTGGAGAATACCGTTTTTCAAACAAAAAGCTTTGACACTACGGTTCAGATATTCACCACCATTATCTGAGTGTAAAACCTGAATTTTTTTATGAAATTGTGTGAGAATCATATGATAAAAATTTTGAAAAACGTCACATACATCACTTTTATTTTTTAAAAGAAAAATCCAAGTCATGCGAGTACAATCATCAATAAATGTAACAAACCAGCGTATACCAGATATAGACACAATGTTAGATGGACCCCAAACATCAGAATGAACAAGAGAAAAAGGTACGGATCTTTTATTACCATTACTAGGGGGAAAAACAGTGCGATGATGTTTAGACAAAACACATGTCTCACACTGCATATTATTGTGCCCAATAATCTTAAACAAAGAAGGAAATAAAAACTTGAGATATCCAAAAGAACAATGACCTAAACGCCTATGCCAAAGAAGAATATTACTCTCATTGTCAGCTCTAACTTGTACTACTCTGTGAGGATGACTGGAAACACTGTCAGCTGTAAAGTAGTACAACCCTCCTTTTTCCCTACCAGTTCCAATCGTCTCCTTGGTTGTGATGTCCTGAAAAACACAATGAGAAGGCCAGAACGTAACAACACAATTTAGAGATTTAGTGATTTAACTGATCGAGAGTAAGTTGTTAGATAAAGTGGGCACATGTAGAACAGATGATAAATTTAAGGACGGAGTTAAAGATACAGATCCAGCCCCATGAACCAGGGTGGGTGTACCATCAGCATATGACACATTATTGGTTTCAGTTGGACTACGATGGCTGAAATTTTGAGAATTAAAGGTCATGTGATCTGTTGCACCAGAATCAATTATCCAAGTATTATTACTAGAAATTGTAGAAACACTGAAAGCAGAATGAAAAATACCTGAGTTGGAGAATTGATTTTGAGAATCACAAATGTTACCCTGTGGAGTGGAAGACGAGTTGCCAGAGGATGATGCAAGGGAGGCAGTCCCATTCTTCGAAGGCCCCTTCTTCCTTTTTTCCAAGAACCACTCAGGATATCCATTCAATCTCCAGCATGCATCTCGAATATGATTCTTCTGTCCACAGTGAGTACATTTCCTGTCCCCTAAATTCCCCTTATTGATTAGTAAGGCAGAGCTGTCACTTACTTGTGGTGGAGCTAGCATAGTGGCTTGACGCTGTGCCTCACGACGGACATAGGCAAATGCCCCTTCAACACTAGGAAATGGATCCATACGTAAAACATCAGCTCGCACCTTGTCAAATTCAGGATCTAGACCTGCTAGGAACATGTACACTCTTTGTTTCTCAATGCGATCATTAAGTCGAACCACATCTGTAGCATCAGTCATGTCGTTCGGACAACGGTGATCCAACTCCTGCCAGATTGTGTTCAATTCCCCATAGTATTCAGAAATAAGACGCCCAGATTGGCGCATATGGAATGCCTTGCTGTTGAGTTCATAAATGATGGACTGATCTGCACCATCATAGTAGGTACGGGCAACTGCTTCCCAAATGGCCTGAGCTGTAGGTAATCGAATAAACATCCCCATAATTTTAGGAGTCATAGATCCAAGGAGCCATCCTTGCACAAGAGCATTGTCTGCCAACCATCGTCTATATGTGGAACTGGTGGTTGCAGGCTTAACACTCTCTCCTGTGAGAAAACCATACTTGTCTTTCCCAGCCACGAAAATTTCAACAAACTTAGACCATAAAGAGTAGTTTGACCCATCCAATTTAATCTCAATCTTAGATGAGTTGTCATGAGGATAAATTGGAGGGAGTGGTGGAACTATGTGGCTAGATGTTTCGGATTCTTCTTCAATTGGTTTTGTCATATTAGATTTAACAGTGAAAGTAGAGAGAACACGAATAAAAAACCAAAATAAGAAAAAATCTCACTTTGTCAAAGTCTGACAGCAAGGTTGACAGCGGAAGCAAACACGTAGCAGCGGCTAAGACTGACGATGGTGAAGAAGCAACGATGGCTCAATGGTGAAGAAGAAGCAACTTGGGTCGCTGTTGAAGGAGAAACAGCCGGGTCGGGTCGGGTGAGGGAACACAGGTGAGCAGAGACGACGAGCAGAGACGACGCAGGTCGTCGGATCTGGTAGGACGACCGTCAGTCGACGCACGTCGGTGTCGGAGGGACCAATCGGCGACGTGGGTCGATGTTGGAGGAAGAACCGACGCGGGTCGGGTCGGGTCGCGATGAGACAGTGAGTAGATGCAACCAGATGGGTCTGGTAAGGCTCGTCCGGGTTTGAGGATGACCGGCGATGGGTTGAGGACGACCGGCGATGGGTTGAGGACGATCGTCGAGGTTGGTACAACGCCGGCAATAGATAATCCGGTAAGACTCACCGGAAAAACAATAGGTAGCAGTCCTATTGCTTTAGAAAAAAAAAAAGAAAGGGAAAAAAGGAGTAGAAGAAATTTAGAAGAGCAGTAGAATCAAAACCCTAAACACTTTGTTTATGGCTCTGATACCATGAACAAATCAATTGTGTTTGTTGTTATTCTTCTCCACAAGGAGGGATTATATAGAAGAATTACAAATAGGAAAGAGTCCTAATCTAGGAAGGAAACAATTACAATTAGGAAAGAATTACAATCCCTACAATTAGGCTAATTGTCAACTATACAATCTGTACAATTAATAGGTTATATTCTAACAAATATCAGTAGGCAACATATATTATAATTTGCTTTCAGTAGAACAATTTTGTGTTTTTATTTTTACATTTTTTGTAAGGAAACTGTTTTCAGCTCATTTGGCTGTTTTATTTTGGTGAATAGCCTTTTCACCTTCTTTGTGGATATCTTTGCTCTGATAATAGAATATTGTTCTGGTAAAAAGAAAAATTAGAACAATTTTGATCAACTACTGGGCACCACTAGTGGTTGCACATACTACTGGAAGTAAGCTTTTGGGAATCTGCTGAAGTAACACAATATTATATAATTATATTCCTAAGTGTGTATTTCTTTTACCTCAGGACTTTGTGCATTTTCCCCTAGTTTGGATGCTTGCTACTTGGCTCTACCTGCGAGTACAACAAAAGGAACTGTTTTGGTGTACAATGTCATGGAGCTTCTTTCACATTGTGAGGTTGTGGGGTAAAGTCTTCTTATCGTAATGGAATGCAACTTCACCGTTGTTATTCTACTTGATAAAAAGTAACCTTCCTTTTTTTTTTTTTTTTGCAAGAATTTCTTCAACTATGAAGCAGAAAGCTTTCAAGTTTTCTAACCTATGGGTAACAAAGATGATAATCTAGCATATTTGGTCTTCAATTGAATACATTGATGACAGTGCTAAAGTTTCATCTGTTACATCAACGCAACTTGTTAACCAATAGAATAAGGAACTTGCTTATTAAGAATTCCATTTCTTTGATATTGTTAATCTATTTATGAATCTTTTATCTACCATTGTTGCTGCATATTTTTCTTATTGCATTTTATGGTCAAAACAATTACAGGAGAAAATTTCCGTGTTCATTATTACATTCAATATGCTCACTAGGCTTATTGCATGAGAAAACCTACTATGTAAAAAAAAAAAAATTCCAGCAATATAGACCATAATGAATAACATAATATAAAAATTTTCATGTATCATTGTTCAGAATTTTCTTCATCTTATCCCGACCCTTTTAGCAATCTGCTTAGCATGTGCTTCGTAGGGATCATTAAAGTACAAGTTGGAGGTTTTGAACATTACTTTCTCTCTCTAAATATATTAGCTTGTTAATGTAGGGAATAACAATCACTTGCCCTTATCAGTTGCTATAGTATTTGCACTTGTCTAACAGTCATCATCCTGCATGTTTTTTTCTTAATTATGTTTTGGTATGTTTATTATAAAGTTGTATATTTTTTATATCCTTTGGTTCTATGCATTTATATCCTTGTTTACTTCAATTACAGATTGATGCTCATCGTGCACCATTAGCTGCAATTGTCCTTTCTTCCAATGGGATGTACATTGCGACAGCATCTGAGCAGGGAACCATAATTAGAGTTTTTCTTGTCTCAGAAGCAACCAAGGTAAAGATTACAAACCCATGCATTTAATGGAATCCTTATATCTGATTATCTATAATTTTTACGTGAGGGAGTAGCCAATGATGCCCACATAATAGAATTAAGAGGAAATTTACTCATGTTTTATATAATATTGTTTACACTTCTGAAGGCCTGAGAGGGAAATGTAATTGGAAGAGAGCCAGGCTAAAACCTGGGATACATGCTAAATTATTTGGGATGGTTCTTTGCTGAGTACATGCTATATAGTTTGTGTGGAACAATCACAAAATTCTTTTTGTAGGGCCATGCAATCATTTGACATCAATTATGGGGAACGCCCACTTTCCTTATATTTTCTTGTATTCCTTGAGTCATGAGAAACTATATTGCTAAAAGCAGATTAGTCTTTTGATATCGGATTAGCTTTTATTTTTCATTTCATGTATAGAGTCTAATTATTCTTGTGCTAGCAGTCATATAGTTTTCGAAGGGGGACATACCCATCAACAATATATTCTTTGTCATTTGGACCATCAACGCAACTTCAAGATATTCTTGTAGCCACAAGTTCATCAGGTTCTGTTCATGTGTTTTCTCTGGGGTTTGCCATAAATCATAGGTGAGAATTAAACAACAAGTTTCCTAGTTTTGGATCGAGAATATATTGCTAAGCACATATATTATGTAATATCTTTGTACATGCTGGACTTCTTTCCCATTTTATTGGCATGCACTGTTTTATCTAGTGTTATAGAAATGTTTTTTTATGCAATGCGCTCTCTTATGATAACACTTCATTTCCTCTTCTCTAGGTGACATATTTTGTCAAATCTCTAGGTGACATATTTTGTATGATTTGACATCTGTTTTCTTGATTTTATTTCCCCCTTTTCCTGAAGTGAAAGGCTTATAATACTTTTAGCTTATTAATTTCTACTCAATTTCTGCCACTATGAATTATTGTTGCTGCTTTCTCTGTAGATACAAGTGGATTCAGGTGGCTCCGAAATTTGTCAGGAACATCTCTTGAATCTCTAAAATTCATTACAACCTCTCTGGATATTTGTTAGAATCCTCTAGAAATTTGTTAGCAATAGCTTCCTAAATTTGTTAAAAACATCCTTGCAGGAGTGGTCATTGACGAAAAAATAAATCAGTTGATGCTATTTGCATACAGGTCATAATTATTTAATTTCTGGAAAAATGCATGAAATTGACCAAAGATGTTCAATTATAAAGTAATCCCCTGTACTTCACTAACCCTATTACACATTCCTCAAGTAGTTCACTGTCATTTAAATTTTCTTTTTGAAATTATTGGGCTTTTCATCTTTTATTTTCACTCAAAAGGATGCTTTTGTCCCTGTTTGACTTCCTAACTTTAGTGATGTCTAGTGTGGAAATCATGCTGGAACTCATAGCTGGCCCTGTTAGGAAGGGCATAAGAGTCGATTTGTCATTTGGTAGGCAATCAACTATTGGAAGGAAAGTCGAGATTGTAAGTGAACTGGAATGGAGGTTGGGTGTTTTGCAGAGGTGGGAAGCTCTATGTAATTGTTGGAAACTCAGGAAGGCAAAGTATTATATAAACGGATAATTATGCTGTTTTAGAAAGTGTAGGCTGCACATTTTTTTGATTAATTACATGCCACTAGGAGCACTTCTCTTTTACCTTTTATTGTTGCTTTATGCTTATTGTAAACCATATGAAGCAGTGGAGGGTCATTTGATTCTTTCTTTCGCTACTATTATATACAAGCAGAAGCAGAAGATCAAGTAGTATTCTTGGATCGATATTACCTGAATCTGTAAATGATGTACTAGATCCAGCTCATCATCATGTGCTTCACAATGCTTTCCCACCAGGAGTTAAAAGGTGATGCATTTTAATTAGCAGCAATTTAAGGATGGTTTACAACAGCATTGCAGCATGCATTTGTAACACCTCTATCTTATGTCCACTGCTATTTTCTTTTTAAGTTATTTCTTTTAGGAAAAATATTTTTGTTATAAATTGAAATTTTTCTGGGTAATTTTTTTATTCTGTTTTAAATTTATTGGTATATAGAATAATCCAATACAATATAGTTCCTTTTCCAATGTGTAGAATATGAAATTCATTGTATGCCCTTTTGACTTCTGAATTGCGTCATTTTATATCTGTTTGAAGTCCGCATGTAAAACGTTCGTAATTTTATAAAAAGGAGGATATATATTGGAGCTTAAAATACCTAAACAGGTGTTATAAACAGTGCAAGATTTAATGGGAATTTGTTTTATTCAGATATCTCTAAGTTAGACTTATGAGACTTTGAATCTATATACTTTTACCTATGGCCCCTTAGATATGTGATGTTTGAAGTAGACATTTTTAAGAGTAAGCATAATTTATGTTGAATTCTTAGTTGAAATTATTTTCTTGAGAACACTAATTTATGAAATTAGTTGTTTGAATGCAGTTATGCTGTGGTTCGCAAGGTAGACAGGGTCCCTGACACATCCTCAGCTGAGTTTCTAGCTATTAGGTAACTTGAGCCAAGGCTTCACAATTGTAGTCTCATGTTATGTGCCTTCTTATTTTTCCTTTCCTTCTTTTGTTTTCATCTTCTAGATAGCTCTGGTCTACTTAGTTGAGTAATTTCATATAAATCAAAAGAGTTTTAGATTTTATTATATCAAAACTTGACAAATTCATATAGGTTAAGGTAATACTACTAGGAGTCCTTGTGCATGCTAGAAAATTTATGGTTGGTGGGAACCATATGAACATATATCTATTGTGGAGTTTGAAGATTTAAAATGCTAACTGGTTTGCTATATCTAGTCATTGCATACTATAGACCATCTATTCTTGAAGTCCATGGAGGAAACTGCCTCTCTCTCTCTCAAACTTTAATCCAAGCATTTTGCTGTTGGGCGTTTTTATGATTTTAGTTTAGAAAAACTCAGATTTTGATAGAGTTTCAGTGATGGTTTTCTTAAAATGGAAGAAAAACATGGGCTGCTACTTTTATGTGCTCTTCACTCAATTTCCAGCACAAGAAAACGTAACTTATATTGTTTTTCTTAACCAATACGAGTCTGATACATAGACACAACATAACTACTACACGTATACTTGACAAACAAAATAGTATTTGACTATAAGTCGATAACGTAAATTAACAAAGACAGAGAACATCATATTACAGGGGAGAAGGTTAAAGACTTAATGTGCTGTCCTCTGTTTTAGTTAATTTACCTTATAGCTATAAAAATGTTTTGTTTTGTCATATATTTGGTGTTGATCAATGAAAATTTGTTATATCTATGTGGGAGTCTCTTATTTGTTGAGAAAAAAACATAAAAGCTAAGTTATATTTGTGCTCGAAATTGAGAGAAAAACTTGTATAAGTAGCAGCTCCTATTTTCCTCTATGATTCTCTCTCTTTCAAAAACCCTTGTTGAAATTTTATTAAGATCTGATTTTTCCGCATTTGAATCATAGAAACACCAAACACATTTAGTGTGAGTTTTTTATTTTCAATCTCGTTAAACTTATGTATCTCTATAGCATCTCTTGTTTAGAGAGGTTAAATTCGTTACTTCTAATATTGGTGTCACTAAATTTGACAAGTATTCAACTACCAATCAACTTATTTAGATTCTCTATCGTCATTGAAAACATTCTGTACGCGTTCTTCATATGGATGTATGCTTGTTTACATGTATTCTTATGTTGAATTTCAGGGCCTCTATATCAATAATAACCTACAATGGATACTTCCAAGAATATACCTTTAGCGTCAACAACCAGTCCGAATCATTGTGGAGCTTGGAGCGTGAATTCAATCTTTTGACAGTGATTGCCGACAATAACAAAAGCTCGTGACAGATCACAGATGGTGAAGATTTGAAGAAGATGATGGTTTACTGGTAGTTAAATACATATTTAAACTCTTTGTATATTATTTGGGCTGTTCTATTCTGAATTCATAAATTTTCCTTTAACCATGTAATTGGTCTCCTCATGTTCTTTAGCTCTTTCAATATTCTTTTAATTCTCTTCAACCCTCCCATTTGATCCCCTCCAACTACTTTGAAATCTTAAACCTCTCATTTACGATCTCAAAAAGCTTTTCAAAAGCTAATGGCGACTTAATTACTAGAACAATATACATGAGCTTTGTGTGATGAGATCTCTTCCATTTAAGACCATGATTGATCACCAACATATCCAGCAATTTTGATCATGGCAGTTGCATTACTACCAACACTCATCCATTATCTCATCATCTTCTTAATCTTCACATTCAGCTTCATCACTTCCATGATCATGTCTGCATCAATACCCACGAGACCGCCTAAACGTTTGATCATCGAACTCATTCATCGTGACTCCATCCGTTCTCCATATTACAATCAGAATGACAACGTTTCAGACCGTGCCATGAAGACTTCGATTTCTCGGTACACCTACTTGCAGGCAAAGATTAAATCATCTTCCTGGAATGAAAATTATGAAGCTGACATTCTTCCCAGCATTAACGCTTCTTTATTCTTCATGAATTTCTCCATTGTCCGGCCACCAATCCCACAATTCACAGTCATGGACACTGGCAGTAGCCTGTTATTGGTTCGATGCCTCCCCTGCTACAAATGTTATAACAATTCGGTCCAATTTTTGATCCTACAAAGTCATCTACTTATTCTGACTTGTCATGCAACTCTCAGTATTGTAGGTATACCCCAGGTGTGGCACATGTAACTTGTTGAGGAAATGCTCATACAACAAAACTTACATAGATGGTGTTTAATCATCAGGAATCCTTGCAAGAGAAACACTCACTTTCCAGACATCAGATGAAGGCATAATCAGTATACCCGGTACGATTTTCGGGTGCGGTCACAGCAATGGAAAGTTCCATGATAGCCAACTTACTGGTGTTTTTGGACTTGGTTTTGGGAAATTATCGTTGGTCTCTCAACTTGCTTCTACCTTCTCCTACTGCATTGGAAACTAAGAGGACCCGAATTACATTCACAACAAGCTTGTTTTAGGGGATGGAGCAAGAATCAAAGGCGATTCGACACCGTTAGAAGTCATCAATGGTCGTTACTACATCACTCTAGAAGGCATAAGTGTAGGAGAAAGGAAGGTTGACATAGACCCCAATATATTTGATATGGTCATAATTCTCATACAGGCCATGCAAGGTTACTAGTGTTATTTAATTGTGACATGTGCACAGCACATCACAATGTTAGTGTGGGTAGTTATTAAATTAATGGTATGCGTCAGTTGTTGATTAAGTGTGTTAGTGAGTTAGTTGTCTTCAGTTGTTTCCAAAAGAGTGCTTCACGCACCAGTGTTGATAATGTGTTAGTGGTCAGTTATTTTCAGTTGTTTCCAGAAGTGCTTCAAGCACTTATTTGTAGCCTATAAAAGGCATAATCCTTATGAAGTAAATATATTGAATATTAAAGCAAAATTGCCTCTCTCTATCTCCTGAATTTCTCCTAAATTCTTCTATTGTAAATTTCCAGGATCGGAAATATACAATCTATCCTAAATTCTCTTTATGTAATTTTCCAGGATTGGAAAAGTACATATCAAATGGTATCAGAGCCTGGTTCGGTTCTTATGGATGCTGAATTCCGTAATGGAGTTTACAACACTCTGGCTTGTCATGAGTCCAGATTTGACCACTTCAACAACAAACTCAACCGAATCTATAATACTCTCCAAACCCTTTTGACGAAGCTCCAATCTTTGCGAATCCCACATAATGCAAACACACAAACGAAACCAAAGATCAGAGCCATTTCTTCTTCTTCTTCTTCAATGGCAACTGACACCGAGTATAGCTACAATACTCCTACACATTCTTCCACCAAAGTCACTCCCTTTGAAGTGGTACATGGAGTTCCCTCCCCGAAGTTGCTGTCCTACATCCCATGTACCACCAAGGTAAACGCAGGGGAAGAAATCTTGTATAACCGTGAAGATATCTTCAGAAATGTTTCTAATGTTTTACCCCAATCCGAATCAGTTGTGGGTAGCCGGGTGATTCGTAAAGGGTTGTGTCGGCCAAAAATGGAGATTTTAGTCAAGTGTAAGGTGCTCCAAAAGAAGACGGGTTTTATGAATGTATCTCGACTTTATCCTTGCGGACAAGGATAATTCAGGCGGGGTGGAATGATATGGTCATAATTCTCATACAGGCCATGCAAGGTTACTAGTGTTATTTAATTGTGACATGTGCACAGCACATCACAATGTTAGTGTGGGTAGTTATTAAATTAATGGTATGCGTCAGTTGTTGATTAAGTGTGTTAGTGAGTTAGTTGTCTTCAGTTGTTTCCAAAAGAGTGCTTCACGCACCAGTGTTGATAATGTGTTAGTGGTCAGTTATTTTCAGTTGTTTCCAGAAGTGCTTCAAGCACTTATTTGTAGCCTATAAAAGGCATAATCCTTATGAAGTAAATATATTGAATATTAAAGCAAAATTGCCTCTCTCTATCTCCTGAATTTCTCCTAAATTCTTCTATTGTAAATTTCCAGGATCGGAAATATACAATCTATCCTAAATTCTCTTTATGTAATTTTCCAGGATTGGAAAAGTACATATCAATATTCAAAAGAAAAACACATATTGGAAGAGATGGAGGAGTTGTCATTGACACAGGCTCACCAGCTACTTGGCTTGTAAAAGCCGGTTTCGAAGCGCTTAGAGACCAAGTACAAGCGCTTTTAGATGTGTGGTTGACAAGGTCATTCTGGTTTAATTCATGGAATTTGTGTTATGAGGGGGTGATAAGCAGAGATGTAGTAGGGTTTCCTGCAGTGACTTTTCATTTTGCAGATGGGGCTGATTTGGTTTTGGATAGAGAGAGCTTGTTTCTTCAAGCATGGCCAAATGTGTTTGCATGGCTGTGTTTCCAAGCTTTGACACCAGTTTGTCTCTTGTTGGAATTATGGCTCAGCAGAATTATAATGTGGCTTTTGATGTTTCCGGGAAGAAAGTTACTTTCCAGAGGATTGATTGTCAACTTCTAGATGATTAATTATATAAAATCCTATTGATGGCGAAACCTTTAAAAAAAATACATATATCGGATTAATAGATATCGTAAAATATATATATATATATATAATTAAGGATATTGGCAATTTATGAAAACACGGGTGAAAAATATTGCCAATATCCTTACAAAATAGGATATTCAGCTATATTTGTATGGGTACCAAAAAATATGGAATATATTGGGAATGTAATGGAAATATAAGCAAATAACAAATTCAAACAAACAGACAACACATCAGACTCATTTTTAAGGCTGTAATGATTTATTCCTCACAGATTCATTTTCCACCGTTGGATTTATCTGACAATACCAGTGACGTAAGTCCCAACCTCTCTCACAGTCACACGTCAACCACGTGAGAAAGTAACAGGAGCCCAACAAAGATAAGTAGACAACACAAGTACACAACAGACAGAAAAAAGCACTTTTCGTTGCGATCGGCTTTTCCACTTTCCAGTGGGACCCGACCCATTTCTTCTTATCTGATATCAATATATCACTGCCATTTTCCAACGACACCTATTTTTTTGGAATCCTTAAAAATTAACAAAACATCTCCTCGTCCTTGGTCTTAAAAAAAAGACAGCTTCTCAGGTGCTGATTGAAACCATTTCTAAAAATGGTTTTCTGTTTTTAAAAATAAAAAACAACTTAAATACATTAAAAAAAAAAAAACAAAAAAAAACAACTTAAATGTTGTTTACATATTTTACAAAACTATTTTTAAAAACAAAAAATAACTTTTTGAAACCTATAACTAAAAAGTTAAAAATTACTTTTTATTGTTTTTCACCATTTTTAAAAACATCATTTCAAAACAAATGGATTTTTCCCTTTAAACAACTACATTTTCCCATTTTAAAAACAACAACCAAACACTTTTACATCGTTTTTCATTTCAAAAAACTACTTTTAAAAAACACTACCACATACATTACATTTTTAAAAACATCATTTTTAAAATATAATTTCCATTTAAAATTTTTTTTTCAAAAACACCATTTTAAAAAGGATACCAAACGCGTCCTTAGGTTCCATGTTTCCATCTCTACTTTTTCTTTTCATTTTAAAAAAATAAAATAAATATATTAAAAATTCAATCAAATTCGAATTATATTCTACGTTATAAAATAATTTTGTTTACAAATTTAAAATTATGTGATTAAATTAAAAATCCCAATTTTTTGTCATGGGCAGACTTATATTAAAACACTTAACTCATTTTTCTTTTTAAGATTATTATAAAAATAATATAAAATATATATTATTTATTTTAATTTTATTTATTAAATATGACATTGATCAATCTTCTAATCAAATTCCCCCCTATGTAGGGATGTCAAAATTATTCATATATACGAATATCTATAAAGATCCCCTCCATTTACAATAAAGATGAATAGCATTATATTGAGAACGGAGGGGAGATGAATACTAACTATTATATCGGGGATGAGGATGAATATTGTCTATGTATATCCCTCCATATTCGACTCCATTATCAATTTTAAAATTAAAAAATATATAATTTATTACATAATTATTAACTTTAATTATTTAAGTTATTTTTTAATTTTTTTATCGTCAAAACCCTAAAAGCTAGTTTAATAAAATAAGTTGCTAATGAGTATGAATGTATTTGTGTGCAAATTACATGTTAAGCATTGTAAGGGGTCGAACTACGAATTATAAGGATCAAGTCAGATTTGAGTTAGGCGCAAGGCAACTTGGTTGAACCTGTCGAATAGGGGATGTCGTCTCCTTAATGAACCTACAAGATAGTTAGTTTAACGACCTATAGTGGCTGTCTTCTTTGTCGAACTTGCAAAAGAAGTGACAGAAAGGCAAAGATAATGAAAAGATGATAAAGGGGTTTAGATCCTTAACCTTAGGTGTGCTTGGGCTGAGCAATTGTATGTAAGAATCGTGATTGTGAATCAAATTGAATTCCAGTGACCGGAGTCAAGATGATCAGAGCTTCAAGACGTTTGTATGCTTTTTCTTTTGTCAAGAATTTCAAAGAGAGTTCACTGTGATTGAACTTTGTTATTTATAGGCCAAGTACTTTCTCCAACATTCACAAACTATAGGTTTGATTGTGGGAGGATTTTTGGGAGAGATTTACTCTCATTCAAATCCACGGTTACAACCGTTTATCAACAAGTGGTAACTGAAGTTGGACTGAATCAATCAGCCAACTTTCAGCTAATCGAAGCTTCAAGTCAGCCCGCTTTATGTGGGCTTGGACAGGATCCAACAAAAAGGTCCGGGCCTTAAACGTTGGGCTTATGAGCCATTTTTGGCTACCACGGTTTGTCCCCCACTCTCTAAGGAAGGGTTCAATGAGTTAAAGAGTGATTTTAGTTGAATCGGCCATGGGTTTCGTCGAGTCGAACCAACATTCTTTTGGATGCCATCTGATTAGTTGCTCTCGTTGTCGAGTCGAGTGATGTTTCCGACAAGGGGTGGCAAAGTCTTCCAAGCAATTTGCATGTTTCACAAGAGTAAGAAGTCTAATCGATGGGATTGATGGTTCGGTTTCCTAGGCTGACGTAATGTGTATACGTTTTGGGCGCTTTTTTCGAAATAAATTAAATTTCAAAATTTAACTCAAGCAGAGAGTGGTAACCGAAGGGGTCTTGACACATGGTGACCAGGGTTAATGAATCAGTTTATAGACCACAAATCTTCCACTTCTCTAAACCACTCGAGAAAAGAAACACTCATTTGATTCTAGTAAATCATTTGAAGCAAAAAGAACACTTGTGAACTTCCTTGCTTTCCAGATGATTTCTTGTGATTTTCCCTCACATTCCTTTCAAGGTTAGTGAAGAAATTTTTGTTTTCTGTTTTGCTTTACTTGCATGAAACTTGTTTTTATGAATCTATAAGAAATAGATAGAAGTTTCTGATATTCTTGCCTGGGAAAACATGTGTTCTTCACTGTGTTCTTGATCATATCTGAAATATTTGATTTGATGCCATATTGTGTCTTTCCATGTGATGTGTTGCAAGTTTTGTTTTACTTGAATGTCGTTACGCCGTCAATAGATAACTAGATTTAGTAGCCACTCGACCTAGGACAGCCGAAGCTCTGCAAGGTTGGAGTGATCTTTAGGTTTTGATTTTTTGTAAAAACCCTAGGCTTTGATCTTAAAACCCTAGGTTGTGATTGTAGCGTTTTAGTTTTTGCCTGACTTGTGCATTTTTTGCATTTGTCAGCTTTTGGAGATACTATGTCTAGCGACAATACAGTCTCAGATCTGCGCTATACGTGGACCCCCAATGACTCGAAAGGAGATATCAAATGGGGAGTCGACAGCGATGCTAGAAATGTCAATCAACAGGTTTCAGTGATAGACCAGTCGACTGTTGTAAATATCAACAATTTTGGTATGTTAGAGCAAGGGGTTGTGTGTGCCATTTCGCAATGGGTTGAATTTCCGGAGTACATAGTGTTGGTTCCGGGAACCGAAATCGGTATCCTCGCAGCGAAAGGGTGGTGGGCTCGATTTTTAAAAATTTTCGTAAAAACAAAAAAAAACGTTTCAGCTGGATCGTTGTGATTATATTGATTCTAATATTTAACTATAAATAATAAGGAAGGAAGTAGTTACCCTTGTAAACTTTCCGTGATTCGCTCGAACCGAATTCCTCCATTGTAGAATCTTCGTGATTCCCTCAAACCAAGTTCTTCCACACCAAAGAACCGACGAGTGGGCGTCTCGGTATTGAACAGAAAAATTCGACTCTCTAATTTCTGTACTTGTTGTGTACTCAACACTTGAGACAACTAGAAAAATATTGAGAGACACTCTCACAACATTCTTTATAGGCTTAGATCTTTGAAACAAATTAACGGTGCGTTCTAATATTATCAGGAGGGGGGGGGGGGGGGGGGGGGGGGGGGGTGTGAATAGATTTTAATTAAAATTACCCAATTTTCGTGCAATGTCAAGATTACGAAAATACCTCAAACTAGACAATATAAAATATCAAGTGTAAAAGTACGGAAATATAAATGACACAAGATATTTACGTGGAAACCCTCACGGGAAAAACCACGGGCTAGTAAGTAAGCCACACTCGAACCTCGAATCCACTAAATGTGTAAACCGATTACAACCTAATCCCGGTAAGTAATCACACACCTACCTAATCCCGGTATAAGTGAACCTAATCCAATTTGTTTGTGATTTACACAACCTAATCCCGAAAGCTACACAAGTCTTGCATCTCAGTGAAGAGATTAACACCCTAAGTGAATATGTGAATATCCAAAATGCAACTTAGAGCAAGGGAACCTTATATGCTTATCTAAGATGATGATTTTACAATAAAAGCAATCCTAGATATTAAGAACTAAATGACATGTCAAATAGCTTAGCAAATCATAGATTATGCAAACCTATAGTGCTATCACAATACAACTCTCAAACATTCAACATACTAATCTCAAACTTGTATTTAAAATATAAATCAATGACTTACAAGTTGAAACTAAATATACCACGGTGTGTATAAAGCTATCTAGAGGGGGGGTGAATAGATTTTACGCTTTTTACCCAATTTTTCGTGTTAGTCAAAATTACGAAATTACCCTCAAGATAATATAAACAAGCAAGTGTAATATGGTGCGGAAATTAAAATAACACTTGAATTTTTACGTGGAAACCCTCACGGGAAAAACCACGGGCTATGTAAGTAAGCCACACTCGAACCTCGAATCCACTAAATGTGCAAACGATTACAACCTAATCCCGGTAGTAATCACACACCTACCTAATCCCGGTATGAGTGAACCTAGTCCGATTTGCTTGCGATCTAAGCAACCTAATCCCGATTGCTACACTACAAGACTTAGCTTCTCTTGAAGAGAATACAACCCTAAGTGAATATATGAAAATATCCAAAATGCAACATAGAGCAAGGGAAACCCTATATGCTTATCTAAGATGATTAATATGCAATTAAGAACAATCCTAGATATCAAAACTAAATGACATGTCAATTAGTTTGGCTAATCAATATCAAGCACAAAAACCTAATATGCTAGCACAATACAACTTCTCAAACATACATCATACTAATCTCAATCTTGTATTCAACAAATATAAAATCACATACAAGTAATTAAATTGAGATTGCTAGATAAGAGAAACACAAAATATGTAAGATATTAGTGAAAAGCTTACCAAGCAAAGTATGATGAAGAATCCATGCAAGATGTCATCTAGATGATCTAAGATGATGCTAGATGATGATTGATGATCATGGAAAAGGTGTTTGAGTAATTAAAATGAGTTCTTGGAATTTTTCTTCTCTTTGAAAAATATCCTAAGTATGAAATCTGAATATGAACTCTTGTAATTGACCTAAAGTCAAAGTGGCATATATATAGGGGGCCAAAACAAAGTGTGGTCGTTTTGATAAGTTTGCCCACTATTTGCCATGGGCGCTGTACGTAGGGCGCCCTTGTACAGCACCTGTACAGCGCCCTTGCTCTGTTTTCACGGGGAAACAGAGTGGCGCTGTTCGTACAGCGCTTTGTACAGCGCCACGTACAGCGCCCCAACAGCGACCCAACAGCGACCGATTAAATCGATCAGGTCTGAACAGCGCTCAATGGGCGCTGTTCGTACAGCGCTTCTGTACAGCGCTTTTGGGGGCGCCCAGTGCAAAAATGCAATCCTAAGTCTAAGCATGACAAGGCAATTGGATATGCAAGATGCAATCAAACTAACATGCAAGAAGAGATGTTAATGAGCATTAAGGCACACATAAAAGACACACAACATATAAGAATTAAACATATGCATGAGTTGTGAGTGTGTGCATCTATCTCTTCAAGACAAGCAAGCACTTAGAATATTACCTTTGGTGCTTGTCAATGGTGAGGTCTTCAAAAGGGCCTAAGCAATAACACAACATCTAAGCTACCCTTACAAAGCATCCCCACATGTGGTTTGATCACGAAATAAGCCAATTAAACACAACGGGAATCCTAACAATCTCCCCCTTTGGCTATTTCGTGACAAAACCACCACTCACATTGATTCCTCACATAGAATTAGAAACTACGGGACTACAATGATTATCTACATTACAAAGAGATAAGAAAGTAAAAACTTCAAGTCTTCAATCTCTTGTAGAACAATCAAGCCCTGAAAATAAAGTTTCTAGCATTTCCAATACAAGTAAAGTGTGAGATTAATCATGTGAGAACAATACCAAGCATTTGCATTTTTAGAATTTAGGCACAACATTAGCAAATGTATGCAATGAATGATAAATGCAATGCTCCCCCTCAAAGGGTTACTCCCCCTCAATGTATGTTCTCCCCAAAATGCACAAAAGCTTCTATATTTTGCAACTCCCCTTACCATTTCCTACTCCCCCTTTTTGTCATGATATAGGCAAAGGAGTAGTCCCCAACCGGGTCACTCAAAGCAACGAGAGATAGAAGCATGCAAGATATGCATATACATATAAGTCACTTTATGCACTTCAATTAATTTGAGAGAAACAAGGAGATTTATTTGAGAAAATGTGTGAATCCAACATGCTTTGCATACAAGACATATAGCATTCAAGTCCAAAATACAATGGTATTTGGCAAAGCAAATGACAAAGGTTTCTAATTTGAATTCAAACCAATTTCACCAATGTCATGGGAAAAGCAAGGATATAGAGATTATTGATTTCAATTTTAAGAGCAACTATATCCAACTTTATAAGCGAAACATGGCATGAGCGACTTTGCACCCTATTTGATTTTTCCGGATAAGATATCCGTATGATAGTAACCATGTTCAACTAATAAAGAAAGAGAGACATTTGGAATGTAAATTCCTTTGAACGGATACAAGATCCTTTATTCATTTAGAGTCTCATAAGCTTTCACACAAGTTTTGCATTTTTAAGAATATGCAATCATCAATTCATGCTTTTCATGTGAGCATGTTGTATGAATTTCATGCTTTTTCATTTAGCATAAGCATGTTATTTAAGAAACATCATGTCATGGAGATAACTATAGGTCATTCACATCATACTTCCTATGTAAATCTCCTAGTCCAAAAATGCATGTTTGAACATAAATATGACATGGATTGTAGACAAGCAAGGTTCACACTTATAGAATTTGAAAGCATATATACATATGTACAACCAAGCTTACTCAAGCAATCAAAAGAAGAGGCATAAGTTATTTCAAATTTTTTTTTTTTTTTTTGCAAGTTACATGAATGCAAAATAGCTCTCTTTGCTTGAGTTCCCCATATGGGGTCAATCATAGAACATCACTCCACAAGACATATCCCAATAGATCTACTAAGAGTTTTAAATCGAGTAGCATCTAAGGGTTTAGTAAATAAATCCGCAAGTTGATCATTAGTACCTACATGTTCAAGTACTATGCATTTATTTTCAACAAGCTCTCTAATGAAGTGATGGCGGATGTCAATATGCTTAGTTCTAGAATGTTGAACCGGATTCTTGGAAATATTAATTGCACTCATATTATCACAAAAGAGAGTGAGAGTACCTTGGTTGAATCCGTAGTCTACTAGCATTTGCTTCATCCATAGGAGTTGTGTGCATCCACTCCCTACGGCTATGTACTCGGCCTCGGCCGTGGACAAGGAAATCGAGTTTTGCTTCTTGCAAAACCAAGACACTAAGTTGTTGCCTAGAAAGAAGCAACCGCCCGATGTGCTCTTCCTATCATCACAATTTCCTGCCCAATCCGCATCACTAAAGCCAACTAGACTAGCATTAGTGTCAAAAGAGTACCAAATCCCATAGTTGGATGTCCCATTCACATAGCGAATGATCCTCTTCACACAAGAGAGGTGGGACTCCTTAGGATCCGCTTGGTACCTAGCACACACACCCACACTAAAAGATATATCGGGCCTACTTGCGGTCAAGTAAAGCAAGCTACCTATCATGCCACGATATAGAGTTTGGTCCACACTTTTACCACTAGCATCCTTGCTTAGCTTCAAAGTTGTACTCATGGGTGTATCACAATGTTTGGCTTTCTCTAAACCAAACTTCTTCACTAGGTTCTTAGCATATTTGGCTTGGGTTATGAAAATCCCATCATGCATTTGCCTAATTTGCAAACCTAGGAAGTAACTAAGCTCACCAACAAGACTCATCTCAAATTCAAGAGACATGACATCAACAAATTGTTGGACTTTGGTGTTGTTGGTGGAGCCAAAAACTATATCATCAACATATATTTGAGCTATGAAAAGCTCATCATTGTCTCTCTTGATGAATAGTGTCTTGTCAACACTACCTCTTGTGTAGTTGTTGTCAACAAGAAATTGAGTGAGGCGCTCATACCAAGCCCTCGGTGCTTGTTTCAACCCATAAAGTGCCTTCTTGAGGCGATAGACATGATTGGGGTGGTGTGCATCCACAAACCCCTTAGGTTGTTCAACAAACACTTCCTCTTGCAAGAAGCCATTGAGGAAGGCACTCTTGACGTCCATTTGGTGCAATTTGAACTTGTGCACACAAGAGATGGACAAGAGAAGCCTAATGGACTCTAAGCGGGCAACGGGAGCAAAAGTCTCCTCAAAGTCAATACCCTCAATTTGAGAGTACCCTTGTGCTACAAGTCTAGCCTTGTTCCGCACTATGTTGCCATCCTCATCGGATTTGTTCCTAAATATCCATTTGGTGCCTATGACATTAGTGGTCTTAGGCCTAGGAACTAGAGTCCAAACCTCATTCCTTTCGAATTGGCTTAGCTCTTCTTGCATGGCAAGAACCCAAAATTCATCATTTAAGGCTTCTTCAACCTTTTTGGGTTCAATTTGAGAGGTGTAACATGTATAGCTAATAAGATTAGCAAGTTGGCGTCTAGTCCTAACACCCTCATTTACCTCTCCAATGATATCTTCTTTATCATGGAGTTTCCTAACCCATGGAGCGGGTTCTTTAGAGTCCAAGAGAGGAACTCTATCAATAGGTTGTGTGCCATCATTGTTGACATTAGATGTCCCAACATTAGGCGACACCACAACCTTCTCCAAAGGAGAATCATCACTAAAAATAACCTCCTCATCATGATCATTAGACTTGAGCCTAGTATCATCAAATACGACATTGGATGATTCCATAACACTTAGAGTCTTTAAATTGAAAACTCTATAGGCTCTACTATTTAAGGCATAGCCAATAAAAATACCCTCATCACTCTTAGCATCAAACTTGCCAAGTTGATCACGGTCATTCAAAATGTAGCATTTGCTTCCAAAAGTGTGGAAGTAGCTAACATTTGGCCTCTTGCCTTTCCATAACTCATAGGAGGTGTTTCTAGTACCGGGCCTTAGGAACACTCTATTTCCTATATAGCAAGCCGTGTTAATGGCTTCGGCCCATAGGTTCCTAGGGACATTGTTGCTAAGCAACATCACACGGGCCATCTCTTGGAGGACCCTATTCTTCCTCTCAACAACTCCATTTTGTTGAGGTGTCCTAGGAGCAGAAAATTCATGGGAGATGCCTAAACCATTACAAAAGGTTTCAAAGGTGGCATTCTCAAATTCTCTCCCATGGTCACTTCTAATCCGTTTAATGCTTCTAATGTTAGAATTCATTTCATTTTGCAATTTAGTACAAAGCATTTTAAACTTATCAAAAGTTTCGGATTTTTCTCTAAGAAAATATGTCCATGTAAATCTAGAGAAATCATCAACACAAACAAAAATGTATCTCTTTCCACCCAAACTTTCGGTTTGCATGGGACCCATGAGGTCCATGTGGAGAAGCTCAAGTGGCTCCTTGGTGGTGAGATACTTACCCTTTTTGTGCATGCTTTTGGTTTGCTTTCCTTGTTGGCAAGGTCCACAAATGCCATTGGCTTTCTTCCCAAGCTTAGGGAGGCCACGCACACAATTGAACTTTCCAAGGGTCCGTAGATCCCTAAAGTTCATGTGGCCAAGTCTTTCATGCCACAACTCAATTTGCTCATCCATGGACACATGATTAGATACAATTCTAGCTTCAAGACAATAGCAATTGTCGCTAGATCTCATGCCCTTCAACAAGGTTTGTCCATCGGGTTTAAGGATAGAGCAATAATCTTTAGAGAACAAGACGGAATATCCTTCATCACTAAGATGTGAAATGCTAATTAAATTGGCTTTCAAGCCATCAACAAATAAAGCATTGGATAAGGAGGGTAATCCGGGAACGGAAATGGTTCCTTTCCCTATAACCTTTCTTTTGGATCCATCACCAAAAGTGACATTTCCACCTTCCTCCATAACAAGAGTCTCGAAGAAACTCTTGTTTCCCGTCATGTGCCTAGAGCACCCACTATCCAAGTACCAAAAATTAGAAGAATTTGCCTTCAAGGCTATTTGTGCAACATGGCAAACATTATCATTCTTTCTAATCCACTTAGCAACAATTTTAGCTTTCTTAGTGGTCTTTGGTACATGTGCTCTACTATTTCTAGGATCATGCAAATCAATATTTTTTTTCCTAGAAACATGCATCTTGGCTCTATTCTTTCTCTTTTCAATCATGCTTTGTTTTCTACACATTTTAATATATTGAAAGCAATTTGGTCTAATATGACCATCACAACCACAAAAGTGACAAATAGGAATGAAAAAAGGAATCATACCTCGCCTTTGAGCACGTCCATGTCTTTGTGGATATGTGGGTTCAATCCGTCTTCGTTGTTGAACCGGTCTTGGTTGCTTCCAAGCTTGAGGTTGCATGATTGGTCTCTTTCCTTTGTGAGCCAATTTGGGAGGAGTGTTGGCTTGAGGAACCTTAGGAGGTTGAGCTTGAGTTTTCCTTCTTGGCCCCATTTTCACTTGTGCATTAGAGCTTTGTCCTATTTCTAACTTTTTCTTAGGAGGTTGCACAAATGAAATTTCTTCATTCTTCAAGCTCTTGACAAACACGGTCTTGTTAGAGGTTGAGATTTTCTTGCCATCTTCATACCCAAGACCTCTCTTGTCACTTGGACTCTTTCCAACACCAAGTAAATGATCAAGCTTCTTGGTGCTAGAATCTATCCTAGCCAAGGACTCTTTAGCTTCTACAAGTTCCCTCTTCAAGCCTTCTTCACTTCTCTTGGACAAGTCTAACTCCTCAATTAGCTTATCCTCTCTCCTCTTCAATCTTTCCACTTGTTCACTTAAGTGGTCATTGTGGGCCGAAAGTTCAAGGTTTTCTTCTCTCAACCTCTCAATCTTTCTTGTGCTTTTAAGTGCTAAATCATTGAACTCGGCATGGTATTTAGCAAGCACCTTTTGCTCCACAAACTTCTTCTTGGAACTAGAAGAGGAGTCACTTTCTTCTTCACTAGAGTCAATTTCCTCTTGACTCAAATCTTCCTTTTCACTAGCACTTTTGCTCTTGTGAGAAGATGCAAAAGCTAGGAAGTTAGCCATGAGTTCTTCCTCACTTGAAGACTCATCCTCCTCATTGGAGTCATCACTACTCCCACTCCATGTGGCGGCCATCACTTTACCCTTCTTCCTCTCATTGTGATTCGCACATTCGGGGGCAAAGTGACCAATCCCACCACACTCAAAGCATCGAACCCCTTTCCTTTCGGTCCTCTCTTGTCTAGGCTCAAACTTCTTGAAGGAACTCTTTTTCTTCAAATCTTGTCCTCTTGACCCAAATCCCTTCTTCTTCTTGAACCCCATAACCTTGTTGAACCGTTTCACAAATAAGGCAAGGTCTTCATCCGATTCATGCTTTGCCTCCTTTGCATCCTTAGATGCTTTCAAAGCTATTCCTTTAGACTTCTTAGGAGAAGTAGTGTTGCTAGGAGCCTTCCTAGACTCATATGCAAGGAGACGCCCAATTACCTCACTTGGCTTCATATCCATGTAGCCACTATTTTCTTCTATGGCCGTCACCTTTGATTCAAACCTATCGGGGAGAGATCTCATAATTTTTTGCTTGACTCTCCTATCCGAATACGGGTCTCCGAGTTGATGGCTTTGATTTACTATGTCCATCAATTTGATTTCGAAGTCGTTGAAGCATTCATCCTCTCCCATCCTAAGTAACTCAAATTGAGTTTGGAGGACTTGAAGCTTGGACTCCTTCACCACCTCGGTTCCCTCATGTGCAACTTGAAGGATGTCCCATGCCACTTTGGCAATTTGAGTGTTCTGAATAAGCTTGTACTGATTCTCATCCATGGCACACATAATGGCATGCATCGCCTTCCTATTCCACTTAGAAGCCTCAAACTCTTGCGCGTTCCATTGCGCCTTAGGCTTCAAAACATCTTGTCCTCCACCCGCGGGAGTCATCATAGGGAGATCATATCCGTCTTCCACCGCCATCCATGCACGGTCATGAATTTGGCATATGTAGGATTCCATCTTCCCTTTCCATTGGAAATAGTTCAAACCGGTAAGAAGTGGAGGCCTTGTGCTAGAAGCTCCTTCGTGGCCACCACCATTTCCACCGTTTCCACTCATAGTGTTTATGAATGAATGAAATGAATGCAAATGTATGAATGATCAAAAATCACACAAAATGCAAAACACACCAAAATAAAGCAAGGATCACCTATGTATGTCTAGGAACCCGCTCTGATACCAATTGAAACTAAATATACCACGGTGTGTATAAAGCTATCTAGAGAGGGGGGTGAATAGATTTTACGCTTTTTACCCAATTTTTCGTGTTAGTCAAAATTACGAAATTACCCTCAAGATAATATAAACAAGCAAGTGTAATATGGTGCGGAAATTAAAATAACACTTGAATTTTTACGTGGAAACCCTCACGGGAAAAACCACGGGCTATGTAAGTAAGCCACACTCGAACCTCGAATCCACTAAATGTGCAAACGATTACAACCTAATCCCGGTAGTAATCACACACCTACCTAATCCCGGTATGAGTGAACCTAGTCCGATTTTGCTTGCGATCTAAGCAACCTAATCCCGATTGCTACACACAAGACTTAGCTTCTCTTGAAGAGAATACAACCCTAAGTGAATATGTGAAAATATCCAAAATGCAACATAGAGCAAGGGAAACCCTATATGCTTATCTAAGATGATTAATATGCAATTAAGAACAATCCTAGATATCAAAACTAAATGACATGTCAATTAGTTTGGCTAATCAATATCAAGCACAAAAACCTAATATGCTAGCACAATACAACTTCTCAAACATACATCATACTAGTCTCAATCTTGTATTCAACAAATATAAAATCACATACAAGTAATTAAATTGAGATTGCTAGATAAGAGAAACACAAAATATGTAAGATATTAGTGAAAAGCTTACCAAGCAAAGTATGATGAAGAATCCATGCAAGATGTCATCTAGATGATCTAAGATGATGCTAGATGATGATTGATGATCATGGAAAAGGTGTTTGAGTAATTAAAAATGAGTTCTTGGAATTTTTCTTCTCTTTAAAAAATATCCTAAGTATGAAATCTGAATATGAACTCTTGTAATTGACCTAAAGTCAAAGTGGCATATATATAGGGGGCCAAAACAAAGTGTGGTCGTTTTGATAAGTTTGCCCACTATTTGCCATGGGCGCTGTACGTAGGGCGCCCTTGTACAGCGCCTGTACAGCGCCCTTGCTCTGTTTTTCACGGGGAAACAGAGTGGCGCTGTTCGTACAGCGCTTTGTACAGCGCCACGTACAGCGCCCCAACAGCGACCCAACAGCGACCGATTAAATCGATCAGGTCTGAACAGCGCTCAATGGGCGCTGTTCGTACAGCGCTTCTGTACAGCGCTTTTGGGGGCGCCCAGTGCAAAAATGCAATCCTAAGTCTAAGCATGACAAGGCAATTGGATATGCAAGATGCAATCAAACTAACATGCAAGAAGAGATGTTAATGAGCATTAAGGCACACATAAAAGACACACAACATATAAGAATTAAACATATGCATGAGTTGTGAGTGTGTGCATCTATCTCTTCAAGACAAGCAAGCACTTAGAATATTACCTTTGGTGCTTGTCAATGGTGAGGTCTTCAAAAGGGCCTAAGCAATAACACAACATCTAAGCTACCCTTACAAAGCATCCCCACATGTGGTTTGATCACGAAATAAGCCAATTAAACACAACGGGAATCCTAACACAAGTGATAAAAGAGATAGCTTGGAAAGAAAGATACAAAATATGTAAGATACAAGTGAAAATCTTACCAAGCAAAGTATGTTGATGAATCCATGGAAAATGCTATCTAGATGCTCAAGAAAGATGCTAGATGAAGTTTGATGCTCATGGAATGATGTTTGAGTGAATAAAGGTGAGTTCTTGGTGAAGTTTCTCTTGAAGAAAGATACTAGATGAAAAATGGCTTTTTTTAACTCATTCAAAAACAACCTAGAGAAGATGAACACATATATATATGAGATCCAACCAAAGTGGTGTCGTTTTGACAAAAACGATTCAGCTTCTCACAGGCAACTGCTGCGCGTACTGCTCAAGAGGCAACATGCCTGGGCAGCGGTACATCAAGCGTGAAGACACTGATCTGGCTCGCTGCGGAGGACCGCTGGCCAGGCACATGCCTAGGGGGCGGTCTAGGCAGCGGTAAAGCACAGACAGTGCATCAACTCAAGATTTGAGCACCCCAAAATATAACCAAACGACATCGAAACCTTTCGAATAATATATCGTTGGAAAGCTATGGAAGTCTACTTTCTACTCAAATTAACAAAACATGATTTGGATAAATGTAGAAAAATTTATGGTCATTTGAGTGACCAAAGGTCAGATTCGGATAACAGCTGTGATGCCCTATTTTAGTGGTCACTTTGGAAATTTCAAAACCAATCCAAACGGTCATGAAATATTACGAATAATATACCGTTGGAAAGGTATAGGTGTCTAGTTTGTCCAAAATTTTACAAAACTCAATTTAAATCTTTTGATAAAAAGTTATGGTCACAAGACCATACAAAGGTCGGTTTTGAAAAACGTTTAAAACATTGAAATCCAATCTTTTTAAACTAGACACTTTACTCCAAATAACCAAACCGAATCTAACACTTATCCAAGAGAAGAATGAGACCTTCTCAAGTGGTCAACCATCACGTTAAGATATGCACACCATCGTGCAAGCGTGGACATTTCCGATCACACAAACGGAAATGAATTACACCACACTTAAAACAAACATACATGAAGTGCAAGTGTGGGATGTGAATGCATCCTAATGCCTATCATGTCATGGCATTGTCAATGAACAAGATGCAATCATTTAAACATGCATGAAGAGATATTCAAGAACATGAATGCACACATATAAAAACCTACAACATACAAGTATTAGAGATATGCATGAGTTGTGAGTGTGTGCAACTAGATCTCTTCAAAGCAAGTAAGCACTTAGAATATACCTTTGGTGCTTCTTCTCTTGAGATCTTGAGAGCCTAATCTACCCTTACAAAAACCCCAATTGTGGTTTGTCTACGAAATAAGCCAATCAAGGAATGGGAATCCTTACAATCTTAAAAATAATTTTTCTCTTTTGTTGTCACTCTCTCTTATTAAGAACTTGTGTTTCTCTCAAAACAAGAACCCTTCTTGTCTTGTTTTTATGAAGCTCAAAATGAATCAACTCAAAGATATATATATATCAAAGAAAACTCTTTGTATCCTTCTTAAGTATACAGGACAGAGAGAGAGCTAGGGTGGTGATAATTATTAAGAAAAATAATAGTACTATGGTGGGTGGTATATAGAGGCATAGAATAGGAGCTTGTATTCCACATTGCTTTTAATGCAATGTAGAAAAAACCACAACAAAAAACTGCACTAGTTGAAAAGCAAGAAGACTTGCTTGCCGTTCATCCCAATTTTTGATCATTGATGACAATAATTTAACCCACCCCTTATTAACTATTGAACAACAATAATACCCATCTCTTTTATTGACTATTGACAACAATAATGTAAAGAAATCTTTTGGGTGGTGCAACTTTCACCATCGGCACCCTATATATATTAAACAATCAAATTGTAATATATATAATAAAATAATCAAGCTATTATATTAAATATATGATTAAATAATCAAAATATTATTTAATATATATAATTAAATAATCAAACATTATTTAATCAATAAAACAATACATAAACTTCTTTATGTATAAATGATTAATTCCAAATTAATCACTAAGCCTCAATATACCTTAATGTTCAATACAGTGTTATAGAGATGGTATGGGGACACATGGACCTATAGTTTCAAGCTCCAATAAATCTTCAATATTTAATTAAACTCTTTAATTAAATATTATATTTATTAATTCCAGATTTATTCCACTAAAAAACTGGAACTGCACTCTTGTCATTATAGAATTAATTACTCGAATAGGAATCGAACAGTCCATTGATATAATCATTACATATAGATCAATCCTCCATAAACAGTTCGTAATATGAGCTAGGTTCAAATCCGTTGACCTCTCTATTATGTCTTTATCCTTGAGTGCCCATGATTCTCTAATGAACAACTATTTATGATCTTATCATAAATTGAGCGCTCTATTGTTCAAGACCCGAATCATTTACTCAAGAGAACTGTTTGTCTGCTTCAATTAAGAAGGAATGGATTCCTTCTTGTATATTATCATTTCCAGCTAAGTATATCATTATGTCTCCAAGATACAAGTTTTTAGGTTTGGCAATTAGAGCAAACCATACCGAGTAAGTCGAAAGACACAACTCTATAAGTAGGAGTCTGTTAAATACTCAGGATTAAGATCGTTCCATATATGACCATTTGATTGATAAAAAAGAATACTTTATTTCAAGACGGAGATTATTAAAGATTCCAATTTATCGTGTCCACGTCTTGTATAATCTTATTATACAAAGTACCTTCATTCTAATATCACCACATCAACAGTTTGGATAAAACTGTTCCATTCTTAATGGGAATGAACCGTACTAGTAATTTTAATTAATTAAAGATCTCAACTTTAATTATCAATTACAAACAATTAAGATTATTATATTAAACATATTCCTCATGTATATAACGACTTATACACTATGTTTAATATTACATTTAATAATCATGGAATTTTATGTTATTAATACACTATTAATAACATTAAATGTACACAAATATATAATAGAATGTCAATCTAATTATTAATTCAGCAAAAGATTAACAACACATGTTCTTAGGGCATTATCCCCAACACATAGATGTCGTAGAGCCATCTACTTCAGGTCGTTCGTTAGGCATTCTATCTGATAGTCCAGCAAGCATGCTTACAGATGGCGACATGGATCGTTTATAGACAATTTATGGTATTCCTACGTCTATCGAATTGCGTGCTCCAAAGGAACATGAACGGGCAGACTGGGATATACCTGGGTGGACGTGTTTTTATGAGTATATCCTCCATCTGGGATTTAGATTCCTAGTACCTTCTTTGGCTCAACGTATGCTGTTGTATTACGACATTGCTTCTGGCCAGTTGATGCCAAATAGTTAAAGGATACTGTTGAGTTTAACTGTTCTCCGTGAGAGAAATCAGTTGAGGTTTGGATTGGGGTGTCTCCTACATAACTATTATTTACAGGAGCACGTAAGTGATAAAGGTCATTATATGCTGATACCTAGGTCTAAAGACCATCAGCTTATCGCTGACCTTACGACAAATGACTGACATTGGAAGGATACCTTCTTTTTCGCTAAGGGTCCTCCGATCGACGGTCCTTGGGGGAGGTCGTAGTTTCGCTACCGGCATTTTTGGAACCAATATGGTGAGTATTTACTGCCACTGTCATTTAGAGAATTTTTCTTTTAAAATTACCCTTAGTACTGATGAGTAACTGTTTATGTGGAAATAAAAGGTGCAGAGAGTAAGCTGTCGTACGACGAGGCACCTGAGCATACTGAAAGTATACTAAATATTCCTACTAAAGATAGGAGTTCTAAAGTGTTACTTACCAAAGGTAAACTTAGGCCTAGTAGCTTATGGCGCTGGTCGACATTGAATGCCTCGCAAGCACCATATCCTCACGTGAAGGATTTTGTGTCGTATGTTTGGACTAGAATGAGTCTTGAAATTCTTCAATGTGATATGAAATTTCTATCGCCTATATCTGACATTAAATGACGTTTCGCAGTGATGTCGATATTGAGTGCGAAGATCAATATGCCCGACTCTGCTGAAGCCTTGAGGCTTTACAGGGAAAGCATTAGTAAAAGGCAGGCAGTAGCAAAGAGGAAGTTGGCCAGTGAGAAGTCGAAGAAGGAATCAGATGCACCGAAACATGTTTTCCTTTCTTCGCCCGAGTCGAGTCCTTTAAGGAAAAAGAAGAAAAAGGATTCTACTGTCGACACTGAGAAGAATGTCGGATCCGACTTAAAGGGGAAGTCAGTTGCCGCTGCTTCAACCCCTAATTCGTCGATGGTACTTATTCCTTCGAAAGTGTCATCGTTCAAGGAGTCGAGTGGCTTTCTTTAGAGGTCAAGCGACCTCCTTCTTTCTGCTGATGAAGAATATATGAAGGGTAGGAAGACAAATGAGGTGTTTGATACGGGTATTCTCTCGACGTTCTAGGTAAGTTTGTTTATCTCCCAAGTTTCCTTTTGATTACTTATGAGTATTATTGATATGACATTTATTTTGCAGGCTCTACAAGTGCAATTGCATCTACGTGATAGGTACAAAATTATAAATGAGAGGTGCGCGAAGCTTTGAAAGGCCAACGATACTATTAGGGCAAACAACACTAGGCTTGACAAAGCTGTGAAGGAAATAGAGCAAAAAAACTTAGATTTGGAGGAGGAGATGAAGGGGTTGAAAGAGGAGAGAGATCGACACCGCGATGAGTCGATAAGGGCTAATGGGGTTATTGCAGAGCAGGAGTAACTTGTCGCGGGTTTGAAGAAGCAGCTCTTATCGATGGCGGTCGAGGCTATGTGTAAAGCCAGGGCAGAGCTTTTCAAGCAGTACTTGTCTAGAGAGCATGTCAAGTGGGACCATGTCGAGATGCAAGCGGAGATCGACACTTATGATGAGATGGAACGTCTCAGACTTGAGGGGTCCCCATCTAGAGAGGCAGCGGATGAAAAGGTAGATGTAGAGGAGGATATTGATAGGAACCTCGACAACATTGGGGATCCTAATGTCTCCTTTGATGACACAACCCAAAATTGATCTTGTTCATAACTTATGTCTTTCATTTTTCTATTTTTGTCGAATGGGTGTACTATCTATAACTTCCTATGTCGACTTCTTTTTTTTTTTTTTTTTTGTAATTTCAAATGATTTGGTTGAATCAACCTTTATATATTTCTGCTTTGATCATATGTCTATGCTTATATATTTTTTAAGTGACTACATTTATGCATGGGAAGTTCAGTTGATTGATATAATTGTGGGAACGACTCGACCATCGTATAATGGGGTTCACACAATTTTGATTCATAATTAATCGCATGAGACAAACCTGTAAACTTGTGCACAAACGTGATTCGATCGACATGATATTTTAATATTGAAAATCGCATACATGCGTAATTGAGTCGACACAACATTTTATTAACATTGAAAGTTGCGTACATGTGTAATTGGTTCGACACAACCTTATTTACATAGGAAAACCGCGTACATGCGTTATTGGGTCACCACGACCTTATTTACATAGGAAAACCGCGTACATGCGTTATTGGGTCGACATTTGTCCCTAGTACCATTCCCCCCACTCCCTATATACGATGTCAATATAGGGAGTTGTGTTGATTCTAATTTTGATCATTTGTAATTCTTTGAATGTAGGATGTCATGTCGTTCCTGTAATAGCAAATTATTGCTTGTCGACGTCGACAACTTATGTAAAGCAAGATGTGAGTTTTTGTTTTTTGTGAGCTCAATTTTGCACTTAGTTGCACTAAGTTTTCATCATCGCTCCTTGTGTGTCGAGTCTTCAGTATTGAATGTTGATGAAATGAATAAATAATAGTGTAATGAAAAATATTGAAAAATAGATAAGTTCAGAAATGGTACTATTTTATATGTAAGGCGTTCCAGCTGTTTTGTATCTCTCGACCGTCGAGTCCTCGTAACTTATACGCCCCTCGCCCTTTTATATCGGTTATTTGGTAGGGGCCTTCCCATGTCGGACCCAACTTTCCCGCTCCTTCTTCCCTGGTGTTTTGGAAGACTCGTCGTAGTACCCAGTCATTGATCTTGAACACTCTCGTCCTTACTTTTCTGTTATAATGTCGTGCAACTTGTTGCTGGTATGACTGTATCCGTAGAGAGGCACGGTCTCGACGCTCGTCAAGGTGATCTAATTCGAAAGCAAGCTCCAAATTGTTTTGCTCTTCATTAGGGTTTTAAATTCAAGCCATCGCAAGTCGTGTCTCTATTGGGATCACTGCCTTGGAGCCGTAGACAAGCGAGACAAGAGTTTCTCCCGTCAATCGACAAGGAGTAGTTCTGTAGGACCATAGTATCTCCGAGAGTTTTTCTACCCATTCACCTTTTTATGCCTTTAAAAGTTTCTTCAGTGTGTTGACGACAGTTTTGTTTGTCGACTCCACTTGCCAATTGGCTTGAGGATAGCGCGGTGTTGAGAAGCTTAGTTTTATCCCATACTTATCACAGAAGTTCTTGAAGTCATATAAAATGAATTGGGATCCATTGTCGGTCACTATTTCCCAAGGTACTCTGAACCTGCATGTTATATTTTTCCAAATGAAGTTGAGTACCTCTATGTCGTGTACTTGTTGGAATGCTTTGGTTTCGACCCATTTGGTGAAGTAGTCTATTAATACTAACATGTAGACGACACTGCTAGGGGCCGTAAGAAGTTTACCTACAATGTCCATTCCCCATTTCATAAAAGGCCAAGGAGCCAAAATTGAATTTAGCATACTTGTGGGGAGGTGCGACACTAGTGCAAACCTTTAACATTTGTCGCAAGTCTTCACATGATTTTGGGAGTCAGATTGCATTGTCGGCTAATAGTATTCAGCTGTGATGGCTCTGTTCGACAAACTTTGAGCGCTAAAATGATTTCCACATTCCTCGTAATGAATAATTTTGAGGACGTCGTACGCCTCTCGTGGAGTTACGCATCTCAAGTAAGGTCCTGTAAATGATTTTTCATAGAACTTACCGTATAAAATGCAGAATTTCACAGTTTTTGCTTTGATCTTCCTTGCTTCGGACCTGTCCTCTGGTAGGATGTCGGCTTGAAGGTAATTTTGTATGGGATCCATCCAGCTTGTTCCTTGGTCGACTAGTGCAACTAATTTGGCCTCTTGAATTGTCGGCAACATAAGGTGTACGATAGGTATAGACTTCGAACCATTGATCACTGTCGACCCAAGGCTTGCCAACGCATTCTCTCGGGCATTTTCTGATCTTGGTATTTATTGGATAGTAAACTCGTCGAAGGTCGACTGTAGTTGTTTGGCTTTCGCCAAGTACACTGTCATCCTTTGGTCTCTTGCTTCATACAATCCATTCATCTGTCGAAAGACGAGTTGCGAGTCGCTCTAGACTTGAATATTCTTTATGTTCAAGCTTTTTGCAAGGTCGAGCTCGGCAATTAGCGCTTTGTATTCGGCTTCATTGTTTGTCGCACGAAATTCGCAATACATCGATTGCTCTAACGTGTCTCCCTGTGGGGATTTGAGCACTAGTCTAGCCCGCTTCCTTTGATGTTGCTAGAACCATCAACTGACACAGTCCATTTCCCGATCGTAGGACTTTCTGTGAGGGCTACTAGTTCCTGTTTAGCTTACACATTCTGATAAGGGGTAAAGTCTGTAATAAAGTCGGCTAATACCTGTGATTTCATTACCATTCACGGGTGGAAGCTGATGTCGTATTCACTAAGCTCAGCATCCCATTTCATCAGTCAACCTGAAAGTTCAGGTTTATGAAGAATATTTTTAAGTGGATATGTAGTTAATACCTTAATGGAGTGGCATTGGAAATATGGTCTCAGCTTGCGTGCTGCTACGACAAGAGCTAACGCCAGCTTTTCCAGTTGATTGTATCTAGTCTCTGTGTCGAGTAGAGCTTTACTTATATAATATACTGGATGTTGTACGTCATCTTCTTCTCTGATCAGTACGGCACTTACGGCCGTGTCGGATAAGGGGTAAAGTCTACAATAAAGTCGGCTAATACCTGTGATTTCATTACCGTTCGCGGGTGAAAGCTGATGTCGTATTCGCTAAGCTCAACATCCCATTTCATCAGTCAACCTAAAAGTTCAGGTTTATGAAGAATATTTTTAAGTGGATATGTAGTTAACACCTTAATGGAGTGGCATTGGAAATATGGTCTCAGCTTGCGTGCTGCTACGACAAGAGCTAACGCTAGCTTTTCCAGTTGATTGTATCTAGTCTATGTGTCGAATAGAGCTTTACTTATGTAATATACTGGATGTTGTACGTCATCTTCTTCTCTGATCAGTACGGCACTTACGGCCGTGTCGGATACTGCTAGATTTAAGAGTAACATCTCGTCGTCTTTTGGCTTCGACAGCAACGGAGGTAAGGCCAAATATGTTTTCAAATCTTGTAAGGCCTTCTCACAGTCGTCGTTCCATTCAAATGTCTTGTTCTTTTTCAATGTGCTGAAGAAAGGGTGGCAGTGTTCAGACGACTTGGAGATGAATCTATTCAGGGCTGTTATGCGACCTGTGAGTTTTTGCACGTCTTTGACGCATCTAGGCCATTTGATTCCTTGTATCGATCGAATTTGGTCCGGGTTGGCTTCGACACCTCTTTGGGTGACCAAGTAACCTAAAAATTTCCTTGAAGACACACAAAAGGAGCATTTAGTTAGGTTTAGTTTCATACCGTATTGGTCGAGTATGTTGAACGATTGTCTCAAGTGCTCGATGTGTTATTGAGCGATCAGGGATTTGACCAGCATGTTGTCGATGTAGACCTCTATTGTTGAGCCAAATATTTTAGCAAACATCTTGTTGACTAGCCGCTAGTAGGTTGCACCTGTATTTTTTAAACCGAAAGGCATAACCGTAGAGCAAAAAATACCTCACTCCGTGATGAAGGCGGTTTTTTCCTGGTTGTCAAGGTGCATTAGGATTTGGTTGTAGCCAGAGTAAGCATCCATGAAGCTGAGTAGTTCATGTCTTGCTCTGGTGTCAACCAACATGTCGATGTGGGGAAGTGGGAATGAATCCTTGGGACACACCTTATTGAGGTCTGTGAAGTTTATATAGACTCGCCACTTACCCTTTTTCTTCTTCACTACAACGACATTTGCCAACCAGTCAGGGTACTTCACTTTTTTCACCGAACCGATGTCGAACAACTTCTGGATCTCTTCGTTGATCACTTTATTCTTTTCTGGAGTGAATTTCCTTCATTTTTGTTTCACGGGTTGGTGATCTGGGTTTACCTGTAATCGATGTACTATTACCTCTAGGTCGATACCGACCATGTCCGAATGTGACCAAGCAAAACTACTCTGTCGTTCTTTCAGGAATTCAATTAACTGCTCGCAGATATCTTTAGGTAGTCTGGATCAGATCTAGACTTTGTGCTATGGCTGCTCGGGATCGATCGACACCTTGTCAAGTTCCTCCATTTTCGGCTTGTTTGGGCTCGACTCGACTTTGGACTCTGTAATTGCTATAATTCCTCTTTCTTTTTCTCCATGGCCTTTTGATAGCATTCCCTGGCTGCTCTTTGTTCCCCTTTTATTTCTCATACTCCCCATCTGGTTGGGAATTTAATCATTTTGTGGTAGGTCGACGGGATCGCCTTCATCTCATGTATCCAGGGTCTGTCTAAGATCGCGTTGTATGGAGATTGACAGTCGAGCACCAGGAAATTGATGTAGAGGTTAACTCCTTCGGTGTAGACCGGTAGTACAATTTCACCTAAGGTACTCTTTTGTTCTCCACTGAATCCTGTCAACATGGTCGTCCGACGGTTGAGTTAGGATTCGTCGACCTACATTTCTCTTAGGCACTGTTAAACAATATATTACATGAACTACCATTATCAATTAAAATACGTTTTGTTAGGCAGTTAGCAATATGTAATGGAATAACAAGTGCATCATGGTGAGGAGAAAATAAATCTGATTTACCTGTAAACTTGAAGGTGATAGTCTCGTCGACCTTCGACACTTGTCGTGTGTGCCTCTTTGCTACAGAGTAGCTTATGACATTGACTTCAGATCCTCCCGCGATGTAATTGATCACTCTATCTTGTCGAGGTGGATCTAGTAAACTATCCTTTGTGCTGGTTTGCCTCTTGTCATCGCATCGGGTGAGGGTTTTTTTCCCCTTGTCCGTCAAGAATTCTTACAGATATCCCTGCTTTAGAAGTTCTGCAACTTCTAGTTTGAGGGCGATGCAATCTTCCGTTCAATGGCTGTGATCCCCATGGAACTTGCATCGAAGCCTTGCATCCCAATGTTCTAGGGGTGCATTCATTTTTCGTGGCCACTTGATTGTTTTTCCCATTTCTTTCATCACCACTACGAGGTCGATCAGTTCGATGCTTAGATTGTACTTTGGTACTTGGATATATGGTCGACTCGACCTTGGGTGATCACACCCACACGATCGCCTGTCGCTTGAGCCTTCACGTCATGATTGAGTGTTCTATCTGTCGTTAGTCGAGTAAGGTTCTGATCTTCTGTCGACTCGATCATTTCTTCGATTCGCATAATTGTTGACCTTCCCTACGAAATTGGCTTCGTCTTACTCCCATTTGATCTAGGCCCATGCTTTTGCCAGTACATCTTCTATTGTCCTGCATGGATATTTAGTGAGTTCTTTATAAAGGTCGAAATCGAACCCGAGGCCTTTTCTAAAGGTGTAGATGACGATCGCTTGGTTGCAATGTGGGATCTGCACTTTCTCTCTATTGAAGCATCCAACATAAGTCCTCAAGTTTTCGCCATGTCTTTGCGTTATGGTATACAGGTCATCTAACTTCTTTTCTAGTTTGTGACTGCTCGTAAACTGCTCCACGAATGTATCTGTGAGTTGCGCAAAAGAGGTAATGGAATTGTTAGGCAAATTTGTGTACCATTGTAATGTTGGGCCACCAAGGTTGGACCCGAAGGCTTTGCACATGCACGCTTCTCTTAGGTCGTGCGGGATTGCTGCAGTGAACAACCTTTGTTTGTATTATGCTATGTGGTCGTTTGGATTTGTTGTGCCTTCATTCTGTTTCATGTTTAGGAAGCTGAACTTTCTGGGCATCTCGACGAGGGCAATTGCGTCAACGAAGGGTGAGTTTGCGAAACTATTTGCCGTGCTCTTCTTTATTGAAGCTGGGACTCCTGGAATCCTTTGGATAAGAGCTTCCATCTCTATGAACCTCCATGAAAGTTCTGGATTAGCAAATAAATGTAGATTAGATCTAGGTTTTACCAATCCCAGTGTCGACTATAGTGACACGGGCGTCCTCAAGGCGTTTTTAGGTTGTAGATCAATGGTCGGGTCCTACCCATTCGGCATTTCATTCCGGATCGGCAAGTTGTTGAGGTCGATTTCGACTCGAGCTATCTGGGGCGTTCGTTGATTCTACTAGTCGTTGGGGTTCATGTCTGGTCTCATAGGATCAACCGGTGCGATCGGAGCTGTTCTATCGACTTCCTGTTCTCCGTTCGGAGCTTGGTTTGGACGCTTTAATGTCGCTTGTTCAGATGCTACTCCATCGATTAAGGCTCGTAGCTCACCATTCGTCGCTCAGATTACGACATTTTCTGCTTCGAGCGCCCGTAATTTCTCTGCATTTGTAGTCATCTGGGCAGTCAATGCAGCGATCTGCTTTTCGACAATTAGGAAACTTCCATCTCCAGACATGTTGGTAAATTGTTCAATTGGTTCGACTAGCTCATTTGTAAAGTTGCAATAGGCCCCACGGTGGGCGCCAAACTGTAGAGGGTCGAACTACGAATTATGTGGATTGGATCGGATTTTAGTTAGGCCCAAGGCAACTTGGTTGAACCTGTCGAATATGGGATGGCATCTCCTTAATGAACCTACAAGATAGTTAGTCTAACGACCTATAGTGGTTGTCTTCTTTGCCGAACCTACAAAAGAAGTGATAGAAAAGCAAAGATAATGAAAAGATGATAAAGGGGTTTAGATTCTTAGCCTTAGGTGTGCTTGGGCTGAGCAATTGTATGTAAGAATCATGATTGTGAATCAAATCGAATTCCAGTGGCCGGAGTCAAGATGATTAGAGCTTCAAGAAGGTTGTATGCTTTTTCTTTTGTCAAGAATTTCAGAGAGAGTTCACTGTGATTGAACTTTGTTATTTATAGGCCAAGTACTTTCTCCAACGTTTACAAACTGTAGGTTTGATTGTGGGAGGATTTTTGGGAGAGATTTACTCTCATTCAAATCTAGTGGTTACAACCGTTTATCAACAAGTGGTAACTGAAGTTGGACTGAGTCAATCAGCCAACTTTCAGCTAATCGAAGCTTCGGGTCAACCCGCTTTATGTGGGCTTGGACAGGATCCAACAGAAATGTTTGGGCCTTAAACGTTGGGCCTATGGGCCAGCTTTGGCTACCTTAAGCATCACAACTCACAAGACAATATTTTGTAGAGTTATCTAAAATATTTATTGTGATATATTTTTTTGAAATATCTTTCAAGATTCGTTTCTCTATTTAAATAACATAAAATTTACTATTAAAGATATTAGTTACATTTTTCTCATGTGAAGTATAAAAAATTTAGATATTTTTTTTCATCGCATTAGGGGATAGACAGAGCGAGTATGGATATCATTATATCAATTTGATGATTCCCGAATTTTGTCTACTTACTTAGATACAGGGATGGATATTTGGGTCCATCCCCAATTCGCTCAATTGCCTTCCCTACCCGTATATCTACTTCCACAACATGTTAGGCCATGAACTATTATTTTCATATAGTAGAAACTTATTTTAAAATTTATTAAATAATGTGATTAGAAATATAAAATAAATGGTGTTAATTTTATAAGGGTTTGAGTTCTAGCTTTATCCATTAAATAGTAAAGTGTGAGGAGACACTATGTAATAGTATTGGATGATCTCATCAAGTTCTTACGGATCCAACTCAAATGGTGTCAGATTTTTTATTTGAATAAAAAATGTACAATTTTATTAGGTTAAGTTAAATCGACTTAAAATTTTGACTTAAATTTGTGATCTTTATATTAATTTGCTCTTAATTCAATAGTGGAGAAGAAAAGTTTAATAACCATTTAATTTAAATAAATAATTGGGTTAATGTAAAAGTTAAGCACTTTTAATAAAAAAAATTAAAGGGGAAATTATACAAACATCCCCTAAATTTATGCAATATTGCACGCAATTACAACTTTTACTATAATTGTATAAACGTCCTCTGAACTTAGTTGATTAACGGTTTGACTAACCGTAGACTTAATGGGTTTAGGGTTAATCCGTCTTTTTACACAAAAAAAAAAAAATTAAAACAATTATGAAACAACCCCAAACTTTTTTATAATTACCAATCTACTAAAATAAATTATGAAATTGACCCAAAGTGTTTGAAAATTAAAATGTTTTTTTGGAGAGATCTGAGATCCCATGGAGGAGATTTGCAGATCTCTCCTCCCATCGTTAAGCTAGTTCATGTTAGAAGGAAAAACACTAATACCACCATCAATCTTCTAACTGTTAAACACAAAATTGGATTCTAACTGCATATTAAAAAAAGCACAAATTTTGTTAACAAAAACCATAAACAAAGAAACATAAAAATAAAATAATAAAATAAAAAAAATAAAAATAAAAAAGGAACCCGATACACAAAACATCACCATATTCCATGAACCGAAACAAATTACAACAAAAATAAAATAAAAATAAACCCATCATAACAATGAAGAAAACTCCAAAAGTATAATCAGCTAAAGCAACACAAAATATGTTAACTTTTCAGTTTATATTTCCTTCCCCATGAAATTAAATGCACAATTAAATGCAGAATTAATAGAAGGGTTGGGGCAAGCCATAGGTTGCCGGTGAGCCTTCTTTATATTTATCTCTAAAGAAATGAGCCTTCACTGGGGAAAACTTGCCTTTGATATAAAGGGAGATGAGGAAATGAGTGACACATAAAAGCGACATAGCTACAGAAGGGTTCCAAACCTCCGATGTATACTTTTTTTTTTTTTTTTTTTTTTTTTCCGCCTCTATCTCTTGTTGGTGCTTTGAAATTATTCCCACGTAGACATGATTTGAGGAAAAGATCGATATTTGGAAGAAACGAAATAAACATAATCCACAGAGTCGATTGATGCATCTATACTATTGAGTTGAGAGAAAGAGAAGATTTATTTGTGCTAACCTATATAGATCTTGTGACATATGTAATCAATGGTTGAGATTTATTTGTTTTATTTATTTAATTCCATTATCTTTAAATGCAGAATATTATCTTTAAGTGTTTTAGGTCAATAAAAAGTTCAGCACATCAGACGAACCAAATCCCCTCTTTTTTTCCTCTTCTATTTCTCTATCTTTATTCTTTCATAGTCCATTAATGGAGGCAACAAAAACCAACTCTCAAAAGGATCCAAATAACTATTCCGTTCACACACCAAAATATTCTAGTGTCTAAGACAAAGCATTACTCTCCCACCACCATCCCAATCTCTATCTGTTACACAATTCGCTTTCTTTCTCCTCTATTCCACCACCACCACATCTTAGAAACCCCATTTATGATCAACACCAGTAGTGGCTGCTGTATCCCTTTTACATCGTACACACCTCTCAGCTCCCACAAGCTTCCACCTCATTGCATCACATTTCAAAAATAAAATTGAAGGAGGAGATTGCGATCAAACGAGATCTACAACAAATCTTCTTCATTTTTTTTCTTTTAAAAATTTTAATTAATAGATTTTTAAATTATTATTTCAAAAATAATAATATTTAAAATAATTAAATCATGGGCAATTTGGACATTTCACAATTAAGGTTAGTCAAATGTCAAATTTAATGGTGGTCAACGATTTTCAAGGGATGTTTGTGCAATTATGGTAAAAGTAAGGATGAGTGCAATATCACCTAAAGTCAGGGATTATTGTGTAATTTACCTAATTTTAAATTGATAAAAAAAAAAAAATAAATAAATAAATAAATAAATAAAAAACAGAAAATGAAAAAGAAAAGCTTAATGGAAATGGACGTTGAGGTGAGTCATCATACAGTCATACAGAGAAAAGCAATTACAGTTATCATAAATTACATTTACGAGTCAAACACCACTACCTCCGTATATATAGTCACACACGAACAATCTCCTTGATTTTTTTTTTTTTTTTTTTCTCTCTCGTGAAACTTCACATTTTCTTTTTATTAATAATTTTTTTCTTCAAATCATTCCTCTGAATTTCTCGTCTCCAATTCGAATTGGAATCCTATTCAATCAGGTACTTTTGTTTTTGTTTGATGAATTGACGGCTAATAATTGGTGAAGCTAATGATTCTTATTCTCTGTAAAGTTTTTATTTTTACGGGCTCATCCTGTGTATGTGATTTGTTCGGTATATATTCGGTTTCGTAATTAGTATATTTAAAAAATTTTAATTTTACCGCTTTTTTTTTTTTTGTTTTGTTTCAGGGAGTCCTGTAGAATTGAAGCGAGAAATTTGGTTGATTTTGAAGATGAGGAGGATTGTTGTGGGATCTGTTTGGCGACTTCGATCGGCTTTTCGACATCGAAACTATAATCAATGGCGTGGGTTTGTGAGAAGACCCAAGTGTTTGGTGGATAACAACCATGGTTGTGATTATTATAGAATCCCTGTTAATGGCGAAATTGATAGATTTGTTTGTTCTTCGCTTACGGTTTCGAGAGCTCTGTCAACGGACGCTGCTGCTAAAGTTACCATTGGAGGTTTATCTTTTTTGTTATTACTTTCTATCCTTTTTTGTTAAGTTCTTCATGGTGTAAGATGTTGAAAACTTGAAATTGAGTTTCTCAATTTTGCTGGGTTGTTTTCCGTTTACAGATGTCAAAAGAGCAGGGCCTTTAGTGGAGTATGAACGGAGAATTGCAGCGGGTGAGCTTTTGGATGGCGATGCCTGCCAGGTATATAAAATTTTTTAACTTGGTTATTTTATTTATTTATTTATTTATTTTTTTTTTGAGGAAATGAAAGTTGATTGCATGAGAATGTGAATGTTTAATTGTGAGTGTAACCAAAGAAAGCATTGATGAGAAGTTGATGCATGCCAATATACCATTGAGTTGAGCTTCTCATTCAATGAACTGATCATGTACATACTTTTTGGTTGATGTAAAATTGTGTATGGTTTAGTCTGTGAGTACTTGAATTTGTTTAACCAGAAATGTTTGGGAATTTTCCTCTCATTTACTAGATGGTCTGTTTTAAAAATTGGCATGCACTTTGGAATTTGCACTGGGTATTAGATTATTTATTTGGGTTGAAGGGGCTTGGCGGTAAGATAGATAGGAGCTTAGTGGACTGCGCACTTGGTTGTTTAATGAGATTACTAGGCCGGGCTTGTTGAAAAGTGTCCTGACAGTGATTTTTGCAGCTAGGAACCTTAAGGGAGCTTCAGAGATTATATGATGAAATTGTTGAAAAAGCTGATGCCTGCCAGTTAGATCGCTATGCATCTTCTCAGAAAAGTACGAGGTGATTATTCCAGTTTTCTCTTATCATTTTTAGATTTTAATTACTGAGTTAATTTCTAATATGGAAGGATCACTCCTTGTTCATTGTATCTAGCTTTACTTTGAATTTGAATTCTAAAGTATTTATGCAGCTTTTCACGTATCCATATTTTTCTTAAGGAATAGGTGGTTCTGGTCTCGGTTCATACCACAATCTTCATATGCACCTGTCAAAGGATTATATCTTTATGGAGGAGTGGGCACTGGGAAAACAATGTTGATGGACCTGTTCTTTGATCAGTTGTAAGTTACATGTGCATTAAGTTTTGATACTTTTCAATTCAGAATAACTGAGAAACAATTTCTATAAACTTCAAATATGTATTTGTTGTGTTGAAAGATTTTATGAAATGTAATATATTGTCATAGTGATAATCTGATCAATATTATCTTTGGCTCACCTTATAGTCCATATTTATTTCCTCAGGCCCAGTGATTGGAGGAAGAAGAGGATCCATTTTCATGACTTCATGTTGAATGTACATAGCCGCTTGCAAGTAAGAATCCGGACAAGTATCTGTTTATGAAGATATTTGTTTGTGTGTGTGTGTTTTTTTTTTTAAATATAAATATGGAACTTTATTTTCAAGAAAAAATATGTTCCTTAGGCTGAGCTAGACTCTGTGTTTCTTAATGCATAGCATTAATTTTATAGCTGCTTGGACAATAATCACCTTCTCAGGCAGATATAATATCTTTGAACTATCTTTCATTTTCGTAGTTAACTATCGAGACTTTTTAATTACTCAATCTTCTTTACTATCTGATCTAATGGTTAAGAAATCTTATTCTCTTAGTTGGGACACAGAAAATCAATAAGGATTTTGGATAAAAATTAATCTTTTATTGAATAGGTTTTGCCGTCTTGCTGATTTTACACAGTGCTTGATCATAGCAGATACTGAAGTGCATTAATGTGGAATGTTGAATTTCTGCAGAAGCACAAAGGTGTGGCAGATCCACTTGAAGTCGTTGCTGGAGAGATATCTGATGAGTCGATTTTATTATGTTTAGACGAGTTTATGGTATGCTATTATGATATCAAAAATTAAAGTTATAGCATCATGTGCTATAGTACTAGAGTTTGTATTAACTTTTTCTTTATGTTCCTTCATAGGTGACTGATGTTGCTGATGCGTTGATACTGAACCGTCTTTTTGGGCATCTATTCAGCAATGGTGTCGTAAGTGATATATAGTCTTTGATGTAAATTTAGTGTTCTCACTAAATATCAGTATGATACTATTGATTGAAGCTGGAAACTGACATGGCATTTTATTTGCACATCTTGGGAGGCAAGTGTAGATACTTGTTGCCACTTCAAACCGTGCTCCTGATAATCTCTACGAAGGTGGATTGCAGAGAGATCTATTTTTACCCTTCATTTCCACTTTAAAGGTCTGTATCGGACATTAAATTGTGTAAATTTATTTTACTGTAAATGTGGTTGAACACAATGAGTGTCACAATACTATGATTTACAATACTGTATGTGCTTATTAAATTTGTGAAACTTGCTGTAGGAAAGATGTATCGCGCATCAAATTGGCTCAGCAGTAGACTATAGGAAATTGACTTCGGTATGATATCAATTCTCTCTGTCAAAGATTTGGAACGATTTCATTTCTGCTTTTCAATCCGATGATTCCTTTTGTTATGTTACAGTTTTTTTATTGCTGTGTTTGTCTGTTGGACTGCAGGCTGAGCAAGGTTTCTACTTCATTGGCAAAGGTTTGTCAGGCCTTCTTAAGCAAAAATTTCAGGAACTGATTGGTGATCACAAAGCTGGTCCACAGGAGGTGGAAGTAGTAATGGGAAGGACGTTGCAGGTACATGCTAGCATCTAGCCATCTAACGTGGCACAAAATGTGCACAGCACTTAGATTATTTTTCAAGCCTTGTTCTTAATTTTGATGCGGTCAGGTTCCACTGGGTGCTAATGGATGTGCATATTTTAAATTTGAGGAACTATGTGAGAGACCTCTCGGTGCTGCAGATTACTTTGGATTGTTCAGTAAGTCATGTATATCTTTGTGGATCTTGATGTTTATATTAGGATTGAATTACAAATATTATTAGTTGGATATTTCTGTGTCTATTTGTTGATAACAGATAGGATAAATGGATAATAATTACTTGATAGCCTGTTAGCCCAAGGTCTATAAAACTGATAGTATCTTTGGGATAACACGAGCAATATTTTATACATGATGTGACTAGACAAATTTCCTCCTGCACAATTGCAATAAAATTGAAATTTTCTTCTTACTTTAATTTTATTCTTTTAAAAACTGCCAAAAGTTGGCTTAGAATGTCTCCTAGGTGGAGCTGTTCTAAAGATGGGCTTCTTACATTCTTGTGTGCTAAATGTAACAAGTGTCTCCTTCAATGCAATATCTTATAATATAATGCAATGTCCATTTTTTTTTTTTTTTTTGTATGTTTTTATACAGATCTGATTCTTTTTTCCCCCTTACAGAGAGATTTCATACGCTAGCACTGGAAGGTGTCCCGATACTTGGACTCGACAATCGAACATCGGCATATCGATTTGTCACTTTAGTTGACGTATGTTCCTTTTCTTATTTATACATAACTTTTTAAGATGACATTACCGCTGATGCACATTGCCTGAAAATGCTAATCATCGTGTCTAAAGATAACATTCTAGTTGCATGTCCTTATCCATTATACAGGTTAGGAAGGGCTTTATTTGTGCATTGCTCTAGCAATTTTAATGAAAGCCTTCTCATAGAATGCTCATTCCTCACACTTTTCTACCTCATATGAAGGGACATAGGCTGAATGTGAAATACGATAATTAGTTCAATTGACTACTACCTCTGCCAAGATGAAAAATTAGGAATATTCTCGATTTTCGTGTTCATGAAAATTTAAAATAGAAGTATAGCATTTTTACAGTTTACTCTGGTGGTTACAGGTAATGTATGAGAACAGAGCTCGACTGTTGTGTTCAGCTGAGGGTAGTCCTCTAGAACTTTTTAAGAGGATAGTAACAATTTCTGAGGCCCAGCATGAGGCACCGAGGACCTCCTCTAGGTCTAGGAGAAATGACGATTTAGATCTTTGTGTGGACAACGAATTGGGATTTGCAAAAGACCGCACCATTAGCAGGTATCACACAATGTAAAATGATTCTGCATCGGAACTCTTTTTCCTTTAACCAGTCTTGTTGCCTTCAACTGCATGCAGATTTGTCCTTCTGAGTTAGCCACACCTGTAAATTGTGGTTGCGATCCATGTTTAAAGTAAATGAGTTCTTAACTCTGATTTTTTTTAGGATTGAAGCACAAAATTTTGGTTGGATTTGAAATTGTTATGGTGTTCATTATACCTTTGGGCCATCCTAAAAGTTTGAGCTGTAAGTATTGTCCAATCTTAGATAGGTTTACGAAACTTGTGTATAGGTTTCTCATGGTTAATACGGGTTAGCCTCATAAATAAAACTCGCAAATATACCAGTCCTCAAGGATACATCGTTTTGTATTTGGTAGATTTTCCCACTCCTAAAGTTAATAAAATTTTCATTTTCTTTTTGGTCAATGACTTACTTTAATGTGATGAACACAGTAGTGCATGATTAACACTAATAATGGTTAATTTGTTGGTCGTCTTTGATAATCAATCAAACCCACATTCCGTGATTTTTCCTATTTCCTGATATTTGAGAATAATCAATTCTGATGCCGTTGTCCTTTTCTATTGTAACGGCTGATTGATGCAGATTAACGGAGATGAACAGTAAAGAATACTTAGAGCAGCACGTGGCCGCGATAGCGCAGAAGCCACAGTTGCATCAAGTTGGCAATGCAGATGCATTATAATTTTATAAGCGCTTGATACAAAGAGAGATCCCAGCATCTTCAAAACCCACTTTACATTACTGTTGTTGTTTGTATGTTTACATGTTCGTGGTGGTTTTGGTGGGGAAAAATAATAATAAAATAATAATAATTATCATTAAATCTGATCATTAGTTGAATAAATGTAATGTAACAGTTGTAAAGTTCATTATTATTCTAATTATTGTAATATAAATACAAGTCTATCATTTTCATCAAAATGACCCGAGAAATATATCAGAACAGTAGAGTTGTATTTGTGTTTAATTTAAAGATAAGGTGCCTTTGATTAATGACTCAAATTACGTTTGTTTGATTAATTTCGTAGCTAAATTTAAAATAAAATTAAGTGAGATTCTCAAAAACAATCATGAGGTTAGATTTTTTTTTTTTTTTTTTCAATTTCTAGTTTCAAATTTAGAAATTTAGGACCAGTTTGGTATTGTTTTTGAAAAGTTAAAATCTTTTTTTTTTTTGAAATAAAATGTTGTTTGGTAAAACTTTCAAAAGTGATTAATTGATAATTTGACAAGTTTTTATAGTAATTTTGAGAAATAGGTGGGAGATTATTTTTTGAAAATGATTATGAAATAATCTATTTCAGCATTTAATGAATCCTTTAAAATATCGTTATTATTCTTATGAAATCAAATTAAATCATTTATATACATTATTTCTTCTCGAAATTAAATATTCTACTTAAATATTGATTTGATTTATAAAATCTTTTAAAAATATTTTTATTGTTCTTATGGAATTCTTTTTTTCTAATTTAATTATTCTACTTAAATATTAATTTAATATATATAATTAATGAAAAAAAAAATGAAGTAGAAGTCTAAAATCATGTAACTTTTGCAATAAAATTACCAAACATATGTATACTGCTTTTGAGCTATATAGTAGTTTTAAAAATACAATTAACCAAACATCTACCGATTAACTTCACATCCGATTATTTCTTTAATACAACTAACAGTGATTATTATAAAAATTATAGTAATACAAAACTAGTTATGTTTGGGATTGCTTTTACTTGAAAAATAATCACTTATTACTTGAGAAATAATTACTTATTACTTGAGAAATAATCATTTATGCTAGGGCCTTGGTTATCAAGAGTGTGATTTGGTCGCCTCCGGCTCCTGGTTGGATCAAAGTCAATATGGATGGAGCCGACTTGAGTTCTCTAAGAGTTGGAGGTCATGGGGGATTTATCTGTAATTTTTAGGCTTTTGTGAATAGTTGTTTTGCTATCCCTCTTGGGCAGGTGTTTGCGTTTGAGGCTGAGCTTTTTGCGGCTTCTCTGACCATTAATTTTGCTTGGAAGTATGGGTAGCATCAGATCTAGCTTTAAAGATATTCTTCTTATGTGGTTCAGCTGCTCTCTTCTCATTTTGAACAAGTTCCTTGGCGGGTTCGTCAGGCATGACAGGGTTGTATCTTCTAGATTTCGCAGATAGATTTTCAGGTGTCTCATATTTTCAGGGAGGGGAATCAGGTTACAGATGCCCTATCTAAACATGCTTTGGAGCTGGAGGAAGATTCTTGGTGGTTCTCCACCATGTCGTTTTGTTCCTCATTGATTGGAAATGACTACATGGTTTGAGAGTCTTTTCGGTTTTCATGATACTTTATGTTTATTTTTGTTATGGCATGTGTGCCACTATTTATTTGGGGCTGTTTTCCCCCCTGGTTTTTGTGCTTATTTGTTTGTTGTTTACTCTTTATTTTTCTTTTATAATTTATATATATGGATATTGCCTAGAGGTTTTTTAGTAAATGAACGCTTGTGATCTTTTTTTCCTTTAGGTCAGTCCAATTTTATCAGCAAAAAAAAAAAAAAAAAAAAAAAAAAAAAAAAAAAAAAAAAAAATTAAGAGAAAAAAAAATCAAGAAAATAAATTACTAGAGAACAGTGAACGTGGGTTTTTTTTTTTTTTTTTTTTAAAAGGAAAATGGAGTTTTATTAGATTTACTTAGTAGAAGATGTTTTTTAAAAAAAAATTATGTCTCTTTAAGTAATTTTGATGAAGAAAAATAAAATAAAGAATACTAAATAATTTAAGAGGGTTTCTCCTTACGATCCACAAATTATTTATTCACACTCCAATTTTTATTTTATTTTTTATTAATGACAATTTTAACTTCAATTAAAATTACTAAATAAGACAAAAAAAAATTATAAAGACACTCTAAACTAATTAAATTATTAAAAAATAAACTTTCTCTCCTAAATCATTAGATTAAATATGACGTATTAAACTTTCTCTTCTAAATCTGGTATTACCATATTAAACACTCTCTACAAATTACTACCTCTCCATTTTTCAAAATAAAAATAAAAATAAATAATAGAAGATATATGAAAACTTGATTTGTTGCGACAAGATTAGATTAAACTTAGAATTTTTAAGACTAATGAAAGAATTAAAGTTCTCGGCAATCACATAGCTACAAAAGTAACAAAAAACATTTTCACATTTTGATTTTTTTTTTTTTTTTTCTTTTTGAAAAACAAGGTACTTATTTTTTTATTTTTTAGTTTCTTAGGTTTTTTTTTTTTTTTTTTTTTTGTTGTTGTTGTTGTTGTTGTTGTTGTTGTTTAATATATATATATATATATATATATATATATATATACGGTTCCTAAAAATCAAGTTTTGCATAAGAAAGAATGGAGATAGAAAATTAGAGATATGTGTTAGAGGAAAGAGAGTTTAATATGGTAATTAAAATTTAGGAAAGAGTGTTTAATGTGTAATATTTAATCTAATGATTTATGAGAGATAATTTCTTGTTTTAATAATTTAATTCAAAAAAGATTATTTATCGAATGAATCTAAAGGCTATGATGGTTCGTCCTAATTTTTATTAAAATAAAATAAAATGTCTTTAGAATAGAAGTGCTGAAAGATAAAAATGATAATATTGGAATAAAATGAAGTGTCTTTAGAATTTTTTAAAATTTAAATTTTGAGAATGGTGTATCTTTAAAAAAGGAATGTAAATAGAAAAAATTGGATCGTCAAAAGAAACTCTCTAATTTAAAAAGTGGGCATTAATAAGTCAGTAGATGGGTGCCAAGATCAAGTTCAAAAATTCAGTTGAAATTCATGCTATTTAGGTACATTTTCCTTTTCTATTATGGGTAGTGTTAGAACATCTCCAATGCAAGTGTGGCTTGTGAAAAAAGAGATGCCACGTAGGATAAATAGACGTTATGTTAATAATTGTGTCTCCAATACAGCAGTGCATATTTAATCTCAAGCTGACGTGACAAAAAAAATATTAGACATTGTCAACATGACCGTCCACTTTCAGACGGTCTGTTGCACATCTATTTTTTAGGTTGACTTAGCAAACATTTAAAACTGACATTAATTTTTCATATATTTTTGGTAAGGAAATAAAATAAAAAATAAATCAGCAAAAAAAAGATGGACACGTCATTAAAAAAATTATGTTTTAGATAGAAGCATTGGAGACCAAATTAAATTTTGAGTTGATTGTCTATCAAGTATATTTTTATTCTACATAGGAAGTAAGTTTCTTAATATTATTGTCATATCAACAATTATTGGTATGCAAGCCACTTTTGCATTGGAGATGCTCTTAACCTGTACCCTTAAGGCAAAGGTTAACAACCATTTTAATACTATAAATGGAAAATAGTTACTACATTTATTGTAATAAGATAATAAATACATTCATTGATAGATGGGCGTGTGGGGATGAAGGTTTGTACGCGCTTTGAGTGTGTTGCGTGAATGTTTTGTTTTCTTTACACAGATCTCACGCGCCGCTGATCTTTCTCTTTTCCTTCGATCTTTTGCTCAAATCTCTCTTTTTCATCTCCTTTTCCTCGATCTCTTGCTACTGTCTTGTTTTTTTTTTTTTTTATCCTTTTTTCTTGTGCGTATGGAAAACCCGAGTGAACCCTTTGTGTTTTCAGCCCAACAAGCTCCTGTCAGTAAAATGAATGTTGACGCAAGTATTGGAAATAATGATTGTTCGTCTGCTAAGAGAGCCAGAGCAGATGATGATGTTCTTGGACGAAATGATATTGGAACCAACCAGGGAAAGGAAACTGGGGGGAGTTTCAAATCCAAGCTCATGGGTATGTCGGTGCCTAGCGTCTAGTCTGGATTTGGAACAACCAAAGAAAAGCTCAAAATTAACATTGAAGATATTCTAATTGCTAAGGGTCTGACTGGTCCAACAATGAAATTATCTCCAAAATTGAAAGAGCAACTTCACAAACCATGGGAAAATGCCCTAATATTGAAGAACATGGGGCGACCACACACTCTGAATTTCATGACGAACAAGTTGACACAGAAATGGACTCTTCTTGGTCATTGGCAATTGACAGATTTAGGGGAGGGATAATTTGTTGTGCGATTCCAGATGAAGGATTATTTAGACTATGTACTCACAAATGGACCTTGGTTGATTTCTAACCAATATCTGGTGACTCAAAGATGGAGACCTAATTTCGTTCCAGGGGAGGATACGATTCAGAGCATGCCAATTTGGGTGCAACTGTCAAAACTCCCAATGGAATGGATGGATGCAGATTTGCTATGGAGTATCGGTGGCATGTTGGGTAGAATGTGCAAAGTTGACCCTATCACTATGAACCAAGCTAGAGGTAGGTTTGCTCGTATTTGCGTTGAAATTGATATCTCAAAGCCTCTCCTAGGATCTCTTAGTATTGATGATAGGATGATAAGGGTGGAGTATGAAAGTTTAGGCCTAATATGTTTCAGCTATGGAAGATATGGTCACAATAAAGACAACTGCAGAGAAGTTTTGATGAAGGATACTACGGAGGAAATGGTGGATACCAATGAAACTTGTGAAGAAAATATGAAGAAGAAAGAGGAAGGCCCTTATGGCCCTTGGCTTTTAGTCTCTTATGGAAAACCGAATGAAAAAAAATTTAGAGGAAGATATGGGAAAATGAATACTAGGAGTAGCAACAACTATAAGTGGAGTGAATTGAGTGGCAAATATGGAGCTAACAAATCAGAAGCTAGTGGTAATTCGAGTATACCTACTGATGACAAATTAGGAAAGCAAAAGGTTGCTAAAAATAGTTCTGTAAAGGAGAAGATTTCGGTGAAGGGAAAAAGTGTTAACCCTGGCAATGGTTCTTGTTCTAGGTTTGATATTCTTAATAAAGATGTGGAGGATATGTTAGCTGGAGAAGAGAGACAGGTTTCAAACAAGGTTAGTATAGGCCCTGATATAGATGAGAAAAATGCTCTGGTTGAGATTACTAATCAAGGGAAGGATGTGATCAGTAATTCCTCTCTGAGAGGCAAAAATGTTGGTAAAATAGGTGGTGAAAAGACTCGGGTTAAGCTGAATGTCTTAAAAAGGGGTTGCTAGAAAATCCAAAGGAAATGGGGATGACAAAGGTGTTACATATTTTCCTAAACAGCACCAAAAAAGTGGGAATTCTCCTGCTAATGTTGGGGAATTGGTTAATGTTAGTGTTCCTTGCCAAATCCAACATGAACTAAATATTGTCCCTAATTGTTAGGATTATGCTCAATAGCAAGAGTGTAATATTGTAATTAACAATCTTTTTCATATTAATAAAGTGATTTCTGGTTTAACAAATCGTATAGCATTTATAGTTTAATATTATAATTGTCAAAGTAAATAATCATAAGGTCTAAAGACTATGAGAAAAGAAGAATTGTTCGTACATCTGGATATGTATGTGGTAGACACAATTCTTTAGTTAGTCTTGAATATTGTTCACAACTTAAGTTAAAGGTTGGGCACCTTTATCTTGTTAAAGTTGTAGAATTCTTTTGCTAGCATTTGAGTGGGATCAAATGAGATATGATGAGTCTAAAATCATCGGAGTGTCTTCGAGCAAAAGAATCTAGTGCACTGGGTGCATTGAACTGGATCACAATGAAATACTTTATCTATAACCGTCAGTAGATAAAAGTCTTTTCATTATCAGGACAATCGGAGAGTCTATCTTAATCCTGAGATAAATGATGGACTTATGGTTGCAAGTGATATCATTTGAGTTATCAATGAGTACGATTATATCGTATAGTCTATCCTCGATAGTTTGGTGATATTCATTTGTTAATCGATAGAGGACTTCATTTATAGATATGGACATCATGGCTCCATTTGTTAAATGAGAGTATGATATCATCATATGGATGTTTTGAGGTAATTGGATATTAAATCTCAACGTTGAGTTTTCGATAGTGTCTATTGAAAACATGGCTTCTGGACAAGTCAAAATATCCAAGTTCAAAACGTGGTCATATGAGTAAATATGGTAACTTGGAGAGTTATAGGCGGTCTATGAACTCTTGGCGATTACTGATATTAATCACGAGGATACACTATCTCCAATATGATTGTCTAGGGTATGAATAAGGAACATCTTCCTTTTCTATCTTTATTTAAGAGTTCAATTTTAGCTCTTTAGTGGAATGAGTTAAAATTAATGGATCGGACCTAAGTGAATCATTTGTTGATTGTGATTAGGTTATGTCTATTGAAGCTTAAATTTAGATAGCCCGCCAAGATCCCCAATCCACACGGACTTGCATGGATCACTTGATATATTCTACCGGACCAATTTAAGGGTCCATCTAGAATTGCATTTAATATATTAAGAATATAATTTGCACATTATTTATGTAATGGGCTGCTCAATTATATTAATATATTAATGAAAGGCATGTGGGCTTGTTTCTTTTAGTAAGAATGGGTCTGGTTCACATGTGGGCTTTTTATTTAAAGTCCAATGGATTAAATGAAATAAGAAAATAATATTTGGCTCATTTATTATAAGTGGGGCGGCAAGGTGGTTTTTAACCTAATATATTATTTTGTTTCATTGTTTTAATTAAATAAGAATTAATTAATTTATTAATTAATTGTTTAATTAAGAAACAAATCTTTTCTGATCAGGAAATATGTTTCCTGGAGTTATACTATTGGTAGTAGTATACTAAAAGTAAAAGACTTATTTGGTAAGAAAATAAATAATAAGGTTTATTTATTTAATCAAATAAGGAAGTTTTTGAGATAGTCACAAATACACTAAAGAGTTGGATTAGGGTTTAGAATTCTAAGGAAATCTACCTAGGGTTAGGATTTAAGTCAAAAGACAAATCCTACATGGTAGATGATTTTGGCCACAATATATAAATATATATTAAATATATAAGGCAGAATATATATATATATATATATATATATATATATATATAATGCATGCAGTATTAGGCCGAATAAATAGATGTATAAAATGCATGCTGTATTGATTCCGCAACACATATATATTGATTTATATTATTATTTTTGTTGGGTGAGGGTGTAGAATTGATGCACTTATTATAACTTATATATTAGTTGTGCAAAGTGCAGTATTCGGTGCACTATATATATTTTAATATATATAGATATTATATATAGGTTGAATTTGGCTAACCCTACTTGTAAGGCTTGAGAGTTTTTATTTTGCTTAAAAAAAATAGAATCCAACTCTAGTGATTAGTGTGTGTTGATTTCGACTAAAAACATAAAAGGCTTTGTGTGCTTGAGATTCTATTTTTCTTCTTCTTCTCAATTCATAGAAAGATTTTATTCTACTAAAACAAAAAGGAGTGTTAGATTATTCTTTGATGGTATACTATTTGCTTATTCATCAATAAGCTTGTGTGTACGACATTGATCTAGGTTCACGCGAGTTTCGATCATTAGATTGAGAACTCAAAAGTGACCGGAATAATCTTAGTCATTCTTTTGATTGTTTTTGTGACTAACAAAGAAAAGAAAAGTTTGTTTGTCCATTCACAGGTTTGCAATTCAAAGAAAAGGGAGACCACGCTCCTAGGTGATCCACGTTCGTGCTAGGATTGAAGATCTTGCGGATTACCATCGACGTAAGTCAATCGGATCATGCGACAAAAGGTATTCTACTTTTTGTTATTGTATATGTATGTTTAATTAATTAAAGGGTTTAAGGTTCATAAAAAGGAAAAAATTTTAAAAGTCACTAAATCTATTTTTAGTCTCGCTTCCGCTGCGTGTACTTCTTGGTATTTTTCCCTACACTAATGTCAGTAGTAGTTCAGTAGAGAATGTGAAATGTGGCAATAAACCTGTGATACAACATGACAATAGTTTTGAAGTGGTTGCCTCTGAGTTGGTGGAGGCAATGGCCTTGGTCTCTGAGTAAGAAGCATCTCTCATACTCCCCCCTATGATATTAGTGTGGAATGTGAGAGGGGCAGGTAAAGATTTGTTTGCTAAGAATATTTCTGATATTCGTAGGTTGCATAGCATTGAGATTTTAGCTATCTGTGAGCCTAGGATTAGTGGCTTGAAGGCTAGAAGGGTGATCAAAAGGTTGGGATTTGATAATAGTTACATTGTAGAGGCTGAGGGTTTCTTTGGTGGAATTTGGTTATTGTGGAATGAGAGCAAGATTAAAGTTCATGTTGTTGCTAGTTCAAGGCATAGTATTACTGCTTTAGTTGATGAGCAAAATTTCTTTTGGATACTGACTGTTGTGTATGCCAACCCGTGTGCTAACATTAGGAAACTGCTTTGGAGCTATTTGGATTCTATCATAAATTGTTTTCAGATGCCTTGGCTTATAGTGGGGGATTTTAATGAAGTTACGAGTTGTGATGAAAAACGAGGAGGTAGGCCTACATTTTCTAACAGTGGGTTTTCTAGCTGGATTGGCAGAAATGAGCTTGTTGACATGGGGTTTATTGGCCCTAGGTTCACTTGGATGAATAAGAGAGGTTTAAGGGGTGAGATTTGGGAAAGATTGGACAGAGGGTTTTATTCGATGGAATGGATGTAGGGAAAAATACCGTAGTACACGCAGCGGAAGCGAGACTAAAAATAGATTTAGTATGTTTTAAAAATTTTCCATAATTTGAACCTTAACCCTCTAATTAATTAAACATACATAATCAAAAGTATCATACCTTTGTCGCGTGATCCGATTGACATTGCGTTGATGGTAATCCGCAAGATCTTCCAATCCAATCACGAACGTGAATCACCTAGGAGCGTGGTCTCCCTTTCTTTGAATTGTGTACCTGAGGATGGATAACAAAATCTTTTCTTTTTCGTTAGTCACAAAAACTTTCAAGAGATTACAAAGAATGTTCCGGTCACTTTTGAATTCACAATCGTTAGATCGAAACTCGCGTGAACCTTATTCGAAATTGTGCACAAAACCTTTTGATATAAAAGTTACTAGTACACTATCGAAATAAGAACAATCTTTTCTTTTTTTCTTCTTGGCCGAAAATATCACACTAATGTCTAGAGTTGGATTCTATTTTTCTTAAGCAAAAGAAAAACTCTCAAGCCTTGCCTTAGGGTTAGCCCAATTCTTTCTATATATAATATCTATATATATTAAAATATATAGTGCACCGAATTCTGCACTTTGCACAAATAATATATAAGTGCATCAATTCTGCACACCTCTAAAACAAAAAATGTGCTTATACTACACGCCTAAACCAATATATATATATCATGCGGAATTAATACTGCATGCATTATATACATATATATTTTCGGCCTTGTGCCATATATATTTAATATATATTTATATATTATGGCCAAAATCCTCTACCATGTAGGATTTGTCTTTTGACTTAAATCCTAACCCTAGGTAGATTTCCTTAGAATTCCAAACCCTAATCCAACTCTTTAGTGTATTTGTGACTATCTCAAAGACTTCCTAATTTGACTAGATAAATAAATCTCTTATTTATCTACTTACCAAATAAAGTCTTTTATTTTTTAGTATACTACTACCAATAGTACAATACTAGGAAACATATTTCCTAGTCAGAAAAAGATTTTGATCTTTAATTAAATAATTAATTAATAAAATAATTAACTTCCATTTAATTAAATAATAAAATAAAATAATATGATAAGCTAATTTATTAGCCTTGCTGCCCAAGTACTCTATCATGGGCCATATATTATTTTCCCATTTTATTAAATCCATTGGACCTTAACAAAAAGCTCACATGTGAGCTGGACCCATTCTTACTAAAAGAAACAAGCCCACATGCCTTTCATTAATATATTAATATAATTTAATAGCCCATTAAATAAATAATGTGCAAATTATATTCTTAATATATTAAGTACAATTCTAAATGGACCTATAAATTGGTCCGGTAGAATATATCAAGTGATCCATGCAAGTCCGTGTGGATTGAGGATCTTGGCGGGCTATCTAAATTTAAGCTTCAATAGACATAACCTAATCACAATCAACAAATGATTCACTTAAATCCAATCCATTAATTTTAACTCATTCCACTAAAGAGTTAAAATTGAACTCTTAAATAAAGATAGAATAAGAAGATGCTCCTCATTCATACCCTAGACAATCATATTGGAGATAGTGTATCCTTGTGATTAATATCAGTAATCGCCAAGAGTTCATAGACCGTTTATAACTCTCCAAGTTACCATATTTACTCATATGACCACGTTTTGAACTTGGATACTTTGACTTGTCCAGAAGCCATGTTTTCAATAGCCGTTATCGAAAAATCAACGTTGAGATTTAATATCCAATTACCTCAAAACATCCATATGATGATATTATACTCTCATTTAATAAATGGAGCCACGATGTCCATATCTATAAATGAAGTCCTCTATCGATTAACAAATGAATATCACCAAACTATCGAGGATAGACTATGCTATATAATCGTACTCATTGATAACTCAAATGATACCACTTGCAACCATAAGTCCATCATTTATCTCAGGATTAAGATAGACTCTCCGATTGTCCTGATAATGAAAAGATTATTATCTATTGACGGTTCTAGATAAAGCTTTTCATTGTGATCCAGTTCAATGCACCCAGTGCACTAGATTCTTTTACTCGAAGACCCTCCGATGATTTCAGACTCATCATAACTCATTTGATCCCACACAAATGCTAGCAAAAGAATTCTACAACTTTAACAAGATAAAGGTGCTCAACCTTTAACTTAAGTTGTGAACATTATTCAAGACTAACTAAAGAATTGTGTCTTCCTCATACATATCCAGATGTACGAACAATTCTTCTTTTCTCATAGTCTTTAGACCTTATGATTATTTACTTTGACAATTATAATATTAAACTATAAATGCTATAAGATTTGTTAAACCAGAAATCACTTCATTAATATGAAAAAGATTGTCAATTACAATATTACACTCTTGCTATTGAGCATAATCCTAACAATGGAGACTTCACTACTTTGAGGGATTTGTGAAACATCTTCCTAGGTTAAACTTGTTAGGATTATGCTCAATAGCAAGAGTGTAACATTGTAATTGACAATCTTTTCATATTAATAAAGTGATTTCTAGTTTAACAAATCTTATAGCATTTATAGTTTAATATTATAATTGTCAAAGTAAATAATCATAAGGTCAAAAGACTATGAGAAAAGAAGAATTGTTCATACTGTTAGGATTATGCTCAATAGCAAGAGTGTAATGTTGTAATTGACAATCTTTTTCATATTAATAAAGTGATTTCTGGTTTAACAAATCTTATAGCATTTATAGTTTAATATTATAATTGTCAAAGTAAATAATCATAAGGTCTAAAGACTATGAGAAAAGAAGAATTGTTCGTACATCTGGATATGTATAAGGTAGACATAATTCTTTAGTTAGTTTTGAATAATGTTCACAACTTAAGTTAAAGGTTGGGCACCTTTATCTTGTTAAAGTTGTAGAATTCTTTTGCTAGCATTTGAGTGGGATCAAATGAGATATGATGAGTCTAAAATCATCAGAGTGTCTTCGAGTAAAAGAATCTAGTGTACTGGGTGCATTGAACTGGATCAAAATGAAAAGCTTTATCTAGAACCGTCAATAGATAATAGTCTTTTCATTATCAGGACAATCGGAGAGTCTATCTTAATCCTGAGATAAATGATGGACTTATAGTTGCAAGTGATATCATTTGAGTTATCAATGAGTACGATTATATAGCATAGTCTATCCTTGATAGTTTTGTGATATTCATTTGTTAATCGATAGAGGACTTCATTTATAGATATGGACATTGTGGCTCCATTTATTAAATGAGAGTATAATATCATCATATGTATGATTTGAGGTAATTGTATGTTAAATCTCAACGTTGAGTTTTCGATAGTGACTATTGAAAACGTGGCTTCTGGACAAGTCAAAATATTCAAGTTCAAAACGTGGTCATATGAGTAAATATGGTAACTTGGAGAATTATAGGCGGTCGATGAACTCTTGGCGATTACTGATATTAATCACGAGGATACACTATCTCCAACATGATTGTCTAGGGTATGAATGAGGAATATCTTCTTATTCTATCTTTATTTAAGAGTTCAATTTTAGCTCTTTAGTGGAATGAGTTAAAATTAATGGATCGGACCTAAGTGAATCATTTGTTGATTGTGATTAGGTTATGTCTATTGAAGCTTAAATTTAGATAGCCCGCCAAGATCCCCAATCCACACGGACTTGCATGGATCACTTGATATATTCTACTGGACCAATTTATGGGTCCATCTAGAATTGCATTTAATATATTAAGAATATAATTTGCACATTATTTGTTTAATGAGCTGATCAATTATATTAATATATTAATGAAAGGCATGTGGGCTTGTTTTTTTTAGTAAGAATGGGTCTGGTTCACATGTGGGCTTTTTATTTAAAGTCTAATGGATTAAATAAAATAAGGAAATAATATATGGCCCATATATTTCATGTGGGGCGGCAAGGCTATATTATTAGTCAAAAATATTATTTTATTTTATTGTTTGATTAAATGAGAATTAATTAATTAATTAATTAATTATTTAATTAAGAAACAAAATCTTTTTCTGATCAGGAAATATGTTTCCTAGAATTATACTATTGGTAGTAGTATACTAAAAGTAAAAGATTTGTTTGATAAGAAAATAAATAATTAATTTTATTTATTTAATCAAATAAGAAGTCTTTTTATTTAGTCAATAAAAGAATAAAAATACTTATGAGTTAAATTAGGGTTAGGAGTCTAAAAAGTTGATGGGAATTAGGGTTGAATTTCGGTCACCCTATATATGTGACATGATGAAATTCGGCCAACCCTAATACAACACCTTATAGATTTCGGCAACCCTAAAGTAAAAAGAAAAAGAAATTCGGCCACCCTTTATAATAGACCTTATAGGGTTCGGCCACCCTAAGTTGTTTACTGAATCAATTTTCTTCTTCTTCTCAACTCATAGAAAAGTGTTTGATTATTCTGCCAAGACAAAAAAGAGAGAAGAGATTATTCTTTTGATGGTACACTATTTGCTTGTTCATCAATAAGCTTGTGTGTACAACATCAAATTAGGTTCATGTGAGTTTCAATCATTAGATTGAGAACTCAAAAGTGACCGGAATAATCTTTGTGGTCTTTTGATTGTTTTGTGACTAACAAATAGAAAAAGAAAGTTTGTTTGTCCATTCTCAGGTTCGCAATTCAAGGAAAAGGGAGACCACCCTCCTAGGTGATTCACGTTCGTGCTAGGATTGAAGATCTTGCGGATTATCATCGACGTAAGTCAATCGGATCACGCGACAAAAGGTATTATACTTTTTGTTACTTTATATGTATGGTTGATTAATTTAAAGGGTTAAGGTTCATAATAAGGGAAAATTTTAAAACATACTAAATCTATTTTTAGTCTCGCTTCTGCTGCCTGTACTACGGTATTTTTCCCTACACATACATCTGGATATGTATGAGGTAGACACAATTCTTTAGTTAGTCTTGAATAATGTTCACAACTTAAATTAAAGGTTAGGCACATTTATCTTGTTAAAGTTGTAGAATTCTTTTGCTAGCATTTGAGTGGGATCAAATGAGTTATGATGAGTCTGAAATCATCAAAGGGTCTTCGAGTAAAGGAATCTAGTGCACTGGGTGCATTGAATAGGATCACAATGAAATACTTTATCTAGAACCGTCAGTAGATAAAAGTTTTTTCATTATCAGGACAATCGGAGAGTCTATCTTAATCCTAAGATAAATGATGGACTTATGGTTGCAAGTGTTATCATTTGAGTTATCAATGAGTACGATTATATAGCATAGTCTATCCTCGATAGTTTGGTGCATTCATTTGTTAATCGATAGATGACTTCATTTATAGATATGGACATCGTGGCTCCTAAATGATAGTAGAATATCATCATATGGATGTTTTGAGGTATTGGATATTGAATCTTAACGTTAAGTTTTCGATAGAGTCTATTGAAACATGACTTCTGGACAAGTCAAAATATCCAAGTTCAAAATGTGGTTATATGAGTAAATATGGTAACTTGGAGAGCTATAGACGATCTATGAGCTCTTGACGATTACTGATATTCTTCACGAGGATACACCATCTCCAATAAGATTGTCTAGGGTACGAATGAGAAATATTTACTTATTCTATCTTTATTAAGAGTTCAATTTTAGCTCCTTAATGGAATGAGTTAAAATTAATAGATCGGACCTAAGTGAATCATTTGTTGATTGTGATTAGGTTCTATTGAAGCTTAAATTTAGATAGCCCGCCAAGATCCCCAATCCACACGGACTTGCATGGATCACTTGATATATTCTACCGGACCAATTTATGGGTCCATCTAGAATTGTATTTAATATATTAAGAATATAATTTGCACATTATTTATTTAATGGGCTGATCAATTATATTAATATATTAATGAAAGGCATGTGGGCTTGTTTCTTTTAGTAAGAATGGGTCTGGTTCACATGTGGGCTTTTTAATTAAAGTCTAATGGATTAAATAAAATAAGAAAATAATATTAGGCCCATGTATATGGTGTGGGTGGCAAGACTAAAATAATAGTCTAAAATATTATTTTATTTTATTGATTGATTAAATGGAAATTAATTAATTTATTAGTTAATTATTTAATTGAGAATCAAAATATTTTTCTGATTAGGAAATATGTTTCCTAGAGTTATACTATTGGTAGTAGTATATTAAAGATAAAAGACTTATTTGGTAAGAAGATATATAATAAGGTTTATTTATCTAATCAAATAAGGAAGTCTTTTAATAAGTCATAATAGGATTAAACACTTATGAGTTGTATTAGGGTTATGATTCTAAGGTTGATAGGAATTAGGGTAAAGCACAAATCCTCTTTGGTAGAGAATTTGGCCAACCCTAAATCTTAATACAAGAAGAATTCGGCAACCCTAATAATAATACAAGAAGAATTCGGCCACCCTATATTTTTGATAGGATAGCATTCGGCCACTACTTCTTCTTCTCCTAGCTTGAGTGAATTATTTCTTTTGCTTAGAAAAATAATTCATACTCTAGACAAGTATTTAATTTCGGCCAAGAGAGAGATAGAGAAAGAGAGTTCTAATTTCGATAGTGCACTTGTAAGCTTGAATATCAAAAAGCTTTGTGCACAACTTCGAATTAGGTTCACGCAAGTTTCAATCTTAACGGTTGTTAAATTCAAAAATGACCGGAACATACTTTCTAGTTTCTTGGATTTTATTGTGACTAACGATCAGGAGGAGAGATTTTGTTTTCCATCCTTAGGTACGCAATTCAAAGAAAGGGAGACTACGCTCCTAGGTGATTCACGTTCGTGATAGGATTGGAAGATCTTGCGGATTACCATCGACGCAAAGTCAATCGGATCACGCGACAAAAGGTATTCTACTTTTTCGTATATATATATGTTTAATTAATTAAAGGGTTAAGGTTCAACTTATGGAAAAATTTAAAAATATACTAAACTGGATTTTAGTCTTGCTTTCGCTGCGTGACCGTATTTTTCCCTACAAAACTTAGACCACTGTCCGATTTTGATTCAGCTACAAAGCACTCAAATCCCTAATAGCAAGTATAAACCTTTTCGGTTTGAAGCCATGTGGCTAAAAAATAATGAGTTTGATGAGTTTGTTTACAAAAATTGGAATGGCAAGGATGGGAATGCAGCTGTCAAAATTCGAAGCCTGACTGAGTCTCTTGTAAAGTGGAATAAGGAGGAGTTTGGGAACATTTTTCATAAAAAAAAAAAAAAAGAAGACTCTGTGCTAGGATTGGGGGTATACAAAGGTGTTTGAGTGAGAGACACTCTTATTATTTGGCTAGGTTGGAAGATAAGCTGCTTAAGGAATACAATGATATTATTGATCAAGAGGAACTTTTTTGGAAGCAAAAATCAAGGAATGACTGGCTCAAAGAAGGTGATAGAAATTCTAAATTCTTTCATCTTTCAACTATCATTAGAAGGAGAAAAAATAAGCTTGAAGGGCTGCTAAGGAATGATAAGAGTTGGACTGAGGAGATTACCGAAATGAAAGAGGTGGCAGTGAACTATTTCAGAGATTTGTTTACTGTTAAGGACAGCCAAGGAAGGTATTCGGACCTCTATGATGTTTCCTAGGATTTGTAATAGTGATTTGGCTGGCATATCTTTGGACATTTGTGAACAAGAGGTGAAACAGAGCTTGTTTGGTATTGGAAGTCTCAAGGCACCAGGCCCTGATGGATTCCCTACAGCTTTCTTTCAAAGTTGTTGGAATTGCTGTAAGAAGGAGCTAATAGATTTGACTATTGATTGTTTTCAAAAGGGAAGTATACCTTATGATATTAATCAAACTACCATCTCTCTTATCCCTAAAATCCCAAATCCCATTAGTATGACACAACTTAGACCCATAAGTCTGTGCAATACTATATACAAAATTGTGAGCAAAATCATAGTGCAAAAAATTAGACCTCTGCTTCCTAGCCTTGTCTGTCCCAATCAGGTGGCCTTTATTCAAGGGAGATAAATATAGGACAATATCATTATTGCTCAGGAAGTCTTACACAAATTTAGAAAAGCTAAAGGAAAGATAGGGTTTATAGCATGGAAAATTGATCTTGTGAAGGCTTATGATAAGCTTCAATGGAGGTTTATAAAGCATGTGTTGGAAGAAGTGGGATTCAGTGCTAGGCTGATTGATTTGATCATGAGCTGTATCAGTTCGATTCAATACAATGTGCTTGTTAATGGTGAGCTATCTAAGAGCTTTGTCCTTAAGTGTGGCATTCGCCAAGGAGATCCTTTATCTCCTTATATTTTTGTTCTTTGCATGGAGAAGCTCTCTCATATTATTAACCAACAGATTCATGATAGGAATTGGAAACCTGTGAAAATCTCTAGGGAAGGACCTGAAATTTCACATCTTTTCTTCGCGGACGATTTGATTCTCTTTGGGCATGCTTCTAAGCGACAAGCGAATGTCATGAGAGAGTGTCTTGAATCCTTTTGTCACCTTTCAGGTGAGCAGATTAGTTTCTCTAAGTCTAGAGTGTTTTGCTCTAATAACATAGGGGATGTTAAAGCCAAAGAGTTGGCTAAGTTGTGTGGATCTCCTCTTACCAAGAACTTGGGAAACTATCTTGGTATCTCTCTAATCCATGAGCGTATCAATAAGAGCACCTATAACTACATTCTAGAGAAGTCCCAAAAGAGACTTGCTTCCTAGAAAAATGCTACTCTTTCTTTTGCTAGAAGATGTGTTTAAGTTAAGGCTATAGCTTCTGCTCTCCCCATATATGCTATGCAATCTGTTAAACTTCCCTTTGAATTATGTGATAAACTTGATAAGCTAAGTAGAGATTTTCTTTGGGGCAGCAGCACTGTTAAGAGGAAGATGCATCTTGTTAAATGGGATGTGGTGTGCTTGTTGAGAAAGAAAGGTGGTTTAGGTGTCAAGAATATGAGATTGATGAATCAGGCTCTTTTGGCCAAAGCAAGTTGGAGATTGGCTCAAGATGATAAGGGGCTATGGGCTAGGATGATGAGAGGTAAATATTGTAAAACTGGCTTATTTGTGGGTGCTGCAGGTAGTGACTGTTCGGCTACTTGGAGAGGGATCTCTTTTGGAGCTCAACTTCTTAGTAAGGGTATGCAATGAAGAGTAGGTACTGGAGACTCTGTTAAATTCTGGACTGATGTGTGGGTTCTGAATTTTGGGCCTCTTCTTGGACATACTCTTATCACTTTTTCGAATGAACAGATCCTTGAAAATGTGGCTGATTATCTTCAATCTTCTGAATGGAATGTTAATAAGCTGAATGGAGTGCTGCCTTGGTGTGTCATTCAGCACATATTGAGTATTCATGTTGATGATACGCAAGGTGTCCCTAATATGGTGATATGGGGGCTGTCAAAGGGTGGTGATTTCTCTGTGAAAAGTGCTTATAGTATTCAATTTGAAGAGGAGAATGAAACTATGTGGGAGTGGATCTTCATTTGGAAACTTAAGATTCCACCTAGAGTTAGTCACTTCCTTTGGGTTGTCCTCCATGGTAAGTTACTTACTAATGAACATAGAGCTACTAGGGGTCTCGATGTGGATATTGCTTGTATCCGCTGTAAAGCGGGTTGTGAAAACATGGAGCATGTTTTTAGAGGTTGTGTTGGTGCTATCAACATATGGGAAGATCTCTGGAAGGGGGTTTCTAATAGTGTTCTATTTGGAGCTGAATGGAAGGAGTGGCTCTTTCAAAATTTGAACTGAAGTAAACTTATGATGAAGAAATGGCCGAATTACCTCATCTTTGCAGTAGCATTATGGTTTATGTTAGGTTTATAGTTTATATTGGCATTAATTCCATATCAAAACGTGTTTCTCTTGTAATGTTTAGTGGTTCGTATTTTGAAGAATTAAGAAGACGAAGGATGTCTCAACCACAATTCATTCAAGAAGCCGACATTTAAGAGATTTGTGCACCATTGTACAACAAAGGTAATAAAGGACCTCATATCTCTTACAAGGCTAGGCACACACACACACATGGCATTCTTGTGTGTTCCTTCATGATTAAACATCACTTATGTTTCACTTTCACACACATGACAAAATATGCTCATGCATTCTACTATATTGGTAAAACTTTGTTTATTGCATTTTCTAGGACTATGTCCGGAAACTAGCATATGTGTGTGTCTTTGTGATTGTATGTTTCCGTATTTTTTTATTTGGACTTGAATATGATCTATTATGATTCCTTATTGAGTTCCGGTCGTTTCGGTTACTCATTCATTTAATTTCGAGTCCAAACGATGTAGCTACGCTATTTTTTGTTCTCATTCGTTGAGTTGACTTCATCGACGTTTTCCGAGATGATTTCTCAACCGTTTTTCAAAGTTGTGTAGTCTTCGTCGTGCGTGAGAGAGTCATGGTTCGTAATCCAGAAATGGATTTGAAATCGGAGTTCGGATACCCAAGATACGGGCTGAAGAATCGAGGGAGCGGGCAAGAAGTCAGTGCAGGCCGTGAGGCCACTTGGCCTGGCCGTGAGGGAGGCCGTGGGCCCCACGGCCAAGGAGGCTCTCTGCCCCCGTGAGGCCCACGCGCCCCCCACGACCAGGGGTGACATGGCCTCACCTGATTGGCCCGGAATGCTTCTCTCTCTCCTCCTTTATCTTCCCTCCTCTCTCTCCATTTGATTTTTCAAGAAGAAAATTTTGCAAAATCCCGTAAGCCCTCTCCAACAGATTTTCTCATCTTCCAAACATCATATCTCCCTCATCCGGAGTCGGATTTGAGTGATTCGAATTGGAGAATGTTCGTAATTGAGTCCTCTATCATTTCTGAGTGGTTTGGTAGCTGATTGATCAAGTTTTCTGGTGGTTGGACACTGAAAACCGAACCAGCTGTTGAGTCTAAGGTATAGGACTAATCTTTGGGATTTCTTTCTTTTTAACCTTCAATTTGCTTGGGGTTTCTTCTTCTATATCTATGTTTATGTTTGGTAAAAGCTATTGAGAAAGATAGCTTGATTATCATTCTAATTGAAAGTCAATTTATAGACTAATGTTGACTAGTTTCTATGATTCTAGGTTTTACATATGTTTGTGAGTTGTATTGTGATTAGAATGGCATCTTAGGTTGTTTGGAACTTGATTGAATCAATTTTGTGATAAATGACCTTGAGATTTGATTTGATCCTTTGATTAATGAAATATAGGATTATTGAATCTTGTTTGTGTTTTAGAGCAATCTAGGATTTGATTGATGTAAATCTTGAATCCCTGCTCTATATTTTTGGCTAGAATATTGATTGATCTAAATCTCATATATCTAGCATTTTATTGTATATTTATAGCATCTTGAATTTGTTCTTCATGAATATATTTTGATTCAAGTGTTGTATGTGTGAATGAGACTTTGAGCTTATGTGTTTGATGTTTCACATGCTTTAGGTTTTATTCTTGTATTTTGCATCTAGACTTGATTACTTGTGATATCACATGTTTAGGTCTATTTGTGCCATAGAATGTATTGATCACACGTTTTGTGTTGTTTTGATTGTTTGCATCATTTACATTCACATGATCACACTAGGAAGTCCTTGTAAAAGGCATGAAGTCTTGGTTAGAGTCGGGGTGACTCGGATAGCCAAGCAAGAAGACTTGCCTAGAGTCGGGATGACTTGGATAGGTAAGCAAGGAGTCATGGCTAGAGTCGGGAGGACTCGGATAGTCATGCATGGGAGGCTCCCTAGAGGCATGAGTGTTTCGGATAGGGAGTTGGCTATTGTATTGGTAGGCCTAGGCGTATGGTTAGACATAGACTCCGATAGAGTGGGGTACATGGGAGGTGTATGCACTCTTGAGGAATTTCTAATCTACCATCGATGTTGGTTTTGTGTGGTATCCAATATATGGTGGTTTCGCATCATTGAGGGATTTCACACTTTCCAATAGGGTTGGGTAGGCTTAGACTTCACTAGGTTGGGTGAGCTAAAGATTGGTCACTTTGTGAATGTTCTATGTTTACTTTCCAATAATATAGTACCCAATGGTTGTAGTTCAACCCGTGGATGTTTCCTCCTTGGAGGTTTTACCACGTTAAAAAATCTCTTGTGTTAATTCTTTCTATCTCTTTCTCTTATATTTTAATTGTATATTTTATTATCTTGATTCATAATATTCACATATGATGTATTGTGAAGCAAGACTTTGTATAGTGTGATTAGTGAATTCATTCCTTAGATCAATTTTGTTTCTTTGATTCTTTTATATATTGTAATTTTTGTATAGTGACATTTTGATCACTCTTATAACTCATTGAACACTTATTGAAATACAAGCTTACTTTGTTGTTGTGTTTATTTGTTCTTTCATAAGATGTTCAATGTGTTACAAGAGTGAGCAAAATGTCACTAAACAAATATTACAATATACAAAAGAATCAAAGCTACAAATTGATCTATAGAATGAATACACTAATCACACTATACAAAGACTTGATTCAAAATACATCACAAGTCAATATTATGAATCAAGACAATAAAATATACAATTAAAATATAAGAGAAGAGATAGAAAGAATTAACACAAGGGATTTTTTTAACGTGGTAAAACCTCCAAGGAGGAAACATCCACGGGTTGAATTACAACCATTGGGTACTATATTATTGGAAAGTAAACATAGAACATTCACAAAGTGACCAATCTTTAGCTCACCCAACCTAGTGAAGTCTAAGCCTACCCAACCCTATTGGAAAGTATGAAATCCCTCAATGATGCGGAACCACCATATATTGGACAACACACTCAACCAACATCGATGGTAGATTAGAAATTCCTCAAGAGTGCATACACATCCCGTGTACCCCGCTCTATCGGAGTCTATGTCTAACCATACGCCTAGGCCTACCAATATGTTAGCCAACTCCCTATCCAAGGCACTCTTGCCTCTAGGGAGCCTCCCATGCATGACTATCCGAGTCCTCCCGACTCTAGCCATGACTTCTTGCTTACCTATCCGAGTCATCCCGACTCTAGGCAAGACTTCTTGCTTGGCTATCCGAGTCATCCCGACTCTAACCAAGACTTCATGCCTTTTACAAGGACTTCCTAGTGTGATCATGTGAATGCAAATGATGCAAACATTCATTTCAACATAGAACATGTGATCAATACATTCTATGGCACAAATAGACCTAAACATGTGAAAACACAATTAATCAAGTCTAAATGCAAAAATCCATGAATAGAAACCTAAGCATGTGAAACACCTAACACATATACTCAAAGTCTCATTCACACATATAACACTTGAATCACAAAATGTTCATTAAGTCCTAATTCAAGATGCTATCAATATACAATCAAAGTCTAGATATATGAGATTAAAATCAATCAATATACTAGACAAAAATATAGAGCAAGGTTTTGAGATTTACATCAATCAAAACCTATATTCTCTAAATCACAAACAAATACACAAATCCTTGATTTCTTCAATCAAAGGACCAAATCAAATCTCAAAGTCATTTTAACACAAAATTAATTCAATTAAGTATCAAACAACCTAAGATGCCATTCTAATCACAATACAACTCACAAACAAATGTAAAACCTAGAATCATAAAATCTAGTCAACATAAGTCCACAAATTGAGTTTCAATTGGAATGATAATCAAGCTACCTTTTCAAATAGCTTTCATAAAACAATAACATATATATAGAAGAAGAAACCCCAAGCAAATGGAAGGTGAAATAACAAGAAATCCCAAAGTTGAGACTCAAACCTCGAATTCTGCAGCTGGTACGAATTTCAGTGTCCAACCACTTGAAATCACGATCAATCAGCCACCAAATCACTTGGAGATATTAGAGGACTCAAATACGAACACTCTCCAACTTGAATCACTCAAATCCGACTCCGGATGAGGAAGATATGGTGTTTTGAAGTTTGGAAAAATTGGAGAGAAGTGTAGACGGGAATTCTGAAATTTTTGCTTGAAAATTCAAAATGAGAGAGAGAGGGAAGAAATAGGAGGAGAGAGAGAGGTCATTTCGACCAATCATGTGGTGCCACGTCACCCCCAGGCCGTGGGGGGCGCGTGGCCCACACGGGAGCAGAAGGGGCTCCAGGCCGTGGGGCCCACGGCCTCAACCACGGCCAGCCCATGTGGCCCACGGCCTGGGCTGTCCTCTCCCGCGCACTCTCGGTTCGTCGGCCCGTATCTCGAGCGTCCAAACTCCGAATTCGAATCCGTTTTCGGATTACGAACCGTGACTCTCTCACACACAAAAACGACTATACAACTTTGAAAAACGGTTGAGAAATCATCTCGGAAATCATCGATGAAGTCAACACAACGTAAGAGAACGTAAAGTGGCATAGTCAACACGTTTGGACTCGAAACCTTATGAATGAGTAACCGAAACGACCGGAACTCAATAAGGCATTGAATAAGAACATGTTCAAGTCCTAAACACAAAATACGGAAACATATAAACACAAATACACACACATATGCTAGTTTCCGGACATAGTCCTAGAAAATGCAAAACACAAAGTTTATTAACTAAATGTGAATGCATGAGCATATTTTGCCAAGTGTGTGAAAGTGAAATGTAAATGAAATAAAATCATGAAGGGACACACAAAAATGATATGTGTGGGTGTGTGCCTAGCCTTGTAAGAGATAAGAGGTCATGTATACCTTTGTAGACCGATAATGTCCGAAACTCTTAAAAGCCGGCAACTTGAACGAATAATGGTTGAGACGTCCTTCGTCTTCGAAATCCTTCATTTACTAACCACTAAACATTACAAGTAAAACACGTTTTGATATGGAATTAATGCCAACACTAATTATCAACCTAACAGTAGGAATTCTGATTCGGGGCTCATTGCTGCTGGGGGAGTTTTCAGGGATGATAACCATAATTGGTTAGGTGGTTTTGCTATGAATAAAAGTGTGGGAAGTGCCTTAGAAGCTGAAATGTGGGGAATATTGGAGGGCATCAGGATTGCCTGGAAGGCTGGCTACAAGAAGTTGATCATTGAAACTGACTCTTTGGTTTCTGTTCAACTGATTATTGATAACCTTCCCCAGAACCATCAGCTATTCAGCATTGTTCATGCTTGCAGAAAGTTTATGGAAGAAGATTGGAGTTGCCTTATTCGTCATAGGTATAGGGAAAGCAACCGTGTTGCTGACAGCCTTGCAAAGCTTGGGCACTCCATGGTCCTTGGGACTGTGCTGTTTCAGAAGCCCCCTCCTCAAATCTCTATCTTTCTTGATGAGGATTTAAGAGGCCTGTCCTTTTCTAGGATTGTGCCCAGATGCTAGTTTTCTTTTGTTCTCTGTTTCGGGTTAATTCCCTCCCCCTTACCAAAAAAAAAATACATTCATTGATATGTATGTATGCATATGTTAACATTGCCCTTCTTTTATTATAAATTTTTTACAGACGTTATTGCTAAAATCACCTAGGGTGATACTGGCATGTATGAATGTATGATCCATTGGTGATTGGTCCCTCCAAAAAAGAAAAAAAAAAAAAAAAACTAGTATTAATTATTAATTGATAATTAAAAAATAACACCTCCCACAAACATGTATCAAAATAAGCTCCTCTAACAGATTCCAAAAGATCTCTGGTCATTTCTGCTCACGTCGGATCTCCGGCGGCCGATACAGGCTTCAGGTAATTACACATATGTACGTTATATATGCATGCATACATCATTTTCGTTTCAGCGATGTGTATGTATGCAAACAAATGTACATATTTTATGCATGTTATTGATGTGTTTATGCATGGAAATGTAAGTGATCACGAAGTCTGAATCATTTTGTGGTAAATTTAATTAAAAGGCATCGAATTGTTTTAATTTGGCTTCATTTTAGATATTCTTGAAGCTTCCTCTTGGTTTCTTCCTTTAATTTTTTATATGGATTATTAAATTTTCTGATTAAATGTTTTATTTTTTGGTGACAGTTTTTTTAATATTTCGGAACTAGGGGAGAGGGCATGACTCGAACTCACAATTTTTTAAATGTAAGGTGTGAGGGGCACCATCATTTTCCTTGTAAATATTATTAAATGGTCATTTGTTCTTCATGTAGTTTTTAATTAGTAAAAAATTCTATGGAGTTTTGAGGGAAAATGGTTTTTGTTGAAACAGATCATGGCAGCTGGTAACCCTCAGCAGAGCCTAAGGAAAGCTCTTGGGGTTTTGAAGGACTCCACAAAGGTTGGATTGGTAAACTTCAACAGTGATAACAAGGTAATTTTCAAAATCACTTTATTATGTATCTTCAAAAGTGCTTATAATTGATAGTCATGAATGCACTTCAGTGGCGGGATATTAATTGCTATTGTCAAGGCCACAAACCATGATGAAGTACTGCCAAAGGAGAAGCATATCAAGAGTGAGTTATTCTTTCGCAAGAATGAAGTGATTGAAATTTAAAATGATATTTAGTTTTTCGGGTGGACTTTTTGTTGTTTGAGTTTCAGTTAAATCTTTTGAGTAAATGCTTCACTTTGTATTTCTGGCACATGAATATGGTAACTGTTGTGTGTTTTCAGCTATCCTTGATGCAGTTTCAGCTTCGAAACCTCGTGCTGATGTTGCTTACTGCATACAAGGTCTTGCCAAGCGTCTTGCTAAAACACATAATTGGACAGTACGTACCTGATCACTTTGTTCACTTTTACTTGAATTCATGGTTGTTTTTCGATTTTGGTCAAACCTCATAGGGGGTTTTCGAGAAATATTTCCCTAACAAGCATGCCTGTATCCAAAGAATTATTCATTTTTGTTAATATTCTGGTTTAGTTTTGAATCAATCTCATCATCATCCGGTTTAATTTATACTCAGGTTGCATTAAAAACCTTGATAGTTATACACCGATCATCAAGGGAAGTTGGTCCTACGTTTTGTCAGGAGTTAATAAATTACAGCCACGGCAGAGCTCTTATGTTGAATCTATCTCATTTCAGGGATGATTCAAGCCCAATTGGTACTCTTTTATTCTCTTAGCTTGTCTCATTTGGTACTACTACTGACATAAATAAAACTATTGGCATGAAGCATGGGACTATTCTGCTTGGGTTCGTACATATGCTCTATGTCTGGAGGAGCGAGTGGAATGTTATCGAATATTGAAATATGACATCATTGAGAAACTGTGCTGGGTATGTGGGCCTTTTATCATCTTCAATATAGAAAGCATCTTTTTTAACTTCCAAGTAGCAGCAGACTGCACTTGTAGGCATTTTATGAAATTTCAAATTTGTTTCATTAATTTTCAGCAACAGACTGGAAAAAATGAAGTTGATGTTCTTTTATTAAAAATATGTCTTTATGAGGGTTATGGGGATATTGGATCAGATATCTTCTTTATGATGCTTTTGTCAACAGAAGGAGAAGAGGCTTGACATCCCGGATTTTCTCGAACATTTACCTCCTTTGCAACAACTTTTCTTTCGGCTTCTTGATTGCAAGGTGATACATTTTCTGAGATTTCCTCCCAGTTACATGAAGAATGTTATAATATATATATATATATATATATATATATATTTCTGATATGCAGCCAGAAGGAGCAACTTCCTCCAATAGTTTGATTAATCACGCCCTTTCAATTGTAAGGATCATCAATAGCTCACTATAGTTAATAGTTGTGATTTGGTGTCAAACAATATACTTATGATATGCATATTTTTAGGTTGTAGGTGAAAGTGTAAATCTGTATGTTGCAATCACTGATGGAATTCTCATTTTAGTTGAGAAGGTGAGCTTTAACAAGAGCTTGTGTTCTTTTCATCTGCCAAAATGGAAATTTAAGGGAATGACTATCCTTTTTTGTCACAGTATTTTGAGATGCAGGGCCATTATGCTATTAGAACACTTGAAATTTATAAGAAGGCAAGGAATCAGGTATCGTGCATGCATGTCTGTATGCAAGTTCATAACTTTTAAACCCGTTTAGTATATCTTATCCGGCATATTCAGCATTTCTTGAAACTTGTACATTGCTGCAGGCGGAGAGCTTATCTGAGTTGTTTGAGATCTGCAGGGGACTTGATTTTGGGCGAGGACAGAAGTACATTAAAATCGAACAGGTATATGGAATTTGTTGAGGTCTGTCAATTAATTGACTTGTTTGTGACATTAGTAAATTGGTTGATATTTATGCTGCAGCCCCCTGCTTCATTTTTGGCTGCCATGGAAGATTATGTGAAGGATGCTCCAACCTCATTAGTGTTTCAAAGTACAGCAGCATGATGCCTCGACGCTTTTGTTTTAGGGAATCAATTCTGCTGTGTGTACAATGTAAATACTAAAGAACAAACATAAATAGATAGCGACCAGAAGCTGTGATCTTGTGTACTAATAAATCTTAGACACTCCAGCCTTCGTTTTATACGATTTTTCAAAAAATGAATAGACAAGTAAAGGTATTCAGTTCAGACAAATTGATTGAGTTTCCAAAGGGTTCACAAGAAATGTGTCCAGACTTTGTTTGCTCCTAAGCTGATTTTTACTGTCCGAAACTGTAATCAGGTGAGTGCTGGTCGGTGTATACCTCTCAAAGAAGCTGCAAAAGTAGTTGCTATCCCTGAAGCTGATTTAATGTCGCGGCAAAACCATAGCCTGATTTGTTTTCTGAGAGACAACATACGGATGCAGGTATAATAACACAAGGATGGTATTTTCATTGACAAAAATCTTTTTTAGGTCTCATGAATTTTTCATAGCTTGATGTCTACAATTACTTTTTGATTTTGTTAGCTTTGTGTTTCAGACCTCCCATTCAGTATTTTGAGTCACTGAATGGAATTTTCAATCTGGATAGAAATCAATAGTTACATGGCACAAGTGTCTGCTAGTAATGTGGTTGATAAAATTGAAGTGTTCAAATGCAGGCTGTGATTATGGATAGTTTATACAATGACACGGTAGCGATAGCAACAACACGGGGAGGTGACCTCTTAACATTTTTGAGCCTGTTGGTTGCACCCCCAACTAATGTGCAAATGGCAGCCATGGCCAAACAACGATCCAGAATCAAAATCCATCCAGTTCTTATGCTTTCGAGCAGATTTTGCCGCCTTAGAATTCCTACTCTTGTTTAATTTAGAATAGAATGATTAACATTTCAGTTCCAGAGAGTGTCAACTTTGAAGAATTAATGGCTAAAGTTGCATACAGAGTTGCCCAGTCTCTCTAATATGTATATTCCCAGGTTCAAAATTTCAGTCTACTAATACTTGGTTTCCTAGGCCTTTTTTCAGTTTCCTCTCATGCTCACACATACGTACATTTCATCTAATATAATAAAAATTTATAATCTACAGATGGACAGTAAAGAAAATTGCATCATGTGGTAATATATTAATATCTCCTTTGGGAAAAATGATATTTGGTCATATGAGCAATCAAGTAAAGCTGTACATATATAAGAGTGGTGAGGAGACTACCGGTGAAACATGCATGAATTGTGTAGAGACTGTCAATTTACAAAAGTCCAACACAATTAAGGAAATGGCATCACATAAACACAAACGGTTTGTAATCATTCATTTAATCTTGCATACAAAATAATGTCCCAGGCTCGTATCTTGTATCATTCTATCTCGCATTGTATGTTCAGGAAGAAAGAAATAAGGAAATATTGAACCATACTAACGTTGGAACGAAATAGAGTAGGAGCCAGTGTTTGGATCTTTAACAGCTTTGAAGTTGTCCACGCTCATTCCAAAACGACCCAGGACGGAGTTTCCCATATCTTTCAGTTTTGCTGCACACCAAGAAACAATTTCATTTATAACCGCACAAGAAAGCATTACATATTTATAATCCTAAACTCAGCCCGAACATTTATCATAGCAAGTACAGAGGTAATCAAATGGTCATCAGAACATATATTAATATAGTCTTCCTGCTGAATTCAATAATCTATACAGTTCCATTGGTTCCTGTGTACTTTCGTGCATATAAACACCATTCACACAAAATGACAAATTACATGACAGGGACGTATAAATTGTTCTACACGTACCAGAGCGGAACAAGTGAGCAAGCATAATCCATCATTAGTCAAAGACACAAAATCATGCAAGGCCCATGGAATATAATAAAGGATAGTATACAAAATAAATTTCAGGGTGCTTGTGTAGGCAGAATTAAAACATTCAAACTTTCAACTTTTGCACCTCAAATAGGAAGTTTTTCACAATCCCATTATGGACTAACAGGATAGAATCACGCTTGCTTTTTTTTCTTCTTGTTTTTTGGATTTTAAGGATGAGTTCCTAGTTTCACCAAGTGTTGGGTTAACGAAGTAGAAAACCAACTTTAAGGCATCCTAATGTCCAGGCAACTTTCAGTGTTTCCTTTTAAGATTATGGATAGTTTTTTAATACATAAGTAGTTGTAGTAACAAGTTAACTATCTTTAATTTCTCTAAAAAAATAACACGGAACCTTCTTTATCTTGAGGGTTTACACTATTACAAAATATCAGGGTTGTTGTCCTACCTACTACCTTGTGATTAAAAGATCTCCTACATATTCAGGCTCAATGCATTAGTGCATTCTATCACACAAGAATATCATTTATCAAGCTTACCAATCATCTCTTCCTTCATCTTTTCTCGTTTTTCTGCAGCCAATGGCTCTAACCGGATAATGGCTCTCCTTGCTTGGTCATTTGATGGATCCAATTCCAAGATCTTTTTCATATCTGCAATTGTAGAAGTGAAAAAACCATAAAAAAAAGAAAAAGAAAAAAAGGAAAGTAACTTCAGAGATGAAATCGGCATCAGAATTGTAAATAAATTATTGAAAGCCTGAGGGACAAACAAGAGAGTCTAGATTCAAGGAAACACTACAAAGTCCCAAGATAGAGAGAAAACGAAACTAATTGAAGATTATCATCTTAACTTGCAATAATGATCAAATCTTACCAACAATAGCCTCTTCAAGTTTTTCACATTTTTCATAAGCCTCTCCTCTTTTAACCAGAGCTTTCATATATGTAGGATTTAGCTCCAATGCCTTTGAGCATTCTCTGATAGTATCCTCATATTTCTCCTGAATATACATTAACATCAATTTCAATGAATCAATAATTAAGTTCAACGGATGAAAAGCAAAATATGGCAAATGTTAAATTTTTATGGAAATTCTGAACTTCACTCTCTGTCAAACCCATCATAGCTCAATCTTAAAATCACAACTGGACTTCATTTCTAAACTGTACAATAACTACACAACATTAAAATGTGATGGGTAAAAGACAAGGCTGATCAAATTAAACTATTACTCACTATTAATAAGAAGAAATCATGGAAAAATCAGAATCCTAGAAGACTATCAGCAGAAGATCCATTCTCGATCAACCTAGTTTCCACTCATATGAGCTACCAAACCAAGGCTTTATACTGGACTTTTAGTTCGAAAACATATATACAGTTATATACCATGGCAATTATAAATTTACATTCGTTTTGGCAAATATGCAATCATTTGTATTGAATGGTTAAATTGATGATAACAACTCACGAGTTTGAAGAAACATATCCCGCGATTCGAATGGCAAACAGAGCGCAATTCGTTAGTTTCTGGTCCCGACGCCACGCCCAAAGCCACCTCATACTTGACCAACGCCTCCTCGTACTTGCCTTCTACGAACAGTCTGTTCCCTTCCAGTTTCGCATCGCTGGCTTCCGATAATGCCCTCTGCACCATCCAACACTCATTTCCATCCTTATATTTCAAGAAAACAAATAAACAACAAGTTATAGACAAGTTTTTTTTCCTTCAAAGTTAGAAAACCTGTATCGATTCGGCGTCGTTTTTGTGATCTCGTTCTTCTTCTTGCTTCTGTGGCGCAAACTGCTGGTCATGGTCGTGGTCGTTTTCGTCGTCGCTGACGTCGCGTTCGCTGGCGGTTTCGAATCCGTCGGAGGCGTCGCCGTTTTGATTGACTGTTGAATCGGCGGACGATGATGGTTTGGGAGAGTTCTGTTTAGAGTCTTGTTGCTGTTGAATCACCACCATTTTTTCAAACTCTATTTAACTGGATTTTTAGGGTCTGTTGTGAACAAAAAGAAGAAGAATATGAGAAGCTCGAAAACAAAATAAAATTAACAAACCAACTCTTTTGAACTATAAATTTACTTTTTGATTTTCCAGAAACTTCTTATACATTGCCCCTTTTTTTTTACATTGCGCTAAGATTTGATAAATATTGCGCTTTTTAAAAATAAGGGGGAATTGCACAACCATCCATGAGGTTTGATAAAATTATACAGATATTGAGGTTTTTGCCATATACGCACAAAGTTCTCTTAACATTTGAAAATTGTTACATAAACATCCCCTACCATTAGATGGATAAATTAGTCAATAGTCAAACATGTAAAAAGTCTAAAATACCTTATATTTTTATTTTACATAAACTAAAAAATTTAAAATTAAGATAAATATATATATATTAGAAAACATGAATGTATATTAAATCTGAAACATGGAAAAAAATCATCTTTACAAAAAAAAAAAAAAAAAAAAAAAAAAAAAAGTTTTTAAAACAATTTAATAATAAATAAATTTTAAATTTTAAATGTATTTAATATCAAGGGGTAATTGCACAAACTATTTTTATTTTATTTTTTTGAAGATGAATTTTTTTTCTATTTCCATCCAAAATTGCATTGACTGTTAAAATTGAAAGGACGATATTGTAAATGACTATAATTAAACAAATAAAAAACTAAAAACTAAAAAAAAACGCCTCTCTCCCCAAACAACTCTCCCTCTTTTGTAAAATCCTCACAGATTCTCTATCTCAAAAGTAAACCTCTTTCTCTTCTATCATCTCTCTCTTCTTCCCGTTTACGGCGATCAGTTTGACGATTTGATGAGATTGAGTGTCGGTGAGGTTCTGGAATGGATCGATTTAGCAGCTGTTGAGATCGAGCGCTGATGGGGTTTGTGGTGGTGGTGTGGTTCGGTCCTAGGTTCTTATGGTGGTGATGATGTTGGTCTGGTTATAGATCCAGGTTTTGTGGTGTTCGGGTTCTAGGTCTGGGTCTGGTGGAGATGACAACTGTTGTGTGTATAAATTCGCCAACCTGACACGTCATCAAAAGAGCCGACGAAAGACTGCCACGTCACTCATTGACCGGGTCAAGGGAGGAAGTATGACAAGTCAGAATGATAAAATAGCTCAAGCCAAAAGGGAGTCAAAGATATGGTCGCCGAAGCTAGATACCTACTCGCCGAATGAAGGAATGTGCTCGCCAAAGATACGATATCCAGAAAGTGAGGGTACTCGCTGGACCAGTACACTGGGCCTGAACCGACTCGGCAAAGACACAGAAATAAACCCTAAAACTTTTAGAAGACCCAGAACAATAAGGAATCATAAAAAGGAAAGTAGACCTGATCCGTGACAAGAAAGGATCCTAGTACGAATCAAAGAGGGAAACCTTTCACCCATACGGCTGAAAACAAGGGGAAACCCTAATTAAACATGTATAAATAGAACCACCTATCCCATGAGGAAGGGGTTCGAAAATCTAGAGAGAAGAGAGCAATTGTAAGAGAGATCTAAGCGTGTAACAAGGCAACGAAAACCTAGTATTATTTTCCTGCCCTCAGGGGCGCCGTGGTTTTTTCTCATTCAAGGGTTTTCCACGTAAAATCTGTCTTTTTCATGCGTTCTTAATTTTCTTGTTTTATATTAAATTGATATAATTGTTGAGTGCGTGGCAATCCAAATTTCACCGTCAACAATTGGCGCTAGAAGAAGGGGGATCTTTGAACAGAAACTTCGAGGGACCCTTGCGAATCAAACAGCATGAACAACGACAGCGACAGAGATGGTAACTCCAGCGGAGATTTAGTTGTTGAACCAACCGCGCCGACGGGAGACAGGGCAGTGACAATCGGGGAACAATCAGCGGTAACACCAGGAACTAGGGCGGCTGATCCCGGGATTCTGCAGCACTTCCAAGCTGCATTGTTAAACTTAATCAGCGAAGCCAGCAAAATAGGGCTTTCGCTCCCCATAGGGTTGGGAGTTTCATCTCCTTATGAGTTAACCACTCCTGGAATCCATCCTCCCGGAAGGCTACGATCAGAAGTTCACATTTCAATTCCCGATACCCAAGCAAGACAATCCACTGAGGAGACTCCCCAGGATCACACTGAGGATTTCGAGGGGAGAAAACAAAGGAAGGGAAAAGGTGTGATGAATGAAGAATCCAAGGAGGAACGAGACCAGGTGCGAACACATGGGGTCAATTCCAGCGACACATATCAACGGAACCGGCGGAGACACCGTTCCATCTCATCTGAAGATAAGAGTCCTCGTCCACGAAGGGAATTACGATCCAAAAGAGCGAAGCGAAGAAGATCCGAGAGCACTGAAGATCGAAGAAGCCAGGATGAGAGAGGCAATCATGGTAGAATGACAATCAAGAGTAGACTCGATCCAGCAGGAGAACCAACTGGTCAGCGAGATGTCACCCTGCAAGAGCTATCAAGAAACGTTTCAGCAATGGCGTGAAGGTATGGTCGTAGTGTATCTTCAGATGATGAGTCAGATAGCCCATTCATCGAAACTATTGCTCGCACCCAATTTCCAGACAGATTTAGAATGCCAACCATTGAGCAGTACAAGGAGAATAGGGATCCGAAGGAGCACGTTCGCCGATTCCGTAACATTATGGCCCAGTACTCATCCAACGATGGGTTGTTATGCCTCACCTTTCCGTAAACATTCTGCGACCTTGCCTCTAGGTGGTTTGGAAGACTTCCTCCCGAAAGTATAAGCAGCTTCTGAAATCTCAGCAAAGCGTTCATAAGGCAGTTCATGGGGAGCGTCCAGAGAAGAAAGTCACTCGCTCATCTATCCAATTTAAAACAGGAATGTAACGAGTCGATCAAGAAGTATCTAGCGAGATTTGGGAAGGAGGTTGCTCAAATTAAAGACGCCAGTGATGTAGCTGTGATCGCCGCATTCACCAATGGGTTACAAAGTGGGCGATTATCCTTTGACCTACGAAGGGAGAGACCAAAAACTTATGAGGAGATGATGGAAATAGCTGGCGACTATGCATTGGCGGAAGAAGAAGAAGTAGCGCAAGGGGCTAGCTATGTGCATGGACACAAGCCTGACTCAAAACCGGACCATAAGGATGACAAAAAGACGCAGCCACGTGATCGCCAGAGAGATGAGAAGGGCCAAAAGGGATATCCAAGAGAAGGCAGAGGAAACGCTCGAGCCAATAAGTTTCGAGGAAGGTACAACCATTACACCCCTTTAACTGGCGATCAAGAGGAGATACTGTCTGTGGTAGAAGACAAGGGACTCGCCAAATATCCTCGGCAGCAGTCAGCGAATGCCAGGAGAGATACAACTAAGTACTGCCGGTTCCACAAAGATCATGGGCATGACACTTCAAAATGTTTTCAATTACGCGATCACATTGAAAGCCTGATCAGAGATGGGCACCTAAAGGACTTTGCCTTGAAAGGGGACAAGCACGGTGGTCGCCAGGATAGCCGCCAAGGAAACGGGCAGGAAAGGAAGAGTCCAAGGAGGAACAGCCATAACGCAACTATAAACACCATTTTCGGCGGACCTCATACTGGGAGGAGCAATCGAGAAATGATGTTAGAGGTTCGAGAAGTAATGTATGAAAGCAGAAGCATGGAGATCAATTATGTGCAGAGAAACCCCAAGAAGGGAAGAGAAGGACATGATCCCATAACATTTACAGCAGAAGACTCAGACGGAATTGATGCAAAGCCTAACGATGCAATCGTCGTGGGGTTCGAATAGCCCATAGGGATTTCCTTCGGGTGATGATTGACAACGGAAGTTCAGCTGATATTTTAAGTGCCAGAGTATATGATGAGTTGCGGCTGGACAGGAAAGATCTTGAACCATTCCATGTGCCATTAAAGGGATTCGGTGGCGCAGAAGTTAGGTCGTTAGGAACTGTGAAGCTGCTAGTGAGATTTGGTACAGCACCATGCCGGCGAACAATCCTGTTAGACTTTGTCGTGGTTGACATCCATAATTGGCCGTATAATGCTTTACTTGGCCGACCGTTTCTTAACAAAGCTCGAGCTGTTACTTCTACCCATGCGTTGAAAATAAAATTCCCTACAGAATTTGGTGTCGGAGAATTGAGAGGGTCACAGGAGATGGCTCGCCGCGCCAACCTTTCAATCTTCAAAGATAAAGCAGGGATGGAAACCTTGAACATATTCGAGGTAGACAAGGAAGTGCAGGAAGATAATCCGGAAAACTTTGAACTGGACCCAAGGGACAAAACGAGCAGAGAGAAAGAAGAACCAACTGAGTCAGTTATTCTAGATGAAGCGGAACCAGATAAAACAGTAAAGATCGGAGCAAGGCTGACTGAACACGTTAAGAAAGACATGACAAACTTGCTGAGAGAGTATAAGGAGATTTTCGCTTGGTGCCACGAAGACATGCTAGGAATTGATAGAAGCGTAATTTCACACAACCTGGCTGTGAATGAAAAATGCAAACCAGTTGTGCAAAAAAGGAGAAGTTTCAACCTAGAAAGAAGTGCAGGGATAAAAGAAGAAGTATCGAAGTTACTCGCCGCAAGGTCAATTAGAGAAGTTAAGTACCCGGAATGGGTGGCGAATGTAGTCCTGGTGAAAAAGAAAAACAATCAATGGAGAATGTGCGTCGACTTCACCGATCTAAACAAGGCTTGCCCCAAGGATAGCTTCCCGCTACCAAGGATTGACCAGTTAGTCGATGCAACAGCTGGACATGAGACGCTAAGCTTCATGGACGCATATTCAGGATATAACCAGATAAAGATGCACAAGCCAGACGAAGAGAAGACAGCGTTCACCACAGATCAGGGGTTGTATTGTTACACAGTCATGCCATTCAGCCTGAAGAACGCTGGGGCAACTTACCAGCGCTTGGTTAACAAAATGTTCGCCAAACAAATAGGGAGAAATATGGAAGTTTACGTTGACGACATGCTGACAAAAAGCATCACAGCAGATAGACATACAGATAACCTGAGGGAAACATTCTATGTGCTGGTCAAGTATGGGATGAAATTGAATCCAGCAAAGTGTGTATTCGGCGTACCATCTGGGAGGTTTCTCGGATATCAAGTACATCAAAGAGGAATAGAGGTGAACACTGAAAAAATCCAAGCATTAGCAAAAATGGTCTCGCCAAGGACTCTGAAGGACGTCCAAAAACTCACGGGGTGCCTAGCATCGCTGAGCAGATTCATAGCCAAGTCAACAGACAGATGCCAGCCATTTTTCAAAGCTCTAAAAAAGGGAAAAGGTATCGAGTGGAATGAGGATTGCGAAAAGGCCTTCCAGGCCTTGAAAGATTACCTTGGACAGGCACCACTGCTATCAAAACCAGAAACGGGAGAAACATTGTACATATACTTGTCCGTCTCTGAAGCAGCCACAAGTTCCGTACTAGTGCGACAGGAAGATGGAATCCAAAAGCCAATATACTACACTAGTAGAGCACTATTACCAGCCGAAACAAGGTACTCGCCGGCTGAAAAAATGGCACTCGCCCTAATAACAGCAGCAAGGAAGCTAAGACCATATTTCCAGGCTCATAAAATCGGGGTATACACCAACTGCCCACTGAAGTTAATCCTGCAGAAACCAGAAGTATCCGGTCGATTAACAAAGTGGGCGATCGAATTAAGTGAATTCGATGTAGAGTACCTCCCAAGGACAGCAATTAAAGCCCAGGCAGTGGCAGACTTTGTAGCAGAGTTCACCGAACCAAGCATAGAGGTGGCGAGAATGATGGAGGAACAAAGTAAGAAAATATTCAAATGGCAACTCCGCGTTGACGGCTCGTCAAACACGCATGGCAGCGGGGCAGGGGTAGTAGTGTCAACCCCAGAAGGAGATTCAGTCGAATGTGCCTTGCGTTTTGACTTCAAAGCTACCAACAATCAAGCTGAGTACGAGGCACTCATAGCAGGTTTAAAAATTAGCACAGTCCTAGGAGCAGACGAGGTGGAAATTTTCAGCGACTCTCAAGTTGTTGTCAATCAGGTACTAGATGAATACCAGGCGAGAGATGAAAGCATGATCACCTACCTGGAATTAGCAAAGGAGTTGTTGGAAAGATTTAAAGAATACAGAATTGTTCATGTCCCCAGAGAAGAAAATGAAAAGGCTGATGCCTTAGCCAAATTGGCATCTGCCACAATCAACATCTGGCCCAACAATATCTCTATGATCTGCCTATTGCAGCCGAGTATAGTTAAAACAAAGGAAGTTAGGGCAGTCTTTGGCGAAAGGAACAGCTAGATCACACCAATTAAAGAATATCTCGTCAATGATGTACTCCCAAGTGACCCATTAGAAGCAAAGCGGCTGAAGTACAGAGCTATAAGATACTCAGTACTCAATGGAGAACTGTACAAGAGGGGATACTCGAGGGCACTACAGAGATGTGTCGGACCTGAAGAAGCAGAAGGTATCCTGAGAAGCATACATAGTGGAAATTGTGGGAACCACGCTGGGGGTGCCGGCCTAGCCCACAAAACATTAAGGCAGGGTTTTTACTGGCCAACACTGTTCGCCAACTCCAAAAGGGTAGCAGCGAGATGTGAAGCGTGTCAGAAAATTGCCAATAACATCTGACAACCACCTGAGCTCTTGCAAAGTATTACCTCGCCTTGGCCATTCGCCATGTGGGGAATAGACTTGATCGGCCCAATGCCAACAGCAACTGGAGGAGCAAAGCATGCCATAGTAGCCGTGGATTATTTTACAAAATGGGTAGAAGCCGAGCCGTTGGTACATATAACAGAAGCAAACACCATAAGCTTTGTGAAGAAAAATATCCTATACAGATTCGGGATACCAAACACCATCATCACGGACAATGGGACCCAATTCGATGGTAGGAAATTCAGGGAGCTATGTGATAAGTATGGCATCAACAACTACTACGCCTCTCCAGCACATCCACAGACGAATGGCCAGACTGAAGCAGTGAACAAAATCATAAAACATAACTTAAAGGCTAAATTGGCAGCAAAAAGGGGCAGCTGGGCAGATGAATTACCACAGGTACTTTGGGCATATCGAACCACAGGAAGGATGAAATTCCCTTAAGCAATATAGTGTAAATATACCTAGAGGGGGGGGGGGGGTGAATAGGTATAGGCTCCAAATTCTTCCAATTAAAAATAATGCGGAAAATTACAAAGCAAAATGCACACTTGATAAGATTTAGCAAATGAATTGATTTCACTAAGACAAGAGTTAATCAATTTACAAGATGTGCAAACAATGTAATATATGGAAGATAAAAGAAAGTAAAGCAAAATTGAACACAATGATTTTAACGTGGTAAAACCTCAAAGAGGAAACATCCACGGGTTGATACCACAACCACCGGCAAAGCAATCCACTATACGAAAAGGACTTACACACTCAAGCTATCAACACATGATATCCGCTCAAGCTATCACCTCCTAATCTACCCTCGGACAAGTGAACTACCAAGCCTACTTCCTATCCGAGATGTGTCCTACACCTCTAGAAAGCAACTTCCTATCCAAGACGCTCACGTCTCTAGGAAGATTTCTTGCTTGACTATCCGAGTCCTCCCGACTCTAATCAAGACTTCTTGCTTGGCTATCCGGAACACTTTCCTAGCCAAGACTTCTTGCTCAAGACAAAGCTTCACTCACTTTGCAAGAGACTTCAACCTTTCACAAGGCAATGATCTAAGTGATGCAAATGATGCAAGCACAATCAAATTAAGCTAGATGATCAATCAAGCAAAATGTACATGTTCAATGATAGTCTAGAATATGATTTCAACACACAATCACAAATGTTATCTAGAAATCAAGACATGCAAATCAATAAGAACAAAGGTATCAATATTCAATTTAGCACACTAAAAACCTAGTTCTTAGATCATGAAATAAAACATAGAAAATAACATGAAGCACATCACACATATATTTTCTAGAATCAATTTCATGATAAATCAAGTTTAGCACATAAATGTTCAAGACTAATCACAAAGCTAAATCTCAATTAACAAATGATCAAATAACCCTAGCATGTGATCTAACATACTTCTCAACAAATTTCATCAATCAAATGGAAAAAATCAATAGATGATCAAAGATGAAATTGAAAAAGAAGAAGTTGAAAATCATACACTGACCACGGACTGGAAATGGACCAGCTGAGAAAAATGCCGAAGTCAAATGCCTCTGGAAATGCTTGGGGTTTGTAGCTCTCTTCGAGACCAACAATTTTGGTTTTTGAATCGAATGATTTCGAGTTCGTATGAGAGAGATATGATCAAAACAAGTAAGCAAAAATTGTTGAAAAACTGATGCGGGAAATGAAGTGTTCTTCAAAAATTGCACAAGTGTGGAGGGAAGGAGGTTGGCTTAAAAGGAGGGAAAGGAGAGAATTTTTCAAGCGAATCACGTGCTGCCACATCAGCACCCCGTGGGGGGCGCGTGGGGCCCACGGGAGCAGAAGGCTCCCTTTCCCGTGGGGCCCACGGCCTCCCACACGGGCTGGCCAAGTGGCCACACGTGGTTTGCACACCTCTCGCGCGCTCCCTCGGTTCGTTGCCCCATATCTTGAGCATCCGACCTCCGATTTCGAATCTGTTTTCGGATTACGAACCGTGACTCCCTCACGCATGACTACGACTACTCAACTTTGAAAAATGGTTGAGAAATCATCTCGGAATCCGACGATGAAGTCAACACAACAAATGAGAACGAAAAGTAGCATAGTCAACTTGTTTGGACTCGAAACCTTATGTATGAGTAACCGAAACGACCGGAACTCAATAAGGCATTAAACAAGAACATGTTCAAGTCCTAAACACAAAATACGAAAACAAATAAACACATATTCACACAAACATGCCATATCAAAGAGATAGTCACAAAGCATGCAATTTCACAATGTTTGTCAATACAAGATCAATGCATGAGCATGCTATGAAGTGTGTGAATGTGTTATACCAAATGTTTGAACCACGATACAGGGACACACATGTATGAATTGTGTGTGTGTGCGCTAACGCCTTGCAAGAGGGTGGAAGTCAAGTTTTACCTTTGACGATTTTCACCTCTTGAAGACGACTTTTGCACTAGACGTTGCTCTTCACTCTTTAAGCATCCTTTCTTCAAATAATGTCCTAAGCAACAACTAATACAATCATAGAGTGTTTTGCAATGGAATTAAGCCAATACAAATCATAAACCTTACAAAGGAGTTCAACGGGCGAGACCCCATATTCCATGGCATATGGAGCTGAGGCTGTCATTCCCGTGGAAACATCTTTCTCTTCACCAAGGGTACAACTCTTTCAGCCAGAAATCAACATTGATATGCTAAAGTGCGGCCTAGATGAGTTAGAAGAAAGAAGAGAGCGTGCGCAAATAAGGAATACTACGTACCAACAAAGGGTAGCCAGATATTACAACTCACATGTGCGTGAAAGAAGGTTCTCGCTGGGCGACTTAGTGCTGAAAAGGGTGAACCTAGGAACAAAAGACAAAGCTGCAGGGTCACTCGCAGACAAATGGGAAGGGCCTTATAAGATTACAGGCATAGCTGGCCACGGAGCATATCGCATTACTCGAGAAGGATTTGGTGAACTATCCCGTCCATGCAATGCGCAGTACTTGAAGATATATTATCCTTAACCTAGGGGTCAAGTCAGAATTTTTTATGAGCTTTTATTTTCTCTTAGAACAGTTTTCGTTTTTAGCATTTTCTTTATAACTATGTTAACAAAGTTGTATGAAGCATTCAATAAAGAGTAATTTATTACTGAGAATGAGCGGTTTCACTCGCCAGTCACAAAAGGCACTCGCCATCGTACCTTACCACTATCATAAAATAGCAAGCTTCATGCTCGCAGTAATGAGAAACTGGCGAGAGACAAAATCCCAAGTTACAAAGAATGGGAGTCGCCATTACGGGAAAATAAAGTCCCCATAGGCGAGAAAGCCAGCTAAACACAGTAAAACAAGGGGGAGACGTCCCAATAAGATGCCAAAATTCAGCAATGGCAGCTAAACAAACAAATAACATGTTAAAAACTTGGTGCATGGTCGGATACGTCCTGACAAACACTGAGTACGCCAAAATACAGCAATGGCAGCTGAATAGAGCTATAAAATATGCTAAAAAAAACTAAGTAAAGCCAAAAATTCAGCAACGGCAGCTGAACAAAAAGAAAAGAAGAAGTTTATAACTTGAATAAAAAGTTATTTACAATCAAAGAATTACAAATGAAGGTACAAAAAGAAAATAAAATTTATAGTCCTAGACAAAAATACTCAACCAGCTGCAGGAGGGCCCTCGCTGTCCTCCTCATCTTCAATCTCCTCTTCTGAAGGCCAGATGACTTCCTCATCCTCTTCTGGCATAAAAGGCTCATAATCCCTTCCAGCAACAGGGCCCAAGTCAGGCTCAGCACCAGAACCAGAAAAACTGCCTTTCTGACTCGAATAGTAAGTATTAAAGGCGCGCTTGCTGGGGATCTCCAAATGCATAGGATGAGGTTCAGTCCTATTATAACGGCAGTGGGCTCTCCATCGTTTTGTCTGCTCTTTAATCGAGTCCACACCATTGGCCATGTGCTGTTGAAGGGACTTGTCGAAGCGCCTCAGAGCTTTCTCGTTTGAGTGATCCTTCATGGCGAAGAACTTTTTCGCCTGCCTCATGCCCTTTTCAAACTCGCGCAACAAAAGCGCATCATAGGCAGGGGATCTCTTGAAGCGATCAACCGCTTCAACCTCCAACACAGCCTTGAGATCATTCAAAATAACTTCATGCGAGGTTAACTGGTTGCGCAAGTCCAAAGCCTCGCGCTCAGCTTTCTCTTTCGCCTCCTCAGCCAGTCGCTCAGTCTCAAAGCGTGCTGCGAGTGATTCTTGACTAGCAGAGAGTTGCTCTCGCAGCAAACGAATTTCTTCCTCAGCAGCACCTAATTTCTCTTCAGCGGCCAGCTGAGCTGAAAGATAACCATCCGCGGACTCTCTCAGCTGAGCAAGCTGCTGAGTATGGTTTTCCTCAATAGAAAGCTTCTCAGCTGCCAAAGTAGAGGTTTGTTCCTGCAGAAGCCTCACGTCCTTCGACAAAAAATTTCCCCGCCTCTAGTTGTCAGCCAACTCGGACAACAACTGAAAAGAAAAAGCAGAAGTCAGGAAACGCGAGAACAAAAATTTTAAAACACAGCGAGAGACTCACCAGAGAATGGCAGTTGAAGAAAAATTCCATTTTTCTGTTGCAGGATCTTTTCTTCAGCTCCTCCCAACCCTCACCAACATAAACATTATTGTTCATCATATATGTACAAATCTTAGCAGCTGTAAAATCCGAGAGGGAGACAGTCTCGACTCCCTCACCAGCCTCAGTTGGATCAACGGGAGGAGTTTCATGAGCAACGCCTGAACCAGACGCAGTAGCCCCATCCTGTCTCAACGACCCCGGTTTTTCAGTTGGCTCCTTTCGACCAGGTGGCCCAGGCTGACCAACAAAAGAAGCACCAGGCTCATCCGCGGTTGCCGGAGGAGGAGTCGCGCTGGCTTGGGGAATGGTAGAAGCATCAAAATTATTTGCCCCCTCCGGAAGGGGAGACTCCGCCAAATCTGGCCTCTCAACAGAAGCCCCAGGGACAGTCGTCTCAGCAGAAGGAGCCTCGGCGAGCACAGGTTCTTCAGTGACCTCCTCATCTGAAGAAACAACATATTGCACAACCCTTGACACCCGTTTTAGAGGTCGAGCAGTGTGGTCAGGTGTACCCTCTGCCGGACGTTTGCCTCTACCAGGTCTGGGGGTCAAGTCGCTCGAAAGATCTGGGGGAGTTTCAGGAACATTCACATCAAAAATGGGGATTTCACTAGCCACCCCTGAAACCCCCACCTTCTCTTTTCCCTTACGGTTGGGGGCTGTCGCAGTAGGAAAAGTCGCAGCAGTACTCGCAGCAGGAGTAGCGGCAGCAGCAGCAGGAGTACTCGCAACAACCTTCGGACGAACAGGGGATGGCCCCGACTCGACACGCCCCCCATCAACATCAGCAACCCCCCTTGAGGCACCTACTTTCTCCTTGCCTTTACGGCTGGGGGTAGCAGCAACAGTTGCAGTAGGAGTATTCGCAGCAACCTCTGCATGCATAGGGGGTCGCCCAGACTCAACACCTCCCCTAGAAATATCACCAGCTTCCTCGCCGTCTGAGTGATCATCACCATCAGGGCTAGCAATTCCCTCCTTAGCCAAACCAGCAGCAAGCCTTTTGCTGGCAGCCTCGGAATTCTTCACCGCCCGGGCTTGCAAGTCACAAACGATGTCAAAGTCACACACTGCAAGGGAAATAAACCAAGTGTCAACTAACAGAATAAGACGAAGCAATAAAACAAAGAAGGAACGGATAAAGACTTACAGCGAGGAAGCCTTGCATGTAGGCGTGTGAAAATTTGCTGAGAAATCATTTTTTCCTCATCCAAGAGGAAGGATCTACCCCTTGAATCCAAAGGAAGGACAGCCGCCGCAGCGAGGTGAGAAACCTCCCTATCCATCAAAGTAGGGGCCGCCTTCGACCAGGCTTCAGGAGATGTGAAATGCCTGGGAACCTTCCTCGCCAAAAGATTGCGGCGACTGAGAGCTGGTACATCTCGACCCCACTCACCGCCGGTGAAAAACCAACTGTTTTTTCACCTTTTGTTTGAAGTGGGGAAGCCCCAGATGAAACCCTTCTTCTTCTTATCACTGGAGACCTCAACTTGACCAGGGTTCGCCACACCCTCAGGAATCCAGTTCTCCACCGGCGAGGAGAGAAGGAAGTACGTGCCACCATTGCTCGCCTGTCTTAGAGTATAAAAATGGCGGATCTCGCAGGGTGTAGGAGGCCCATAACCCTTCAGCTTCCACATAAGGCACAGGCACATCAGTATCCTGTAGCTGTTTGGAGCAAGTTGTGCCGGTGCAATCTGAGCCTCGGTGAGAAATCTCGCGATAAAAGGCTGAAGAGGGAGGGTAACCCCACAGCTGAGCATGGCTCCGTAAATGGCGACTGCATTTTCGGGAGGATTCCACACAGCCCGGTCGCCGGGTAACATAAGAGTCACTGAGTCTGGAATGTCGAAGCGACTCTTGTATTTACGAAGTTTGCCCTCGCCGACTACATTTACTTCCGTATCAAAAGAACACGGACGAGTTGGCGAGAAATGCAGCCTATCCCTCCGATGGTCTTCAACATCAGAGTCAACAATCGTCTGCGCATCCAGCAGAGATTCACGTGGAGCCCTAGAGGCGCGTCGTTTACTGCTTATGGTTTTAGGAGATCTCGGCATTGCTGGAGAATCACTGTTAAAAGACGGAGGAGAGATGTCAGGATTAAAAGTATCCTCAAAAGATGGAACATAAACAGAAATTGGGACCGGAGAATCCGAACAAAAATTACGAATCAGAGATTCAATTTTGTTTTTTGTCCGCAGTACACTTATCACCAAGCTCCATAGCTTGCATCATCCGATTAAAAAGAGAAGAGCGTAAGGAGGAATCCATAAGAACTCACCAGGAAACCCTAGGATCGGAGGATGAGCAGAAGGTTTGGGAAACATTGAGAAATCACCACGATCGATTTCGAAGCAAGCTGTCTGACAGTAAGATAAATAAAAGAAATTTTATGGCAGAAACTTCTGAGGGAGAAGAAATGAGAGACGATGAAGGAACTCTGTTTTTGAGAGAATAAATTAATGGAGATATGAGAGGATAAAGGAGAAGAAGAAACGTTTAAGCGTTAAAAGGGGGAACTTCGAAATTCAAAAATAAAAAAGAAATCAAGTAAATGATATGCAATTAATGAGAATGATGGCTACAGTGACCAGCCACAACAGCCACCACCAAGTAAAGGACACGTGGCATCTCGGGGACAACCAAGCAGTCAGAATGTCCCTTCGTCTGTCAAAACAAATGGAAGCGCTAGAAATCATGTGGCTCAAATTGAAAGTTTGCACCAGAAGAATCAATTAAATAAAACAACGCGTGGTAAAAAAGGAAAGAGTGAGTTATTACAAAATGCGCCGAAATCTTATAAGCATAGATATAAATACTGCTCGCAGAGGCGAACAAAGTGAGAAGAACAAATCATTCGCCCAGCTCGAAGTATTTATGGGGGTATTGTTGTGTGTATAAATTCGCTAACCTGACACGTCATCAAAAGAGCCGACGAAAGACTGCCACGTCACTCATTGACCGGGTCAAGGGAGGAAGTATGACAAGTCAGAATGATAAAATAGCTCAAGCCAAAAGGGAGTCAAAGATATGGTCGCCAAAGCTAGATACCTACTCGCCGAATGAAGGAATGTGCTCGCCAAGGATACGATATCCAAAAAGTGAGGGTACTCGCTGGACCAGTACACTGGGCCTGAATCGACTCGGCAAAGACACAGAAATAAACCCTAAAACTTTTAGAAGACCCAGAACAACAAGGAATCATAAAAAGGAAAGTAGACCTGATCCGTGACAAGAAAGGATCCTAGTACGAATCAAAGAGGGAAACCTTTCACCCACACGGCTGAAAACAAGGGGAAACCCTAATTAAACATGTATAAATAGAACCACCTATCCCATGAGGAAGGGGTTCGAAAATCTAGAGAGAAGAGAGCAATTGTAAGAGAGATCTAAGCGTGTAACAAGGCAACGAAAACCTAGTATTATTTTCCTGCCCTCAGGGGCGCCGTGGTTTTTTCCCATTCAAGGGTTTTCCACGTAAAATCTGTCTTTTGCATGCGTTCTTAATTTTCTTGTTTCATATTAAATTGATATAATTGTTGAGTGCGTGGCAATCCAAATTTCACCGTCAACAACAACGATTTCGGAGGTGGTGGTGGTTTGATTTGCGTTGTTGATGATGCTAGATGATTGTGGTTTACGGTTGATGGATCTGGTCTTGGTGTCCATTGTAGGGAAAAATAGAGTGCACGCAGCGGAAGCGAGACTAAAATTGAGTTTAGTATAGTTTAAAACTTTTCCATAATTTGAACCTTAACCCTCTAATTAATTAACATATAATACTAAAGATATCATACCTTTGTCGCGTGATCCGATTGACATTGCATCGATGGTAATCCGCAAGATCTTCCAATCCAATCACAAACGTGAATCACCTAGGAGCGTGGTCTCCCTTCTCTTTGAATTGTGTACCTGAGGATGGATTAACAAAACTTTTTCTTTTTCGTTAGTCACAACAAATTCTAAGAGGCTACAAAGAATGTTCCGGTCACTTTTGAATTCACAATCATTAGATCGAAACTCGCGTGAACCTTATTCGAAATTGTGCACAAAACCTTTTGATATAAAAGTTACTAGTGCACTATCGAAATAAGAACAAACTTTTCTCTCTTTTCCTCTTGGCCGAATTCTCACACTAATCTAAGAGTTGGATTTTATTTTTCTCACGCAAAAGAAAAATAACTCTCAAGTAAGCATTAGGGTTAGCCGAATTCTCTTTGCACAATATATATACATAGGTCGCATAATACACTTGCCTAATCTAATATATATTGTAAGGATTCGCTTTTATTGATTGGCTTATTTCGTGGTCAAACCACAAGTTGGGGTTTGGTTGTAAGGGTAGTCTAGGTGATTAGTTGAAGATCAAGACCCTTTCCAAGACCTCAAGAGGACAAGCACCAAAGGTATATCTAGTGCTTACATTGTCTTGAAGAGATATAGTTGCACACACACACAACATGCATAACTTTTATTCTTGAATGTTGTGTTTATATTTTGTGTGCATTGTGCTTTATTGATTTATTTAATATCTCTTCTTGCATTTAATTGATTGCATCTTGTTCTATGAAATGCCATGACATGATAGGCATTATGATGCATTCAATACCCACACGTGCACTTCATGTATATTAGTCTTAAGTGTGGTGTAATTCGTTTCCATTTGTGTGATCGGAAACGTCCGCGCTTGCACGATGGTGTGCTTGTCTTAGCGCGATGGTTGACCACTTGAGAAGATCTCATTCTTCTCTTGGATAAGTGGTAGCTTTAGTTTGGTTGGGTTGATTGGAGTAAGGTGTCTAGTTTCAAAAGATTGGATTTCAATGTTTTAAGTGTTTTCAAAACTGACCTTTGCATGGTCGTGTGACCATAGCTTTTTACACAAAGCTTCAAAATGAGTTTTGAAAATTTCTGTACAAACTAGACACCCATACCTTTCCAACGGTATATTATTCGTAATATTTCATGACCGTTTGGATTGGTTTTGAAATTTCCAAAGTGACCACTAAAACAGGGCATCACAGCTGTTATCCGAATCTGACCTTTGGTCACTCAAATGACCATAACTTTTTCTACAGTTATCCAAATTATGTTTTGTTAATTGGAGTAGAAATTAGACTTCCATACCTTTCCAACGGTATATTATATGAAAGGTTTCGATGTCGTTTGGTCATGTTTTGAGTCGCTTGAAAATCAAGCTTTGTGCTGTGACGCCCGCCGCGGTTTCAGTGCCGCGGTTTTTGAAACCGCGGCAGTCGAGCCACAGAGCAACCGCGATAGTGTGATTCAGGGGCAAAATTGTCTTTTCACTTGCCCTATTCTTGATGTCTATAAATATCACACTTTCTCATTATCTGAACAAGTTCTTGACTCTTAAGAACCCTAAACTTCAAAGTTAGATTTTGAGAGAAAATCAAATCAAGAATTCACCTTTAACCACTCAAATCAAACCCCTTTTGCATCAAATTTCATATTGCATCTCCTATGTCTATATAGAGTGCATCCATGTATGGGTTTGCATCATCACAACTTGCTTGGTAAGATTTTGATTAATTTCATCTTATTTTAGTATTTTAAATACCAAGCCATCTCTTTTAAATTACTTGTATGTTTTAGATCATATGCTAAATACAAGAAAAGAGATTATTTGTGATGTATTGATTGAGTGTTGTTTGTGATAGCTTTGTATCTAGGATTGGTTATCCTTTACTTAGCTAAAGTTATATGCCATGTCATATAGCTACATGTGATATCTAGGATTGATTATATTGTCATCTTATAATCCTAGGTAAGCATTTAGAGTACCCTAGCTCTTATTGCAATATTTGGATATCATTGCATATTCACATAGGGTTGTTTGATCTCTTAGGAGATTGTAAGTCTTGTGTGATAGACCGGGATTAGGTCGGACACCGGGATTAGGTGGTCACATGAGCAAATTGGACTAGGTCCACTTTTACAGGCCTGCGGGTAGTGGTAGCGGGATATTGGCCGGGATTAGGCCGTCAAACCTGGATTAGGTTGTATACGTTATCACAATTAGTGGATTCGAGATTCGAGTGTGGCGCACTTACCAGCCCGTGGTTTTTCCCGTGAGGGTTTCCACGTAAAAATCAAGTGTCGTTTATATTTCCACACCATATTACACTTGATTATTATATTGTCTAGTTTGGGGCATTTTCGTAAATTTGACTAAAAACGAAAATTGGGTAAAAAGCGTAAAATCTATTCACCCCCCCCCCCCCCCCCCCTCTAGATAGTTTTATACACACCGTGCTATAATTAGTTTCAATTGGTATCAGAGCGGGTTCCTAGATATACTTAGGTGATCCTTTGCTCATTGTTGGTGTGTTTTTGCATTTTGTATGTTTGTTTGATTTCTTCATACATTTTGCATTCTTCTCTTTTGCATTCATTCAACGCAAACACTATGAGTGATTTCATGAGAGAAGAAATTAACTCCGATGAGGAGATGTCTCTCTTACTAGAGAGATTTAGGAGATTTGTGAAATTAACCACCTCACCTCCTAAGAAGAAGTTGACCACCTCACCTCCTAAGAAGAAGAAGATAATTGCTTTGGAGACTTCGAAGCATGACAAGAAGGAGGGTATCTCTATTGAAGACATGGGACTCAATGACAAGCCAAACCAAGGAGTGTCTTCAAGAGAGGGGATTCAGTGCTACGAATGTGGAGGATTCGGGCATTTATCCCCGGAGTGTGGAAACTTGAAGGATAGAAGAAAAGGGAAGGCGTTGGCCACCTTATGGGATAAATATGAAGATGACGAAAATCCTTCAAGTGATGAAGAACTTGCCATCATCTACACAGAATTTGGAGCCAAGAGTGTAGAGGTTGAAGAAGATGGCATAGTTGCTCTTACTTGTAATCCCCAAGAAGAACTAGATATAGAAGTAGTTGGCGTAGCTACTCATAGGGATTTGGCTCATTCCTCATCAAGAGACAAATTTGATGATCTTGATGAAGGAGATGACTCCATTGGTGAAATGGAGATTAGAGGAGATGACACAAGTGTTGAATATTTGTCATCTAACTCCACAAATGGAAATGTGAAGTGTATGGATCTTAATGACTACAAAGTCAAAGTTGAGAGCTCAATGATGAGGAACAAGGAAGAAATTAGAAGATTAAAAGAAGAGAATCTAGAGCTTTCAACACTAGTAGACCACTTGTGTGAAGAAGTGGTAAGATCCATGGCGGATGAAGATAAGCTAAAAGAAGACTTAGCCTTATCTAAGAGGAGAGAAGAAGAGCTAGAAAGAGAGCTTGAAGAAGTTAAGGTCTTAATGGCTAAAATGACTTCAAGCACCAAGAAGCTTGACCACATGTTGGGAGTAGGAAGAAAGCCAAGTGACAAGAGAGGTCTTGGCTACATTGATGACAAGGATGCCTCCTCCACAAGCAAGACATCCTTGGTCATGATGGACTTCAATATGTCCCCTCCTCCTCAACACCCTAGGAAGAAGATGGACCTAGGAGAGTGTTCAAGAAGTGCCCAAGTGGTTGTGGCACCAAAAGGTCAAGCTCAAGCTCACACCCAAAGGGCTCCTCACCTTATCTTCCCTCAAACTCAAAAACAACATGGGAAGAGTTCAGACATGCAAGCTCAGACAAGCAAGCAACCTCGTCTTGGTTATCAACAAAGGAGGAGAGATCCTATCCAAAAACCAAGACAACCACAACGACAAGGGAAAGCACCCATCCATGCTCAAGGGAATGGTATGATTCCTAACATTTTTCCCACTTGTCATTTTTGTGGTATTATTGGTCATATTAGACCAAATTGCTTGCATTACATTGAAATGTGTAGAGCTAAAAGCATGTTTGACAAGAAAAAGGCTAGAGCTAAGATGCTTCATAAAAAGGAAGAAAATCATGTGCATAATCCTTTTTCATCTTGTACTCTAGAACCTTTGTCCACTAGGATTGACTTAGTGTCACCTAAGTGGATTAATAAGAAAGAACCCGCTTGCTACAAGACTAACAAGTCTCAAATAGGTTCAACTAAGTCCAAAGGACTTGGTAGGTCCATAGGACCTCATACCCTTCTTTGAAGAGGTATGGAAAATTGACCCCATATGGGGAACTTGAGCAAAGAGAGCTATTTTGCATTCTTGTCACTTGCAAAAAATTTGAAATATCTTATGCCTCTCTTTTTGTTGCTTGAGTAAGCTTGGTTACACTATGTATATATATTTTCTATTCAATAAGTGTGATCAATGCTTGTATTGCAATCCATGTCATATTTATGTTCAAACATGCATTTTTGGACTAGGAGATATATACATAGGATAAAATTTGAATGACCTATAATGATCTCCATGACATGATGATTGTTAAATGACATGCTAAATGCTAATCTTAAAAAGCATGTTTTGATGATTGCATTTCTTAACTGCAAAAAATGTGTGAAAAAGCTTATGAGACTCAAATGAAAAAGGATCTTGTATCCATTCAAGGATTTTACAATCCAAATGTCTCTCTTTCTTTATTGGTTGAACATGTCTACTATCATACGGATATCTTATCCGGAAAAATCAAGTAGGGTGCAAAGTTGCTCATGACATGTTTGGCTTATAAAGTTGGATATAGTTGTTCTTAAATTAAAATCAATGAAAACCTATATCCTTGCTTCTCTCATGACATTGGTGAAATTGGTTTGAATTCATATTGAAAACCTTTGTCATTTGCTTTGCCAAATACCATGGTATTTTGGACTTAAATGCTACATGTCTTGTATGCAAAGCATTTTTTTTATTCACACATTTTCCTTAAATAAATCTCCTTGTTTCTCTCCAATTAATTGAGATTGCATAAAGTGACATATATTGATTATGCAAATACTAGAATGCTACTATCTCTCTTTGCCTTGAGTGACCCGATTGGGGACTACTCCTTTGTCTATATCATGACAAAAAGGGGGAGTAGGTTGTGGTAAGGGGAGGTGCAAATTGTAGTAGCAATTGTGCATGTTGGGGAGAATACTTATTGAGGGGGAGTAACCCTTTGAGGGGGAGCATTTGCACATACTTACATTGCATGATGTTGTACTTAAATTCTTAAATGCAAATGCTTGTTTTATCTCACTTGATTCATCTCACCTTTTCTTGTATTGGAAAGTATAGAAACTTTATCTTTCAGGGATTGATTGTTCTACTTGAGATTGAAGACTTCAAGATTATTTATCTTATCTCTTTGTAATGTAGAAAATCATAGTTGACCCGTAGTTTCTATTATGTTGTGAGGAATCATTGTGAGTGGTGGTTTTGTCACGAAATAGCCAAAGGGGGAGATTGTAAGGATTCCCTTTTATTGATTGGCTTATTTCGTGGTCAAACCACAAGTTGGGGTTTGGTTGTAAGGGTAGTCTAGGTGATTAGTTGAAGATCAAGACCCTTTCCAAGACCTCAAGAGGACAAGCACCAAAGGTATATATCTAGTGCTTACATTGTCTTGAAGAGATATAGTTGCACACACACACAACATACATAACTTTTATTCTTGAATGTTGTGTTTATATTTTGTGTGCATTGTGCTTTATTGATTTATTTAATATCTCTTCTTGCATTTAATTGATTGCATCTTGTTCTATGAAATGCCATGACATGATAGGCATTATGATGCATTCAATACCCACACGTGCACTTCATGTATATTAGTCTTAAGTGTGGTGTAATTCGTTTCCATTTGTGTGATCGGAAACGTCCGCGCTTGCACGATGGTGTGCTTGTCTTAGCGCGATGGTTGACCACTTGAGAAGATCTCATTCTTCTCTTGGATAAGTGGTAGCTTTAGTTTGGTTGGGTTGATTGGAGTAAGGTGTCTAGTTTCAAAAGATTGGATTTCAATGTTTTAAGTGTTTTCAAAACTGACCTTTGCATGGTCGTGTGACCATAGCTTTTTACACAAAGCTTCAAAATGAGTTTTGAAAATTTCTGTACAAACTAGATACCCATACCTTTCCAACGGTATATTATTCGTAATATTTCATGACCGTTTGGATTGGTTTTGAAATTTCCAAAGTGACCACTAAAACAGGGCATCACAGCTGTTATCCGAATCTGACCTTTGGTCACTCAAATGACCATAACTTTTTCTACAGTTATCCAAATTATGTTTTGTTAATTGGAGTAGAAATTAGACTTCCATACCTTTCCAACGGTATATTATATGAAAGGTTTCGATGTCGTTTGGTCATGTTTTGAGTCGCTTGAAAATCAAGCTTTGTGCTGTGACGCCCGCCGCGGTTTCAGTGCCGCGGTTTTTGAAACCGCGGCAGTCGAGCCACAGAGCAACCGCGATAGTGTGATTCAGGGGCAAAATTGTCTTTTCACTTGCCCTATTCTTGATGTCTATAAATATCACACTTTCTCATTATCTGAACAAGTTCTTGACTCTTAAGAACCCTAAACTTCAAAGTTAGATTTTGAGAGAAAATCAAATCAAGAATTCACCTTTAACCACTCAAATCAAACCCCTTTTGCATCAAATTTCATATTGCATCTCCTATGTCTATATAGAGTGCATCCATGTATGGGTTTGCATCATCACAACTTGCTTGGTAAGATTTTGATTAATTTCATCTTATTTTAGTATTTTAAATACCAAGCCATCTCTTTTAAATTACTTGTATGTTTTAGATCATATGCTAAATACAAGAAAAGAGATTATTTGTGATGTATTGATTGAGTGTTGTTTGTGATAGCTTTGTATCTAGGATTGGTTATCCTTTACTTAGCTAAAGTTATATGCCATGTCATATAGCTACATGTGATATCTAGGATTGATTATATTGTCATCTTATAATCCTAGGTAAGCATTTAGAGTACCCTAGCTCTTATTGCAATATTTGGATATCATTGCATATTCACATAGGGTTGTTTGATCTCTTAGGAGATTGTAAGTCTTGTGTGATAGACCGGGATTAGGTCGGACACCGGGATTATGTGGTCACATGAGCAAATTGGACTAGGTCCACTTTTACAGGCCTGCGGGTAGTGGTAGCGGGATATTGGCCGGGATTAGGCCGTCAAACTTGGATTAGGTTGTATACGTTATCACAATTAGTGGATTCGAGGTTCGAGTGTGGCGCACTTACCAGCCCGTGGTTTTTCCCGTGAGGGTTTCCACGTAAAAATCAAGTGTCGTTTATATTTCCGCACCATATTACACTTGATTATTATATTGTCTAGTTTGGGGCATTTTCGTAAATTTGACTAAAAACGAAAATTGGGTAAAAAGCGTAAAATCTATTCACCCCCCTCTAGATAGTTTTATACACACCGTGCTATAATTAGTTTCATATATTATTGCACTGAATCCTTCTATGCCCAATATATATATATTACACGAATCCACTTCTCTTATATATATTATATATATTCAAAATCTGCACTTTACTTATATATCATATATAGTGCACGAATACTGCTTATATTATATAATATATATTTATATCTATAAAGCATATATCTCTATATATATTCCGGCTAATTGTCATATATATATTTTATATATATCTATATATTGAGGCCGAAATCCTTTACCATTTAGGATTTGTGTCTTTTGACTTAAATCCTAACACTAGGTAGATTTCCTTAGAATTCCAAACCCTAATCCAACTCTTTAGTGTATTTGTGACTATATCAAAGACTTCCTAATTTGACTAAATAAATAAATTCCCTTTATTTATCTACTTACCAAATAAAGTCTTTAATATTTAATATACTACTACCAATAGTATAACTCTAGGAAACATATTTCCTTATCAGAAAAAGATTTTGATTCTCAATTAAATGATTAACTAATAAATTAATTAATTTTCATTTAATCAATCAATAAAATAAAATAATATTTTAGACTATTATTCTAGTCTTGCCGCCCACACCATATACATGGGCCTAATATTATTTTCTTATTTTATTTAATTCATTAGACTTTAATTAAAAAGCCCACATGTGAACCAGACCCATTCTTACTAAAAGAAACAAGCCCACATGCATTTCATTAATATATTAATATAATTGATCAGCCCATTAAATAAATAATGTGCAAATTATATTCTTAATATATCAAATACAATTCTAGATGGACCCATAAATTGGTCCGGTAGAATATATCAAGTGATCCATGCAAGTCCGTGTGGATTGGGGATCTTGGCAAGCCTATCTAAATTTAAGCTCCAATAGACATAACCCAATCACAATCAACAAATGATTCACTTAGGTTCAATCTATTAATTTTAGTTCATTCCACTAAAGAACTAAAATTGCACTCTTAAATAAAGATGGAATAAGTAAATGATTCTCATTCATACCCTAGACAATCTTATAAGAGATGGTGTATCCTCGTGAAGAATATCAGTAATCGCCAAGAGCTCACAGACCGCCTATAGCTCTTCAAGTTACCATATTTCCTCATATGACCACATTTTGAACTTGGATATTTTGACTTGTCCAGAAGCCATGTTTCAATAGACACTATTGAAAACTTAACGTTAAGATTTAATATCCAATACCTCAAAACATCCATATGATGATATTCTACTCTCATTTAATAAATGGAGCCACGATGTCCATATCTATAAATGAAGTCCTCTATCGATTAACAAATGAATACCACCAAACTATCGAGGATAGACTATGCTATATAATCGTACTCATTGATAACTCAAATGATACCACTTGCAACCATAAGTCCATCATTTATCTCAGGATTAAGATAGACTCTCCGATTGTCCTGATAATGAAAAGACTATTATCTATTGACGGTTCTAGATAAAGTATTTCATTGTGATCCAGTTCAATGCACCCAGTGCACTAGATTCTTTTACTCAAAGACCCTCCAATGATTTTAGACTCATCATAACACATTTGATCCCACTCAAATACTAGTAAAAGAATTCTACAACTTTAACAAGATAAAGATGCCCAACCTTTAACTTAAGTTGTGAACATTATTCAAGACTAACTAAAGAATTGTGTCTACCTCATACATATCCAGATGTACGAACAATTCTTCTTTTCTCATAGTCTTTTGACCTTATGATTATTTACTTTTGACAATTATAATAATTAAACTATAAATGCTATAAGATTTGTTAAACCAGAAATCACATTATTAATATGAATAGATTGTCAAAAACACTATTACACTCTTGCTATTGAGCATAATCCTAACATCCATAAATTGAAAACACTTGTCTTTTTTTTTTTTGGATCTCCATGGAGATCAAAGAGATGGATCTACTGGAGATCTAGGATCGCCATCAGATCTACAATTTTTTTTTATCAAAAAATTGTTTTTAAATTGTTTTTTTTATTTTTAACATCTTTTTTTAAAATTAAATAAAAAATAAAAAGAGATATCCATCTTCTTTTTTTCAATTCAATTTTTTTTTTTGTTTTTTTAAATATATTTTTTATTTAATAAATATCTTGAGGGTTAAATGGTCATTTTCAGATTATATTGAAAAATAAGACAGTCATTGAAACAAATTATAGCACAGTGTGTATAAAACTATCTAGAGGGGGGGTGAATAGATTTTAAGCTTATTACCCAATTTTTCGTATTAAGTCAAAATTACACCCCTAACTAGATAAAGCAACAAATCAAGTATAAAATACGGAAATTAAATAAGACTTGATTTTCACGTGGAAACCCTCACGGGAAAAACCACGGGCTAGTAAGTAAGCCACACTCGAACCTTGAATCCACTAAATGTGTAAAACGATTACAACCTAAACCCGGAAGTAATCACACACCTACCTAATCCCGGTATGAGTGAACCTAGTCCAATTTGCTTGCGATCTAAGCAACCTAATCCCGGATGCTACACACAAGACTTACTTTCTCTATGAAGAGAATAACACCCTAAGTGAATATATGAATATCCAAATGCAACATAGAGCAAGGGAAACCCTATATGCTTATCTAAGATGATTAATATGCAATTAGAACAATCCTAGATATTACAAACTAAATGACATGTCAAATAGTTTAGCTAATCAAGATTAAGCTCAAAACCTAATTAGCTATCACAATACAACTTCTCAAACATACATCATACTAATCTCAAACTTGTATCCAAAATATATAAAATAACATACAAGTAATTAAATGAGATTGCTTGTTAAGAGAAACACAAAATATGTAAGATATTAGTGAAAAGCTTACCAAGCAAAGTATGATGAAGAATCCATGCAAGATGACATCTAGATGATCAAAGAAGATGCTAGATGATGATTGATGATCATGAAAAAAGTGTTTGAGTGATTAAAAATGAGTTCTTGGAATTTTTCTTCTTTTTGAAAAATATCCTAAGTATGAAATCTGAATATGAACTCTTGTGATTGACCTAAAGTCAAAGTGGCATATATATAGGGGGCCAAATCAAAGTGTGGTCATTTTGATAAGTTGGCCTCATATTTGCCTTGGGCGCTGTATGTAGGGCGCTTCTGTACAACGCATGTACAGCGCCCCTGCTTTGTTTTCACGGAAAAACAGAGGGGCGCTCTACGTAGAGCGCCCTGTAGAGCGCTTTGTACAGTGCCTGTACAGTGCTCGTACAGCGACTGAATTAAATCGATCAGGTCTGTACAGCGCTCGAAGGGGGCTGTTCGTACAGCGCTTCTGTAGAGCGTTTTTGGGAGCGCCTGTAAGGTTTATGATTTGTATTGGCTTGATTCCATTGCAAAACACTCTATATTTGTATTAGTTGTTGCTTAGGATATTCTTGGAAGAAAGGAAGCTTAAAAGGTGGAGAGCAACGTCTAGTGCAAAAGTCGTCTTCAAGAGGTGAAAAGCGACAAAGGTATATCTTGACTTTTATCCTTTTGCAAGGCGTAAGCGCACACACACACAATTCATACATGTGTGTCCCTGCATCGTGGTTCAAACATTTGGTATAACACATTCACACACTTCATAGCATGCTCATGCATTGATCTTGTATTGACAAACATTGTGAAATTGCATGCTTTGTGACTATCACTTTGATATGGCATGTTTGTGTGAATATGTGTTTATTTGTTTTCGTATTTTGTGTTTAGGACTTGAACATGTTCTTATTTAATGCCTTATTGAGTTCCGGTCGTTTCGGTTACTCATACATAAGGTTTCGAGTCCAAACAAGTTGACTATGCTACTTTTCGTTCTCATTTGTTGTGTTGACTTCATCGTCGGATTCCGAGATGATCTCTCAACCATTTTTCAAAGTTGAGTAGTCGTAGTCGTGCGTGAGGGAGTCACAGTTCGTAATCCGAAAACGGATTCGAAATCGGAGGTCGGATACTCAAGATATGGGGCAACGAACCGAGGGAGCGCGCGAGAGGCAAGCATGGCCAAAGGCCATGCATTGGCCACCACGTGTGGAGCCCGTGGGACCCACGGCCTGAGCACCCCTCTGGTCCCGTGTGGCCCACGCGCTCCCCACGGGGTGCTGACGTGGCAGCCTCTGATTGGCTCCCGTCATCCTCTCTCTTCTCCATCTCTTTTCCCTCCATTTATATTCGAAATCCCGAGCAGAATTTTCTACAATTTTTGATTTCTTATTTTGATCATATCTCTCTCATTTCAACTCCGAATTGAGTGATTCAAAAGCCAAAATTGTTGGTCTTGAAGAGAGCTACAAACCCCAAGCATTTTCAGAGCCATTTGAGTTCGTCATTTTTTCCAGTGATCTGATTTCAGTACGAGACTCAACTTTTGTATGTGAAACTTCTTCTTCTCACTTCATCTTTTGATCATCTCTTTTAATCTTCCTAATTGATAGATGATATGTGTTTAGAATGTTGTTAGATCATATTCTAGGGGTGGTTGATCTATTGATTGTTGAGTTTTAACCATTTGATTTCAATTGAACATATATTGCTAAACTTGACCTATCTTGATATTGATTCTAGAAATACTTTTTGTTCTTGAGCTTGATTGTTGATTTCTAGGTTTTTGTCACATGTTCATGAACAAGGATTTTTGATTGTGCTATCTACAATTTAAATCTAGTTCTTGTTTGGATTGAATATGTTGTGGATTTCAAGTGTTAACTTGTTCACTTGATTTCAAAGCTAGTTTTGTGATTTCTATTGAAAACTTGTTACTCTAGCTTTGATTGACATGTTTAGGTTTCTAGATATTTTTGTGAATGATTTTGAATGTCTAATCTAGATCTCTAATCACATGTTCATAAGAATTAGCTATATTTGCTTGTGAGCTTGATTTGTGCAAATCTAATTCTTCATAGAGTGTGTTTGATCTACTTGCTCTATTTGCTTGTGTTTGCATCATTTGCATCACTTAGATCATTGCCTTGTGAAAGGTTGAAGTCTCTTGCAAAGTGAGTGAAGCTTTGTCTTGAGCAAGAAGTCTTGGCTAGGAAAGTATTCCGGATAGCCAAGCAAGAAGTCTTGATTAGAGTCGGGAGGACTCGGATAGTCAAGCAAGGAATCTTCCTAGAGACGTGAGCGTCTTGGATAGGAAGTTGCTTTCTAGAGGTGTAGGACACATCTCGGATAGGAAGTAGGCTTGGTAGTTCACTTGCCCGAGGGTAGATTAGGAGGTGATAGCTTGAGCGGATATCATATGTTGATAGCTTGAGTGTGTAAGTCCTTTTCGTATAGTGGATTGCTTTGCCGGTGGTTGTGGTATCAACCCGTGGATGTTTCCTCTTTGAGGTTTTACCACGTAAAAATACTTGTGTATCTTTTCGCTTTACTTTTCATTATCTTCCATATCTTTGTTTTAATTGCATCTCTTGTATATTGATTTTCACATGTGTTGATTAAATCAATTCTATTGTTAAGAATTAACAAGTGTGCTTTTAATTCTTGTATTCCGCATATTTTTGAATATTGGAAGAAATTTGGCCTATACCTATTCACCCCCCATCTAGGTATATTATACACTATATTGCTTAAGGGAATTTCAATTGGTATCAGAGCAGGTGTCTAGAAGTAATTAGATAGATCCATATTATAGTGTTTGTGTTTTTGTTTTGTTGTGTTTCTTTTGTGTTTGTTCATTTTTGTAGCTATGGGCGATTCAATGTCGGAAGGTGCTTCTAGTGCTAGACCTCCACTCTTGGATAGTGGTAACTACACCTTTTGGAGAAATACAATGAAAGCCTATATTAGAGCCATCAATGATAAAGCATGGATGAGTGTGAGTGATGTAGTAGAGGAAAAGGAATCCTTGGATGATCGAGAATCTACTTGCAATCACATTGCTCACGTGGCTATATATGAAGGAAGATTTGAGGATAATAGTGAAGACTCCTCAAGTATTGAGGAAAGTGAAAACTCTTCAAGTAGTGAAGATAGTGAAATCTCCTCCAATGATGAAGAGTTTGAAGTCTCCTCAAATCAAGATTTTATAAGCTTCAATGACAAGATCCTTCAACAAAAGAATGAAGAGAACAACAAGTTGAAGTTGATCAATGCCAATTTAGTGGTGATCTTTAAAGCTCTTGTAAATGAAAAGAAGATGTCTTTGGAAAAGATGAGCAAGCAAAGTGAAGTCATCAAAGAGCATGAAAAGACCATTGAAAAGTGTGTCTCAAAGGTTGAGGAAAATGCTCAAGAGCTAGATGATCTAAAAGAAGACTTTACTATGAAGTTGTTTGCCATGGAAGGAGAGATTAAGCAAAAAGAGAACTCTTTAAGTATCATGAAGATAAAAGAGTGTGAGCTTAAAGATGCAGTCAAATCTCTTAAAGAGTCAATTAATGGCATGAAGATTGGAGCCATTAAGCTTGATGATGTGATAAAACTTGGAAAGCATCATGGAGATAAAAGTGGCTTGGGTTATGTAGAAGAAGTTAAGAAGACTCCTACAACCAAGAACAAGTCAAGAAAGTCCAAGAAGAAGAAAGACTCTAGTACCATTCCTTCCAACATCAAAGACAAAGACAAGAAGAGCTATGGAACTTCTCAACCGACTTCTCAACCAAAGCATGCACACCAAAAAGGTAACTTTTCTAAATTCATTCCGGTTTGTCATTATTGTAATGTGGTTGGTCACATTAGGCCTAAGTGTTATGAATATGCTAGGCAATGCAAACTAGGAAATGTGGAACATGATAAAAATGTGAAAAAGTTACCTAATCATTCTCCTAAGCATGAGTTTAAGTCTAGAGCTAGACATAACATCTCTAAGTTTGTCCCGGTTTGTCATTTTTGCAATATTGTTGGGCATATCAAACCTAAATGCTATGAGTATATTAGACAATGCAAACTTGGGAATGAGATGCATGCTAGGGAGATGAAAAGACTTCCTTTGGTTGTTTCTAAACATGTTAGGGCATTAGAGACTATGTATGATGAACATGTTAATGAAAAGAATTCAACAAGGAAAGTTTGGGTTAAGAAAAATAATGTGCATACTTGTGAAATGGATAAATCTTCTTTGAAAGTTTCTAAACATGACAATAGCTTTGATGCTTTGAGAAATGTGCATATTGATCATATTCATGTGAAGAAACCTATCAAGAAAATTTGGATTGAAAAGAATAACATGCATGTTAATGATAATCATGTTAAGAAAAATGTTGAGAAGAAGTTGGTTAAGAAGAATGTTAATCATGATCATTTAAAGAGTCTTGATGAAATATTTGTGCGTGGCAAAAATGTTAACTTTAATATGAGTGATGTTTTCATGAAGAAGATAGTTGATGATTTATCTTCTAGATTTCATATTGCCATGCGTAATGATCATGATGTTGTTTGTGTTGGTTCACCTAAAACCAATATGGTCAAAGGTGAGTGCTCTCATACTTGATTGAGTAGCACATATGAGAATATTTTTGTTCTTGTTTGATAAGAGTTCTAGGTTTGATGCTTAACTATGCCATTTTTAATGTGCTAGGTCTAGTATTCAAACTTAGTGTCTCTAGTCAATACATGAACTTAATATTCTCATAATCACTATGATAGTCAAAATTTGTTGATTAACTTTAAAGAAGTTGAATTTTGAAATCTATTTGGTGAAAGTTTGTGTTAAGACTTTTAGAGAAAGTCATTTTCATGTGTTTGTTTGAGTTGAAAGTGTTTGGTCTTTATTTTCTTGGGATGACACACCAACAACTTGTTGTCATGAGGACAAACAAGCCAAGAAAGCTCATAAAAAGAGCGGAGACCTTTCATTAGTGAAAAAGATTGCTAAGGTATTTCTCTACTCTAAAAGCTTGCTTTCTATTTCATCTTTTCAACTCTTTGTATGCATGATATCATTGCACATAGATATTATGCATCATTTCATTAGAGAACATGTTGAACATTCTATTGTTTCTCTAAAGCATATGCCTACTAAAAATCAACTTGCGGATTTGTTTACTAAGTCTTTGGACAAAAAGAGGTTTAAAACTCTTCTAAGATCCATTGACATGATTTGTGTTGATTATTGTCTATGTGTGATTGTGAGTGGCTTGATGAGCAAAACTTTATTTGAATATTAATATCTTTGAGAGCTACTCACTTGAGAAGTAATGATCTTAAACAAGTATCTTTTATTGTTTCTAGATCATGCACTTGAGCTTGAAAACCATATTTTTTTTTTAAGTGCACTAATGCTTCTTTTATATGTTTTAGTTTTGAGTATATGTGGTTGAATATGTGTAGATAATGGATGCATCTAGAAGTTTATTGTTAAGTACATGATAGATGACCTATGGTATGTATCCATTTTGCTTCGGCACTACATAGTAATCAACGAGCACCCTCATGGAAAGGGCTACACACCTTGGTTGTGCAGCCGCCCAATGTAGGAAAGGGCTACGCCATTGTGATGAGTGAAAGCCACCATGAGGTGTATATGTTAATGTTAGAAAAAATCAAAGAAGTGTTGAAAAGAATCATTAAAAAAAAATTCTTTGATTCTAAGCTTAAAAGAAATGAAAAATAAAAGGCTTATTGGTGTATAGTTGAGAATTGTGAAAAAGCTCGGGTTGACAAATAGAAACGGGAAAACGAGCCACATGCACACACACGCTCATATGTTGATATCTATTCATTTTAAAAGCAAAAATCCGGATGAATATCGGTTTGACCTATTTTTGGAAAGGCTTTAGATGGATAGGTGTGGATAGAGTTTGCATGTTGATATCACAATTACTCCTACTATATATTTGAGAAGCATTCACACACACACATTTTGCTTATGTGCTTGATTTATTAGCAATGTGAGAATATTTTTGAGAGATTAATGAAAATCTATGATTCTCTCTTGGACTTTGACAAGTTATGAAATATTTTCTCTTATTGCTTGATTGTGTGATTGTGTGATGTCCCTTGTGAACAAATCTACTTGGTGATAATATGTGGACCATATGTTAAGGGGGAGCTTTAGTTTATTCAACTTCGCTCTCTATACGATTTGTTTGCTTTGTATCTCGTTCTTTATCTCTTGTGTCCTTTGTCTATTCCTTGACAAAAAGGGGGAGAAAATGTATACCTCACCATGTTTGATATGGAAGAATCCATGTTTGATATAGGGGAGAAAATTGTATACCTCACACCATGTGTGGAAATATGTTCCAATTGTGTGAGTCTTGTACCTCTTTGTGCTTTTATGGAGACTTTGTCTTAAGGGGGAGAATTCTTGTCTTAAGGTGGAGAAAAGAATTCTTGCCTAATTGGGTTAAGGATCTTAGGGAGAGCTTTAATGTGAAAACATTCATACACTTGAGATAATGCATTTTTGTATGAGATAAGGGAAGTCTTGTTATTTGTTTATGTGAATATATCTCACCATTCTTCTTTAGAGAAGATCTCTTGTTTGGTTTGCTTTTTTCTCTCATAGGTACTTTGAAGACTAAAAGAGGAATCTCTTGAAGACTTGAAGACTTTTTAGTCTAGGAATCTCTTTGTAATGTGAGGATGAGAGTATGCTATCAACTTGAGTTTATTGGAGTGAAACATTGTATGGTGAGGTTGAGGTTTTGCCAATGGAATAGCCAAAGGGGGAGATTGTAAGGTTTATGATTTGTATTGGCTTGATTCCATTGCAAAACACTCTATATTTGTATTAGTTGTTGCTTAGGATATTCTTGGAAGAAAGGAAGCTTAAAAGGTGGAGAGCAACGTCTAGTGCAAAAGTCGTCTTCAAGAGGTGAAAAGCGTCAAAGGTATATCTTGACTTTTATCCTTTTGCAAGGCGTAAGCGCACACACACACAATTCATACATGTGTGTCCCTGCATCGTGGTTCAAACATTTGGTATAACACATTCACACACTTCATAGCATGCTCATGCATTGATCTTGTATTGACAAACATTGTGAAATTGCATGCTTTGTGACTGTCACTTTGATATGGCATGTTTGTGTGAATATGTGTTTATTTGTTTTCGTATTTTGTGTTTAGGACTTGAACATGTTCTTATTTAATGCCTTATTGAGTTCCGGTCGTTTCGGTTACTCATACATAAGGTTTCGAGTCCAAACAAGTTGACTATGCTACTTTTCGTTCTCATTTGTTGTGTTGACTTCATCGTCGGATTCCGAGATGATCTCTCAACCATTTTTCAAAGTTGAGTAGTCGTAGTCGTGCGTGAGGGAGTCACGGTTCGTAATCCGAAAACGGATTCGAAATCGGAGGTCGGATACTCAAGATATGGGGCAACGAACCGAGGGAGCGCGCGAGAGGCAAGCATGGCCAAAGGCCATGCATTGGCCACCACGTGTGGAGCCCGTGGGACCCACGGCCTGAGCACCCCTCTGGTCCCGTGTGGCCCACGCGCTCCCCACGGGGTGCTGACATGGCAGCCTCTGATTGGCTCCCGTCATCCTCTCTCTTCTCCATCTCTTTTCCCTCCATTTATATTCGAAATCCCGAGCAGAATTTTCTACAATTTTTGATTTCTTATTTTGATCATATCTCTCTCATTTCAACTCCGAATTGAGTGATTCAAAAGCCAAAATTGTTGGTCTTGAAGAGAGCTACAAACCCCAAGCATTTTCAGAGCCATTTGAGTTCGTCATTTTTTCCAGTGATCTGATTTCAGTACGAGACTCAACTTTTGTATGTGAAACTTCTTCTTCTCACTTCATCTTTTGATCATCTCTTTTAATCTTCCTAATTGATAGATGATATGTGTTTAGAATGTTGTTAGATCATATTCTAGGGGTGGTTGATCTATTGATTGTTGAGTTTTAGCCATTTGATTTCAATTGAACATATATTGCTAAACTTGACCTATCTTGATATTGATTCTAGAAATACTTTTTGTTCTTGAGCTTGATTGTTGATTTCTAGGTTTTTGTCACATGTTCATGAACAAGGATTTTTGATTGTGCTATCTACAATTTAAATCTAGTTCTTGTTTGGATTGAATATGTTGTGGATTTCAAGTGTTAACTTGTTCACTTGATTTCAAAGCTAGTTTTGTGATTTCTATTGAAAACTTGTTACTCTAGCTTTGATTGACATGTTTAGGTTTCTAGATATTTTTGTGAATGATTTTGAATGTCTAATCTAGATCTCTAATCACATGTTCATAAGAATTAGCTATATTTGCTTGTGAGCTTGATTTGTGCAAATCTAATTCTTCATAGAGTGTGTTTGATCTACTTGCTCTATTTGCTTGTGTTTGCATCATTTGCATCACTTAGATCATTGCCTTGTGAAAGGTTGAAGTCTCTTGCAAAGTGAGTGAAGCTTTGTCTTGAGCAAGAAGTCTTGGCTAGGAAAGTATTCCGGATAGCCAAGCAAGAAGTCTTGATTAGAGTCGGGAGGACTCGGATAGTCAAGCAAGGAATCTTCCTAGAGACGTGAGCGTCTTGGATAGGAAGTTGCTTTCTAGAGGTGTAGGACACATCTCGGATAGGAAGTAGGCTTGGTAGTTCACTTGCCCGAGGGTAGATTAGGAGGTGATAGCTTGAGCGGATATCATATGTTGATAGCTTGAGTGTGTAAGTCCTTTTCGTATAGTGGATTGCTTTGCCGGTGGTTGTGGTATCAACCCGTGGATGTTTCCTCTTTGAGGTTTTACCACGTAAAAATACTTGTGTATCTTTTCGCTTTACTTTTCATTATCTTCCATATCTTTGTTTTAATTGCATCTCTTGTATATTGATTTTCACATGTGTTGATTAAATCAATTCTATTGTTAAGAATTAACAAGTGTGCTTTTAATTCTTGTATTCCGCATATTTTTGAATATTGGAAGAAATTTGGCCTATACCTATTCACCCCCCCTCTAGGTATATTATACACTATATTGCTTAAGGGAATTTCAGCGCCCAATGCAAAAATGCAATCCTAAGTCTAAGCATGACAAGGCAATTGGATATGCAAGATGCAATCAAACTAACATGCAAGAAGAGATGTTAATGAACATTAAAGCACACAAATAAGACACACAACATATAAGGATTAAACATATGCATGAGTTGTGAGTGTGTGCAACTATCTCTTCAAGACAAGTAAGCACTTAGAGTATTACCTTTGGTGCTTGTCAATAATGAGGTCTTCAAAGGGCCTTAGCAACAACACCTACATTTAAGCTACCCTTACAAAGAATCCCCACATATGATTTGATCATGAAATAAGCCAATTAAAAACTACAGGAATCCTTACAGTCATTTAAGAGAGAAATTCGAAAGTAGCCATGTGAAACATTAAACTTTTGTTAATAACCATTTTTGAATTTTTAATTGTTAATAACCACTTTTTTAAAAAAAATTTAGTGTGGTACCATAAATTACCAGAGTACCCCTGAAATTAGTTTTCTTTTTTTAAAACCTTGAAACTTGAAATCATGGCTAAATCGAAAATGTCCAAACTTGAAATCATGACTGAATTGAAATACCAAAACTTGAAATCATGCCTAAATTGAAAATATTGAAACTTGAAAACTGGACTAAATTAAAATTAGACTTAGGTTTTTTTTTTTCCCCCTTTTTCTTTTTCCTTTCTTCTTCCTCAAATTCAAATTAGGTTTAGGTTTTGTTGATTTCTCTTTCTTATTGCAGATCACGTCATCGGAGATCACCGCACGGAGCCGTCGGACATCGCCTGGACTGGCGAGCTTCACGAACCAGCGGCGTAGGTTCGTGTGACGACCAGGCGAAGCCTTCGTGCGCCACTGGTTCGTGAAGCTCGCCAGTCCAGGCGACGTCCGGCGGCTGTTCGGCAACGACTCCGGCGATGGGCGACGGGATGGAGAGGAGAAAAGAGAGAGATGACTGGGAGAGAGAGATAGAGAGCAGAGGAGAGAGAAAGAAAAGAGAGAAAAAAGAGAGAGAGAGAGAGAGAGAGCTGATTGGGATATTTTTATATGGGGGCATTCCAGTAATTGCTCAAAAACATGGTTATTAATAAATAAAATTTCGTTTGTGGTTAAAAACAAATTTTCCATAATATATGTGGTTAGTTTTGGCAAATTTCACGTTAGTTAATGTGAGGATTGACGATCAAACCTTTTTTTGGATGAAAAAGGTAACAAAAGGGTGTAATATATGAATTCTTTCATTTTTTGGGGAAGAATGGTCATTAACTGAAACATAGGGATCCGTCTTTCTAATAGGGCAATAGTTAGGGGGGAAATGATACTTTCCCTTGTATATATTGTCTCATCATTGTCTATAAAACCACAATGAGCATGGGGAGAACTCTCCCGATATTGAGAGCTGATTTCTTCCGATTATGGAAATAGACATATGGGTGGTACTATCCGGGTGGTGCTATCCGGGTGGTGCTTAGAGTGTTTCATCTCTATAGGTCACAGTAGATAATTCTTCAATAAATCTGAAGTAAATTGCAATCAGGTAACCCATACATTTACTATATATTAAGGATATTCAAATTTTACCAAAGTAAAAAGAAAAATACATGACAAGATGATGTTGGTTAAGTGCTAAGCTCCTCACACCTACATCCCATAAGGTTTTTAGTTCGAAAAAAAAAATACTTCACTATTAGTTAACTAAACATTATAAACGACGGTTGGTTGGTCTTGCAAAATAAAATGTCCATAGTGCTCTTAGATTAACTATTTTCAATTATTATAATTGTAAGGACCTCTATTTTGTTATTGGCTTATTTCATGAAAAACCACATTGGGGATGATTGTATAATGGGTAGCTTAGGTCTTCTTGATGATTATCAAGGCAAGCTTCCAAGCATCTCCGTGACTTTAAGAGCGAAAGGTATATTCACTTAACTCTGCCTCTTGAAGAGTTTAGGTGCACATACACACTTCATGCATGCTTTTTTTCATCTTGCATTTGTGTTCTAATTGTTTATATGTGTGCATCCATTACACCCATCACACTTGCACTTCATTCTTAGACTTAAGTATGGTTTTATGTGATGTAATTCGTTTCCCGATGATTGATCAAAAACATCCGCGCATGCACAACGGTATGCTTGTCTTAGCGCGATGAGTGACCATTTGAGAATGTCTTATTATTCTCTTGGTTTGGTCTTTGGTCACATGGTCTTATACCATGAGTTTTGGACATTTTATTGTTGTCCATATTTGACCTTTGGTCACTCTTTTGATAATATCTATTTCTACAGACATCAAAACCTCATTTTGTAAATGGAGTAGAAAGTAGACTTCCATATCTTTCCAACAATATATCATACGACAGGTTTGGATGTCGTTTGGTCTTGTTTTGATCCGTTTGAAAATCAGGTTGTTGTGCTGATTTGCTAGTGCGCGAGTACTGCACGGGTCCCTACCTGCGCAGTCACTAGCGAAGTCATTTTCAATGATTTTCCTAATCCCGGTGCACTGGTAACTGCGAGGGTCCATAGCAGCACAATAGACCCACGTACTGCACTGATTTTTGCCCTATTTTCCCAAAACAACGTAGTTTCAGTTAGGGCTTCTATATAACCATCTCTTTCTCATCTTCTTTGAAAGTATACAAACGTAGTTAAATTACTTAAAGCATACCTAGAGAGGGGGAGGGGGAGGGGGAGGGGGGGGGGGGGGGGGGGGGGGTGGTGAATATGTTTTTACACCTTTTTCAATCCCCCTGAAAAAACTTACGTTTGTCCCTTAAGATAGCTTTACATACAACATATAAAACAAACAATTATATATATAGACAAGATAAGCATGTGATCATTTTAGTCATTGTCTATATAATGCCAAGTATCAAGAAGATGGATCCCATTAAAATATAATGATCGCGCTCCAAATGTTCACATTTAGCGCTCCCTTTTCCTATCTTTTTGTGCTTGTTTCTCGGGTAAAACCGGGTATTTAATGGATAAAATAAGTGTTTCAGGTAAATAGGGAAGTTCAGGGGCATAATTATCATTTTGGACAATTCAGGGGCAAAAGTGCAAAATTCAGGACTTTATTGCAGATTTTATGAATAAGGGAAAGCTCAGGGGTGCTGACTGTAATTAGCCAGCCAACGCACAGCGTCAACCCACGTCACCCCCTAGAAATGACGTCGTTTTGCGAAGCCTGCGTCACACTTGACGTCAGCATGACATCAGGTCGTTTTCTTCAGCAAACCGGGTCGACCCGCGACCCGGTAGACCAGACCAGAACAGACCCGACCCGACCCGACCCGACCCGACCCGACCCGAACCGACCCGAACCGGTCTCGACCCGACAGCTTCTCTGACTGTTTCTAACCATTTTCCGATGGTTCTCCGCCCAGATCGGAAGCTCACTCCACGTCGGTCATGATGGACCCACTTTTAGCCTCCCATGCAAAGGTTTTCAACTCCAACAAATCCTCCAAGTTTCCATGGCCATTCAAGCTTCAAGAACATTCCAACGGCCATTCTCCCACGAACCAGAATGTTCAAGCTCGCCAAAAGACGGCGGTGGTTTCGTACAGCGGGAAAGTGCCTATAGTCCAGAAGGAAGAAACTCGCTGCCGACTTCATTTTCTCCACCGCGAGCTTCGACGGTGGGCACAAACCCGCCGACCAGGGAATCCAAGCTCGCCGGGACGACCGACTTGGAGGATATTTCATCCAAAACTTCCCCAAAACAGTTCCCTATATATATACATCCTTCTCTAACCTAAAACACACCTCCCAAATATCCAAATTACACCCAAATAGTTTAGTTTAGCTTAGTATAGCTTAGTTTAGTTTAGTGTAACTTAACTCTCACCACACCCACCTCACCTTAGTTATTTTATGTAACTAAATATTGATGTTGGGAATTTGGTGTACTTTGTATATTATCTATTATATTGTTGATTTTCTATGTTGAGCTTTAATTCATATATGTGTTGATTGAATTGAATAATTGATTAACATGTAATACAATTTAGACCATGCATGAATAACTCTTGATGTATGTGTCTTGATTAAAGGTTTTAGACTATCCTAGGTAATCCATAGAAATCAACTAAGTGATAGGGTGATTGCACTTGTACACCAATATCCCAACATCCCATCTCTCATTACCACTTTTGCAAGACCATTGCATTAGATGGTAATTAGTTAGTTAGTTTAGTTAGTTAATGTAATTTAGATTAAAATCATCTTAGTGTAATTGTAGTTTAGTTAGTTATAATTGATGTAGTGTAATTCAATTGTAGTTAATTTATGCCATCTTAGAATAATTGTAGTTTAATTGCCTACATGCCATCCTCCACCATGCTTTACTTTTCTTGCATGTAAATATGTTGTAATTAGTGTAAATAGTATATAATATATATATAAGACTAGAACCGATAAAAGGTACCTCACTTTCCCTGTGGAACGAACCGTACTTGCCACTATGCGATCCAAACGATCCATGCGCTTGCGGATAAATTCACACGCCTATTTATTTACGATAGTTTATAGAACTATTCAGTGGCGCATCATATAACAACAAACAATACTTATATTAATATTAATGTTCAATGTATATACAAGTATCAATCTAAATACAACTATACAAAAGAATCAAAGAATAAGATAATTGTATTTACACAAATGAATTGTATATACAAATATGATCAAAATGAATATTGACTACAAATCACACTTTACACAATCTTGCTTTCAAATATATCACAAGTGAATATTGTACCACAAGATTAAAACATACACATAAACATATATTAAAGAGGGATATAAAGAATTGACAAATGATAATTAATGAATTTAATGATTATAACAATTAAATAATAAGATTATTTAATTATGTAATTAATTATTGATGGAGGGTGTTAGTTGATATTTATATTTGAAAAATGGGATAATATGATTATCTTATTTTTAATTAATTAAATATTAATTTTGAATTTAAATAGTTTAAATTCAAATTAGATGATATCTGTTAATAAAATAAAAAAAAATTAAGATTTTGTTTTTAAATTAAAAAGATATCATCAGTTGTTTTTTTTTTTTAAAAAAAAGAAGATATATATATATATATATATATATATATATATATATATATATATGATATATATTTTTTAAGAAAACTGATCAACAACACGCAACAAAAGAAAAGAGAGACAGAGGTGTGCGGCACACACAAAACAACAAAATAAAAGAAAAAAAAAGGGAAGTTTTTTTTTTTTGTTATTCTTGAGTGGCCAAACCAAAACAATACAAAGAGCAAGAGTTGTCTTTTGTGTGTTTCTCTTCGTCCTCCTTGTTCCTGAGTACCGTGATGCGCCCACACGCCGTTATCAATCCCGGGTCATAGCGAGGAAGATCTTGTGGTTCAAATCAGGGAGCATATCGTATTAAAGAGAAGGAACCTCCAACGTTGGTATGAAATCGTTTCACCTTCTTTATTGTTTTCGATTATTACTGTACAATTAGGTTTACTTGATGATTGCATAAAAAAATATTTAAAACCCTTCCGCTGCGCAATCTGTAACCCTAGGTTCCTACAAAATGGTATCAGAGCCTGGTTTTTTGTACAGTATAATTGAATTCGATTGCTCCTAATTGCATGTATGAATGTGTATGCACTTTCTATTGATTGTATGATGTTTATAATTTTTATTTATTTATTATAAACATGGTTGGTCGTTAATTGTATGGTACAATGGGTTTAGGATTTCGTTTTAATGGTTGTAATATTTTTCAATGTAATATTAATCCCGGGTTGTATAATTTTTTTTTTAATTTTGTTGATTTGCTGCAATTTTATATTATTGATGTAATCGACGAAGAACAACGATCCGGAAGAACGAAGACACCAGCAGGCTGCCGCACGGGTTATTGCACTTTTTTTTTTTTTTTTTGCAACATGCTGTTGTAGAGTGCATGTGTTGCACATTTTAAAAAAAATATAAAAAATTAAAAGCAACACGAACAGCATAATTGCGCAAGTGTTGCACAATTGTGTGTGCAGGTGTCATGCATGATTGTCATGCACAAGGCACATGCATGCTGTGCAGCGCAAAGCAAAGCATGCGCACAAGCTTGGAGCAAAGGGTGGCAGCAGCGTGCGAGTGTCGCGCAAGGCTACTGTGCACAACTACCTTCTCGTGCGGACTACGGCTACGCGCGAAAGCGCAAGGCCGAGTGTTCATGACGCTAGGGTTTGCGTATTCAGAAGCGTGAATGGGCCGGAATATTTTTATTAATGACTTAGGCCTCCAATATATGTTAAGTGTAACATATGAGCCTTAGTTTATGATTCATTAGATTGATCACCATTAAAAATATTAGGGTTAATCAAGTTGGACATGGTTAAAAGCCCATTAGATGCAAAAGATGGACTTGAAGAAAAAGAGATTACAAGAAGACCAAGGAATGCTTGGGATTAAACTTTTGTAATTAGATTTTTTTTTTTTAAAGTTAGATAACCCATTGTACTCGATCAAATCATGTATGCTTTTATTATGAGATGATTAAAGCATTGTCATGCATATACATATCATTTAGATTAGGTGTGCCTACACACACACACACACACACACACACACACACACACACACATATATATATGTGTGTGTGTGTGTGTGTGTGTGTGTGTGTGTTGATATGTCATACATGCATTATAGCCATCTATATTATGTGTTTTTTTTTTATATTATTATTTTGGATTAAAATGGGTAATTCACATAATTGGCTATAAATTAATGGGATTAGTTTTTAGGAGTAAAAACTTGGTAATTCTCATTAATCACTAATCTTTTTATAAAAGAGTTTAATTACTTAGATTAGTAGGGTCCTTTATATATTAGGATTAATTCGATTAAGCTCCTAATAATAATTGGACCTAATAATGTGTTTAGTTTTAATAGTTAAAACTTGGTAAATACACATTTAATAATTCTAGTCTTAGTAAATAGTTTACATAGATTAGAATTATCACTAATGAACTAGATTTCTAAGAGTTGAAAATTGAATTAGTTTATTAGTTATTGGAATAGGATTCTAATAATTTGTGATTAATGCACTTGACGCTTAGATTAAAATTAGCCGTTTAATCTAGTTTTATCTAGGTGCATTAAGATTAATAGAAAACCCTAATTATAAAATAGTGAGTGGGAGAGGGATATATGACATTATATCCCGCGGTCTTCATCATTAGTTCAACAACGTGAGATTTGAGTGGGGCCTCGTGACGGCTTTGCTTTTGTCTTCCTTAAGGAGGGTTTCCATAAAAATCAATACAAAGGTTGACTTCCTAACAGATAAGATTTCGGGATTGACTGACCCAAAGGCGGCAATTCTTGAGTTAAGCTCTTGAGATCTGAAATGATGGGTTACGCTCAGAAGGTTTTAATTAAATTGGTTAATTAAAAACTTGACTAAATAAACGACGGTTGAATGATATTGGAATAAGAGTTATTCTGGTATATCATTTGATTGAGAAAGTCTCGATCCAACATGCAAGAATTTGACCGACCCTAATGTGGCACTTACTTGTGGTATGTCGGATTATCATGGCATAGAAACATGGTTTTCTTAGGGTTGTTCTTGTTCATTAAACATTTTCATGCATCATGTTTAATTTTATGCCAAACCATTCGTACTTGTTATGAATGTATGACTGAATGAATTTCTTATTTTATGTTTATCTCAGCCATGTCATCTGCACTCTTACAAATATTTGCAAATGATAAATTAACTGGTGATAACTACACTAAATGGAAACACAATATCAATGCAATTTTGGTCACCAAGGACCTTAAGTTTGTGCTTACGGAGGAATGTCCTCTAGCGCCTACTGCCCATGCCGCACAAAGAGTTTGTGAGGCATACGAGAAATGGGTCTTATCTGATGAGAAAGCCCGAACATATCTGTTAGCTAGTATGATAGATGTGCTTGTCACAAAGAACGAAGCAATGACTTCCGCATTCAAAATAATGGAGTCATTGGAGGCTATATTTGGGCAACCCTCTGAGCAAAAGTGACACGAAGTTGTTCGTTCCGCTATGCTTGCTAGTATGAAGGAAGGTACATCAGTTCGGGAACATGTCCTGAACATGATGTCCTACTTCAACACGGTAGAAATCAATGGCGGGGTCATTGATGAACCCAGTCAGGTGAGCATCATGCTGACGACTCTTCCGAAGAGTTTCGATTAGTTCAAGAGCAACTATGGGATGAACAAGCTTAGGTTCAGTCTCACACAGTTGTTCAATGACTACCTTTGAGTCTTTGACTAAAGACAGCAAAGGCAAGACCGGTGAGGCAAATGTTGCTGAACCATCTTCCTCCAATAATATGAAGAGGAAGAGGTCTGCTGGGAAGGCGAAGGGTAAGCCCAAACCCAAGAAAGCCTAGAGCAAAAAGAAGGGCGCCTCCATCGACAAGAGTAAGGGAAAATGTTTCAATTGCGACAAGGTCTAGCACTGGAAGAGGAACTATCCTCAATATCTGGAGGTGGTAGCCAAGGAGAAGAAAACAAAAGGTAAATATGATTTACTTATTCTTGAGTCGTGTTTAGTGGAAGATGATTCTTCACCCTGGATAGTTGATTCGGGGGCCACTAACCATGTTTGTTCTTCTTTGCAGTGGACTGATTCTTGGACACAGCTTGAGGAGGGAGTCTTTTCTATGCGTGTGGGGTCAGGGGATGTCGTGTCGACACGAGCAGTGGGCGTAATTAGATTGCGTTTTTGTAATAATAATTTTATATTGTTGGACAATGTATTTTTCATTCCTGGATTTACACGGAATTTAATTTCCGTTTCTAAGTTGTTAGAACAATTATATTCTGTTTCTTTTGATAATAAATCAGTTATTATTGCAAAGAATGGTCTGAATATTTGTTCAGGAATTAATGAAAACTATTTGTATGTGTTAAGACCGTTAATACATACAACACTGCTCAGTACCAAAATGTTTAAGGTTGAAAAACCAAAAACTAAATTACATAAGATTTCTCCAGAAAATGAAACGTATCTCTGGCATTTAAGGCTTGGTCATATTAACCTTGACTAGATAAACAAACTAGTAAAAAACAGATCTTTAAATGAGTTAAAGGTTGGCACCTTACCTGTCTGTGAATCTTGTTTGGAAGGTAAGATGACTAAGAGACCTTTTACTGGAAAAGGGCTTAGAGTTAAAGAACCGCTAGAGCTTATACATACAGATGTCTGCGGACCGATGAATGTTAAAGCTAGGGGTGGTTATGAGTACTATGTCACCTTTATAGATGACTACTTAAGATACGGATACGTCTACCTAATGCAACGAAAGTCGGAAACATTTGAAAAGTTTAAAGAATTCCGAGCTGAAGTTGAGAATCAGTTAGGAAAGACTATCAAGACTCTATGATTGGATCGTGGAGGTGAGTACCTTGACCAAGAGTTTGAAGACTTCATGGTCGAGTATGGGATAGTGTCCCAACTCACAGCTCTTAGTACACCTCAGCAGAATGGTGTCGTGGAGAGGAGAAATAGAACCCTAATGGAAATGGTGAGATCTATGATTAGTTTCTCATCATTACCAAATTCTTTTTTGGGATATGCGTTACAAACAGCGGCATTCATTTTGAATGTCGTGCCATCCAAATCTGTTCCTAAGACTCCCCTAGAGTTGTGGAATGGTCGTAAAGTTAGTTTGCGACATTTCCGCGTATGGGGGTGTCCAGCACACGTGCTAAAGAACAGAACTGGAAAGCTAGATCCCAAGTCTATGGTCTGCTTGTTTGTAGGATACTCCAAGGAGACCAGAGGTGGATACTTCTATAGTCCTAAAGATAACAAAGTATTTGTATCGACAAATGCAACGTTTCTTGAGGATAACTATATTAGTGACCATAAACCTCGTTCTAAAATTGTATTGAATGAGTTGGAGCCTGGTGAGACCAATACTCAGTCAACAAGAGTTGTTGATCAATTAACATCTAAGAGTCAGATGATTCATAGTCAGGATACAATACCACCTAGATGTAGTGAGAGGGTTGTGAGATAGCATGAATGCTATTTAGGTGTAAGTGAGGGACAACATATTGTCTCTGCTGATAGTGTGGATGATCTATTGACATTTAAGAATGCAATGGAAGATCCTGATAAAGAGGAATGGCTTAAAGCCATGAATCTCGAGATGGAGTCTATGTACTCTAACTCAGTCTGGGAACTTGTAGACTTATCAAATGGGGTAAAACCCATAGGGTGTAAGTGGATCTACAAGAGAAAGAGAGGAGTAGGCAAGAAGGTAGAGACCTTCAAGGCAAGGCTAGCGGCCAAGGGTTATACCTAGAAAAAGGGGGTCGATTATAAAGAGACCTTCTCGCCAGTAGCCATGTTTAAGTCTATTCGGATTCTCTTATCCATTGCTGCCTATTTCGATTACGAAATTTGGCAAATGGACGTCAAGACTGCATTCTTGAATGGCAATCTTAATGAGAGCATATACATGAGACAACCAGAGGGATTCGTGTCTCCAGATCAAGAGCAAAAGGTTTGCAAGTTGCAAAGGTCCATTTATGGACTTAAGCAAGCATCTAGATCATGGAACATAAGGTTTGATGATGTGATCAAAACCTATGGCTTCGAGCAAAACGTTGATGAGCCTTGTGTCTACAAGCGTATCATTGACAAGAAAGTAGTTTTCTTGGTCCTATATGTAGATGACATCTTACTCATTGGGAATGATGTGGGAGTGTTGTAAGGTTTATGATTTGTATTGGCTTAATTCCATTGCAAAACACTCTATGATTGTATTAGTTGTTGCTTAGGACATTATTTGAAGAAAGGAAGCTTAAAGAGTGAAGAGCAACGTCTAGTGCAAAAGTCGTCTTCAAGAGGTGAAAATCGTCAAAGGTAAATCTTGACTTCCATCCTCTTGCAAGGCGTTAGCGCACACACACACAATTCATACATGTGTGTCCCTGCATCGTGGTTCAAACATTTGGTATAACACATTCACACACTTCATAGCATGCTCATGCATTGATCTTGTATTGACAAACATTGTGAAATTGCATGCTTTTTGACTATCTCTTTGATATGGTATGCTTGTGTGAATATGTGTTTATTTGTTTCCGTATTTTGTGTTTAGGAATTGAACATATTCTTATTTAATGCCTTATTGAGTTCCGGTCATTTCGGTTACTCATTCATAAGGTTTCGAGTCCAAACAAGTTGACTATGCTACTTTTCATTCTCATTTGTTGTGTTGTCTTCATCGTCGGATTCCGAGATGATTTCTCAGCTATTTTTTAAAGTTGAGTAGTCGTAGTCATGCGTGAGGGAGTCACGGTTCGTAATCCAAAAATAGATTCAAAATCGAAGGTCGGATGCTCAAGATATGGGCCAACGAACCGAGGGAGCGCGCGAGAGAAGTGTGAATCACGTGTGGCCACTTGGCCAGCCCGTGAGGGAGGCCGTGGGCCCCACGGGCAAGGGAGCCCTCTGATCCCGTGGGCCCCACTCGCCCCCCACGGGGTGGTGACGTGGCAGCATGTGATTCGCTCAGAAAATCTCTCCTTTTCCCTCCTTTTAAGCTAACCTCCTTCCCTCTACACTTATGCAATTTTTTGAAGAACACTTGATTATTCTCGCATCAGTTTTTCTACAATTTTTGTTTACTTGTTTTGATCATATCTCTCTCATACGAACTCGAAATCATTCGATTCAAAAACCAAAATTGTTGGTCTCGAAGAGAGCTACAAACCCCAAGAATTTCCAGAGGCAGTTGACTTCGGCATTTTTCTCAGCTGGTCCATTTCCAGTCCGTGGTCAGTTTGTATGTTTCAACTTCTTCTTTTTCAATTTCATCTTTGATCATCTATTGATTCTTTCCATTTGATTGATGAAATTTGTTGAGAAGTATGTTAGATCACATGCTAGGGTTATTTGATCATTTGTTAATTGAGTTTTAGCTTTGTGATTTGTTTTGAAAATATATGTGCTAAACTTGAGTTATCATGAAATTGATTCTAGAAAATATATGTGTGATGTGCTTCATGTTATTTTCTATGTTTTATTTCATGATCTAAGAACTAGGTTTTTAGTGTGCTAAATCGAATATTCATACCTTTGTTCTTATTGATTTGCATGTCTTGATTTCTAGATAATTTTGTGATTGTGTGTGAAATCATATTCTAGACTATCATTGAACATGTACATTTTGCTTGATTGATCATCTAGCTTAATTTGATTGTGCTTGCATCATTTGCATCACTTTAGATCATAGCCTTGCATAAGGTTGAAGTCTCTTGCAAAGTGAGTGAAGCTTTGTGTAGAGCAAGGGAGTCTTGACTAGGACATGTGGTCCGGATAGTCAAGCAAAAGACTTAGCTAGGAGTGTGGTACTCCGGATGGTTGAGCTAGGAGAGCTTAACTAGGGTCTTTGTGATCCGGATAGCTAAGCACGAAATCTTCCTAGAGACGTGAGCGTCTTGGATAGGAAGTTGCTTTCTAGAGGTGTAGGACACAACTCGGATAGGAAGTAGGCTTGGTGATTCACTAGCCCGAGGGTAGATTAGGAGTTGATAGCTTGAGCGGATATCATGAGTGATAGCTTGAGTGTGTAAGTCCTTTTTCACATAGTGGATTGCTTCGCCGGTGGTTGTGGTATCAACCCGTGGATGTTTCCTCATTGAGGTTTTACCACGTTAAAATCATTGTGTTCAATTTTGCTTTACTTTTCCTTATCTTCCATTTATTACATTGATTGCATATCTTGTAAATTGATTAACTCTTGTCTTAGTGAAATCAATTCATTTGCTAAAATCTAATCAAGTGAGCATTTACCTTGTAATAATCCGCATTATTTTTAATTGGAAGAATTTGGAGCCTATACCTATTCACCCCCCCTCTAGGTATATTTCACTACTACATTAAGGGAAATTTCAAGTGTTGTCTGACGTAAAGGGCTGGCTAGCTAGCTAATTCCAAATGAAAGATTTGGGAGAGGCGAGTTATGTTCTAGGGATCCAACTTATAAGGGATCATAAGAAGAAATTCATGGCACTGTCTCTAGCATCGTATATCGATAAGATTCTTATGTGATTTTCGATGCAGAACTCCAAGAAAGGTAATTTACCTTCCAGGAATGGAGTTCACTTGTCTAAGGAATAGTGTCCTAAGACACCTCAAGAAGTTGAGGACATGAGATATGTACCTTATGCATCAGTAGTAGGTAGTCTCATGTATGCTATGTTATGCACAAGATCGGACATCTGCTATGCAATGGGAGTAGTCAGCAAGTACCAGTCCAACCCAGGATTAGATCATTGGGTTGCTGTCAAAACCATTCTCAAGTATCTTCGGAGAACGAGAAACTATATGCTAGTGTATTCTGGATAGAATTTCATCCCGTTAGGATACATAGATTCTGATTTTCAGTCAGAAAGGGATTCTAGGAAATCCACATCTGGATCAGTATTCACCCTAGGTGGTGGAGCCATTGTGTGGAAAAGTATAAAGCAATCTTACATTGCTGACTCCACCACGGAAGCTGAATATGTAGCCGCTTGTGAAGCTGTTAAAGAGGCTGTTTGGCTCTGCAAGTTCTTGAGTGATCTGGAAGTTCTTGAGTGATCTGGAAGTTGTTCCAGATCTGGATAAGCAAATTACACTTTATTGTGATAATAGTGGTGCTATGGCTAATTCCAAAGAACCAAGAAGCCACAATAGAGGGAAGCATATAGAGAGAAAGTATCATCTCATTAGAGAGTAGTGTAGAGAGGAGATGTGATCGTCACTAAGATAGCCTCACAAGGTAATCATTCTGATCCATTTACGAAGACCTTATCGGCTAAAGTGTTTGAAGGTCACCTAGAAGGTCTAGGGTTATGAGACATGACTCACATGCTTTAGTGCAAGTGGGAGATTGTTGGGGTTTTTACCCTAAAGCTTGTAATTGTAAATATGATTTGAACATAAATAAAAGAAGTAGTATATTCATTCATTTTGTGTCATACTTTATATATATAACATGTGCACTTAACATCCAAGATTGACGGATGTAATTTCGAACTAAGTATATGAGTGTCATATACATATGGATTCAGTTTGAAACAAGTAATTTAAAGAGTCTGTAGACAGCAAATAAAGTTGGGTACTTTATTTGTGGTTAATCTACAGCTGCGGTCTATTTCGTAGTGTACGGTGATCCTATCCTGGATCATTCATATGGTGATATGAGAATGAAGACACCTTGTATGATGTGATCATATAGGACTGGGCCATGATCTATATGAATCTCTCACTAAGATCCGTTTAACGATGAGATTCATATAGGTTAATCTTAATCCTGAGTGTCTTATCGACTCATTTAGGATAGATCGTGGTCTTTGATATACTATGGGTGAGGTCAGAGTTGTATTCCCGATCAATATGCTTCGTATGTTGGGATCGTGGTTTGGCTTGTGGCTGGGAAGGTTTGTACACAATATTGGAATCCACTCCTTTTTGCAAGAAGTAGATGGTAGTTCCCTTAAGAGTTGATTCGGGGCTTAAACAATATGAGCGCTCTCCTAATTCTGTAAGGAATGCAGGATTTATTATTCATTAGAGAATCAATAGTACTTAATGAAAAGATATAATTAGAGGGGTATAACGGACATTATGACCCAGCTCTAATTATGAACTACTTGTTGAGGATTATACCATATGTAATAGCTATATCGATGGACACCGAAAGTTATTGGTTTGTGTAAAAACATCTACAATTAAGAGAGTGCAGCTTCGGGTTTTTAGTGGAATAACACCAGAGTTAATAATCATGAAATATTAATTAAAGGGTTTAATTAATTATTTCTAAGGATTATTGGAACTCAAAATACTGTAGATCCATTAGGTCCCCTTGCTAGCCCGATTGATTTAGGTAATAAGGGTAACGGTTAATTAATTGGATTGTCCAATTAATTGTGTTACGAAAGTGACATGTATCTATTTGGGAATTAATTGAATAATGAGATTATTTAATTAATGAATTTAATGATTATAACAATTAAATAATAAGATTATTTAATTATGTAATTAATTATTGATGGAGGGTGTTAATTGATATTTATATTTGAAAAATGGGATAATATGATTATCTTATTTTTAATTAATTAAATATTAATTTTGAATTTAAATAGTTTAAATTCAAATTAGATGATATCTGTTAACAAAATAAAATAAATATTTTGTTTTTAAATTAAAAAGATATCATCAGTTGTTTTTTTTTTTTTTTAAAAAAAGATATATATATATATATATATATATTTTTAAGAAAACTGATCAACAACACGCAACAAAAGAAAAGAGAGACAAAGGTGTGCGGCACACACAAAACAACAAAATAAAAGAAAAAGAAAAGGGAAGTTTTTTTTTTTTTTTTTTGGTTCTTCTTGAGTGGCCGAACCAAAACAATACATAGAGCAAGAGTTGTCTTTTGTATGTTTCTCTTCGTCCTCCTTGTTCCTGAGTACCGTGATGCGCCCACACGCCGTTATCAATCCCGGGTCATAGCGAGGAAGATCTTGTGGTTCAAATCATGGAGCAGATCATATTAAAGAGAAGGAGTCTCTAACGCTGGTATGAAATCGTTTCACCTTCTTTGTTATTTTCGATTATTACTGTACAATTAGGTTTACTTGATGATTGCATAAAAAAATATATTTAAAACCCTTCCGCTGTGCAATCTGTAACCCTAGGTTCCTATAATCACGGCATTGCTGTCAGTGATTGGGGTCGTAGAAGGTAACCTTCCTTCGATGACGTTGGCATTTATTGGGCCAGAGGTGTTAACGTCGTGTGGGGATTGGCTCCCATCTCCGCTGTTTGTCATGTTAACGTTTTCACAAGTTTCTCACGTTGATCCTGTGATACTTTCACAGTTTTTTGCTCCCCCCTCCTTCTAGTGTTAATTGTTGACGGTTATTTTTGGATTACATAAAATCCACCACGTGTCCAGTAAGTTGATAAGAATCGACAATCAAATTATAAAGCAAGGTAAGAAATTGATCATGCAAAACACAAGGTTTCATGTGGAAAATCTAAGAAGGGAAAAACCACGGTTGCCGGAGGCAGCGAGGGAAAAGATCTTCACTATGTAGAAAAGGATTACACACTCAATCTCTCTTATGCTCTTTTTATGTTTTTCACCACACACGTATAATGGTATTTTATGGTCTATTTATACTTGCATAGAACCCTAATTCTTGACGTACAAGTAAGGAAAGTTGGCCAGGTTTTGTAGGACTCTAACTTGCGGGAGTCATCTTTATCTCCTTTCCTGTTTTGTACCTTTTGTATACTGAATGAGTTAGATCTTTTGCCAGATTTGGACTTTGGTATCTTTAAGGAAGTTTGTTTCCTTATCAAAGTGTGCTTCATGGTTTCCCATTTAAGTTAGATTCTCTCTACATATTTGTGTCGTGGTTGTCTTGGACTTAATATCATCCACGTGTCTGTCCCGACCGGATCTCATTTACCTTGATCAGTTACTTAACCTCGACCGGATTCTTTGACCCGATCAGCTAGTTGAACCTGATCGGGCCATCTTTACCCGATCGATCTAGTTATCCTGGTCGGATTATCTTCGTCCAATCGCTTGGATAAACTTGACCGGGTCTTGAGATCATCTGTTTGTCACCTCGGGTTTGTTTTTCCTGGTTGACTTTTGATGACGTGACATATCTAACCACCATCTTTTCTCGTAATAATGCTGACCTGTCAGTTCTCCAAATTTTACCAATAACAATATCTTTGAACCACTAAGGAATTCATTTTGGTATCAAATTTTAAATATGCAATGTATCATGTATAAATTATGATAGAATCATTGAACTATATACACACATATATATGATAATTTTGTTTATTAAATATTTAATTTCTTTATATTGCATATAATATTGTAAAAGTGAAACAAAATATTATTATTCTATTAAATACTTAATTTTAAAAAATTATATACAGACTCTATCTATGTTACAATTTATAATAAGTTCATAACTATATTAATTTATCGTCAAAATATGATTTATTTGATATATAATTACTTGTTAAAAATTGTTTGAATTTTTTTTAAAAAAATTTCAAACTTTAGATACAAATATCCATCTTTTTTCAATTTTTAATGGAATATCCACCGATATTGAGATTATTCCTGAAATATCCATAAATTTGGAAACCCAATATCGATACCGATATTTTCTTCCTTGCTTATGGAGCGTGGACGTGTGGTGAGCAGAAAAAGGGCCATGCACCAAAAAATCATTAATAAAAAGTGCTTGTCTAGGGGGACTATAAATTAATCATGACTAAAAAAAAAAAAAAAAAAGGAAATTATGGTGCTGTAAATTAATCACCAATAAACTCTTCATGCCTAAATAAAAAAGTGCTTGTTTAGAGGGGGAAAAATTGTAGAGATTACTACGTTAAAAAGCAGTACAATATTCTGTTTCTTTGAATTTCCCTCTGTATCTAGTTGAAATGCTTTAAAATGATTTGCAATTACCACCAAAATTGAAAAAGAAAAATGAAGGAAACTTATAACATTTGATTCTCAAATTGAAACCAGATAACAACAATATATATACAATCATTGATATCAATAATTAGGAAGAAAAATTACAAATAAAAAAGAGCCTAATTGATTTAACTAACAAGCAGTTCCTTCAACCAGCTTGTTCAATTTCTTGGTTTTCAATCTCTCTGCATACACCTCACTCCCTTGGCATTCATACCTGCACAACATTCAGTCAAGCATGAAACTCCGTCGGAAAAACGATAGAAAACTTGCATAATTTACATTTTTCTATGTGCATATTAACTGTTTATATATGAAGCTTTTAGTTACCTTGGTGGTAGAGGTATCAAAGGGCTCAAGCTTTGTGCAAGCTTAACAGCTTCTTCTTCGGTGTTCACAATCTGATTGAAGCAGAAGTATCGCCCACCTGTTGATCGATCCTCAAAAGCTCGAATATTTACGTCTGCTAAGAAGTTTACATCGACAAACGCTAGGACCCCATTTTCGTACATTTCAGCAGCTCCTGTTAAAAATTGCAATCAATCAGCATACAAAATTCTAAACTAGAACTTGAACTTGAACTGGACTTTGGTGCTATCAAATAATGATGTGGCATGTATCCATATACCTTTGAGATAGAACATTGTCGATCGAGGGTTCTGTTGAGTGACACCAGGTCCAAGAACCAGTCCAGCGTTTATGGAGACCATGCATAGCATCCGATCCATGGCTAGAGCCCAGGCAGCCTGTTCGGAGAGTGTCTTTGCTAGGGCATACCATAACTGTAAAAATTGGTGATCAAGAAAGTAATGAATATCAATCAAAGTGTTAGTGTTGTTACTCGAATTTACATAATTCAAGACTTGTAATTTACCAGCAGTTGATATGAAATACAACCATGTGATTTAACAGTTCCAGATTTTAAATTAAAGTAGCAAGCAAAATTATTGTATGTGCTGCTTTTCTAGAATCAAAATTATTGCTCTGTTTCATACAAATTATACTAATCAACAAAAAGAGCACATGGTGGATGATGACATATTCAATTCCACAACTCTCAAATCATCTCAATTAAACCAGATACTTTCTATATTAAACCATCTCAATTCTCAAGATCACAAGTGGAGCACAAACATTTATAGATTAAAGAAAGAAATAATAAAAGAAGAAAAGTTGGATTGAAATCTTGAACCTTCAATTTCCTGCAAAAACCTTGATCACTCCAAGACCTCTCATCAACATCCTTGTCTGAACAAATATCCTCTCTCCAAACTGCAGCAGTTAGAGAAGAATTGAACACAATCTTCTCTATACTATCTGTCTGTGCACAAGCCTCCACCACATTAATAGCTCCTCTTACCTCCAAATCCACCATTTTCTCCTGACCCACCCCCCAAATAAATAATCAAAATCAAAATTTGTTTGTGTTGTGTTTGAAAACTTGTTTGTTAACACACACATACACACACACACACATATATATATAATCAACACTCACATCATAGCTATCTGGGCTGTCTAAACAGCAAAATAAAGCAGAAGAGTCTTTCAAAGCAACAAGAATGCTTTGATAGTCCAAGATATCCACATGAAACACCACAAGTCTCTCCTCCACTTTCTCCATGTCCTTGATCTGCTTCTCAATCTCTTTCTCTCCTGCCACCATTAAACACAAGAAAACAATTCAAATTTACAAACCCACAAGATAAACAAAACAAAAAAAAATGGAACAAAAAAGAAAAAGAAAAAAGAACTTGCCATCCTTCTGGATCGCAGCATGAACTATGTAGCCTCGGTTTAGGAGTCCTTTGAGAATCCAAAAACCCACATAGGTTGAGGCATCAAGAACACAAACACAAGGTTTTTCATGGTCCATTTCTGCTGTTTTTGGTTTCTCGACTCTTCTCTCTAATTATGTTACAAGGGTTTTTGACGAGGTTGTTTATATAGAGTTTTGTTTTTGAGAGAGAAATTGAAGGTGAGCTGGGCATTAAATTGGAGACGATTTGGTGAACTGTTTTCTTACACGTTCCCATCTAACTCACTCTTCACAATCTTGTTATTGGAAATTGAAATAATTATAATCAATTAGATTATTTATATTTTACATACACTAAACACGATATTATTATTAGATTTTTATAAGTCCCAAAAATCCAGCATGCATGTATGTGTCAAAGAGTGTGCCTTGTCCAATTTTAAAACGTAAAACATAGTTTCTTCATAAAGTAATCCCACAACTTTGAGGCTCTTTTGATACGGGAAACATAAAGAGTTTTTTTAATTCTACTATAAGTTTATGTTGAATTATGAAATTATTTAATTCTATCTATCTTATTTTTTAATTAAATTATATATATATATATATATATTTTAAGTGCAGATGTAACTGACAATAAATTTCAACAGTTGAATCTAAAATAAATTATTTTATCTTCAATATATAATTTTGCATTTGATTTAACACGCTCTAACCTTATGAGGATTACTTAGCAAGAGCTCTAAAGGGTAGGGATGGACGTTTCCCAATGGGGCCCCATCTCCTACGGGCCCCCATGAGGTTTTGAGAGCAAATTTTACCTCCAAATGAATTTTGGAGATGGGAGTGGGGGCAAACTTTGCCCTCAAACAAATTTTAAAGGAGGTGGTGGGGGTACCCACCCCCACCCCCATGCCCAAAACCCCATTTCTCCCAAAATAAAAAATATATATTATTTTATTTTTATTTATATATAAAAATTTTATTTTTATTTATATATAAAAATTTTATTTTGTATTGTATTTTGGATTTTGTATTATATTTTTATTATTTTTTGGATTGAATATTTTAACAGTGTCAAATTAAAGATTAGAATGTCTAGATTCCAAATTTCGAATTCCGATTTTCGAATTGAAAATTGAAAAGTTAGAATTGAAATTGAAAAGAAACGGGGAAAATAGATTTTGGGTGTGGGGGAGGGGGTACCTGCCCGGCTGCCCCCACCCCCACCCCCAGTCCCCCCAAATGGATTTTGGGGGAGGTGGTGGATGAAGGTTTGAGGAATGGGGTTAGGGATGGGGGTGGGGGTACCCTCCCCTGCCCCATTGGACCCCCACGCCGAATCTAAACCAGATCCGGCTTAAGAACATATCAAGCCTAATGTGAAAATCTTAAATCAGGACTTTTGATATTAAATATTAAGAAATCAATTTCTATTCTAAAACTTCCACACTGGTTTGTAAAATACACTGGTTTCTATTCGTTCAATATAAATTTCTAAAAGAATTATAGTTTATACTAGTAAAATGGCCCACGTTTTGCTGCGGGAGTATTATACCGTTTTATATATTATTTTCAATTTTAATAAATTTATTGATCTAAGTTATGAAACAAACAAAATTAAAATATAAAAAAAATACATTAATCAAAAATAAAATGATAACCAAGTAAAATAATAATTCTATACCAAATAAAAATATTAGTTATATTGATATGTATACGTGTAAATACGAAAATAATATATTCATAGTGTATTGAATATTAATATGAGGAACAAAAATCTATACATTAAATATTAATGTGAAACAAAAGTATCATGTATTACATATATTTTGTCTATTAAAATGAATTTATTTAATTAAATACGTAAGTGTAGTGAACATTAAATGTATTTAATATTAAACTTATGATATCTCTTAAAAGCTAAGTAAACTAAATGACTGAAAGGAAATAAGTTGAATCTTATTTTTGTTTTTTGGATGCATAAATTTGTAGTCAAGTCAAATTAGATCTCGAAACTTGAGATTTATTTTACAGTAATTTTTTTTTCAATATTTGTGATTTGAAATTCGGTTGCACTATAAAGAAAACTTTGTTCATCAACCAAATTATTTAAGGAGTAAGTCTAGCATTTTTTGACTCATTTATTGAATACTTTATTTTTTGACTCCTTCACGTGAACAATTCAATTTCAAGAACAGTTTTAGTATAGATATTAATTAATATATATATATTTAAAACTCACAAATTTTTTAGAAAAAATAATCAAAAAGAAAAAAAAAATATATTTTGTTGTTAAGATTTTATACACACATTTTCTTGTAACAACAATTTACAATACAAAATAATAAGCAAACAAACCAACCATAAACTCAATATTGAATTTGATGTTATTGAAATTCTAAGTTTATAACATCTTAAATAAACTCATTTTGTTAGTCAAAAAAATTAAAAATGAATAAATGAATCCCCTAAACAAAATTTTAAAAGAGAAAGGAGAGAGAGATAGGCGTGGTGATTGTGGGAGTCAGGTAATGGTAGTGGTTGAAGGTACCTGCCATTTTTTATTTTTATTTTTATTTTACAACCCATCAATGACATTTTTGTAAATAAATTGAAATCCACTCAATTTTACTATTCATATAAACAGTGAAATTTCAAGAGCAGTTTTAGTATATATATAATTGAACGATAAATATCAATCTTTATTATAAGATTAAATAAAATATATATTGAAAAAAGAAATTATAGACCTTAGTAACAGGTCTAGGCAAGTGAGGCATTAACCGACTTTTTTTTCTCCACATATATTTATAAAATGTGTATGGTGGGACTCGAATTCATCACTATCACTGTAGAAGAAAGGTGCACTACCATCTCTACTAATAAAAGATGTGCCGCCTCAACCAACCTTTGAAGGTAATTTTATTTAAATTTGTATTGCCGCTATACATGTGTGTGCTAATGGTGCTTTTATATACTATCCGGTGGCAATTTGATATATATATATATATATTATACTGTGGCGGCAATTTGAACTTGATATATTATTAGACTGAATGAACAATTTTCCCACAAAATCACTTTTCCCACGAAGTCATATTAAGCATGGACTTTGGCTAAAGCTAGCTTTTTCTAAGTAAAAAAAATTAAATTAAAGTGTATTTTTAAAGGTTAAAATAAAAATACAAAGACAATTACAAATTTAATATTGCTCGATAATTCATAAAAATGGCCTAATTTATAATTTAGTTTAATTAAGATAATCTTAATATATTCAATAGAGTGATATGCTAAATATTTTTTTGACATTAAAACACATTAAAGTTTTCATTCTCTGTTTTATTCCATAAATAGACGAGACAAATTTTGAATTCCTTACTTCATTTGTTAAAGTCGGAACAAGTATATTATATTTAATTTATTTCGCTTATCATTTTTTTTCTCTATTTCCTAGTTGAAGCATTTTAAATGTTTTTAGGGGCAAAGATCATTATATTTTTTCTTGTCTAAGTACATGTTTTTTAATTAGGAAAATTTTATTGTGAGGTTTGCTTTAAAAAAAGCTTTGTACTACTGCTCAATGTGGTTTAGTTAGTAAACTACATTAATTCAACTTGACAATATCTCAGGTATGAGTCGTCGAACCGTAGATGTGTGGTAAAAAAAATTATATTTAATTTAACCTATCTAGATAATAAGCCCAGGTTTGGTGGTGTGTAGTGGTACATTTGACATATAATATTATAATATTCTACAGATGAGAAATAATAAATGTAAGATCGATAGATATATTAAAAATTGCTAGAAATCTTAAGTTTGAAAAAGTATTAAAAACATTTTTAAAAAATAAGTTGAAAATCTTGGCTCAACTCTGAATATTAACGCTTTTCACGCTTTTACACAAATTACAATAATGCAGTATGCATGTGCACCGAGTGTATGTTAATATGTTATGGAAAGCTTCAAGAATATTTTAAACTACTCCAATCATATTTTACATATTCACTATTTTTAAAAATTAAAGATATTGATTTACTTAATTCTAATAATTTATAATTTTCAAATAATCTTTTCATTAGTTTTTAAAATATTAATTTAATTGATTTAAACTAAAAATGTGAAAAATATTTGAACAAATGAATTATATTAGAAAAATGCTTACAAAATAAGTAATAGATAAAATGTTAGCACATCATCTCTTAGCACGTGTCGTAGTACACCTTCTTTTCACATTGATGGTAAAGAGTTTGAGTCTACTATACATATTTTATAAGCATATGTAAGGTGTTTTCTTCCGATTCGAGGCACACGTATAATCATACGTTAACAAGAGGTGTAATGCTATAAAATTTTTTATTTTTATTTATTTATTTATTTATATTTTATTTTTATTCTTTGTGCTGGAGGGGGAGGGGGAGGTGTCGTGTGTAAATAGAATGGAAAAAAGTAGAAGAAACGAGTGGGAAAAATGATTGGGTTTGTAGGTAGGTAGAGAACGTGGAGGAAACAAGTGTTAGATTACAAGTAAACCAAACGGTCGAGCGCTAGTCTGCACTTTTTTTGTTGAGTCATGAGTGCGTGTGGGACAAATCAATACCTTTGTGTTAGCTGCGTTGCGTGCTGCACAGTTGGACACTTGCTCATCCAATTTCTCTACACGTGTCTCCATCACCCACCCAAATCCCCCACGTATTACCTTTTTTTTATTTTATTTTTTTTAACTAACATTCCATAAAAGAAAGATCAGATACAACCAGAAGTAGGGGTGGACGTTTAATGGATCTGTTCACTTTTCGAGTGAACAGATAAATAACCGATAATATCCGGTTTTTAAAAAAGTGAACCGATCCGATAAAATCGAAAAGTGTGAACCGATCAAAAACTGATTGAATCGGTTCGGTTCGGTTCAGTTCAGTTCGGTTTTTTCGGTTTTTTTCATCATATTGCATTTTAAGCAAATCTCAATTAAACAAACATATGCAGACTAAATCAACTAAAAAATTGCTAATGTTACATGATCTATAACTCTGCCACCATATTACATTTTTAACTCATATATTGCTAATGACCTTCAATGATGAGAAAGACTTTGAGCATCTACTTTGCAATTTTCTCGTATAAATTCCAAGATCAGCTTTGCAACAGAGCTCGGCCTTTCCACGTGAGGAAGGTGGTCGCAGTCTGGTATTTGGTGTATAATAGAGTAAATTAAGTTCAGCAAATGCTAACCACTCCAAGCTTGTTACTAACGATGTGGTCATCTATATTTCTGGGCATTTAATTGAAAATTTGGACCACAATATAATTGCAGTTGCTAAAAAAACAACATGAATAATTTGAAGCAGTTTTACCCATATATAGTTTAAATTATAAATTATAAATTTCACAGTAGTAACAACACAGTTTAAATCTCGAGCTTTACCCATATACACAAATGAAATCAACAAAACTCACAACAGAAAACAACCAAAAGAGTCTGAGGTAAGAAGCCCAAGTGTATACAACAGGGGAAATGTGGAAATTACTTTGATGTAGACATTTTCAGCTGCTTTTTCCTCCTCACCGAGTACTTTGCCAGTTGCCACTGCTCGAGAACCTTCGAGAAACATGTCTCAAAGCAATCCTTGTAGCCATGACAGTAATCTATTATCTATGTAATTCCTGTAAATATAAAATGTGACAATTAACTTCCAGCAAACCTACAGTCAAGTCATCAACTGATATAATGCATCTTAACTTTGAAAAGGGGGTTTTTGAGAGATTAGAGAACATTTGAGAGATTAGATCGACGAAGAATGAAGAGATCGATCTGGACAAGAGAGAAGAGATCGATTAGAGGAGATTTAGAGAAGAAATTTTGTTTAACCAACCTGAGCAAATCGACGAAGCAAAGAACGGCGAACGGCGGACGGCGGACGGCGGACGGTGAACCAGGACGAGAACGGCGGACGGCGGACCAGGATGAGAACGGCGGTCGAGGACGGCGGACGGTGTAGTTGAGAGATTTAGGGTTAGGGATTTGACGAGAGAGAGAGGCAAAGAGGCAGAGGAACTGAGGAAGTCAGGCATGTGTAAAAATTTAGGGATTTTTCTATATATAGGCCGGTTCTTGGTTCGATTCATCGGTTCAAACCCTTGAACCGGAAATTGAACCGGAATATTCGGTTTTTTAAAAATCGAACCGAATCGAACCGGTAAACAGTAAAAAACTGAAAAAAAAACCGATTGGACCGGTTCGGTTTATCGGTTTGGTTCGGTTCATTGGTTTTTTGCCCACCCCTAACCAGGAGTGTTTGTAAGTAAAAACTTATGAATACAAGGAGGAAAATAACAGTCTTTAGAAATAGACAGAGCATTTCTAGCCAAAGTGTGCGCAACAAAGTTGGTACCTCTCGTGGCAAACCTTAACACATAATAGGGCAGGGACAACATAAGATTTCTAATGGCATCAATCACAAGACCGATCTCTAAAGCATGCTCTTTCCTATCATTCACTATTCCCACCACGACAGCAGCATCTGACACCAAATCAAGAGGAACCAGACCAGTATCGAAGGCAAGTTGGATTCCTTTAAAGATAGCCACAACCTCTACCACCATGGGACTATAAGAAGCAAGCACCTGTTGAGAGCTGGTGGCCATAACACAACCATCAGAATTACGGATAACCAGGCCAAATCCCACCACACCTTTGCTACCATCAATCGCAGCATCCGAATTAAGCAAAAACCTATCTGGAGGTGGAGGAGACCAACTGGAAGAACTCTACTGATGGATATTAGTGGCTGTGCTGATAGGCATAGCAGCTGAAGACTGGAAATCCTAAATAAAACAGCTAGCCCACTCAAACACATCCTCTATTTTCCCCATAGGCAGGCCATGAACCAACACATTTCGTTGATTCCACACTCTCCAAAGCACAACACACAGCAAAGCCAACTCCTCACTATTCAATAAACCAAAGCAAGCCAAGATAAAATCCAAAAAGCTTTTGCCTTTGCCTTTGCCTTTACCTATCTTCTTACTCAGATGCCAAGATTGACGAATCCCCCTAAGAGATTTGTAGCCCCAAATTGCATGGAGAGAGGTTTCCACCTCCCATTTGCAAACTGGGTAAACAGTAGAGATATCCATACCTTTGCTTTGGAGATTCTTCATATAAGGTATCCAATTGAAACATACTTTCCAGATGAAAATTTTTATTTTTGGTGGAATTTTGACTTGCCAAAGGAACTTCCACCAATCTACAATAGTTGAATCAGTAGACATACTCGGCTGATCCATTTGCATACATCCGGCACGATATCCACTCTTCACCAAGTAGATGCCACTTTGTTCAAAATGCTAAGTGAGAGAATCCTTGGCCTTCGAAAAACCAATCGGAAGGCCCAAAATAGCTTCAAAATCCTTTGGAAGGAAATTGCTTCTAATTAAATCAGTATTCCAAAATCCTGAAGGATTGATCAAAAAATTAACCTTCGTATTGATCCCTAGCAATGGAGGGGAAATCACCTTGAAGGTAGTAGGCCTCAGGATCCTGTAGGAACCCAGATTTATGTTGCGCAGCGAATAATAGGTTTTAAAAATTTTAGGCAACTTGTAAACCATATACAATATATAAGAATACATAAAGATGGATTTAGATCATACCCTTGATGCTAACTCCTTCGTTTCTTTAAGCTTTATTTCGATTTGTCACCACCAAATCTTCCTCGCTATGTCCCGCGATCCAGCAACTACGTGTGGGCACATCACGGACTTCAAGGAATCTGAATGGAGGTAGTAGAAAACAACACAAAACAACTCTTGCTTTGTGTATAGAGAATCCGGCCAACCTTGAATGAAATAAAAAATAAAACAAAACCTTTTTTTTTTTTCTTTTTGGCTGCCCGCCACCTGATGTGTTTCTCTTTTTTGTGTATTGCGTGAATTTTGTGGTTCAAAATTTGGTTACACTCATGCTTATTGAAACTAATAATACACAGTGTGTATAAAACTATCTAGGAGAGGGGGGGGGGGGGGGGGGGGGGGGGGGGGGGGTAAATAGATTTTAACCGATTTTACCTAATTTTCGTTATTAGTCAATATTACAAAAATACCCCAAACTAATTAAAGCAATAAATCAAGTGTAAAGTGCGGAATTTAAATAACACTTGATTTTTACGTGGAAACTCAAACTGGGAAAAAAACCACGGGCTGTTATGTGCGGCACACACGAACCTCGAATCCACTAATTGCAATGGTGTTTACAACCTAATCCCGGTCTATAACCCACCACCACTATCCGTAGGCCTATAAAAGTGGACCTAGTCCAATTTGCTTGTGGCATAAGCAATCTTAGCCACAAGTCTTACTTCTCAATGAAGAGATGAACAAGCCTATGTGAATATGTATGATATCCAATATGCAAATAGAGCTAGGGAACACTAAATGCTTATCTAGGATTAGAAGATGACAATTAAATAAATCCTAGATATCAAATGCTAAATGACATGGCATAAAGCTTAGCTAAACATAGATTAAGTAAACCTAGATAGCTATCACAATACAACACTCAATCAAAACATCACAAACAATCTCTATCTTGTATCTAGAATGTATTCTAAGAGCATACAAGTAAGTAAAGAGATGACTTGTTAAGAAAGACACTAAAATTAGGTGAAGTTAGTGAAAACCTACCAAGCAAGATGTGATGTTGCAAAACCATGCATGGATGCATCCTATATGATCATAGATGATGCTTGATGAACTTTGATGCACAAAGAAATGACTTTGAGTGTTTAAAGGTGGGTTCTTGTGAATTTTTTCTTTTGAAAAATGTTCTAAGGGAAAAATATGATTTTTAAACTCTTGGGGACAATCTAAAGATATAACAATCTATATATATAGCTCCCAAATGATGTAACACCGTTTTGATAAAAACAGGGCAAACCACTGCGGGTACCGTTGCCAAAGTCGCAACGGTATCCATAGCGGTGCATTAAAATATGCATCAGGTATGAAGACCACTGCGCCTATCGCTGTGGCTTCCATAGCGGTTAAGGTAGCGGTATGCACTGGGCATAAAACGTTGTGCCTACCGCTACGGAAACCCACAACGGTCATGAGAGCTGTGAAACAGGGCAACTCACCACTATAGCTACCGCTGCGGATTTCGACAGCGGTTCCGACATCGGTCTCCTATACCAAGCAAGGCTTAAGTAAAAAACATGCAATCTTAAGCTTCTAAAGGCATGGCTTTGCATTCTAATGCCTAAACATGTCATGGCATTTCAATGGTCAAGATGCAATCATTTAAGAACATGCATGAAGAGATATTCAGAACATGAATGCACACATATAAAAACGCACAACATACAAGAATAAAATATATGCATGAGTTGTGAGTGTGTGCAACTACATCTCTTCAAAGCAAGTAAGCACTTAGAAATTTACCTTTGATGCTTCTTCTCTTGAGGACTTGAAAGGGACTTGGTTGTGCAAAGCACCAACCATCAAAAACCTAAGCTACCCTTACATCAAACCCTACATGTGGTTTGTCACCGAAATAAGCCAATCAAACTTGAGGAACTAACACTTATATCAGCTTTATATTCTTTAGTTATTTAAAATATACCTTTATATATTTTTCAAACTAAATCATTTTCTCTTTCCAAATATATCTCTATATATTCAAAAGATAATTATTATTTAAGTGTCATAGGTAGAGTAGGATTCTAACTCCCACATAACCCTAGTTGACTTAAGTTTAAATACTATACCTAACTAAGAATAAATAATCTAATTATTTTATGTTTCAGTCATGATTTGAACCTGCAACCTCCATTTAATAATCAATAAACAATTCATAATTATTAATTCATTAATTAAATAATATAATTATTTAATTAATTTAATTATTAATATATTAATTAAATAATCTCATTATTCATTTAATCCCTGAATAAATATGTGTCACTTTCATAACACAATTAATTGGACAATCCAATTAATTAACCATGACCCTTGTTACCTTAATAAATCAGGCCAGCAAGGGGACCTAATGGACCAACAGTATTTTGAGCTCTAATAATCCTTAGAAATAATTAATTAAACTCTTTAATTAATATTTCACGATTATTAACTTTGGTGTTATTCCACTAAAAACCCGAAGCTGTACTCTCTCAACTGTAGATGTTTTTAGACAAACCAATAACATTCGGTGTTCATCGATATAGCTATTACATATGGTATGATCCTCCACAAGTTGTTCATAATTAGAGCTAGGTCATAAAGTCCGTTATACCCCTCTAATTATATCTTTTCCTTTAAGTACCATTGATTTTCAAATGAAAGTTAAATCCTACATTCCTTACGGAATTAGGAGAGCGCTCATATTGTTCAAGCCCCGAATCAACCCTTAAGGGAACTACTATCTACTTCTCGCAAGAAGGAGTGGATTCCCCTTTTTGGTCACAGGATTTTATACTAATATACTAAAAGCAGTCGAAAGTGATAGGAGAAAAGCCAATTAGTGTACAAACCTTCTCAACCATAAGTCAAACTACGATTCCAACATATGAAGCATATTGACTAGGAATGTAACTCCAATCTCACCCATGGTATATCAAAACACACGATCCAACTTGAAGGGGTCAATAAGACACTCAAGATTAAGATCACTCATATATAGCCATCTTTTGTCGATATATATGAATCTCATCATGTAACGGATCTTATTGAGAGATTCATATAGATCATGGCCCAGTCCTATATGATCACATCATACAAGGTGCCTCCATTCTCATATCACCATATGAATGATCCAGGATAAGATCACCGTACATTACGAAATGGACCGCAGCTGTAGATTAACCACAAATAAAGTACTCGACTTTATTTGCTATCTACGAGCTCTTTAGATTGCTCGTTTCAAACTGAATCCATCTGTATATGACATTCATATACTCAGTTTGAAAACACATCTGGCAATCTTGGATGTTCAGTACACATGTTATATATAAATGTATGAGACAATTTGAATGAATAAACTACTTCTTTTATTTATTTTCAATTCATATTTACAAATTACAAGCTTTAGGGCAAAAACCCCTACAATCTCCCACTTGCACTAAAGCCTGTGAGACATGTCTTGTAAACCTAGACCCTCTAGGTGACCCGTAAACACTTTAGCCGGTAAAGTCTTCATAAATGGATCAGCATGATTGTCCTGTGACGCTACCTTGGTCACGGTCACATCTCTTCTTTGCACTATCTCTCTGATGAGATGATATTTCCTCTCTATATGCTTACCTTTCTTGTGGGTTCTTGGTTTTTTGGAATTAGCCACAACACTACTGTTATCACAATAAAGTGTGATGGGCTTATCCAGATTTGGAACAACTTCCAGATCACTCAAAAACTTGCGGGGCCAAACAGCCTCTTTAGCAGCTTCACAAGCGGCTACATATTCAGCTTCCTCTCCCAAATACTTAGTCAATTGAAATGCAACTGTAAGACCATCTTCAATGCATAAGACAATGCCAAATTTGGCATAAAAAAAATAATAAAATGCTATATTTGGCATAAAAAAATAGTAAAATGTTATATTCAGCACATCATTTTAGCATTGTACTTCAATGCATAATTCAATTTGAAATACTATTTTTAATTTTTTATTATTTAAAATTATAAAAGTCAACAAATATAATTAATGTATTCAATTTGAAACAAATAATGCACTGTGTGTATAAAACTATCTGGGGGGGGGGGGGGCGTGAATAGATTTTAAACTATTATTACAAATTTTCGCAATTAGTCAATATTCCGAAAATATCCCAAACTAATTAAAGCAATAAATCAAGTGTAAAGTGCGGAATTTAAATAACACTTGATTTTTACGTGGAAACCCAAACTGGGAAAAACCACAAGCTGGTAAGTACGCCACACTCGAACCTCGAATCTCGAATCTACTAATGGTAAGGTGAATGCAACCTAATCCCAGTATAACTCACCACCACTACCTAATCCCGGTATAAGTGAACTTAGTTCAATTGCTTGATCCTCGTAATCACTGCTTGTAATGGTGTTTACAACCTAATCCTGGTTTGTAACCCACCACTACTACCCGCAAGCCTGTAATAGCAATCCTAGATCAAAACTTCAATTGCTTGTGATCTATGCAACCTAATCCTGGAAGCTACACAAGACTTAATTCTCAATGAAGAGATCAACACCCTAAGTGAATATGCAAAGATATCCAAATATGCATATAGAGCTAGGGTACACTAGATGCTTATCTAGGAATATAAGATGACAATTAAATCATTCCTAGATATTAAATGCTAAATGACATGTCATAAATGTTAGGATTATGCTCAATAGCAAGAGTGTAATGTTGTAATTAACAATCTTTTTCATATTAATAAAGTGATTTATGGTTTAACAAATCGTATAGCATTTATAGTTTAATATTATAATTGTCAAAGTAAATAATCATAAGGTCTAAAGACTATGGGAAAAGAAGAATTGTTCGTACATCTAGATATGTATGTGGTAGACACAATTCTTTAGTTAGTCTTGAATAATGTTCACAACTTAAGTTAAAGGTTAGGCACCTTTATCTTGTTAAAGTTGTAGAATTCTTTTGCTAGCATTTGAGTGGGATCAAATGAGATATGATGAGTCTAAAATCATCGGAGTGTCTTCGAGCAAAAGGATCTAGTGCACTGGGTGCATTGAACTGGATCACAATGAAATACTTTATCTATAACTGTCAGTAGATAAAAGTCTTTTCATTATCAGGACAATCGGAGAGTCTATCTTAATCCTGAGATAAATGATGGACTTATGGTTGCAAGTGATATCATTTGAGTTATCAATGAGTACGATTATATCGCATAGTCTATCCTCGATAGTTTGGTGATATTCATTTGTTAATCGATAGAGGACTTCATTTATAGATATAGACATCGTGGCTCCATTTAATTAAATGAGAGTATAATATCATCATATGGATGTTTTGAGGTAATTGGATATTAAATCTCAACGTTGAGTTTTCGATAGTGTCTATTGAAAACATGGCTTCTGGACAAGTCAAAATATCCAAGTTCAAAACGTGGTCATATGAGTAAATATGGTAACTTGGAGAGTTATAGGCGGTCTATGAACTCTTGGCGATTACTGATATTAATCACGAGGATACACTATCTCCTATATGATTGTCTAGGGTATGAATGAGGAGCATCTTCCTTTTCTATCTTTATTTAAGAGTTCAGTTTTAGCTCTTTAGTGGAATGAGTTAAAATTAATGGATCGGACCTAAGTGAATCATTTGTTGATTGTGATTAGGTTATGTCTATTGAAGCTTAAATTTAGATGGCCCGCCAAGATCCCCAATCCACACGGACTTGCATGGATCACTTGATATATTCTACCGGACCAATTTAAGGGTCCATCTAGAATTGCATTTAATATATTAAGAATATAATTTGCACATTATTTATGTAATGGGCTGCTCAATTATATTTATATATTAATGAATGACATATGGGCTTGTTTCTTTTAGTAAGAATAGGTCTGGTTCACATGTGGGCTTTTTATTTAAAGTCCAATGGATTAAATGAAATAAGAAAATAATATTTTGGCCCATTTACTCTAAGTGGGGCGGCAAGGGTTATTTTTAACCTAATATATTATTTTGTTTCATTGTTTTAATTAAATAAGAATTAATTAATTTATAAATTAATTGTTTAATTAAAGAAACAAATCTTTTCTAATCAGGAAATATATTTCCTAAAAGTAAAAGTAAAAGACTTGTTTGATAAGGAAATAAATAATTAGTTTTATTTATTTAATCAAATAAGAAGTCTTTTTATTTAGTCAAAATAAAAGAATAAAAGATCTATGAGTTGGATTAGGGTTTGATGTCTTAAAAACTAGATGGAAATTAGGGTGCAACATAAGCCTATGGTGGGCATGTATTTTGCGGCAACCCTAGTTATTTCTAGGTTAGGATTTCGGCAACCCTAATAGAAAAGAAGAAGCAAACTTAGGCCACCTATATATTGACAAGTACAGAATTCGGCCACTTCATGTGTTCTTGATACAAATTTCTTCTTCTTCTCAATTCATAGAAAGATTTTATTCTACTAAAACAAAAAGGAGTGTTAGATTATTCTTTGATGGTATACTATTTGCTTATTCATCAATAAGCTTGTGTGTACGATATCGATCTAGGTTCATGCGAGTTTCGATCATTAGATTGAGAACTCAAAAGTGACCGGAATAATCTTAGTCATTCTTTTGATTGTTTTTGTGACTAACAAAGAAAAGAAAAGTTTGTTTTGTCCATTCACAGGTTTGCAATTCAAAGAAAAGGGAGGCCACGCTCCTAGGTGATCCACGTTCGTGCTAGGATTGAAGATCTTGCGGATTACCATCGACGTAAGTCAATCGGATCACGCGACAAAAGGTATTCTACTTTTTGTTATTGTATATGTATGTTTAATTAATTAAAGGGTTTAAGGTTCATAAAAGGAAAAATTTTTAAAAGTCACCAAATCTATTTTTTAGTATCGCTTCCGCTGCGTGTACTTCTTGGTATTTTTCCTTACAATTGGTATCAGAGCCTAGGTTGAACCCTTTTTAATTAATTAACGTATATATACGTGGATCTATTTCTTTTTATTGTGATTATGCATGTTTAGAAAGAAATGGCACTCTAGGTATTCGAATATATAATTACATGTGGATGTATGGATTTATATATGTTTATGTGGATTGTTATTGCTCGATTTTGGTCCTAGATTTTCAATGTAATTTTTGTTATGGAATTGTAACAAGAAGGGTGGTCTGTCATCGCCATAATTCCTTCTTGGTAGATTGCTAGATTTTATTATTTTTTTTTATAGGTGCAGTATTTTTTATTATACTACTGCAGTTTTTTTTATTTTTTTTTATTATGTGCAGTTTTTGTTTGTAAAAAGTACTGCAGTGATTAAAAAAAAAAAAAAAATACTACAGTATTTTATTTGTTTAAATACTGCCGTAATATCGTGGTGGAGAATATCTATCTGGTGAGTTTCAGCAATATCTTATTGATAATGGGATAGTTTCTCAGTTTTCTGCACCAGGTACACCTCAACAGAATGGGGTTGCAGAAAGGAGAAATAGAACTCTTTTGGATATGGTTAGGTCTATATTGAGTTATTCAACGCTTCCTATTTCTTTTTGGGGATATGCTTTACAAACTGCTATATACATTCTAAACGATGTACCATCTAAGTCTGTTCCTAAAACACCGCATGAGTTGTGGACTGGGCGTAAGCCTAGTTAACAACACTTAAGGATATTTGGTTGTCCTGCGCATGTGTTAAAAGGAAAGACAGAAAAGATGGAGTCCCGTTCAGAAACATGTATATTTGTAGGGTATCCAAAAGAAACTAAAGGATATTATTTCTATAGTCCTTCAGATCTTAAAGTATTTGTTTCGACAAATGCTAAATTTCTGGAAAAGGACTATATGAATGATTTTGTGCCTAGAAGTAGAATTGTCCTGAATGAGATGTCAGGAGATACAATTCCACGAGAGGTTACACAACCTAACCCAATTGTAAGTTCCGATCCAACACAAGATCAACAACCTACCATTCCTCGTCGTAGTGGGAGGGTTAGAACACAACCCGAAAGATACATCGGTCTGGGAGAATCAGTGGAGAATCTCCCGGACGACGATGATCCCTATACGTACAAGGAAGCTATGGAGGATGTTGATAGTCGCCATTGGCAAAAGGCAATGCAATCCGAGATTGAATCTATGTTCGATAACAAAGTCTGGTCCCTTGTAGACTTGCCTAAAGGGATAAAACCCATTGGATGTAAGTGGGTATACAAGAGGAAAAGAGGTATGGATGGAAAGGTGGAAACCTTTAAAGCTAGATTGGTAGCTAAAGGGTATACACAGAAAGAAGGTATTGATTACGAGGAAACCTTCTCTCCTGTGGCCATGCTTAAATCCATTAAGATACTCTTATCCATTGCAGCATCTTTAGATCTAGAGATTTGGCAAATGGACGTCAAGACAGCTTTCCTTAATGGAAGTCTTGACGAAAGCATCTACATGATGCAACCAGAGGGATTCATTGAAAAGGGCCAAATGGATAAGGTATGCAAGTTGCAGAAATCCATATATGGATTAAAGCAAGCATCCAGATCCTAGAACATAAGGTTTGATCAAGCTGTCAAAGGTTTTGGATTTATTCAGAATCCTGACGAACCTTGTGTATACAAAAGGATTAAAGGTGACAAGTTGGTTTTCCTGATTCTTTATGTTGATGATATACTACTCATTGGAAACGATGTAGGTGTATTGACATCAGTAAAAGAATGGTTAGCAAAACAATTTGATATGAAGGACTTAGGAGAAGCAAGTTTTATTCTAGGTATCCAAGTAATAAGGGATAGAAAGAATATAACGATTGCATTATCCCAAGCTTCATACATAGACAAGATCTTGTCTAGGTTTTCCATGCAGGATTCCAAGAAAGGTATGTTACCTTTCAGACATGGAATCAAGCTTTCTAAGGAACAAGTTCCTAAGAATGAGCATGAAGAGCAATTCATGAGTAGAGTTCCATATGCCTCGGCAGTTGAAAGTCTCATGTATGCAATGCTCTATACTAGACCAGATATTTGTTTTGTTGTTGGCATAGTTAGCAGGTTTCAATCGAAACCTGGTCCTGATCACTGGACGGCAGTCAAGCATATTTTCAAGTATCTCAAGAGAACGAGAGATAATATGCTTGTATACTCTGGAGGGGATTTAGTCCCCGTTGGGTATACAAATTCTGATTTCCAATCAGATTCTGACTCCAGAAAATCCACATCAGGGGCTGTGTTTACTATTGGAGGAGGAGCAGTTATATGGAGGAGTATCAAGCAATCTTGTATTGCTAATTCCACCATGGAAGCTGAGTATGTTGCTGCATGCGAGGCTGCCAAAGAGGCTGTTTGGCTCCGCCAATTCTTGATTGACTTGGAAGTGGTTCCTAGTGCGAATAAGCAGATCACTATCTACTGTGACAACAGTGGAGCAGTGGCTAATTCGAAAGAACCAAGAAGTCACAAGAGAGGTAAACACATTGAAAGAAAGTATCATCTTTTAAGGGAGATTGTTCAAAGAGGTGACGTGACGATTACCAAAATCGCGTTAGCAGAAAATCTAGCGGATCCCTTCACAAAGGCTCTACCTCAGAAGAGTTTCGATGGGCATCTAGAGAACATGGGCTTGAGAGATATGACACATTTGCTATAGCGCAAGTGGGAGATTGTTAGGATTATGCTCAATAGCAAGAGTGTAATGTTGTAATTAACAATCATTTTCATATTAATAAAGTGATTTATGGTTTAACAAATCGTATAGCATTTATAGTTTAATATTATAATTGTCAAAGTGAATAATCATAAGGTCTAAAGACTATGGGAAAAGAAGAATTGTTCGTACATCTGGATATGTATGTGGTAGACACAATTCTTTAGTTAGTCTTGAATAATGTTCACAACTTAAGTTAAAGGTTGGGCACCTTTATCTTGTTAAAGTTGTAGAATTCTTTTGCTAGCATTTGAGTTGGATCAAATGAGATATGATGAGTCTAAAATCATCGGAGTGTCTTCGAGCAAAAGGATCTAGTGCACTGGGTGCATTGAACTGGATCACAATGAAATACTTTATCTATAACCGTCAGTAGATAAAAGTCTTTTCATTATCAGGACAATCGGAGAGTCTATCTTAATCCTGAGATAAATGATGGACTTATGGTTGCAAGTGATATCATTTGAGTTATCAATGAGTACGATTATATCACATAGTCTATCTTCGATAGTTTGGTGATATTCATTTGTTAATCGATAGAGGACTTCATTTATAGATATGGACATCGTGGCTCCATTTAATTAAATGAGAGTATAATATCATCATATGGATGTTTTGAGGTAATTGGATATTAAATCTCAACGTTGAGTTTTCGATAGTGTCTATTGAAAATATGGCTTCTGGACAAGTCAAAATATCCAAGTTCAAAACGTGGTCATATGAGTAAATATGGTAACTTGGAGAGTTATAGGCGGTCTATGAACTCTTGGCGATTACTGATATTAATCACGAGGATACACTATCTCCTATATGATTGTCTAGGGTATGAATGAGGAGCATCTTCCTTTTCTATCTTTATTTAAGAGTTCAGTTTTAGCTCTTTAGTGGAATGAGTTAAAATTAATGGATCGGACCTAAGTGAATCATTTGTTGATTGTGATTAGGTTATGTCTATTGAAGCTTAAATTTAGTTGGCCCACCAAGATCCCCAATCCACACGGACTTGCATGGATCACTTGATATATTCTACCGGACCAATTTAAGGGTCCATCTAGAATTGCATTTAATATATTAAGAATATAATTTGCACATTATTTATGTAATGGGCTGCTCAATTATATTTATATATTAATGAATGACATGTGGGCTTGTTTCTTTTAGTAAGAATGGGTCTGGTTCACATGTGGGCTTTTTATTTAAAGTCCAATGGATTAAATGAAATAAGAAAATAATATTTTGGCCCATTTACTCTAAGTGGGGCGGCAAGGGTTATTTTTAACCTAATATATTATTTTGTTTCATTGTTTTAATTAAATAAGAATTGATTAATTTATTAATTAATTGTTTAATTAAAGAAACAAATCTTTTCTAATCAGGAAATATATTTCCTAAAAGTAAAAGTAAAAGACTTGTTTGATAAGGAAATATATAATTAGTTTTATTTATTTAATCAAATAAGAAGTCTTTTTATTTAGTCAAAATAAAAGAATAAAAGATCTATGAGTTGGATTAGGGTTTGATGTCTTAAAAACTAGATGGAAATTAGGGTGCAACATAAGCCTATGGTGGGCATGTATTTTGCGGCAACCCTAGTTATTTCTAGGTTAGGATTTCGGCAACCCTAATAGAAAAGAAGAAGCAAACTTAGGCCACCTATATATTGACAAGTACAGAATTCGGCCACTTCATGTGTTCTTGATACAAATTTCTTCTTCTTCTCAATTCATAGAAAGATTTTATTCTACTAAAACAAAAAGGAGTGTTAGATTATTCTTTGATAGTATACTATTTGCTTATTCATCAATAAGCTTGTGTGTACGATATCGATCTAGGTTCATGCGAGTTTCGATTATTAGATTGAGAACTCAAAAGTGACCGGAATAATCTTAGTCATTCTTTTGATTGTTTTTGTGACTAACAAAGAAAAGAAAAGTTTGTTTTGTCCATTCACAGGTTTGCAATTCAAAGAAAAGGGAGGCCACGCTCCTAGGTGATCCACGTTCGTGCTAGGATTGAAGATCTTGCGGATTACCATCGACGTAAGTCAATCGGATCACGCGACAAAAGGTATTCTACTTTTTGTTATTGTATATGTATGTTTAATTAATTAAAGGGTTTAAGGTTCATAAAAGGAAAAATTTTTAAAAGTCACCAAATCTATTTTTTAGTATCGCTTTCGCTGCGTGTACTTCTTGGTATTTTTCCCTACAATAAAGCTTAGCTATGTAGAGGATAATCAATCCTAGATACAATAGCTATCAAAAATAATTTCAATCATGTTAATGAGATCAATTAGCTAGATATATATTAATCATGAAATCCTAGCTATCAAAAACAATCTCAATCATACAATGAGATTAATTAGCTAGATGACATATAAACATTAAAACCTAGCTATCACAAAATAACTCAATCAACACATAATCTCATTCTTGTAAGTAGAAATTAATCTAAACACATACAAGTTATAGATGAGATAAAATTGATAAGTAAAAACACTAATTATGTAAGATAATAGTGTTCAACATACCATACCATGTGTGTTGAAGAAGACCCATGCATTAGCACATACTAGAAGATCCTAGATGATGCTTAGATGATGATTTATTTATAAGGAAATGGGTTGGGAGAGTTAAAGAAGCAATCTTGGTGCTTTCTCTCACTAGGGAACTCTTAATCTCTCTTTAGGATTTTGTAGCTTTTTGTTCCTTGAATACAAATGAGAGAAAAAGATGTATATATAGTGCTTAGATGAAAGCCCTATAAATTTCGTGACTTGCCCAACAAAAATGAGTCTAATCGGACTCCAAATGAGTGAGATATGGCCAAATTACGAAACAGGGTCGGGAATCAAGCATGCTGCGGTCTAGGTGCCGCGGTCAGCCAAGACGGCACTTGGACTGCGGCAAATTGCTATCGCTAGCATGCCACTATCACCAAAGGCAACACTTGAACCGCGGGAAGCGTCACAACACAAAGCTTGATTTTCAAGCGACTCAAAACATGACCAAATAATATCGAAACCTTTTGTATAATATACCGTTGGAAAGGTATGGATGTCTACTTTCTACTCCAATTAACAAAACATGATTTGGATTACTATAGAAAAAGTTATGGTTGTTTGAGTGACCAAAGGTCAGATTTGGAAAACAGCAGAGATGCCCTGTTTTAGTGGTCACTTTGGAGATATCAAAACCAATCCAAACAGTCATGAAATATTACGAATAATATACTGTTGGAAAGGTATGGGTGTCTAGTTTATATAGAAATTTTCAAAACTCATTTTGAAGCTTTGTATAAAAACTTATGGTCACAAGACCATACAAAGGTCAGTTTTGAAAATCATTTAAATCATTGAAATCCAATCTTTTGAAACTAGACACTTTACTCCAAACAACCAAATCAAATCTAACACTTAACCAAGAGAAGAATAAGACTTTCTCAAGTGGTCAACCATCGCGCTAAGACATGCACACCATCGTGCAAGCGCGAACATTTTCGATCACACAAACGGAAATGAATTACACCACACTAAAGACTAGTATACATGAAGTGCAAGTGTGGGATGTGAATGCATCCTAATGCCTAACATATCATGGCATTGTCATTTAACAAGATGCACTCAATTAAAACATGCATGAATAGAATTCATGGCTTTGCATCCTAATACCTAAACATGTCATGGCATTTCAATAAACTAGATGCAATCAAATAAACATGCATGAATAGATATTCAATGAACATGAATGCACACATATAAAATCACACAACATGCAAGAATTAGAGATATGCATGAGTTGTGAGTGTGTGCAACTAGATCTCTTCAAAGTAAGTAAGCACTAGAATATACCTTTAGTGCTTCTTCTTTTGAGGCTTTGAGAGGGCTTTGGTTGTGCAAATCACCAACCATCAAAAGCCTAAGCTACCCTTACAACAAGCCCCACATGTGGTTTGTCCATGAAATAAGCCAATTAAAACTTGAGGTCCTTACACAATTTATATAATAATTTTTATTATTTAAAATTATAAAACATCATTTATTGATGTGCCAAATTTAGCATATGCTATACTTTGTGCCACAAAGTATAGCATTTACTAAATTTGACACAACATTTGGCACTGCATTTGAATATATATATATATATATTTAAAATTATAGCATTGACACACTAAAATAGCATTGCATTGAAGATACTCTAAATCATTCAATCGATTTTGCACATCTGAAGGATGCCCCACTTCATTAGCTTCCTTCAAATCTTATATATATATACATATATATATATATATATATATACAGTTCTGTTCACATTAGTGCATAATTATGTAACTACATGAAACTAATTAAGTGTGTCTAAATATACCTAGAGGAGGGGGTGAATAGGTTTTAATTAAGTTAATTACCGATTTTTCTTGATTAGTCAATATTCAATAAAACACCCAATCTTAGTAAAATACAATCAACTAAATCTATGTGCGAAAAAAAATAAATTGCACGTTGATTGATTTACATGAGAAACCCAAAACTGGGAAAAACTCACGAGTTAATATGCTAGCTACACATGGTCCTCTAATCCACTACTTCTAATGATGTTTACAACCTAGGTTGACCTCAACCATTGTCCCACCACTATTACCCAACGAGCCTTTAATAGCAATTCTAGACCTACTTGCTTGCGCACTAAGCAGTTTAGTCACAAGGCTTCAAACAATGAAGAGAACACAACCTATGTGTATATCAAGTGCATAAATGCTAGGTTAACACATTTATTGCTTGTCAAATCATGCATGAGCATGTCATTCAATCCTAAATATCATGTGTCTACGTGTCATATAAAACTTAGTTATATAAGATTAAAAACAATCCTAGATGCAATAGCTATCACAATAAAACACTCAATCAATCAACACAAAAATCTCAATCTTGTATATAAAATCTAATATAGATGTATACAAGTAATAAATGAGATTTCTTGCTAAGTAAGAACACTAAAATGGATTAAGATGGTGTTCAACTTACCAAGTCATATGTTTTGAAGACCCATGCAAGAGTGTATCCTAGATGAAGCTAGATGATGCTAGATGATGTTTAATGCATGTAAGAATGAGTTTGAGTGATCAAAGGTGAGTTCTTTGATGATTTTCTATCTTAGAAATGACCTAAGTACAAAGTAGCAAATATATATATATATATATATATATATATATGAGGTCATTATCAAAGAAAAGGCGAAAGGGTGGAGATTTAAATCCAGAATTTTTCAGTATCCTATGTAAAATCACAAAGAGAAAATAGAAGTGAGAAGCAAAAAATAACAAAGCAATGCTGCATTAGATTACTTGTATTCCTATGCATACAGAGGCTATTGCGAATACTCCTGCTGCGACTACCCCCAGCCGTAAAGGTAAAGAGAAAGTTGGCGTTTCGGGGGGGGGGGGGGGGGGGGGGGGGGGGGGGGGGAGGTCAGTGACATCCCTATTTTTGACACGGATGTCCCTGAGACTCCATAGCCGGTAGAGGTAAACGCCCAGCTGAGGGTACTCCTGACCATGCTGCTCGACTCCTAAAATGGGCGTCAAGGGTTGTGCAGTATGTTGTCTCTTCGGACGAGGAGGGTGCTGATGAACAGGTACTCGTCGAAAATCCCTCTACTCAAACGGCTGCTCATGAGGGTCTTGCTAAAGGGGCAAATACAGTGGTGCCTTCCCCCGAGGAAGTTAATGAATTACATGTCCTTGCTTCTACTCCGCCCCGAACAGCCTCTCCGTCCCGAGTGGCCTCTCCTCCAGTGGCCATGGGCGAGCCAAATGTTTCTTTAGGTCAGCCTCAGCCGTCTGGTCGGTCAGAGTCGGCTGATCGGCCAGGACCATCGAAGCAACCTGGGGCTTCTGCTTCTGGTTCAGGTGTTGCTCATGAAGCCTCTCCCGTGGGATCAACTGAAGCCGATGAAGGAATCGTGTCTCTTTCTGATTTTTCAACTACTGAGATTTGCTCGCATTTGATCAACAATGATGTGTACATTGGCGAGGGCTAGGAGCATGTTAAAGGCAAACCCTGCAACAGGAAGATGAAGTTTTTCTTTAACTGCCACTCTCTGGTAAGCTTCTCGCCGCAATCCTGTTATTGTTAGGATTATGCTCAATAGCAAGAGTGTAATGTTGTAATTAACAATCTTTTTCATATTAATAAAGAGATTTCTGGTTTAACAAATCGTATAGCATTTATAGTTTATATTATAATTGTCAAAGTAAATAATCATAAGGTCTAAAGACTATGGGAAAAGAAGAATTGTTCGTACATCTGGATATGTATGTGGTAGACACAATTCTTTAGTTAGTCTTGAATAATGTTCACAACTTAAGTTAAAGGTTGGGCACCTTTATCTTGTTAAAGTTGTAGAATTCTTTTGCTAGCATTTGAGTGGGATCAAATGAGATATGATGAGTCTAAAATCATCGGAGTGTCTTCGAGCAAAAGGATCTAGTGCACTGGGTGCATTGAACTGGATCACAATGAAAAGCTTTATCTAGAACCGTCAGTAGATAATAGTCTTTTCATTATCAGGACAATCGGAGAGTCTATCTTAATCCTGAGATAAATGATGGACTTATGGTTACAAGTGATATCATTTGAGTTATCAATGAGTACGATTATATCGCATAGTCTATCCTCGATAGTTTGGTGATATTCATTTGTTAATCGATAGAGGACTTCATTTATAGATATGGACATCGTGGCTCCATTTAATTAAATGAGAGTATAATATCATCATATGGATGTTTTGAGGTAATTGGATATTAAATCTCAACGTTGAGTTTTCGATAGTGTCTATTGAAAACATGGCTTCTGGACAAGTCAAAATATCCAAGTTCAAAACGTGGTCATATGAGTAAATATGGTAACTTGGAGAGTTATAGGCGGTCTATGAACTCTTGGCGATTACTGATATTAATCACGAGGATACGCTATCTCCAATATGATTGTCTAGGGTATGAATGAGGAGCATCTTCCTTTTCTATCTTTATTTAAGAGTTCAGTTTTAGCTCTTTAGTGGAATGAGTTAAAATTAATGGATCGGACCTAAGTGAATCATTTGTTAATTGTGATTAGGTTATGTCTATTGAAGCTTAAATTTAGATGGCCCGCCAAGATCCCCAATCCACACGTACTTGCATGGATCACTTGATATATTCTACCGGACCAACTTAAGGGTCCATCTAGAATTGCATTTAATATATTAAGAATATAATTTGCACATTTAAGTAATGGGCTGCTCAATTATATTAATATATTAATGAAAGACATGTGGGCTTGTTTCTTTTAGTAAGAATGGGTCTGGTTCACATGTGGGCTTTTTATTTAAAGTCCAATGGATTAAATGAAATAAGAAAATAATATTAGGCCCAATCTTATACAAGTGGGGCGGCAAGGTTAATGTTTTAACCTAAAATATTATTTTGTTTCATTTGTTTTAATTAAATAAGAATTAATTAATTTATTGATTAATTGTTTAATTAAAGAAACAAATCTTTCCTAAAAGTAAAAGACTTGTTTGATAAGGAAATAAATAAATTAGTTTTATTTATTTAATCAAATAAGGAGTCTTTTTATTTAGTCAAAATAAAAGAATAAAAATTAATGAGTTGGATTAGGGTTTGAAGTCTTAAAAGACATGTGTATTTGGGTGCAACACAACTCCTCTTTTGTAGAGGAAAATTGCGGCAACCCTAGTAGTATCACATGAAGAATTCGGCCACCCTAAAGGAAAGAAGGAAGAAAATTTGGCCACCTATATAAGTGCTCTTATAAATTTCGGCCAACACAATGCTTGGTGCTTGAGATTTTATTTTTCTTCTTCTTCTTAATTCATAGAGAGTTTTTATTCTAAAAAGACAAAAAGGAGTGTTAGATTATTCTTTGATAGTATACTATTGCTTAATCATCAATAAGCTTGTGTATACGATATCGATCTAGGTTCACGCGAGTTTCGATCATTAGATTGAGAACTCAAAAGTGACCGGAATAATCTTAGACATTCTTTTGATTGTTTTGTGACTAACAAAGAAAAGAAAAGTTTTGTTTGGTCCATTCACAGGTTTGCAATTCAAAGAAAAGGGAGACCACGCTCCTAGGTGATCCACGTTCGTGCTCGGATTGAAGGTCTTGCGGATTACCATCGACGTAAGTCAATCGGATCACGCGACAAAAGGTAATCTACTTTTTGTTATTGTATATGCATGTTTATTGATTAAAAGGGTTTAAGGTTCATAAAGGAAAATTTTTTAAAAGTCACTAAATCTAATTTTAGTACCGCTTCCGCTGCGTGTACTTCTTGGTATTTTTCCCTACAGTTATATCTGTGTTTTATATTTACTTTCTAATTCGGATGTTTCTCTTTTCAAATAATGTCTGAGTTGGCTGAGAACTATAAATATGGGAACAAAGTTTCCAGGGAGATTAAACGTTTGCGAGAGCAGGCTTCTGTTTTGGCTGCTGAGAAGCTCTCTGCTGAAGAATCCTATGCTCAACAACTCGCTCAGCTAAGAGAGTCTGCAGATGGTCATCTGTCTGCTCAGATAGCTGCCGAAGAAAAATTGTCTGCTGCTGAGGAGGAGGTTCACTCGCTGAAAGAGCAGTTGTCTGCTAGCCAAGAATCCCTTGCGGCGCGTTTGGATGCTGAGCGACTAGCTGAGGAGGCTAAAGGAAAAGCTGATGAAATTTCCCTTAATGTAGTAGTGAAATATACCTAGAGAGGGGGGGGGGGGGGGGGGGGGGGGGGTGAATAGGTATAGGCTCCAAATTCTTCCAATTAAAAATAATGCGGAAAATTACAAGGCAAAATGCACACTTGATAAGATTTAGCAAATGAATTGATTTCACTAAGACAAGAGTTAATCAATTTACAAGATGTGCAAACAATGTAATATATGGAAGATAAAAGAAAGTAAAGCAAAATTGAACACAATGAATTTTAACGTGGTAAAACCTCAATGAGGAAACATCCACGGGTTGATACCACAACCACCGGCGAAGCAATCCACTATATGAAAAAGGACTTACACACTCAAGCTATCACTCATGATATCCGCTCAAGCTATCAACTCCTAATCTACCCTCGGGCTAGTGAATCACCAAGCCTACTTCCTATCCGAGATGTGTCCTACACCTCTAGAAAGCAACTTCCTATCCAAGACGCTCACGTCTCTAGGAAGATTTCTTGCTTGCCTATCCGGATCCTCCTGACCCTAGACAAGACTTCCTTGCTTGATTATCCGAGTCCTCCCGACTCTAATCAAGGCTCCCTTGCTCTATCCACAAAGCTTCACTCACTTTGCTAGAGACTTCAACCTAATGCAAGGCTATGATCTAAAGTGATGCAAATGATGCAAGCACAATCAAATTAAGCTAGATGATCAATCAAGCAAAATGTACATGTTCAATGATAGTCTAGAATATGATTTCAACACACAATCACAAAAGTTATCTAGAAATCAAGACATGCAAATCAATAAGAACAAAGGAATCAATATTCAATTTAGCACACTAAAAACCTAGTTCTTAGATCATGAAATAAAACATAGAAAATAACATGAAGCACATCACACATATGTTTTCTAGAATCAATTTCATGATAAATCAAGTTTAGCACATATATGTTCAAAACACATCACAAAGCTAAAACTCAATTAACAAATGATCAAATAACCCTAGCATGTGATCTAACATACTTGTTAACAAATTTCATCAATCAAATGGAAAGAATCAATAGATGATCAAAGATGAAATTGAAAAAGAAATAAGTTGAAACATACAACTGACCACGGACTGGAAATGGACCAGCTGAGAAAAATGCCGAAGTCAACTGCCTCTAGAAATGCTTGGGATTTGTAGCTCTCTTCGAGACCAAAAATTTTGGTTTTTGAATCGAATGATTTCGAGTTCGTATGAGAGAGATATGATCAAAACAAGTATACAAAAATTGTAGAAAAACTGATGCGAGAATCAAGTGTTCTTCAAAAAAATTGCATAAGTGTGGAGGGAAGGAGGTTGGCTTAAAAGGAGGGAAAGGAGAAATTTTTCCGAGCAAATCACATGCTGCCATGTCACCACCCCGTGGGGGGCACGTGGGGCCCACGGGAGCAGAGGGCTCCCTTGCCCGTGGGGCCCACGGCCTCCCTCACGGGCTGGCCAAGTGGCCACACGTGATTCACACTTCTCTCGAGCGCTCCCTCGGTTCGTTGGCTCATATCTTGAGCATCCGACCTCCGATTTCGAATCCGTTTTTGGATTACGAACCATGACTCCCTCACGCACAACTATGACTACTCAACTTTGAAAAATGGTTGAGAAATCATCTCGGAATCCGATGATGAAGTCAACACAACAAATGAGAACGAAAAGTAGCATAGTCAACTTGTTTGGACTCGAAACCTTATGAATGAGTAACCGAAACGACCGGAACTCAATAAGGATTTAAATAAGAACATGTTCAAGTCCTAAACACAAAATACGAAAACAAATAAACACATATTCACACAAACATGCCATATCAAAGAGATAGTCACAAAGCATGCAATTTCACAATGTTTGTCAATACAAGATCAATGCATGAGCATGCTATGAAGTGTGTGAATGTGTTATACCAAATGTTTGAACCACGATGCAGGGACACATATGTATGAATTGTGTGTGTGTGCGCTAACGCCTTGCAAGAGGGTGGAAGTCAAGATTTACCTTTGACGTTTTTCACCTCTTGAAGACGACTTTTGCACTAGACGTTGCTCTTCACTCTTTGAGCTTCCTTTCTTCAAATAATGTCCTAAGCAACAACTAATACAATCATAGAGTGTTTTGCAATGGAATCAAGCCAATACAAATAGTGAACCTTACAGCTGAACGTGAGGCGTTGGATTTACCCAATCAGTTGTCTTCGCGTGACCTCATTTTTGACAATTTAAAGGCTGTACTGGAGGCTGAAGCAGTTAATCGTTTCAAGAGATCCCCTGCCTACGATGCGCTTTTGCTGCACGAGTTTGAACGAGGCATGAGGCAGTCGAAGAAGTTCTTCGCCATGAAGGACCATTCGAATGAAAAGGCTCTAAGGCGCTTCGACAGGTCTCTTCAACAGCATATGGCCAGCGGAGTGGGTTCGATTAAAGAACAGATAAAACGATGGAAAGCCCACTGCCATTATAACAGGACTGAGCCTCATCCCATGCATTTAGAAATTCCCAGTAAGCGTGCCTTCAACACTTACTACTCTGGTCAGAAGGGCAGCTTTTTTGGTTCTGGTGCTGAACTCGATTTGGGTCCTGTTGCCAGTAGGGATTATGGGCCTTTTATGCCGGATAGGGACGAAGAAATTACTTGGCCTTCTGAAGATGAGATCGAAGATGAGGAAGACAGCGAGGGTCCTCCTGCAGCTAGTTGAGATTAGGTCTTTAATTGTAAATATCTATATCTTTTTGTAACTTCAATTGTAAATGACTTTTTTTTATTTTATAAGTTAATTTATAACTCCTTTAGCTTTATTTTTGTTCAGCTGCCTTTGCTGAGTTTTTGACTTACTCAGTGTTTCACCAAGTTTTTAGCATATTTTATAGCTTTATTCAACTGCCATTGCTGAGTTTTGGCGTCTCAGTGTTTGTCAGGACGTATCCGACCATACACCAAGTTTTTAACATGTTATTTATTCAGCTGCCATTGCTGAGTTTTGGCGTTCTGTGTTTGTCAGGACGTATTCGACCATACACCAAGTTTCAGCATATTATTAGGACGTCTCCCTCTTTTGCTTTTTGCTTGTCTTTTTTGTTTTCAACTAGCTTTCTCGACTCCCTTCGTTTGAGATTCGCGTACATTTTTGATTGGGTGTTTCTCGCGTCTCTCTAGGGATTTTATTTTTCCCGTAGTGGCGATCATCGATTTTTATAACTTGGGATTTTATTTTTCTCGCCAGTTCTCATTGCTGCGAGTATGAAATTCGTCTTTACACAATGGTAGTTTGTGGTGTGTGACGGCGAATGCCCTTTGTAACTGGCGAGTCAAATCACGAATTCTCAGTAATAAATTACTCTTTATTGAATACTTCTTGCAACTTTTGTTAACATAGCCACAGAGAAAAAAATGCTAAAACGAAAACTGCCTAAGAATAAAAAGGTTGAAATAAATCCTAAAAGCAACGAAAAAGTCAAGGGTAATATATCTTCAAGTACTGCGCATTGCATGGCCGAGGTAGTTCGCCTAAACCCTCTTGAGTAATGCATATGCCCCATGACTTGCTATGCCTGTAATTTGATAAGGCCTTTCCTATTTGTCTGCGAGTGATCCTGCAGCTTTGTCTCTTGTTCCTGGGTTCACCCTTTTCAGTACCAAGTCGCCAAGCGCGAACCTTCTTTCACGCACATGTGAGTTGTAATATCTGGCTACCCTCTGTTGGTACGCAGTGTTTCTTATTTGTGCGCGTTCTCTTCTTTCTTCTAACTCATCCAGACCGCATTTTAACATATCAATGTTGAGTTCCGGTTGAAAGAGTTGTACCCTTGGTGAAAAGAAAGATGTTTCCACGGGAATGACAGCTTCAGCTCCGTAAGCCATGGAATATGGGGTCTCACCTGTTGAACCCCTTTCTGTGGTTCGATATGCCCAGAGTACCTATGGTAATTTATCTGCCCAGCTACTATTTTTCGCCGCCAATTTGGCTTTCAGGTTGTGTTTTATGATCTTGTTCACCGCTTCAGTTTGGCCATTTGTCTGCGGATGTGCTGGGGAGGCGTAGTAGTTGTTGATGCCATACTTGTCACACAGCTCCCTGAATTTCTTGCCATCGAATTGGGTCCCATTGTCCGTGATGATGGTGTTTGGTATCCCGAATCTGTATAGGATATTTTTCTTCACAAAGCTTATAGTGTTTGCTTCTGTTATATGTACCAATGGTTCGGCTTCTACCCACTTCGTAAAATAATCCACGGCTACAATAGCGTGCTTCGCTCCTCCAGCTGCTGTTGGCATTGGGCCGATCAAGTCAATTCCCCACATGGCGAATGGCCAAGGCGAGGTGATACTTTGCAAGAGTTTAGGTGGTTGGCGGATGTTGTTGGCAATTTTTTGACACGCCTCACATCTTGCTGCCACCCTTTTAGCGTCGACAAATAGTGTTGGTCAGTAAAAACCCTGTCTTAATGTTTTGTGGGCTAGGCTGACACCCCCAGCGTGATTCCCACAGTTTCCACTATGTATGCTTCTCAGGATATCTTCTACTTCTTCGGGCTCGACACATCTCTGCAGTGCCCTTGAGTACCCCCTTTTGTACAGTTCTTCATTGAGTACTGAATATCTCGTAACTCTGTACTTCAATCGTTTTGCCTCTAATGGATCATTTGGGAGTACATCATTGATGAGGTACTCTTTGATTGGTGTAATCCAGCTGTCTCTCTCGCCAAAGACTGCCCCAACTTCCTTCAATTTGACTATACTTGGCTGCAGCAGGCGGATCATAGAAATAGTTCTAGGCCAGATGTTGATTGTGGCGGATGCCAACTTGGCCAAGGTGTCCGCCTGCTCGTTTTCTTCTCTAGGGACCTGGACAATTCTGTATTCTTTGAATCTTTCCAGTAGCTCCTTTGCTAATTCTACGTAAGCAATCATGCTTTCATCTCTCACCTAGTATTCATCTAGCACCTGATTGACAACAACTTGAGAGTCGCTGAAGATTTCCACCTCATCTGCTCCTAGGACTGTGCAAACCTTTAATCCTGCTATGAGTGCCTCGTATTCAGCTTGGTTGTTAGTAGCTTTGAAGTCAAAACGCAAGGCACATTCGACTGAATCTCCTTCCGGGGTTGACACCACTACCCCTGCCCTGCTACCGTGCGTGTTTGATGACCCGTCAACGCGGAGTTGCCATTTGAATACTTTCTTATTTTGCTCCACCATCATTCTCGCCACCTCTATGCTTGGCTCGGTGAACTTTGCTACAAAGTCTGCCACCGCTTGGGCTTTAATTGCTGTCCTTGGAAGATACTCTACATCGAATTCACTTAACTCGATCGCCCACTTCGTTAATCGACCGGATACTTTCGGTTTTTGTAGAATTAATTTCAATGGGCAGTTGGTGTATACTCTGATTTTATGAGCCTGGAAATATGGCCTTAACTTTCTTGCTGCTATTATTAGAGCGAGTGCCATTTTTTCGGCTGGCGAGTACCTGGTCTCAGCTGGTAATAGTGCTTTGCTGGTGTAGTATATTGGTTTCTGGACCCCCTCATCCTGTCTTACCAGCACGGAACTTGTGGCTGCTTTAGAGACAGACAAGTACATATACAGTGTTTCTCCCGTTTCTGGTTTTGATAGCAGCGGTGCTTGCCCGAGGTAATCTTTCAAGGCCTGGAAAGCCCTTTCACAATCCTCGTTCCAGTCGACTCCCTTTCCTTTCTTTAGAGCTTTGAAAAATGGTAGGCATCGATCTGTTGATTTAGCTATGAACCTGCTCAGCGATGCCAAGCACCCCGTGAGTCTTTGGACATCCTTCAAAGTTCTTGGCGAAACCATTTTTGCCAATGCTTGTATTTTTTCAGGGTTCACCTCTATTCCTCTTTGATGCACTTGATATCCGAGAAACCTTCCAGATGGTACGCCGAACACGCATTTTACTGGATTCAACTTCATTCCATACCTAACCAACACATCGAATGTCTCCCTCAAGTCATCTATATGCTTATCTGCTGTGATGCTTTTTGTCAGCATATCGTCAACGTAAACCTCCATATTTCTTCCTATCTGTCTGGTGAACATTTTGTTGACTAAGCGCTGGTAAGTTACTCCAGCTTTCTTCAGGCCGAATGGCATGACTGTGTAATAGTATAGCCCTTGATCTGTGGTGAACGCTGTCTTCTCCTCGTCTGGCTTGTGCATTTTTATCTGGTTATATCCTGAGTATGCATCCATGAAGCTCAACGTTTCATGTCCGGCTGTTGCATCGACCAACTGGTCAATTCTTGGTAGCGGGAAGCTATCCTTAGGGCAGGCCTTGTTCAGATCGGTGAAGTCGACGCACATCCTCCATTGGCTATTCTTCTTTTTCACTAGAACTACATTCGCCACCCATTCCGGGTACTTAACTTCTCTGATTGATCCTGCGGCGAGCAACTTGGACACCTCATCTTTTATTGCCGCACTTCTCTCTGGGTTAAAGCTTCTCCTTTTTTGCACTACCGGTTTGCATTTTTCGTTCACAGCCAGGTTGTGTGAAATCACGCTTCTATTGATCCCCGGCATGTCTTCATGGCTCCAAGCGAAAATCTCCTTGTACTCTTTCAGCAAGTTTGTCACATCTCTCTTAACTCGTTCAGTCAGCCTTGCTCCGATCTTAACTGTTTTGTCCGGTTCTGCTTTGTTTAGAACAATCGACTCAGTTGGCTCTTCCTTTTCTCTGTTCACTTTGTCCCTTGGGTCCAATTCAAAGGTTTTCAGATTATCTTCCTGTACTTCCTTGTTTACCTCGAATATGCTTAAGGTCTCCATCCCTGCCTTATCTTTAAAGATTGAAAGGTTGGCGCGGCGAGCCATCTCCTGTGACCCTTTTAGTTCTCTGACTCCAAATTCTGTAGGGAACTTTATTTTCAACGCGTGGGTTGAAGTGACGGCTCGAGCTTTGTTAAGAAACGGTCGGCCAAGCAAAGCATTATACGGCCAATTATGGATGTCTACTACAACAAAGTCCAGCAGGATTGTTCACCGGCATGGTGCTGTACCAAACCTCACCGGTAGCTTCACAGTTCCCAATGACCTCACTTCTGTGCCCCCGAAACCTTTCAACGGCACATGGAAGGGTTCTAGATCTTTTCTATCCAGTCGCAACTCATCTTATACCCTAGCACTTAAAATATCAGCTGAACTCCCGTTGTCAATCATTACCCGAAGGACATCTCTGTGTGCTATTCAAACCCCCACTACGATTGCATCATTAGGCTTTGCATCAATTCCGTCTAAGTCTTCTGCTGTAAACGTTATGGGGTCATGTCCTTCTCTTCCTTTCTTGGGGTTTCTTTGCACAGAATTTATCTCTATGCTTCTGTTTTCATACATTACTTCTCGGACTTTTGACATCCTTTCTCGATTGCTTCTCCCAGTATGGGGCCCGCCAAAATGGTGTTTGAAACTAATTATAGCATGGTGTGTATAAAACTATCTAGAGGGGGGGGGGGGGGGGGGTGAATAGATTTTACGCTTTTTACCCAATTTTTCGTGTTAGTCAAAATTACAAAATTACTCCTAAAAAGATAAAGCAATAAATCAAGTAAAATATGCGGAAATTAAATAATACTTGATTTTTACGTGGAAACCCTCACGGGAAAAACCACGGGCTAGTAAGTAAGCCACACTCGAACCTCGAATCCACTAAATGTGTAAACGATTACAACCTAATCCCGGAAGTAATCACACACCTACCTAATCCCGGTATGAGTGAACCTAGTCCAATTTGCTTGCAATCTAAGCAACCTAATCCCGGAAGCTACACATAAGACTTACTTTCTCTATGAAGAGAATACAACCCTAAGTGAATATATGTGAATATCCAAAATGCAACATAGAGTAAGGGAAACCCTATATGCTTATCTAAGATGATTAATATGCAATTAGAACAATCCTAGATATTAAAAACTAAATGACATGTTCAATCAAATAGTTTAGCTAATCAAGATTAAGCACAAAACCTAATTACCTATCACAATACAACTTCTCAAACATACATCACACTAATCTCAATATTGTATCCAAAGCATACAAAATAACAAACAAGTAATTAATTGAGATTGCTTGTTAAGAGAAACACAAAATATGTAAGATATTAGTGAAAAGCTTACCAAGCAAAGTATGATGAAGAATCCATGCAAGATGACATCTAGATGATCTAAGATGATGCTAGATGATGATTGATGATCATGAAAAGTGTTTGAGATGATAAAAATGAGTTCTTGGAATTTTTCTTCTCTTTGAAAAATATCATAAGTATGAAATCTGAATATGAACTCTTGTAATTGACCTAAAGTCAAAGTGGCATATATATAGGGTGTCAAGATGAAGTGTGGTCGTTTTGATAAGTGACACCACAATTTTGCCATGGGCGCTGTACGTAGAGCGCTTCTGTACAGCGCCTGTACAGCGCCCCTGCTCTGTTCTCGCGACAAAACAGAGGGGGCGCTCTACGTAGAGCGCTTTGTAGAGCGCCTCTACAGCGCTCGTACAGTGACCGAATTAAATCGATTAGGTCTGTACAGCGCCCAACGGGGGCTGTTTGTAGAGCGCTTTTGTAGAGCGCTTTTGGGAGCGCCCAGTGCAAAAATGCAATCCTAAGTCGACAAGGCAATTGGATATGCAAGATGCAATCAAACTAACATGTAAGAAGAGATGTTAATGAGCATTAAGGCACACAAATAAGACACATAACATACAAGGATTAAACATATGCTTGAGTTGTGAGTGTGTGCAACTATCTTTTCAAGACAAGTAAGCACTTAGAGTATTACCTTTGGAGTCCTCACATAAAAAAAAGAAACAACGGGATAATATAGATCTTCTACAATACAAAGAGATAATAAACAAAGTAAAATCTTCAATGCTCCAATCTCTTGTAGAACAACCAACCCTACAAAACAAGGTTTCTATATTTTTCCCAAAAAAATACATGTGAGATTAATCAAGTGATATCAAAACAAGCATTTGCATTTTTAGAATTTAGGCACAACTTTACGAAGATATGCAATGTATGATAAATGCAATGCTCCCCCTCAAAGGGTTACTCCCCCTCAATGTGTTATCTCCCCAATGTGCACAATTGCAACAACAATTTGCATGTCCCCTTACCAAATCCTACTCCCCCTTTTTGTCATGATATAGGCAAAGGAGTAGTCCCCAACCGGGTCACCCAAGGCAAAGAGAGATAGTAGCATACTAAATATTTGCATAGTCATATAAGCCACTTTATGCATCTCAATAAATTGGAGAGAAATAAGGAGATTTATTTTTATTGAAAATGTGTGAAAAATCATGCTTTGCATACAAGGCATGTAGCATTCAAGTCCAAAATACAATGGTATTTGGCAAAGCAGATGACAAAGGTTTCTAAAAGAATTCAAACCAATTTCACCATTTGTCATGAGAAAAGCAAGGATATAGAGATTATTGATTTCTATTTAAGAGAACTATATTCAACATTATAAGCGAAACATGGCATGAGCGACTTTGCACCCTATTTTATTTTTCCGGATAAGATATCCGTATGATAGTAGCCATGTTCAACCAATAAAGAAAGAGAGACATTTGGAATATAAATTCCTTTGAACGGATACAAGATCCTTTATTCATTTTGAGTCTCATAAGCTTTCACACAAGTTTTGCATTTTAAGAATATGCAATCATCAATTCATGCTTTTCATGTGAGCATGTTTTATGAATTTCATGCTTTTTCATTTGACATAAGCATGTTATAAAAGAATCATCATGTCATGGAGATAACTATAGGTCATTCAAATCATACTTCCTAAGAACATCTCCTAGTCCAAAAATGCATGTTTGAACATAAATATGACATTGATTGTAGACAAGCATTGATCACACTTATTAGATAGAAAACATATATACATATGTGCAACCAAGCTTACTCAAGCAATTAGGAAAGAGGCATAAGATTTTTCAAATTTTTGCAAACAACAAATATGCAAAATAGCTCTCTTTGCTTGAGTTCCCCATATGGGGTCAAGTACCATACTCATCACTCCGCCAAACAAATTCCAATAGATCTACTAAGAGTTTTAAATCGAGTAGCATCTAAAGGTTTAGTGAATAAGTCCGCAAGTTGATCGTTTGTACCTACATGCTCAAGTACAATAACTTTGTTCTCAACAAGCTCTCTAATGAAGTGATGGCGGATGTCAATATGCTTAGTTCTAGAATGTTGGACCGGATTCTTGGAAATATTAATAGCACACATGTTATCACAAAAGAGAGTGAGTGTACCTTGGTTGAATCCGTAGTCTACTAGCATTTGCTTCATCCATATAAGTTGAGTGCATCCACTCCCCGCGGCTATGTACTCGGCTTCCGCCGTGGACAAGGAAATCGAGTTTTGCTTCTTGCAAAACCACGACACCAAGTTGTTACCTAGAAAGAAGCAACCGCCCAATGTGCTCTTCCTATCATCACAATTTCCTGCCCAATCCGTATCACTATATCCTACAAGACTAGGATTAGTGTCAAATGAGTACCAAATCCCATAGTTGGAAGTCCCATTCACAAAGCGAATGACTCTCTTAACCGAAGAGAGATGGGACTCCTTGGGATCGGATTGGTACCTAGCACAAACTCCTACACTAAATGATATATTGGGCCTACTTGCGGTCAAATAGAGCAAGCTCCCTATCATGCCACGATATAAAGTTTGGTCCACACTTTTACCGCTAGCATCCTTGCTTAGCTTCAAAGTGGTGCTTATAGGAGTGTCACAATGTTTGGCTTTTTCAAGACCAAACTTCTTCACTAGGTTTTTGACATATTTGGCTTGGGTTATGAAAATCCCATTATCTAGTTGCCTAATTTGCAAACCTAGGAAGTAACTAAACTCACCAACAAGACTCATCTCAAATTCATGAGACATAACATCAACAAATTGTTAGACCTTGGTGTTGTTGGTGGAGCCAAACACTATGTCATCAACATATATTTGAGCTATTAAAAGCTCATCATTGTCTCTTTTGATGAATAGTGTATTGTCAACACTACCTCTAGTGTAGTTATTGTCAACAAGAAATTGAGTGAGGCGCCCATACCAAGCCCTCGGTGCTTGTTTCAACCCATATAGTGCCTTCTTGAGGAGATAGACATGGTTGGGGTGGTGAGCATCCACAAACCCCTTAGGTTGTTCAACAAACACTTCCTCTTGCAAGAAGCCACTGAGGAAGGCACTCTTGACATCCATTTGGTGCAATTTGAACTTGTGCACGTAAGAAATGGACAAGAGAAGCCTAATAGACTCTAAATGGGCAACGAGAGCAAATGTCTCCTCAAAGTCGATACCCTCAATTTGAGAGTACCCTTGTGCTACAAGTCTAGCCTTGTTCCGCACTATGTTGCCATCCTCATCGGATTTGTTCCTAAATATCCATTTGGTGCCTATGACATTAGTGGTCTTAGGCCTAGGAACTAGAGTCCAAACCTCATTCCTTTCGAATTGGTTTAGCTCTTCTTGCATGGCAAGAACCCAAAATTCATCATTTAAGGCTTCTTCAACCTTTTTAGGTTCAATTTGAGAGGTGTAGCATGTATAGCTAATAAGATTAGCAAGTTGACGTCTAGTCCTAACACCCTCATTAACCTCTCCAATGATATCTTCTTTATCATGGAGTTTCCTAACCCATGGAGCGGGTGTTAGGATTATGCTCAATAGCAAGAGTGTAATGTTGTAATTAACAATCTTTTTCATATTAATAAAGTGATTTCTGGTTTAACAAATCGTATAGCATTTATAGTTTATATTATAATTGTCAAAGTAAATAATCATAAGGTCTAAAGACTATGGGAAAAGAAGAATTGTTCGTACATCTGGATATGTATGTGGTAGACACAATTCTTTAGTTAGTCTTGAATATTGTTCACAACTTAAGTTAAAGGTTGGGCACCTTTATCTTGTTAAAGTTGTAGAATTCTTTTGCTAGCATTTGAGTGGGATCAAATGAGATATGATGAGTCTAAAATCATCGGAGTGTCTTCGAGCAAAAGGATCTAGTGCACTGGGTGCATTGAACTGGATCACAATGAAAAGCTTTATCTAAAACCGTCAATAGATAATAGTTTTTTCATTATCAGGACAATCGGAGAGGCTATCTTAATCCTGAGATAAATGATGGACTTATGGTTGCAAGTGATATCATTTGAGTTATCAATGAGTACGATTATATCGCATAGTCTATCCTCGATAATTTGGTGATATTCATTTGTTAATCGATAGAGGACTTCATTTATAGATATGGACATCGTGGCTCCATTTAATTAAATGAGAGTATAATATCATCATATGGATGTTTTGAGGTAATTGGATATTAAATCTCAACGTTGAGTTTTCAATAGTGTCTATTGAAAACATGGCTTCTGGACAAGTCAAAATATCCAAGTTCAAAACGTGGTCATATGAGTAAATATGGTAACTTGGAGAGTTATAGGCGGTCTATGAACTCTTGGCGATTACTGATATTAATCACGAGGATACACTATCTTCAATATGATTGTCTAGGGTATGAAAGAGGAGCATCTTCCTTTTCTATCTTTATTTAAGAGTTCAGTTTTAGCTCTTTAGTGGAATGAGTTAAAATTAATGGATCGGACCTAAGTGAATCATTTGTTGATTGTGATTAGGTTATGTCTATTGAAGCTTAAATTTAGATGGCCCACCAAGATCCCCAATCCACACGGACTTGCATGGATCACTTGATATATTCTACCGGACCAATTTAAGGGTCCATCTAGAATTGCATTTAATATATTAAGAATATAATTTGCACATTATTTAAGTAATGGGCTGCTCAATTATATTAATATATTAATGAAAGACATGTGGGCTTGTTTCTTTTAGTAAGAATGGGTCTGGTTCACATGTGGGCTTTTTATTTAAAGTCCAATGGATTAAATGAAATAAGAAAATAATGTTAGGCCCAACCTTATACAAGTGGGGCGGCTAGGTTAAGGTTTTAACCTAAAAATATTATTTTGTTTCATTTGTTTTAATTAAATAAGAATTAATTGATTTATTGATTAATTGTTTAATTAAAGAAACAAATCTTTCCTAAAAGTAAAAGACTTGTTTGATAAGTAAATAAATAAATTAGTATTATTTATTTAATCAAATAAGGAGTCTTTTTTATTTAGTCAAATAAAAGAATAAAAATAAAAGAGTTGGATTAGGGTTTGAAGTCTATAAAGTTAAAAAGAATTAGGGTTGAATTTTAGTCACCCTATATAAGTGACATGATGAAATTCGGCCAACCCTAATCACATACTACATAGAATTCGGCAACCCTAAAGGAAAAAGAAGAAAAATTCGGCCAACCTATATATATGTTCTTATAGGGTTCGGCCACATCAATTTAATTGGTGCTTGAGTTTTTATTTTCTTTCTTCTTCTTCTTAATTCTAAGAGAGTTTTTATTCTAGAGAGACAAAAAGGAGTGAAAAATTATTCTTTGATAGTATACAATTGCTTAAACATCAATAAGCTTGTGTATACGATATTGATCTAGGTTCACGCGAGTTTCGATCATAAGATTGAGAACTCAAAAGTGACCGGAATAATTTTGACATTCTTTTGATTGTTTTGTGACTAACAAAGAATAGAAAGTATTTGTTTGGTCCATTCATAGGTTTGCAATTCAAAGGAAAGGGAGACCACGCTCCTAGGTGATCCACGTTCGTGCTCGGATTGAAGGTCTTGCGGATTACCATCGACGTAAGTCAATCGGATCACGCGACAAGAGGTAATTTACTTTTGTTGATATATATGCATGTTTATTGATTAAAAGGGTTTAAGGTTCATAAAGGAAAAATTTTAAAAGTCACTAAATCGTTTTTAGTATCGCTTCCGCTGCGTGTAACACTTTTATTTATTATTTTTTCCCTACAATTGGTATCAGAGCCTAGGTTGAACCCTTTTAATTAATTAACGTATATATACGTGGATCTATTTCTTTTTATTGTGATTATGCATGTTTAGAAAGAGATGGCACTCTAGGTATTCAAATATATAATTACATGTGATGTATGGATTTATATATATTTTATGTGGTTTGTTATTGCTCGATTTTGGCCCTAGATTTTCCATGTAATTTTTGTTTCGGAGTTGTAACAAGAAGGGTGGTCTATTATTGCCATAATTCCTTCTTGGTAGATTGCTAGGTTTTATTTTTTTTATATGTGCAGTATTTTTTAGGGTTACTGCAGTTTTTTTTATTATTTATTTTTAGTATGTGCAGTTTTTGGTTTGTAAAAATACTGCAGTGAATAAAAAAAAAAAAAAAATTAATACTGCAGTATTTATTATATATACACTGCCGTAATATATTTAGGTCTTGGAGATTCGAAGACACGAAGCAAAACGAAGCAACCGGAACCAAGTACGAGCACCGTGCGCACCCTAGGAGTGGATTGGGCTGCGCATGACAAGCCCAAACTTTGGTGGGCTGCGCATGGCAGCCTTGTGTGGTCTTATGGGCTGCGCAAGGCAGCCCCTTTGTGGGGTTGTGGGCTGCGCACGCCCATGGGAGAAGGCCGAAGGATGAGCGTATGGTTGATGGGCCACCTGAAGATCTTGTATTCCTGACAAATTATAATTTACTTGTTTTTCTAGGATGGGCCAAAATTGTTGCTATTTAATTTATGCTTAAATATTACAATATTTGTTATTGTATGATAACATGACATATAGAATAGGAGTGCCACGCATATATCTCTTTTGGTATGAACATGCATTGAATGATTTAGGTATCTAAATTGGCATCTAGATAACTCGGTAAATCATTCTATGGGATTTAATCACACGCCTTAAATAATTGAGTGGGAGAAGGTGTTTTTGTAACACCTATGGCCTCCAAGGTTAGTTGAGCTTAATTATTTATTGGTAATCCCCCCAAGGGGCGTCCATGAATGGAATTTAGCAACATACTTCCTTACAAGGATAGACTAGACAATGGACTCAAACGAGATCTACTCCCCAAGGAGGGATTTTCGTGAGAGAAAATTGAGGGTCGATATCTTGGTAAACACACTCAATGTAATTTTATTGATATCCTCCCAAGAGTTCTTGTTAATAAAATTGCAAGGCTAAAATTGAAAACGCTGGTTGTTATGTTAACAATTAGGTGGGACCTAGTCTAACTAGTAAATGGTGCGAACTCCCAAAGGAGGCGTAACATTTATGGGTGTTAGATCACCGTTGAATTTTATGATTGAGTTATTTATTTAATTCAAGATAAATATTTAAAAGTGCTTTATCATGATTATTTACTTATATATGTTTTGTTTTATTCAGAAATCATGACCCCATCACTTATGAACATCCTGAAAGATAACACTTTAACTGGAGATAATTATGTCACATGGAAAAGGAAAATTGGGTTGTTGCTGCAAAGTGAAAAACATAAGTTTGTTCTAACTACTCCTAAACCACCTGCTCCTAATAATGAATCTAGCATAATGTGTAGAGATGAGTATGAGCAGTGGAAGACTTCAGATGATATGGCAAAATGTTACATTATGGCCACTATCTCCGACGTGTTGCAACAGCAGCATGAAGGAATGGAGTCCGCTGCTGATATAATGATGTCTCTAGAGGAGATGTTTGCTATGAAGTCTAGGACGACTAAGAGAGAGGCAGTGACTGCTTTTATGAATCTTAGGATGAAACCTGGACAGGCTGTGAAAGATCACATGATGAAAGTCATAGCACATCTCAACATTGCTGAACTGCATGGCGCTGAGATAGATGGTGAGACAAAGATTGATATGGTTGTCAATTCATTGTCAGATTCCTTTGATCAGTTCAAATTGGACTACACTTTGAACAAAAAGGAATACACCTTACAAGGCCTGATGCAAGATGTTCAAAGTGCTGAAAAGATCCTTGTGAAAGGCAAAGGTCAAGAGATTCATATGGTTGGTAAAGTTGCTACTGTTAAGGCCCGTCAAAAGGTCAAGAAACAACAGAAGAAAAAGCAACTTGGGCCTATCAAGAAGGAGACCAAGAAAGTAACCAAGATCAAAGGGAAATGCTTCCTTTGTGGTGAAAAGGGACATTGGAAGAGAAATTGCCCAAAGTCCCAGAACAAGAAGGAAGAAGGTAATTTGAATTATCTAGAAACATGTTTTTTGGCTGATTCTACAGATTCTTGGATCATAGACTCAGGAGCCACTAATCATGTTTGTTATTCCTTGCAGGGGTTTCAAGAAAGGAGAAAGCTGAGTAAGAATGAAATCAATTTGCGCTTGGGCAACGGAACGTTAGTGTCTGCAAGTGCAGTGGGAGATATTAGAGTTTATTTGGATTCTAGAAGGCATTTAGATTTAATAGACGTTTATTATGTACCTCAATTCAAGAGGAATTTAATTTCAGTTTCTTGTTTGAATAAATTTGGATATTCGGTTACTTTTAATAAATTTTTTATTATTAGTAAGAATGACAAAATTATTTGCCAAGGTACATTGGAAAACGGTCTATACTTTTTGCATAGAAATATCTCTCACTCGTTAGACATAGAAATAACGGAACCTAATCATAAAAGAGTAAAATTATCAACAGATGAAACCTACCTTTGGCATTTACGCTTAGGTCATATTAACCTTAATAGGATTAAAAGATTGGTAAGTGACGGACCTTTAAGTGACTTAAAGGTTGATGATCTACCAACTTGTGAATCTTGTTTGGAAGGTAAAATGACCAAAAGGACGTTCTCTGCCAAAGGTGCAAGAGCCACTGAATGTTTAGGATTGATACACACTGATGTATGTGGACCTATGAGCATTCAAGCTAGAGGTGGATATGAGTACTTCATCACCTTCACGGATGATTACTCAAGATTTGGTTATGTGTATCTCATGAGACATAAGTCGGATGCTTTTGACATGTTCAAAGCATTCAAAGCTGAAGTGGAAAATCAGCTTGAGAAACACATAAAAATCTTGAGATCTGATCGTGGTGGAGAATATCTATCTGGTGAGTTTCAGCAATATCTTATTGATAATGGGATAGTTTCTCAGTTTTCTGCACCAGGTACACCTCAACAGAATGGGGTAGCAGAAAGGAGAAATAGAACTCTTTTGGATATGGTTAGGTCTATGTTGAGTTATTCAACGCTTCCTATTTCTTTTTGGGGATATGCTTTACAAACTGCTATATACATTCTAAACGATGTACCATCTAAGTCTGTTCCTAAAACACCGCATGAGTTGTGGACTGGGCGCAAGCCTAGTTTACAACACTTAAGGATATTTGGTTGTCCTGCACATGTGTTAAAAGGAAAGACAGAAAAGATGGAGTCCCGTTCAGAAACATGTATATTTGTAGGGTATCCAAAAGAAACTAAAGGATATTATTTCTATAGTCCTTCAGATCTTAAAGTATTTGTTTCGACAAATGCTAAATTTCTGGAAAAGGACTATATGAATGATTTTGTGCCTAGAAGTAGAATTGTCCTGAATGAGATGTCAGGAGATACAATTCCACGAGAGGTTACACAACCTAACCCAATTGTAAGTTCCGATCCAACACAAGATCAACAACCTACCATTCCTCGTCGTAGTGGGAGGGTTAGAACACAACCCGAAAGATACATCGGTCTGGGAGAATCAGTGGAGAATCTCCCGGACGACGATGATCCCTATACGTACAAGGAAGCTATGGAGGATGTTGATAGTCGCCATTGGCAAAAGGCAATGCAATCCGAGATTGAATCTATGTTCGATAACAAAGTCTGGTCCCTTGTAGACTTGCCTAAAGGGATAAAACCCATTGGGTGCAAGTGGGTATACAAGAGGAAAAGAGGTATGGATGGAAAGGTGGAAACCTTTAAAGCTAGATTGGTAGCTAAAGGGTATACACAGAAAGAAGGTATCGATTACGAGGAAACCTTCTCTCCTGTGGCCATGCTTAAATCCATTAGGATACTCTTATCCATTGCAGCATCTTTAGATTTAGAGATTTGGCAAATGGACGTCAAGACAGCTTTCCTAAATGGAAGTCTTGACAAAAGCATCTACATGATGCAACCAGAGGGATTCATTGAAAAAGGCCAAGTGGATAAGGTATGCAAGTTGCAGAAATCCATATATGGATTAAAGCAAGCATCCAGATCCTGGAACATAAGGTTTGATCAAGCTGTCAAAGGTTTTGGATTTATTCAAAATCCTGACGAACCTTGTGTATACAAGAGGATTAAAGGCGACAAGTTGGTTTTCCTGATTCTTTATGTTGATGATATACTACTCATTGGAAACGATGTAGGTGTATTGACATCAGTAAAAGAATGGTTAGCAAAACAATTTGATATGAAGGACTTAGGAGAAGCAAGTTTTATTCTAGGTATCCAAGTAATAAGGGATAGAAAGAATAGAACGATTGCATTATCCCAAGCTTCATACATAGACAAAATCTTGTCTAGGTTTTCCATGCAGGATTCCAAGAAAGGTATGTTACCTTTCAGACATGGAATCAAGCTTTCTAAGGAACAAGTTCCTAAGAATGAGCATGAAGAGCAATTCATGAGTAGAGTTCCATATGCCTCGGCAGTTGGAAGTCTCATGTATGCAATGCTCTGTACTAGACCAGATATTTGTTTTGCTGTTGGCATAGTTAGCAGGTTTCAATTGAAACCTGGACCTGATCACTGGACGGCAGTCAAGCATATTTTCAAGTATCTTAAGAGAACGAGAGATAATATGCTTGTATACTCTGGAGGGGATTTGGTTCCCGTTGGGTATACAGATTCTGATTTCCAATCAGATTCTGACTCCAGAAAATCCACATCAGGGGCTGTGTTTACTATTGGAGGAGGAGCAGTTATATGGAGGAGTATCAAGCAATCTTGAATTGCTGATTCCACCATGGAAGCTGAGTATGTTGCTGCATGCGAAGCTACCAAAGAGGCTGTTTGGCTCCGCCAATTCTTGATTGACTTAGAAGTGGTTCCTAGTGCGAATAAGCAGATCACTATCTACTGTGACAACAGTGGAGCAGTGGCTAATTCGAAAGAACCAAGAAGTCACAAGAGAGGTAAACACATTGAAAGAAAGTATCATCTTTTAAGGGAGATTGTTCAAAGAGGTGACGTGACGATTACCAAAATCGCGTCAGCAGAAAATCTAGCGGATCCCTTCACAAAGGCTCTACCTCAGAAGAGTTTCGATGGGCATCTAGAGAATATGGGCTTGAGAGATATGACACATTTGCTATAGCGCAAGTGGGAGATTGTTAGGATTATGCTCAATAGCAAGAGTGTAATGTTGTAATTAACAATCTTTTTCATATTAATAAAGTGATTTCTGGTTTAACAAATCGTATAGCATTTATAGTTTATATTATAATTGTCAAAGTAAATAATCATAAGGTCTAAAGACTATGGGAAAAGAAGAATTGTTCGTACATCTGGATATGTATGTGGTAGACACAATTCTTTAGTTAGTCTTGAATATTGTTCACAACTTAAGTTAAAGGTTGGGCACCTTTATCTTGTTAAAGTTGTAGAATTCTTTTGCTAGCATTTGAGTGGGATCAAATGAGATATGATGAGTCTAAAATCATCGGAGTGTCTTCGAGCAAAAGGATCTAGTGCACTGGGTGCATTGAACTGGATCACAATGAAAAGCTTTATCTAAAACCGTCAATAGATAATAGTTTTTTCATTATCAGGACAATCGGAGAGGCTATCTTAATCCTGAGATAAATGATGGACTTATGGTTGCAAGTGATATCATTTGAGTTATCAATGAGTACGATTATATCGCATAGTCTATCCTCGATAATTTGGTGATATTCATTTGTTAATCGATAGAGGACTTCATTTATAGATATGGACATCGTGGCTCCATTTAATTAAATGAGAGTATAATATCATCATATGGATGTTTTGAGGTAATTGGATATTAAATCTCAACGTTGAGTTTTCAATAGTGTCTATTGAAAACATGGCTTCTGGACAAGTCAAAATATCCAAGTTCAAAACGTGGTCATATGAGTAAATATGGTAACTTGGAGAGTTATAGGCGGTCTATGAACTCTTGGCGATTACTGATATTAATCACGAGGATACACTATCTCCAATATGATTGTCTAGGGTATGAAAGAGGAGCATCTTCCTTTTCTATCTTTATTTAAGAGTTCAGTTTTAGCTCTTTAGTGGAATGAGTTAAAATTAATGGATCGGACCTAAGTGAATCATTTGTTGATTGTGATTAGGTTATGTCTATTGAAGCTTAAATTTAGATGGCCCGCCAAGATCCCCAATCCACACGGACTTGCATGGATCACTTGATATATTCTACCGGACCAATTTAAGGGTCCATCTAGAATTGCATTTAATATATTAAGAATATAATTTGCACATTATTTAAGTAATGGGCTGCTCAATTATATTAATATATTAATGAAAGACATGTGGGCTTGTTTCTTTTAGTAAGAATGGGTCTGGTTCACATGTGGGCTTTTTATTTAAAGTCCAATGGATTAAATGAAATAAGAAAATAATGTTAGGCCCAACCTTATACAAGTGGGGCGGCTAGGTTAAGGTTTTAACCTAAAAATATTATTTTGTTTCATTTGTTTTAATTAAATAAGAATTAATTGATTTATTGATTAATTGTTTAATTAAAGAAACAAATCTTTCCTAAAAGTAAAAGACTTGTTTGATAAGTAAATAAATAAATTAGTATTATTTATTTAATCAAATAAGGAGTCTTTTTTATTTAGTCAAATAAAAGAATAAAAATAAAAGAGTTGGATTAGGGTTTGAAGTCTATAAAGTTAAAAAGAATTAGGGTTGAATTTTAGTCACCCTATATAAGTGACATGATGAAATTCGGCCAACCCTAATCACATACTACATAGAATTCGGCAACCCTAAAGGAAAAAGAAGAAAAATTCGGCCAACCTATATATATGTTCTTATAGGGTTCGGCCACATCAATTTAATTGGTGCTTGAGTTTTTATTTTCTTTCTTCTTCTTCTTAATTCTAAGAGAGTTTTTATTCTAGAGAGACAAAAAGGAGTGAAAAATTATTCTTTGATAGTATACAATTGCTTAAACATCAATAAGCTTGTGTATACGATATCGATCTAGGTTCACGCGAGTTTCGATCATAAGATTGAGAACTCAAAAGTGACCGGAATAATTTTGACATTCTTTTGATTGTTTTGTGACTAACAAAGAATAGAAAGTATTTGTTTGGTCCATTCACAGGTTTGCAATTCAAAGGAAAGGGAGACCACGCTCCTAGGTGATCCACGTTCGTGCTCGGATTGAAGGTCTTGCGGATTACCATCGACGTAAGTCAATCGGATCACGCGACAAGAGGTAATTTACTTTTGTTGATATATATGCATGTTTATTGATTAAAAGGGTTTAAGGTTCATAAAGGAAAAATTTTAAAAGTCACTAAATCGTTTTTAGTATCGCTTCCGCTGCGTGTAACACTTTTATTTATTATTTTTTCCCTACAGCGGGTTCTTTAGAGTCCAAGAGAGGAACTCTATCAATAGGTTGTGTGTCATCATTGTTGACATTAGATGTCCCAACATTAGGAGACACCACAACCTCCTCCAAAGGAGAACTTTCACTAAAAATAACCTCCTCCTCATGATCATTTGACTTGAGCCTAGTATCATCAAATACGACATTGGATGATTCCATAACACTTAGAGTCTTTAAATTGAAAACTCTATAGGCTCTACTATTCAAGGCATAGCCAATAAAAATACCCTCATCACTCTTAGCATCAAATTTGCCAAGTTGATCACGGTCATTCAAAATGTAGCATTTGCTTCCAAAAGTGTGGAAGTAGCTAACATTTGGCCTCTTGCCTTTCCATAACTCATAGGAGGTGTTTCTAGTACCGGGCCTTAGGAAAACTCTATTTCCTATATAGCAAGCCGTATTGATGGCTTCGGCCCATAGATTCCTAGGAACATTGTTGCTAAGCAACATCACACGGGCCATCTCTTGAAGGACCCTATTTTTCCTCTCAACAACTCCATTTTGTTGAGGTGTCCTAGGAGCCGAAAACTCATGGGAGATGCCTAAACCATCACAAAAGGCTTCAAAAGTGGCATTCTCAAATTCCCTCCCATGATCACTTCTAATCCGTTTTATGCTTTTAATATTAGAGTTCATTTCATTTTGAATTTTATTACAAAGCATTTTAAACTTATCAAAAGTTTCGGATTTTTCTCTAAGAAAATATGTCCATGTGAACCTAGAGAAATCATCAACACAAACAAAAATGTATCTCTTTCCACCCAAACTTTCGGTTTGCATGGGACCCATGAGGTCCATGTGGAGAAGCTCAAGAGGCTCCTTGGTGGTGAGATACTTACCCTTTTTGTGCATGCTTTTAGTTTGCTTTCCTTGTTGGCAAGGTCCACAAACACCATTGGCTTTCTTCCCAAGCTTAGGGAGGCCACGCACACAATTGAACTTTCCAAGGGTCCGTAGATCCCTAAAGTTCATGTGGCCAAGTCTTTCATGCCATAACTCAATTTGCTCATCCATGGACACATGATTAGATACAATACTAGCTTCAAGACAATAACAATTGTCGCTAGATCTCATGCCCTTCAACAAGGTTTGTCCATCGGGTTTTAGGATAGAGCAATAATCTTTAAAAAACAAGACGGAATATCCTTCATCACTAAGATGTGAAATGCTTATTAAATTGGCTTTCAAGCCATCAACAAATAAAGCATTGGATAAGGAGGGTAATCCGGGAACGGAAATGGTTCCTTTCCCTACAACATTTCTTTTGGATCCATCACCAAAAGTGACATTTCCACCTTCCTCCATAACAAGAGTCTCGAAGAAACTCTTGTTTCCCGTCATGTGCCTAGAGCACCCACTATCCAAATACCAAAAATTAGAAGAATTTGCCTTCAAGGCTATTTGTGCAACATGGCAAACATTTTCATTCTTTCTAATCCACTTAGCAACAATTTTAGCTTTCTTAGTGGTCTTTGGTACATTTGCTCTACTATTCCTAGGATCATGCAAATCAATATTATCATTCCTAGAAACATGCATCTTGGCTCTATTCTTTCTCTTTTCAATCATGCTTTGTTTTCTACACATTTTAATATATTGAAAGCAATTTGGTCTAATATGACCATCACAACCACAAAAGTGATAAATAGGGATGAAAAAAGGAATCATACCTTGTCTTTGTGCACGTATGGGAGCTCGTCCATGTCTTTGTGGATAAGTGGGTTCAATCCATCTTCGTTGTTGAACCGGTCTAGGTTGCTTCCAAGCTTGAGGTTGCATGATTGGTCTCTTTCCTTTGTGAGCCAATTGTGGAGGAATGTTGGCTTGAGGGACCCTAGGTGTTTGAGCTTGAGATTGCCTTCTTGGCCCCATCTTCACTTGTGCATTAGAACATTGTCCTACTTCTAACTTCTTCCTAGGAATTTGCACAATTGAAGTTTCTTCGTTCTTCAAGCTCTTGACAAACACGGTCTTGTTAGAGGTTGAGATTTTCTTGTCATCTTTATACCCAAGACCTCTCTTGTCACCTGGACTCTTTCCAACACCAAGTAAATGATCAAGCTTCTTGGTGCTAGAATCTATCCTAGCCAAGGACCCATTAACTTCTACAAGTTCCTTCTTCAAGCCTTCTTCACTTCTCTTGGATAAGTCTAACTCCTCAATTAACTTATCCTCTCTCCTCTTCAATCTTTCCACTTGTTCACTTAAGTGGTCATTGTGAGCCGAAAGTTTAAGGTTCTCTTCTCTCAACCTCTCAATCTTTCTTGTGCTTTTAAATGCTAAATCATTGAACTCGGCATGGTATTTAGCAAGCACCTTTTGCTCCACAAATTTCCTCTTGACTCATCTCCTCTTTTTCACTAGCACTTTTGCTCTTGTGAGAAGAGGCAAAAGCTAGGAAGTTAGCCATTAGCTCTTCTTCACTTGAAGACTCATCTTCCTCATTGGAGTCATCACTACTCCCACTCCAAGTGGCGGCCATCACTTTGCCCTTCTTCTTTTCATTGTGATTAGCACATTCGGGGGCAAAGTGACCAATCCCACCACATTCAAAGCATCGGACCCCTTTCCTTTCGGTCCTCTCTTGTCTAGGCTCAAACTTCTTGAAGGAACCTTTCTTCTTCAAGTCTTGTCCTCTTGACCCAAATCCCTTCTTCTTCTTGAACCCCATAAGCTTATTAAACCTTTTCACGAATAAGGCAAGGTCTTCATCCGATTCATGCTTTGGCTCCTTTGCATCCTTAGATGCTTTCAAAGCTATTCCTTTAGACTTCTTAGGAGGAGTAGTGGTGCTAGGAGCCTTCCTAGACTCATATGCAAGGAGACGTCCAATCACCTCACTTGACTTCATATCCATGTAGACACTATTTTCTTTTATGGCCGTCACCTTTGATTCAAACCTATCGGGGAGAGATCTCATAATTTTTTGCTTGACTCTCCTATCCGAATACGGGTCTCCGAGTTGATGGCTTTGATTTACTATGTCCATCAATTTTATTTCGAAGTCATTGAAGCATTCATCCTCTCCCATCCTAAGTAGCTCAAATTGAGTTTGGAGGACTTGAAGCTTGGACTCCTTCACCACCTTGGTTCCCTCATGTGCAACTTGAAGGATGTCCCATGCCACTTTTGCAATCTGAGTGTTCTGAATAAGCTTGTATTGATTCTCATCCATTGCACACATGATGGCATGCATAGCCTTCCTATTCCACTTTGAAGCCTCAAACTCTTGCGCGTTCCATTGCGCCTTAGGCTTCAAAACATCTTCTCCTCCACCCGCGGGAGTCATCATAGAGAGATCATATCCGTCTTCCACCGCCATCCATGCACGGTCATGAATTTGGCATATGTAGGATTCCATCTTCCCTTTCCATTGGGAATAGTTCAATCCGGTAAAAAGTGGAGGCCTTGTGCTAGAAGCACCTTCGTTGCCACCACCATTTCCATCGTTTCCACTCATAGTATTTATGAATGAATGAAATGAATGCAAATGTATGAATGATCAAAAATCACACAAAATGCAAAACACACCAAAATAAGCAAGGATCACCTATGTATGTCTAGGAACTCGCTCTGATACCAATTGAAACTAATTATAGCACGGTGTGTATAAAACTATCTAGATGGGGGGGGGGGGGGGGGGGGGTGAATAGATTTTACGCTTTTTACCCAATTTTTCGTGTTAGTCAAAATTACGAAATTACCCCTAAAAAGATAAAGCAATAAATCAAGTAAAATATGCGGAAAATAAATAACACTTGATTTTTACGTGGAAACCCTCACGGGAAAAACCACGGGCTAGTAAGTAAGCCATACTCAAACCTCGAATCCACTAAATGTGTAAACGATTACAACCTAATCCCGGAAGTAATCATACACCTACCTAATCCCAGTATGAGTGAACCTAGTCCAATTTGCTTGCGATCTAAGCAACCTAATCCCGGAAGCTACACACAAGACTTACTTTCTCTATGAAGAGAATACAACCCTAAGTGAATATATGTGAATATCCAAAATGCAACATAGAGCAAGGGAAACCCTATATGCTTATCTAAGATGATTAATATGCAATTAGAACAATCCTAGATATTAAAAACTAAATGACATGTTCAATCAAATAGTTTAGCTAATCAAGATTAAGCACAATACCTAATTAGCTATCACAATACAACTTCTCAAACATACATCACACTAATCTCAATATTGTATCCAAAGCATACAAAATAACATACAAGTAATTAATTGAGATTGCTTGTTAAGAGAAACACAAAATATGTAAGATATTAGTGAAAAGCTTACCAAGCAAAGTATGATGAAGAATCCATGCAAGATGACATCTAGATGATCTAAGATGATGCTAGATGATGATTGATGATCATGAAAAAGTGTTTGAGATGATAAAAATGAGTTCTTGGAATTTTTCTTCTCTTTGAAAAATATCCTAAGTATGAAATCTGAATATGAACTCTTGTAATTGACCTAAAGTCAAAGTGGCATATATATAGGGTGTCAAGATGAAGTGTGGTCGTTTTGATAAGTGACACCACAATTTTGCCATGGGCGCTGTACGTAGAGCGCTTCTGTACAGCGCCCCTGCTCTGTTCTCGCGACAAAACAGAGGGGGCGCTCTACGTAGAGCGCTTTGTAGAGCGCCTCTACAGCGCTCGTACAGCGACCGAATTAAATCGATTAGGTCTATACAGCGCCCAACGGGGGCTGTTCGTAGAGCGCTTTTGTAGAGCGCTTTTGGGAGCGCCCAGTGCAAAAATGCAATCCTAAGTCTAAGCATGACAAGGCAATTGGATATGCAAGATGCAATCAAACTAACATGCAAGAAGAGATGTTAATGAGCATTAAGGCACACAAATAAGACACATAACATACAAGGATTAAACATATGCATGAGTTGTGAGTGTGTGCAACTATCTCTTCAAGACAAGTAAGCACTTAGAGTATTACCTTTGGAGTGCTTAACACTTGCAAGGGCCTTGAGCTTGAATACATTCCTAAGCTACCCTTATATGATCCCCACATATGGTTTGATCACAAAATAAGCCAATTAAAAACTACGGGAATCCTTACAGTGTTTATAGTGGCGTTAGGGCTATTTCTCCTTGGACTCCTCCTTTCCTGCCCGTTTCCTTGGTGGCTATCCTAACGACCACCGTGCTTGTCTCCTTTCAGAGCAAAATCTTTCAGGTGCCCATCTCTGATCAAGCTCTCAATATGATCATGCAGCTGGAAACATTTTGAAGTTTCATGCCCATGATCTTTGTGAAATCGGCAGTATTTAGTTGTATCTCTCCTGGCATTTGCTGATTGTTGCCGAGGGTATTTGGCGAGTCCTTTGTCTTCTACCACAGAAAGTATTTCCTCCTGATCGCCAATTAAAGGGGTGTAATGGTTGTACCTTCCTCGAAACCTACTGGCTTGAGCGTTTCCTCTACTTTCCCTTGGATGTCCTTTTTGGCCCTTCTCGTCTCTCTAGCGGTCACGTGACTACGTCTTTTTGTCATCCTTATGTTCTGATTTTGAGTCAGGCTTGTGTCCATGTACGTAGCTACCCCCTTGCGCTACTTCTTCTTCTTCTGCCAGTGCATAGTTGCCAGCTATTTCCATCATCTCCTCATAATTTTTTGGTCTATCTCTTCGTAGGTCAAAGGATAATCGCCCACTTTGTAACCCATTGGTGAAAGCGGCGATAACAGCTACATCACTAGCGTCTTCAATTTGAGCAACCTCCTTCCCGAATCTTGCTAGATACTTCTTGATCGACTCATTGCACTCCTGCTTCAAGTTTGATAGATGAGCGAGTGACTTTCTGCTCTGCACACTCCCCATGAATTGTCTTATGAATGCTTTGCTGAGGTTTGAGAAATTGCTTATACTTCCGGGTGGAAGTTTTCCAAATCACCGGGAGGCGAGGTCACCGAATGTTTACAGGAAGGTGAGGCATAGCAGTCCGTCATTGGATGAATACTAGGCCATAATATTGCGGAATCGGCGAACATGCTCCTTTGGATCCATGTTTTCCTTATATTGCTCGATGGTTGGCATTCTGAATCTGTCTGGAAATTGGGTGCGAGCAATGTTTTCAACGAATGGGCTATCTGACTCATCATCCGAAGATACGTTGCGACCATACCTTTGTGCCATCGCTGAAACCTTTCTTGATAGCTCTTGTAGGGTGACATCTCGTTGACCAGTTGGCTCTCCTACTGGATCGAGTCTGCTCTTGATTGTCATTCTTCCATAATTGCCTCTATCATCCGGGCTCCTTCGATCTTCTATGCTCTCGGATCTTCTCCGCCGTGCTTTTTTAGATCATAATTCCCTTCGCAAACGAGGACTCTTATCTTCAGATGAGATAGAACGGTGTTTCCGCCAGTTCCTTTGGTAAGTGTCACTGGAATTGACCCCATGTGTTCGCATCTGGTCTCGCTCCTCCCTAGATTCTTCATTCATCACACCTTTTTCCCTTCCTTTGTTTTCTCCCTTCGAAATCCTCAGGGTGGTCCTGAGGAGTCTTTTCAGTGGATTGTCTTGCTTGAGCATCAGGGGTTGCAATGTGAACTTCTGACCACAGTCTTTCGGGCGGCTGGTTTCCAGGAGTGGTTAACTCATAAGGAGAAGAAACTCCCAATCCTATGGGAAGCGAAAGCCCTATTTTGCTAGCCTCGCTGATTAAGTTTACCAATACAGTTTGGAAGTGCTGCAGAACCCCGGGGTCGGTCGCCCTAGTTCCTGGCGTTGCTGCCGATTGTTCCCCGATCGTCACCGCCCTATCTCCTGTCGGCACGGTTGGTTCAACAATTAGATCTCTGCTGGAGTTACCATTTTTATCACCGTCGTTGTTCATATTTTCAATTCGCAAGGGTTCCTCGAAGTTTCTGTTCAAAGAGTCCCCCTCCTTCTAGCGCCAATTGTTGACGGTGAAATTTGGATTGCCACGCACTCAACAATTATATCAATTCAATGTAAAACGAGAAAATAATCAATGCATGCAAGAGACAGATTTTACGTGGAAAACCCTTGAATGGGAAAAACCACGTCGCCCTAGTGGGCAGAAAGATAATACTAGGCTTATTGCTTTGTTTACACACTCAGATCTCTCATACAATTGCTCTTCTCTCAGTTTTCGAACCCCTTCCTCATCGGATAGATGGTTCTATTTATACATGTTAATTAGGGTTTCCCCTTGTTTTTAGCTGTGTTGGTGGTAGGATTCCCCCTTTGATTCGTACTAGGATTCCTATGTTGTCACGGATCCGAATATGCTCTATCTCTTTTCCTTTTTATGATTCCTTGTTGCCATGGGTCTTCTAGAAGTTAGGGTTTATTTCTGTGTTTCTACCGAGTCGGTTTGGGCCCAGTATGCTGATGCAGTGAGCACCTTCACTCCTGGGTATTTATCCTTCGGTGACCACGTTTCTACCTTTGGCGAGTATATATCTAGCTCTGGCGACCACACCTTTGACTTTATTGATTTAAGACGTTGACATACTGACTGGCCACATTTTCTCCCTTGACCCGGTCAACGAGTGACGTGGCAACCTTTTCTTCATCATTTATTGACTCCTTTGGTGACGTGTCTGTTTGGCGAATTTATACATACAACAACTGCGTTTTGATTAATTTTCAAAACTTTTGCCTTAACCGCTATACACCTGCTATACGTACAACGACTGTATAGCGGGTCACCTGGAAAATGAAGAACAAGTTCTTTATGAACGTTGTACACGGGGGTGACATGGGGGTGACTCAACAGTGACTCAAAAAGATGCTCTCGGGTTTTTGAGAGCCATCGTTCACCGCTGTACGTACATCGGCTGAACAGTGATACACATGCAATTATAAAATCGATCGGGTGTCCCACTATATGTACAACAACTGTACAGTGGGTAAGAGCAAAATGCTCATAGACGCTGTATGTACAACGAGCCAACATCGGTTGTACAACGCCTATTACAAATGCATGCATCCTAATGCCTATGATAACATGGCAATTATCAAACAATCATGTAAGCAATTGTAATATGCATGAAGAGATTTTAAGACATGAATGTGCACAACATAAGACACACAAAATGCAAGAAGCATTGAAATGCATGAGATGTGTGTGTGCAACTAAGTCTCTTCAATGTAAATAAGCACAAGTGATTTACCTTTGAAATGTTTATCATCTTGAGATCTTGAGAAGACCTTTGAGCTTGATCATCAACAAATGAGCACCCAAGCTACCCTTACATCATAACCCCAAATGTGGTTGTCACCGAAATAAGCCAATAAAAAATGAGGAACTTACAATCTCCCCTTTTGGCTATTTCGTGACAAAACCACCACTCACAATTGATCCTTACCGGAAAAAAAAAAAAAAAAAAAAATCCTAAAGGTCAACAAAGTTATTCTACATTCCAAAGAGATATCTAAAAGCTAGAACTTCAAGTATTCAATCTCTTGTAGAACAACCAATCCCTTAAAACAAAATGACTACACTTTCCAAGATAAGTGTATGTGAGGTGATCAAGTGAAAAAGAAATAAAACAAGCATTTGCGTTAAAGAAAACTAGCAACATCATGCAATGAATGTGTAATGCAATGCTCTCCCTCAATGGGTTACTCCCCCTCAATTAGCCATCTCCCCTAACATGCCAATCAACAACTACAATTCCCTTAATACATACTACTCTCCCCTTTTTGTCATGAGATAGGCAAATGAGCATCCCTAACCGGATCACTTGTAGAAAAGAGAGATAGTAGCATACAAGACATTTACATAGTCATATACAAGAACTTTATGCATCTCAATTAAATGGGAGAAAAGCAAGGAGATTTATTTTATGAAAATGTGTGATAATAATGCTTTGCATGCAAGACATGTTGTATTCAAGTCCAAAAACAATGGTATTTGGCAAAGGAAATGATGAAGGTTTCCAAAAGAATTCAAAACAATTTCACCATTTGTCATGAATTAAAGCAAGGATATAGAATTTAAGGAATTCAATTTCAAGAAGCAACTATATCCAACTTTATAAGCAAAACAAGATATGAGCGACTTTTGCACCCTATTCGATTTTTCTGGGTAAGATACTCGTATGATAGTAGCCATATTTAACAAAAAAAGAAAGAGAGACATTGGATTTTTGAAATCCTTAGATTGGATACAAGATCCTTTATTCATTTGAGTCTCATACTTTGCTTTTCACACATAATTTTGCATTCAAAGATTTGCAATCAACATTTCATGCTTTTCATTTTTAAGCATGTCATTAGAAAAGAATCATCATGTCATGGAGATTAATTATAGGTCATTCAAAGAGTACTTCCAAAGTAAATCTCATAGTCCAAAAATGCATGTTTGAACAAAAATATGACATGGATTGTCAACAAAGCAAAGGTTCACACTTATTGAAGAAAATGTCACATAAGCATATGTGCAACCAAGATACTCAAGCAATTAATAAAGAAGCATAATTTTTATCAAATTTTGCATGTGACAAGTATGCAAGTTTGCTCTCTTTGCTTGAGTTCTCCTTATGGGGTCAATTTCCATACCACATTAAGCCAGAAGACAAATCCTAATAGATCTACTAAGTGCATTCAACCTAGTTGCATCTAAGGGTTTAGTAAATAAGTCCGCTAGTTGATCATTTGTACCTATATGCTCAAGTACAATGTATTTGTTCTCAACTAGTTCTCTTATGAAGTGATGTCGGATGTCAATATGCTTTGTCCTAGAATGTTGCACGGGATTCTTTGAAATGTCAATGGCACTCATGTTATCACAAAAAAGAGTTAAAGTACCTTGATCGAATCCGAAGTCGACAAGCATTTGCTTTATCCAAAGAAGTTGTGTGCAACTACTCCTTGCGGCTATGTATTCGGCTTCGGCTGTGGAAAAGGAAATGGAATTTTGCTTATAGCAAAACACAGACACCAAGTTGTTCCCTAGGAAGAAGCAACCGTCTAATGTGTTTTTCCTATCATTACAATTTCCTATCCAATCTGTATCACTAAAGCCAACCAAACTAGCATTAGTGTCAAAAGAGTACCATATCCCATAGTTGGATGTCCCATTCACATAGCGAATAATTCTCTTTACGGAAGAGAGATGGGACTCCTTAGGATCCATTTGGTACCTAGCACACACACTCACACTAAATGAGATATCGGGTCTACTTGCAGTAAAGTAAAGCAAGCTTCCTATCATGCCCCGATACAAGCTTTGCTTAACACTCTTTCCATAGCATCCTTACTTAGCTTCGAGGTGGTGCTCATGGGTGTGTCATAATGTTTGGCATTCTCAAGGCCAAACTTCTTCACTAGGTTCTTTGCATATTTATCTTGGGTTAAGAAAATCCTATCATTCAGTTGCTTAATTTGCAAACCTAGGAAGTAACTAAGCTTACCAACAAGACTCATCTCAAATTCATGAGACATGACATCAACAAATTGTTGGACTTTAGATTTGTTGGTGGAGCCAAACATTATATCATCAACATATATTTGAGCTATGAAAAGCTCATCCTTGTTTTTTTTTTTATGAATAAGGTCTTATCAACATTACCCCTTGTGTAGTCATTGTCAACAAGAAATTGAGTGAGGCGCTCATACCAAGCCCTCAGTGCTTGTTTCAACCCATATAAAGCCTTTTTAAGGCGATATACATGATTGGGGTGGTGTGCATCCACAAATCCCCTGGGTTGTTCAACAAACATTTCCTCTTGCAAGAATCCTTTGAGGAAGGCACTCTTCACATCCATTTGGTGCAATTTGAATTTGTGTACACAAGATATGGATAAGAGAAGCCTTATAGACTCTAGATGGGCAACGGGAGCAAATGTCTCCTCAAAGTCAATACCCTCAATTTGAGAGTACCCTGTACAACAAGTCTTGCCTTGTTACGCACAATGTTGCCATCCTCATCGGATTTGTTCCTATACACCCATTTGGTACCTATGACATTAGTGATCTTAGGTCTAGGAATTAGAGTCCAAACTTTATTTCTTTCGAATTGGTTTAGCTCTTCTTGCATGGCAAGAACCCAAAATTCATCATTTAAGGCCTCACCAACCTTTTTGGGTTCAATTTGAGAGGTGTAGCAAGTATAACAAATTAGATTATCTATTTGACGCCTAGTCCTAACACCTTTATTCACATCTCCAATAACATCATCTTTGTTATGAATATGTTTAACCTATGGAGCCGGTTCTTTAGAGCTCAAAGAAGGAACTCTATCAAGAGGTTGTGTGTCATCTTCATCAAGGTTAGACCTCTCATCAATAAGGGTCTCCACAACCTTCTCCAAAAGAGAATCATCAACTTTAACAACCTCCTCCTCATGGTCAATAGTTTTGAGCCTACAATCATCTATGACAACATTAGATGATTCCATGACACTTCGAGTCTTCAAATTGAAAACTCTATAGGCTTTACTATTTAAGGCATATCCAATGAAAATTACCTAATCACTCTTGGCATCAAACTTGCCAAGTTAATCAAGGTCATTAAGAATGTAGCATTTAATTCCAAAAGAGTGGAAGTAGCTAACATTTGGCTTTCTACCCCTCCACAACTCCTAAGAGGTTTGCTTAGTACCGAGCCTTAGGAAGACTCTATTTCCTATATAGCAAGTTGTATTGATGACTTCGGCCCAAAGGTTCCTATGGACATTGTTGCTAAGCAACATCACACTGGCCATCTCATGAAGGACCCTATTTTTCCTCTCAACAACTCTATTTTGTTGAGGTGTCCTAGGAGCAGAAAAATTATGGGAAATGCCTAAGCTATTGCAATAGCTTTCAAAGTAAACATTCTCAAATTCCCTCCCATGATCACTTCTAATCCTTTTAATGCTTTTAATGTTAGTCTTTTTCATTTTGAATTTTAGTGCAAAGCATTTTAAACTTATCAAAAGTTTCAGATTTTTCTCTAAGGAAGTATGTCTATGTGAACCTAGAGAAATCATCTACACAAACAAAAATATATCTATTTCCACCTAAACTTTCGGTTTGCATGAGACCCATAAGATCCATGTGGAGAAGCTCAAGGGGCTCCTTGGTGGAGAGATACTTGCCTTTTTTGAGTATGTTCTTGGTTTATTTCCCATGTTGACAAGGTCCACAAACACCATCAACTTTCTTCCCAAGCTTGGGAAGGCCACGCACAACATTGAACTTATCTAAGATCCTTAAATCCTGATAGTTCATGTGGCCAAGTCTTTGATGCCACAACTTAATTTGCTCACTCTTGGACATATTACAAGAGATAACTGTAGCTTCAAGACAATAACAATTGTCGCTAGATCTCTTTCCTTTCAATAAGGTTTGTCTATTGGGCTTAAGAATAGAGCAATCATTTTTGCTAAACAAGACAGAAAGTCCTTCATCACTAAGATGAGAAATGCTTATGGCTTTCAAGCCATCTACATATAAAGCATTGGACAATGAGGGTAAGCCAGGAATGGAAATGCTTCCTTTCTCTACAACTTTCTTTTTAGATCCATCACCAAAATTGACAAATCCCCTTGCTCCATGACAAGAGTCTCAAAGAAACTCTTGTTTCCCGACATGTGCCTAGAGCACCCACTATCTAAGTACCAAGAATTAGAAGAATTTGCCTTTAAGGCAATTTGATCAACATAGCAAAACTATTCATCTCTTCTAATCCACCTAGGTGAAACATTTTCCTTCACATGGGCTCTAAATGTCTTAAGATCATGCAAATTAGTTCTAACATTCCTACGGACATACTTTTTGGCTCTAGCCTTTTTCTTTTCAATCATGTTTTCAACTTTACGCATTTTAATATAATGAAAGCAATTTGGTCTAATGTGACCATCAATACCACAAAAATGACATGTAGGGGTAAAGTGAGGGGACATACCATGTCTTTGTGTATGTATTGGAGCTTTCCCATGTCTTTGTGGTTGTCTTGGTTGTTGGAATGGATCTCTCCATCTTTGTTATTGACCAAGACTAGGTTGCTTCCTCGGTTGAGCTTGCATGATTGGCCTCTTCCCTTGATAGACTTTAGGTTGAGGGAAGTTTGCTTGAGGAGCCCTTTTTGGTTGATCTTGAGCTTGACTTCTTGGTGTCATATTCACTTGTGCACTATTTGAACATTGTCCTAGATTAATCTTCTTCCTAGGATTTTGCAAAAGTGAAGGTTCTTTGTTACTCATGCTCTTGACAAACACAGTCTTGCTTGGAGTGAAGGTCTCATTGTCATCTTTAAAGCCAAGACCTCTCTTGTCACTTGGACTTTTCCAACTCCCAACATGTGGTCAAGTTTCACCGTGCTAGAGGCCATCTTAGTCATTAACTCTCTAGCTTCTTCAAGTTCTCTTTCCATTCTTTCTTCACTCCTCTTAGCTATAACTATACCTTCTCTTAGCTTTTCTTCAATCTCTTTGGATCTCATTGCTTCCTTACTCAAGTAAGTCACTTTGGTTGAAAGCTCTAGAATCTCTTTCTTTAATCTTTTAATTTCTTTCTTGTTCTTCATCCTTGAGCTTTCAAACTTGGTGATGTAATCTTCAAGATCCATGGCATCCACATTTCCATTTGTGGAGCGAGATGAAGAGCCATCATCACTTGAGTCATCTCCCTCTTGACTCTTTTCCTCTTCATCATCATCATATTTGCTCTTGTGGGCAGGGCAAAGGCTATGAAGTTAGCCACTTGATCTTCATCATCCGAAGATTCTTCTCTCTCATCCGAGTCATCACTTCCACTCCAAGTGGCAACCATCACCTTTCCCTTATTCTTGTTCTTCAAAATTTCTACAATCGGGAGAGATGTGTCATATGCCATCACACTCAAAGCATTGGATCCCCTTTCTTTCGTTTTTCTCTTGCCTTGGCTCAAACTTCTTGAAGGGAGCCTTTTTCTTCAAGTCTTGGCATTTGGATCCAAAACCCTTCTTCTCGAATTTGATAAACTTCATGAACCGTCTCATCAACAAGGCCATGTCATCATCCGAGTCATTATTATCCTCCTTCTCAACCTTGGAGACTTTTAAGGCTATTCCCTTTTGCTTCTTAGGAGGTGTGTTGGTAGGACCTTTTCTAGACTTATAGGCTAGAAGCCTCCCAATCACTTCACTCGGCTTCATATTCTTGTAATCACTATTCTCTTCTAAAGCCGTCACCTTAGACTCAAATCTCTTGGGAAAGGATCTCATAATCTTTTGCTTGATCCTTTTATTCGAGTAAGGGTCACCGAGTTGATGACTTTGATTCACAGTGTCCATCAACTTCACCTCAAAGTCATTGAAGCACCCATTCTCTGTCATCCTAATGGTCTCAAATTGAGTTTGGAGTCTTTAACTACTTCGGTACCTTCATGTGCCATCTCTAGGATGTCCCACACCTCTTTTGCGATCCTAGTGGTTTGAATCAATTTGTATTGATTTTCATCCATATATAGCACATAGGATGACTTGCATTGCCTTGTTGTACCACTTGGAGGCCTTAAACTCTTGAATGCTCCATTGTGCCTTCAGCTTGGGAACATCCTCTCCAACTCCCGTAGGGGTCATTGTTGGCAGAGTGTAGCCGTCTTCAATTGCCATCCAAGCACAGTCATGAATTTGACAAATATACGACTCCATTTTGCCTTTCCAAGATGCATAATTTATCCTAGTGAGCAAGGGAGGTCATGTGCTTGAAACACCCTAGTTTCCACCACTATTCCCACTTATAGTGTTTATGTATGAATGAGATGAATGCAGATGTAAGTATCAATCAAAAAACACAAAAAATGCAAAACACACCAAAAGCAAGGATCTCTTAAATATGTCTATGAACCCGCTCTGATACCAATTGAAACTAATTAGGTGTGTCTAAATATACCTAGAAGAGGGGGGGGGGGGGGGGGGGGGGGTGAATAAGTTTTAATCAAGTTAATTACCGATTTTTCTTCATTAGTCAATATTCAATAAAACACCCAATCTAAGCAAAATACATTCAACTAAATCTATATGTGAAAAACAATAAATTGCATGTTGAATGATTTACGTGAGAAACCCACCACTGGGAAAAACTCACAGGCTAATTTGCTAGCCACACACGATCCTCAAATCCACTACTTCTAATGATGTTTACAACCTAGGTTGACATTAACCATTCTCGGTCACTAACCCACCACTACTACCCAACGGGCCTTTAATAGCAATTCTAGACCTACTTGCTTGTGCACTAAGCAGCTTAGTCATAAGGCTTCAAACAATGAAGAGAACACAACCTATGTGTATATCAAGTGCATAAATGCTAGGTTAACACATTTAATGCTTGTCAAATCATGCATGAGCATGTCATTCAATCCTAAATATCATATGTCTATGTGTCATATAAAACTTAGTTATATAGGATTAAAAACAATCCTAGATGCAATAGTTATCACAATAAAACACTCAATCAATCAACACAAAAATCTCAATCTTGTATATAAAATCTATATAGATGCATACAAGTAATAAATGAGATTTCTTGCAAAGTAAGAACACTAAAATGGATTAAGATGGTGTTCAACTTACCAAGTCATATGTTTTGAAGAAGACCCATGCAAGAGTGCATCCTAGATAAAGCTAGATGATGTTTAATGCATGTAAGAATGAGTTTGAGTGATCAAATGTGAGTTCTTTGATGATTTTCTCTCTTAGAAGTTGTTAAAAATATGATTTTGAATTCTTAGAAACGACCTAAGGACAAAGTAGCATATATATATATATATGAGGTCATTATGAAGCTACATCGTTTGAGGTCATTATGAGGTCAAAAATGATGCTCTCGGGTTTTTGAGAGCCGTTGTTCACTTGATGTACGTACAGCTGCTGAATAGCGATACACATGCGATTATAAAATCGATTAGGTGTCCCGCTGTACGTATAGCAACTGTACAGCGGGTAAGAGCAAAATGCTCACAATGCCCCAATAGGCACTGTACCTATAGCGAGCTGATGCGCCCTCGCGAACGCGGTAGTTCTATAAACTACGGTAAATGATAGGACGGGCGAGTTTATCCGCAAGTGCATGATTGGATGATTTACTTATCTATTTGAGGTCCCCATTTCCTAGATTTTGTACTCGTTGTCGAGTGTGTTTTTGTATATAATGCATTTTGTGAGCATTGTGTAGGTTATATGCTCTAAAATAAGGTGTTGAGCATAATTGAAGAGTTTTGGAGGTTAAAGGGCTGAAATTGGAAATTTTAGTGCAGAGCTTTCAACTTTTGGGGGCCATATCTCCCTCCTCCGATTGAACTACGTTTTGTATAACCTATTTTCGGAAAGCCCCACGAGTCTACTTTCCAACGCTTTTTACGGATTGCGATTCTGAGTTCTCTAGAGGAAGTTATGGCTATTTTCGTAACGGTGCGCGAAGCTGGAAAACTTCACCCGAGAGAGATGCGAGCCCAAGGCGAGCTCAAGCAGCTCGCCCCTCAAGGTCGCTAATCTCTCGGGTTTTCAACAGTTTTCTTCAACCAAGAGCATCCAAATAACCCCCAGGTCGCCCCAAGCTCGCCCTTTTGCCCAAAATATGTTAAAAATCAAGATTTTACCTCCTTGCCCTTGACCTAATTCATTCCTCTATATAAACCTTTGATATTTTTAAACCACACAAGCTCTCTCACCCAAGAATAGTCACCAAGACCTCACCTTTACACATTCCTCTTACTCTCACCTTCCATCTTTCACAACCCATCTAGCATCCAAATCTCCTTAACATCCAAACACAAACTTCACTTCCACTTTTCCACATCCACCATCACCCCACCTTTTTGGGCAAGAGAGAGTTGAAGAAAGAGAGGAGGGGAAGAAGATCCAAAGAAGAAGAGGAAGCTCTCCATTAGTTTTCTCTACATCCTTTCTCCTTTACTCTTTTTCATAGCGATGTATTTATTTGATTTTATCTATGTTATGGCTATTCTTTGTAATATGAGCTAAATATATATTGCTAGGATTTGATGAAACCCCACCCATGACTATATATTTAAATTGATTCTTATTTATCCATTTATGTGCAACTTGTGGTTTGTATGGGTATTTTTGTATGCTTAAAGCTTTCAAGTGATTGATCTCCATTTGAATGAATTATTGTGGTGTGTTATGTACTGACCGGAGACGCACACCACGTGTTCGATAAAATGCCCTCTATGCATGTCTAGAAAAGTACACCCACTTAGGCTAGCGTATAGGATTCGTTTAGTGTGCCAACAAACTTAATGAACTCAATTCGTATATTCTGGGTAATCGAGAGATAGGCTTGGGTACGTTTCGTGTGTAATCTACTTTGCTTGACCAAGATTGTAGGTTAATATTAGGGTGCATGAATCTACAAATTGCATGAGTATGTTTGGGTGAATAATTGAGTCTAAAACGGAAGTCAATTGAGGGTGGGGTGTAGTCAAGTCCTAGCATGTTTTTCTTCGATATTACACTTGAGTTTATTTTAGTGTTATTTTATTTCTTGCATTAGAATTAATCATTTAGATTAAATTAGTTTATTTACTTAGTTTGATAAAATTTCATTATCGATTGTTTGAATAGCACCAAAACTAATCAATTTCGGTAATCGGTCACTCGATCCCTGTGGGAACGAATCTTATTCATTGTTATACTACTCTCCGACCTCGTGCTATTGCGAGAGTCATAAAAGAGACTAGCCAATTTTTGGCGTCGCTGCCGGGGGATTGAGCGGATGAATGATATCGATACTAGTTAGTTTATTGCTAATTTGAACCTTTTAATTTAGTTTGTGTGTTTTTCTTGATAGGTACCATTGCTCTTGCATGCACCCACGAACAAGGAGCCAAAATCTTCATTTCTTGAACTTTGATCCAGAGATTGAAAGGATAGCTCGAAGAAATAGACGCGAAGCTCAGAGAAGAGCAGAGATGGGTGATCAGAATGCACAGCTAGGGCACATGGAGTGCCAAATGTGGCAAATCAAAATCAAGGGGAATTGCCGCCACAAGCCAATCCAGTGCAAGAAGGGTTGCCTCATGTTGGAGATGAGCGTACTCTACGAGATTATACAATGCCTAGAGTCGAGCTGCACCAATCATCCATTCGCCAGCCAACAATTGCAGCAAATTCTTTTGAGATTAGGCCGTCCATTATTCAGATGATTGGCACTACTTGCATATTCAATGGCTTGGTGAATGACGATCCGAACCTACACCTTCAGAAATTCAACGAGATTTGCGACACCTTCAAGTACAACGGGATTCCCGATGAGTTTATCAAGTTGAAGTTGTTCCCGTTTTCTTTGGGAAACGACGCAAGGATATGGTTGAACTCCCAACCACCAAACTCGATCACTACCTTTGATCAGTTGGCCCAAGCATTTTTGAATAGATATTTTCCACCAGGGAAGGCCGCTCGTCTTAGGAATGAGATCCTCTCATTTCAACAATTTGAGAATGAGAGCATATATGAAGCTTGGGAGAGGTTTAAGGAGCTTCAAAGGAGATGTCCACACAATGGCCTTGCAAAATGGCAAACTTTGCAAGCTTTCTACCAAGGGCTCACGGTGTCAACAAGGAATTTAGTTGATGCAGCTGCTGGAGGTTCATTAATGAGCAAATCAATGGATACGGCCAGTGACCTTCTAGAGGAAATGGCACTTAACAATAGCCATTGGGGAAGCCAAAGGCAAGTACCGAAGAAGATTCCGGGTGTGTTAGAAGTGGATGAAAGGACAAGTGTTCAAGCTCAATTAGCAAGTCAAAATCATCAAATAGTGGCCCTTCAAAATCAAATGAACAAGATGAGTGCGGGGCCGAGTAATGTGCAAGTGGCTCAATGTGAGTGGTGTTTGGGGCCGCATTCGAGCATGGATTGTCAAGTTGGAAACCCTTTTGCTTCAAGCTCACAAGAACAAGTTTCCTTTGTAAATTACAACCGAAACTTCCAAAACCAACCCCAACAACACCATGCCACCCAAATCCCCAAAACAATCCCTACCAAACACATATAACCCGCCATGGAGAAACAACCAAAACTTGTCATGGAAGGACAACCAACCCCAACAACAACAAAACCTCAACCAAAGACAACCCCCCGGATTCCCACAACCTCACCAACAAAACTACCCTAACCAAGCCCCAAATAACCAAGTGGAGAAAAAGTCTAACCTAGAGGAAATGTTCTCTAAGTATATGGGTAAGTTGGACAATATAATGGAGACCCAAGACTTAGCTTTGAGGAAGCTTGACACGAAGATTGACCAAGTTGCTCAACATTCACAAGCCTCAATCCAAAACTTGGAAACGCAAGTCGGGCAATTGGCAAGGGCAATCCAAGGGAGGCAACAAGGGGCACTACCAAGCAACATGGTGGTCAACCCCAAAGAGCAATGCAATGCCATTTCGTTAAGAAGTGGAAAAGAGGTTGAGTTACCGGACAACTTTGGGATGGGAAAAGAAGTTGTTGTTGAAGAAGAGGGTATAGAAGAAGAAGAGGTTGTAGAAGAAAAGAAGAGTTCTAGTCATGATAACGTGCCTACCACATCAAATGACCCTCCACCACCCCAAGTCAAAGCCTATGTTCCTCCCATACCATACCCGCAAAGGTTGAAGAAACATAAGGATGCTCACAATTTCAGCAAGTTTTTAGAGATATTTAAGAAACTTCAAATCAACATCCCCTTTGCCGAAGCACTTTCCCAAATGCCTACTTATGTGAGATTCCTCAAGGAATTGCTTTCCAACAAAGGAAACTAGAAGAATTCGAGACAGTGGCATTAACGGAAGAGTGTAGTGCAATCCTACAAAACAAGCTCCCACCTAAGCTAAAGGACCCCAGGAAATTCACAATCCCATGCACCATTGGTCATGTGAAGTTTGAGAGTGCTTTAATAGATTCAGGAGCAAGCATCAACTTGATGCCTTACTCAGTTTTCAAAAAGCTAGGAATAGGTGAAGTGAAGCCTACAAGAGTGACTCTTCAATTAGCGGATCGATCTATCAAGCACCCATACGGAGTTTTAGAAGATGTCTTGATGAAAGTGGGAAAATTCTACTTCCCGGTTGACTTTGTAATCTTGGAAATGGAAGAAGATTTTGAAGTCCCATTGATCCTTGGGAGGCCATTCTTGAAAACTAGTGGAGCTTTGGTTGATCACAAAGAGGACAAGTTGACATTGAGGGTAGGAGAAGAGCATGTGGTGTTTGACTTGAAAAAGGTGGCCAAGAGGCCGATGGAAGTAGATAGGTGTTTGTTAGTCGAGGTTGTTGATCCTCCCATAGGGGAATTTTCAAGAAAAGCCATTCCGAAAGAGCCGCCGAATTCTTGTGTGGTTCAAGATGTCCCAAGAAAGAAGATGAAAGGTGTCCACAAACCGGACTCTCATGGAGTTATGAACAAAACCAAAGTGACTCCACCAGATAAAATTGAGAAGAAATTGGACAAAAGGGACAAAAAGAAGAAATCATGCATGGTGGGCCAAACAAGAATTTTGAATGGATTTTGTGTGAGGATGTTCTATGCCTCACATAAGTTGAGAAAGGAAGGTGGCGCGGATGTTGCACCAACCATTGATCTGGATTGATGAGAGGAGCGTAATGCGTCTAGCCGAGACGTTAAACCAAGCGCTTGGTGGGAGGCAACCCACCTAGGTACATTTTCTTTTCTTAGTTTATATTTGTTTTTATTTTGTTTTTACATTTTTGTTTAGAATAAGTGTGCGGATGGTTTGAGTTGTATTTAGTGCCTAGGAGGTTTATGTTGTTTGTGTCTTGAGTTCTTGCCTCTCATGCTTCGTTTATTCATTGTCCATGCATCTCAATGTCATATAAAAATTGAAGACAATGTTTATATTAGGTTTGGGGGTGTGAATTCATTATTTGAGTAATTTTTCTTTTTAGTTTTTCAAATCTTTCTTTGACCTTTACGAAAGTGCCCTGTTTTGAAATTTTGAGGCCAAATGTTTCATTTAAACTGTACCGTTTGGTGAGGAAATAAATTATTTCGTCTGCGTTGTGTTCTTCAATTTTTCGATACGGTTTCAACGATATAAAGAACGCAAAATTCTGGGTGGGGGTTCAAAAGTTATGAATATTTCTTCGACTAAAGGTCATGGGCGATGCCCTGTTTTGAAAATCTGCACGTGAACCATTTTCGACGTCCGTTTGCACACTTTTCCAATTTGAATTTTTAAATGTTTTCTAAATGAAAAGTGTGCATTTTCATGTCTATTTTCCTGTGCCAAAATTTGAGAAAGCGGTATTGAGTATTTTTGAAAATATGCACTAAAGAGCGGACATAGGTCGATTTCAAAAGTCACTAGTTTTTGGAATTTTATCCTCTATGTTGAGATGGCATTTCGCATTGTGTTTTTTTGTGTTTTGTGTCATGTTAGGTATGCGCCGTTATGTCGGACTCTTTTGTTTCCAACATTGGGGACAATGTGGAGTTTTGGTTTGGGGGTGCGGCCTTTCTATGACCATTTTTGCATGATTGATTTTTGCATGTGCTTATTTTTGTGAAATTTTTTTCAAATTTTTGCATGATTGTGTGTGTTTAGAGTCTTGTTTTGTCCGTTCTCCTGTTTTGAGCCAAATTTTGGAGCATTAGCTTGCTTTAATGAGATGCTTTTGGGTTGTGCCGTTTGAGGCAATTTTTGCATGTGTTGAGCCCCTGAGTCTAGGCGAAGGTCGTGCTAGTTAAAGCTACACCACATTGCTTGCACGCACCCTACCAGACTTGAAAGTGTCTAAGTAATTGGGTATCGCGCTTAAGATGTCTAGATCATTAGTGGAGACTACCCGTGTGAGGCCAGAGCCTAAATAGCGTCCTTATGAGTGTATGCTTTTTCATTGTTTCATCTTAACACTCTTCTTGTAGATAAATAAGCATAAATTAAAAAGGACCTCACTCCATGCTTTGGACATTAAAGAGCGCCATTTAAGAGCATCACCGTGGTTTTGCCTTTGTTTGCTTGCTTAACTCGTACCTATAGAGATGATGTAGGCAATGTGTGTTAAGTCACTACAAATATCCTAAACACATCCCATGCCTTGTGTGTGTGCTTAAATGTCCTATCTATGTTGACCTACACACTAAACCCCATCACTATATCCTCCCATATCATACACATAACCATATCTTACATAAACACTAGACCATCCCATTTGCTACGATTATGGCTTGTTATCATATTAAAATGAAGCTCAAGGGAAATCAAAAGGGTAAAATTAGCATGTACTCAGGCTAGATGTGTAAGTTGTGCAAAGAATAAGGCTCAAAATATATGAAAAATTAAAAGTGCTCAAAAGAAAAAGCATAGCACAAAAAGCCTTCTAAGCTCTAAAGTGTAAAAGTTGCTAAAATATAAAGCAACTTAAAAATGAGCACAAGATGATTAATTGAAGAATTCATGCCTAGACGCTTTATTTGTGATGAGCGTACCAAAATAGAAGTTAAAGCATAATCGGTTGCTAGCCCATAATCCCATACCCACCTAGCCTCTCCACCACCATCTCACCATAACATCACTTGAACTTTAAAGAAGTCCTAATTAATCTTTAGGAGGAGTTTAGCTTGTTAACGAAGGCATCAAATGGTGTTTGCTCTTGTTCTTAATGTTCAAATCCGTTCTTGTGGTCCATTTGATTGTAAGCTTTAGCGGTTTTTCAAAATGTGTCATATGCATGTAATTTGAAAATTCTTGTGCTTAATTTCCAACCGCATATGTTAGTTGAGTGAGCCTAGGTTCTGAGTGGTAAAATGAGAGAGATCCGGAAAGGTATAGAGTCGAGGCGAAATGCTATCATAAGACTCTTGTGTTCGATGCTTTTTGAAGCTTTGTTCACTAAGAAGTATGGAATTGCAATCTCTCTTGTTGTAGCACCTTAGCTTGCATAACCCAAGCTTTTTCTTAGAGGTCTTAGCATGCATGCGTCTCAATTCGGTTCACCATTACTGCATCTCTGTCTATAGTTGGCTCAGCAGGAAAGACGTTTGTGGGTGTCGTACTGTAAACCCTCACGAGACTTCACTCGTCCTACTAGGGATCGCCTAGGGGTTTAAAAGACTTATCATGTGCGTTTTATTTCTTTATGTTTTTACTTTCGTTTATTTTATTTTTCTTTTTGTTTTTTTGTTTTGGTTTTGCTCGAGGACGAGCAAAAGATAGGTTTGGGGGTATTTGATTGGATGATTTACTTATCTATTTGAGGTCCCCATTTCCTAGATTTTGTACTCGTTGTCGAGTGTGTTTTTGTATATAATGCATTTTGTGAGCATTGTGTAGGTTATATGCTCTAAAATAAGGTGTTGAGCATAATTGAAGAGTTTTGGAGGTTAAAGGGCTGAAATTGGAAATTTTAGTGCAGAGCTTTCAACTTTTGGGGGCCATATCTCCCTCCTCCGATTGAACTACGTTTTGTATAACCTATTTTCGGAAAGCCCCACGAGTCTACTTTCCAACGCTTTTTACGGATTGCGATTCTGAGTTCTCTAGAGGAAGTTATGGCTATTTTCGTAACGGTGCGCGAAGCTGGAAAACTTCACCCGAGAGAGATGCGAGCCCAAGGCGAGCTCAAGCAGCTCGCCCCTCAAGGTCGCTAATCTCTCGGGTTTTCAACAGTTTTCTTCAACCAAGAGCATCCAAATAACCCCCAGGTCGCCCCAAGCTCGCCCTTTTGCCCAAAATATGTTAAAAATCAAGATTTTACCTCCTTGCCCTTGACCTAATTCATTCCTCTATATAAACCTTTGATATTTTAAACCACACAAGCTCTCTCACCCAAGAATAGTCACCAAGACCTCACCTTTACACATTCCTCTTACTCTCACCTTCCATCTTTCACAACCCATCTAGCATCCAAATCTCCTTAACATCCAAACACAAACTTCACTTCCACTTTTCCACATCCACCATCACCCCCACCTTTTTGGGCAAGAGAGAGTTGAAGAAAGAGAGGAGGAGAAGAAGATCCAAAGAAGAAGAGGAAGCTCTCCATTAGTTTTCTCTACATCCTTTCTCCTTTACTCTTTTTCATAGCCATGTATTTATTTGATTTTATCTATGTTATGGCTATTCTTTGTAATATGAGCTAAATATATATTGCTAGGATTTGATGAAACCCCACCCATGACTATATATTTAAATTGATTCTTATTTATCCATTTATGTGCAACTTGTGGTTTGTATGGGTATTTTTGTATGCTTAAAGCTTTCAAGTGATTGATCTCCATTTGAATGAATTATTGTGGTGTGTTATGTACTGACCGGAGACGCACACCACGTGTTCGATAAAATGCCCTCTATGCATGTCTAGAAAAGTACACCCACTTAGGCTAGCGTATAGGATTCGTTTAGTGTGCCAACAAACTTAATGAACTCAATTCGTATATTCCGGGTAATCGAGAGATAGGCTTGGGTACGTTTCGTGTGTAATCTACTTTGCTTGACCAAGATTGTAGGTTAATATTAGGGTGCATGAATCTACAAATTGCATGAGTATGTTTTGGGTGAATAATTGAGTCTAAAACGGAAGTCAATTGAGGGTGGGGTGTAGTCAAGTCCTAGCATGTTTTTCTTCGATATTACACTTGAGTTTATTTTAGTGTTATTTTATTTCTTGCATTAGAATTAATCATTTAGATTAAATTAGTTTATTTACTTAGTTTGATAAAATTTCATTATCGATTGTTTGAATAGCACCAAAACTAATCAATTTCGGTAATCGGTCACTCGATCCCTGTGGGAACGAATCTTATTCATTGTTATACTACTCTCCGACCTCGTGCTATTGCGAGAGTCATAAAAGAGACTAGCCAGTGCACAGATCGTTATGATCACGTAGCAGCAAGTACGGTTCGTTCCCATAAGGAGGTATGGTACACTTAAGCTAGTTCTTGGTCTTATATATATATATATATATACAATGTATTTACACTAATTACATGCAAGAAAAGTAAATAGCGATTGTCACAAGCTAACAACTAAATTATGATTACACTAAGAGGGCATAAAACAACTTACAACTAAGTTACAGTAAATCAAACTACAATTAACTAAATTAACACTAACTAACTAAATTAACTAAACTCATGCATGGTCATGCAAGAGTGAGGATTGAGTAAGAAAATTATAGGAAATGATGTTCAATGCAATTGATTCAATTCCTAGTTGATGGCAAATATGCTCACAAGATTGGTCTTTACCAATCTAAACTAGGATAAAGACACATACATAAATAGTCATTCATGCATGGTATTGATGTCTTAACTAGTCTAAATCCATTACATATCAATTAATTGATCAATCAACTAACATGTATACATTAAGCTCAAGCATATAAACACACTAACCAATTATTGAATATTATTACAATCTCACCAAAATCCCAACATAAACATATAGTACACATACAACAACAAACTAAAGAAAGTAAAAGAGATAAAGAAGACAACACAAACACTTGGTGAAGTCCTCAAGCTAGCTAGACTTCTCCTTGACTTTCCCAAGCTTGGAAACAATGGTGGCTTGTGAGATTCTAGGTTGTTCTAGACTATTTAGGTGATTCTAGGTTAATTATTGGATATTAGGGATTGTGTTTTTGGAGACAAAAGAGGTATATATATAAAGGAAAGGGTTTGGGCAAGGTTTGGACGTTAATATCCTCCAAGTCGGTCATCTTCGCGGGTTCAAAACCCCTGCCGCACCGGTTCTTTCTCTCCGACCAAAGTAGCAGCGAAATATGGAAGTTGGCTGCGACTTTCAGTCCTTCTGCCTCGCGGGATCTTTCCCTCGGCATGAAATCACGGAGTTCCCGCATGTTTGGACATCTTGTTTGCTGGAAAGAAGGCACGGGGAGTGAGCTTGCAAGTTTGCATTTCCATGGAGTTTGGAGGAAATGGAGGAGAGGGAAAACTTGTGCATGGGAGGCTCAAAGTGGATCCATTGTGACCGGAGGGAGATTAGCTATCGATCTGGGTGGAAATTGGCCAAAAAACGACCGGAATTGGTCTAGTTAAAGGCCGGGTCTGTTACGGGTCGAACTGAGTTGTCGGGTCTTTGGGTCGGGCTGTTTGAAGGAAGAAGATGACCTAACATCAGCGTGACTTCAGGCTGACGCATGCAACGCCCAAAACGACAGCGTTTAATGTGGTGACATGGTAGGTTGCTGCGCTTTGGCTTGCAAATTACAGTTACACCCCTTGAACTCTCCCCAAATCACAAAATGCTCAATACTTCTCCGAATATTGCACTTTAGCCCCTGAAACGTCCAAAATGACAACAATGCCCCTGAATTCCTCTGTTTTTCTGAAACACTTATTTAAATCATTAAATACCCGGTTTTACCCAAGAAACAAGCACAAAGTAATAGGAAATACGGGCATAAATAGGTGTTTTTATACCACGATCACGAGCCAACAACGGCTGTACATCGTCTATTAAAAATGCATGCATCCTAATGCCTATGATGACATGGAAATTATGAAACAATTATGCAAGCAATTGTAATATGCATGAAGAGATTTTAAGACATGAATGTGCACAACATAAGACACAAAATACAAGAAGTATTGAAATGCATGAGATGTGTGTGTGTGTGCAACTAAGTCACTTTAATGTAAATAATCACAAGTGATTTACCTTTGAAGGGCTTATCATCTTGAGGTCTTGAGAGGGCCTTTGAGCTTGATCATCAACAAATGAGCACCTAAGCTACCCTTACATCATAACCCCAAATGTGGTTGTTATTGAAATAAGCCAATCAAAAATGAGGAACTTACACTACTTCAGTACCAATGCATGTGGACCACTGAATATGGAGAAGCTTTGACAAGTTCATACACTTTGAGTCAAATTATGTAAATCTAATGGACCACATACAACGCACTGATGAAGTTATATTATTGCGCACTGACTTGAACTTATATATATATATAGTCTTTCTACTGTCAGTTCAAACTGATATAAAATATATCAGTTCGTTGCATGTGGGCCATTGGATTTAAAAGATGCACTGACAAGTGCATGTCAAAGCATTTAAATCCAATGACCCACATACAAGAAACTGATATATTTTATATCAGTTCGAATTGATAGTAGAAAAACTGTATATATATATTTAATCTTTTTCAAGTGTTTTTAATTTTCCTTTTCAATTTATTGTACAATGTATTAATATATTTTACATATGTTAAGTTTTCATATAAAGTTAGCTTGTTAAAATTCAAAAGGTTGGATGGCAAAATAGTATTTTTAACTTTATCAATTCATAACATAATAGTAAGGGCAAAATTGTATTTCATGCATTTTCGTTAGGGTTTTTTTTTTTTTTTTTTTTTCTTTTTTTTTTTTTTTTTTTTTTTTTTTTTTTGACAATTCATTAATTGTAAAGACACTACAAAGAAATAGGGTAATCGCCCAAGACAAAACTCTCCATCCCAAGGGGGCAGTCTTCCAACCAAACAAATGTTAGGATTATGCTCAATAGCAAGAGTGTAATGTTGTAATTAACAATCTTTTTCATATTAATAAAGTGATTTCTGGTTTAACAAATCGTATAGCATTTATAGTTTATATTATAATTGTCAAAGTAAATAATCATAAGGTCTAAAGACTATGGGAAAAGAAGAATTGTTCGTACATCTGGATATGTATGTGGTAGACACAATTCTTTAGTTAGTCTTGAATAATGTTCACAACTTAAGTTAAAGGTTGGGCACCTTTATCTTGTTAAAGTTGTAGAATTCTTTTGCTAGCATTTGAGTGGGATCAAATGAGATATGATGAGTCTAAAATCATCGGAGTGTCTTCGAGCAAAAGGATCTAGTGCACTGGGTGCATTGAACTGGATCACAATGAAAAGCTTTATCTAAAACCGTCAGTAGATAATAGTCTTTTCATTATCAGGACAATCGGAGAGTCTATCTTAATCCTGAGATAAATGATGGACTTATGGTTGCAAGTGATATCATTTGAGTTATCAATGAGTACGATTATATCGCATAGTCTATCCTCGATAATTTGGTGATATTCATTTGTTAATCGATAGAGGACTTCATTTATAGATATGGACATCGTGGCTCCATTTAATAAAATGAGAGTATAATATTATCATATGGATGTTTTGAGGTAATTGGATATTAAATCTCAACGTTGAGTTTTCGATAGTGTCTATTGAAAACATGGCTTCTGGATAAGTCAAAATATCCAAGTTCAAAACGTGGTCATATGAGTAAATATGGTAACTTGGAGAGTTATAGGCGGTCTATGAACTCTTGGCGATTACTGATATTAATCACGAGGATACACTATCTCCAATATGATTGTCTAGGGTATGAATGAGGAGCATCTTCCTTTTCTATCTTTATTTAAGAGTTCAGTTTTAGCTCTTTAGTGGAATGAGTTAAAATTAATGGATCGGACCTAAGTGAATCATTTGTTGATTGTGATTAGGTTATGTCTATTGAAGCTTAAATTTAGATGGCCCGCCAAGATCCCCAATCCACACGGACTTGCATGGATCACTTGATATATTCTACCGGACCAATTTAAGGGTCCATCTAGAATTGCATTTAATATATTAAGAATATAATTTGCACATTATTTAAGTAATGGGCTGCTCAATTATATTAATATATTAATGAAAGACATGTGGGTTTGTTTCTTTTAGTAAGAATGGGTCTGGTTCACATGTGGGCTTTTTATTTAAAGTCCAATGGATTAAATGAAATAGGAAAATAATATTAGGCCCAATCTTATATAAGTGGGGCGGCAAGGTTAATGTTTTAACCTAAAAATATTATTTTGTTTCATTTGTTTTAATTAAATAAGAATTAATTAATTTATTGATTAATTGTTTAATTAAAGAAACAAATCTTTCCTAAAAGTAAAAGACTTGTTTGATAAGTAAATAAATAAATTAGTTTTATTTATTTAATCAAATAAGGAGTCTTTTTATTTAGTCAAAATAAAAGAATAAAAAATCAAGGAGTTGGATTAGGGTTTGAATTCTAAAAAGACATGTGTTTTTTGGGTGCAATACATCTCCTCTTTTGTAGAGGAAAATTGCGGCAACCCTAGGCAAAAGCACATGAAGAATTCGGCCACCCTATAAGGAAAGAAGGAAGAAAATTTGGCCACCTATATAAGTACACTTATAGATTTCGGCCACCACAAGAAATTGTGCTTGAGATTTTATTTCTTTCTTCTTCTTCTTAATTCATAGAGTTTTTTTTATTCTAAAAAGACAAAAAGGAGTGTTAGATTATTCTTTGATAGTATACTATTGCTTAATCATCAATAAGCTTGTGTATACGATATCGATCTAGGTTCACGCGAGTTTCGATCATTAGATTGAGAACTCAAAAGTGACCGGAATAATCTTTGACATTCTTTTGATTGTTTTGTGACTAACAAAGAAAAGAAAGTTTTTGTTTGGTCCATTCACAGGTTTGCAATTCAAAGAAAAGGGAGACCACGCTCCTAGGTGATCCACGTTCGTGCTCGGATTGAAGGTCTTGCGGATTACCATCGACGTAAGTCAATCGGATCACGCGACAAAAGGTAATTTACTTTTGTTAATGTATATGCATGTTTATTGATTAAAAGGGTTTAAGGTTCATAAAGGAAATTTTTTTTAAAAGTCACTAAATCTAATTTTAGTATCGCTTCCGCTGCATTTACTACTTTGATTATTATTTTTCCCAACAATTGGTATCAGAGCCTAGGTTGAACCCTTTTAATTAATTAACGTATATATACGTGGATCTATTTCTTTTTATTGTGATTATGAATGTTTAGAAAGAGATGGCACTATAGGTATTCAAATATATAATTACATGTGATGTATGGATTTATATATGTTTTATGTGGTTTGTTATTGCTCGATTTTGGCCCTAGATTTTCAATGTAATTTTTGTTTCGGAGTTGTAACAAGAAGGGTGGTCTATTATCGCCATAATTCCTTCTTGGTAGTTGCTAGGTTTTTTATTTTTTTTAATATAAGTGCAGTATTTTTTTTATCACTGCTGCAATTTTTTTTATTATGTGCAGTTTTTTATGTGTAAAAAGTACTGCAGTGATTAAAAAAAAAAAAAAATACTGCAGTATTTTATTTGTTTAAATACTGCCATAATATATTTAGGTCTTGAAGATTCGAAGACACGAAGCAAAACGAAGCAACCGGAACCGAGAACGAGCACCGTGCGCACCCTAGGAGTTGATTGGGCTGCGCATGGCAAGCCCATTACAAGGTGGGCTGCGCACGGCAGCCTTGAAGGCCTTATGGGCTGCGCATGGCAGCCCCTTTGTGGGGTTGTGGGTTGTGCACGCCCATGGGGTTTGGGCCGAAGGATGAGCGTATGGTTGATGGGCCACCTGAAGATCTTGTATTCCTGACAATTGTAATTTACTTGTTTTTCTAGGATGGGCCAAAATTGTTGCTATTTAATTTATGCTTAAATATTATAACATTTGTTATTGTATGATAACATGACATATAGAATAGGAGTGCCACGCATATATCTCTTTTGGTATGAACATGCATTGAATGATTTAGGTATCTAAATTGGCATCTAGATAACTCGGTAAATCATTCTATGGGATTTAATCACACGCCTTAAATAATTGAGTGGGAGAAGGTGTTTTTGTAACACCTATGGCCTCCAAGGTTAGTTGAGCTTTATTATTTATTGGTAATCCCCCCAAGGGGCGTCCATGAATGGAATTTAGCAACATACTTCCTTACAAGGATAGACTAGACAATGGACTCAAACGAGATCTACTCCCCAAGGAGGGATTTTCGTGAGAGAAAATTGAGGGTCAATATCTTGGTAACACGCTCAATGTAATTTTATTAATATCCTCCCAAGAGTTCTTGTCAGTAAAATTGCAAGGCTAAAATTGAAAACGCTGGTTGTTATGTTAACAATTAGGTGGGACCTAGTCTAACTAGTAAATAGTGCGAACTCCCAAATGAGGCGTAACATTTATGGGTGTTAGATCACCGTTGAATTTTATGATTGAGTTATTTATTTAATTCAAGATAAATATTTAAAAGTGCTTTATCATGATTATTTACTTATATATGTTTTGTTTTATTCAGAAATCATGACCCCATCACTTATGAACATCCTGAAAGATAACACTTTAACTGGAGATAATTATGTCACATGGAAAAAGAAAATTGGGTTGTTGTTGCAAAGTGAAAAACATAAGTTTGTTCTAACTACTCCTAAACCACCTGCTCCTAATAATGAATCTAGCATAATATATAGAGATGAGTATGAGCAGTGGAAGACTTCAGATGATATGGCAAAATGTTACATTATGGCCACTATCTCCGACGTGTTGCAACAGCAGCATGAAGGCATGGAGTCCGCTGCTGATATAATGATGTCTCTAGAGGAGATGTTTGCTATGAAGTCTAGGACGACTAAGAGAGAGGCAGTGACTGCTTTTATGAATCTTAGGATGAAACCTGGATAGGCTGTGAAAGATCACATGATGAAAGTCATAGCACATCTCAACATTGCTGAACTGCATGGCGCTGAGATAGATGGTGAGACAAAGATTGATATGGTTGTCAATTCATTGTCAGATTCCTTTGATCAGTTCAAATTGGACTACACTTTGAACAAAAAGGAATACACCTTACAAGGCCTGATGCAAGATGTTCAAAGTGCTGAAAAGATCCTTGTGAAAGGCAAAGGTCAAGAGATTCATATGGTTGGTAAAGTTGCTACTGTTAAGGCCCGTCAAAAGGTCAAGAAACAACAGAAGAAAAAGCAACTTGGGCCTATCAAGAAGGAGACCAAGAAAGTAACCAAGATCAAAGGGAAATGCTTCCTTTGTGGTGAAAAGGGACATTGGAAGAGAAATTGCCCAAAGTCCCAGAACAAGAAGGAAGAAGGTAATTTGAATTATCTAGAAACATGTTTTTTGGCTGATTCTACAGATTCTTGGATCATAGACTCAGGAGCCACTAATCATGTTTGTTATTCCTTGCAGGGGTTTCAAGAAAGGAGAAAGCTGAGTAAGAATGAAATCAATTTGCGCTTGGGCAACGGAACGTTAGTGTCTGCAAGTGCAGTGGGAGATATTAGAGTTTATTTGGATTCTAGAAGGCATTTAGATTTAATAGACGTTTATTATGTACCTCAATTCAAGAGGAATTTAATTTCAGTTTCTTGTTTGAATAAATTTGGATATTCGGTTACTTTTAATAAAGTTTTTATTATTAGTAAGAATGACAAAATTATTTGCCAAGGTACATTGGAAAACGGTCTATACTTTTTGCATAGAAATATCTCTCACTCGTTAGACACAGAAATAACGGAACCTAATCATAAAAGAGTAAAATTATCAACAGATGAAACCTACCTTTGGCATTTACGCTTAGGTCATATTAACCTTAATAGGATTAAAAGATTGGTATGTGACGGACCTTTGAGTGACTTAAAGGTTGATGATCTACCAACTTGTGAATCTTGTTTGGAAGGTAAAATGACCAAAAGGACGTTCTCTGCCAAAGGTGCAAGAGCCACTGAATGTTTAGGATTGATACACACTAATGTATGTGGACCTATGAGCATTCAAGCTGGAGGTGGATATGAGTACTTCATCACCTTCATGGATGATTACTCGAGATTTGGTTATGTGTATCTCATGAGACATAAGTCGGATGCTTTTGACATGTTCAAAGCATTCAAAGCTGAAGTGGAAAATCAGCTTGAGAAACACATAAAAATCTTTTGTTAATGTATATGCATGTTTATTGATTAAAAGGGTTTAAGGTTCATAAAGGAAAATTTTTTTAAAAGTCACTAAATCTAATTTTAGTATCGCTTCCGCTGCGTTTACTACTTTGATTATTATTTTTCCCTACAACAAACTCACCCTCAAAACCAAGAGCAAGCTTGGCAAGACTATGAGCAACACAATTAGCTAATCTTGGAACAAAATTAATTGAATAAAAATTGAAATTCCTAAGCTCAAAAAGAATATCATGGATAACCACACCGAATCTCCGTGTCGACCACAGCCTTCAAGTCTAACATATTCACCACTGACAAGGCATCTGATTCCAAAGAAGCCAGGCACATACCAGTTTCAACAGCTAGTCTAAGACCCCTCAGAATAGCTATTGCCTCAGCTGTTTGAGGCTATAAAAGCCCCTTAATAGTCTGGCAAAGAGAAGCCATAACATGCCCGAAGCTATTCCTAATCACCACACCGATCCCTGTAATCTTATCACGGCTATTCACGGCCGCATTCGAATTGATTTTGAAGGTCCAATAGGAGAACCATCCATTTTAGAGACAACCGTTGCTTCACATTACCACACTTCTCTAAAACAACTGTTGTTCGAAAATCTTGAATAAAACTTGAAGCCCATTCCAAGATATCAAAATTAGGGAACAAGCTCTTCGAATGCACTAGCTGGTTTCTTCTAAACCAAATCCTCCACCAAACAACACATAGAAACTCAAAATACATTGCATCTACCTTGGCCATACACATCAACACAAAGTTGAGAAAGGACAGAGAGGCCAGGTCCTTGACATCTTCCCCAATTGAACACCCATTACAGACATTTAATAGAAGAGGGCAACACCACAAACCATGAGTGGAAGTCTCAGCTTTTTTATCGGACACCAAAGAGCAAGCTGCATACCATGTGTGGCTAAGTTAAAAGTTGTAGGAATCTAATTATTCACACCTTTCCACATAAAGATATTAACCTTCGAAGGGAGATGAATGCGCCATAGAAATTTCCACTAGGAAATAAAGGGACTCAAACTTGAACCACTAGGATTCAACTCCGCATCTTTAGCCACCCAATAACCACTACAAACCGAGTAGCTACCTGACTAATCGAAGTGCCACAGAAGGCTATCATCTAAGAAAGATCTACTAGAGGGAAGTCCCAAGATACCATCAGCCTCCTCCTCAGAGAAAGACTGTCTCACTAACTCAATATTCCAAGAACTATCCAGTAGCTTTAACGAATTTTCATCCAACATAGGAGGGGATGAAATTTTGAAAGTGGACATATAAGGGATCCATTGATCCTTATACACCTTGATGGACTGACCACTCCCAACCCTCAATCTCGACCCTTTCACCACCACCTCCCTTCCCCACAACAAGCTTTTCCAAAGAAAGGATCCAACCTTATTGTTTTCCGCTTCTAGGAGAGAGGTCTTGGGAAAGTAACAACCCTTAAGAACCCGCGATGCCAGAGAGTTAGGATTATTTAAGAGTCTCCAACATTGTTTAGCAAGCATCGCCTTATTAAAGGCCCCCAAATCAAGAAAACCAAGCCCCCCTCACACCGAGCCTTACAAAGAGTCTCATAAGAACACCAAATGCAACTTCCGTTTAGAACCACCCCCACCCGCCACCAAAATTTCACGCTAATTCTGTGAAGCTCAGCAATAAAAGAAACCGGAAGTCTAAAAAGGTTCATCGAATACACCGGAATGGATTGAATTATAGCCTTAATAAGAACCTCACTCCCACCACCTGAAAAGAAATGACTACTCCAGCTTTGAAGTTTTTTCCACACCCTCTCTTTAATACCATCAAACAACACGCGCTTGTTCCTTCCAACCACACAAGGGAGCCCAAAATATCTATCATGCTACTCCACAATCGCCATGCCCAGAGCATCAGCCAACACTTTCCTATTTACGAACGAAATCTTTTTACTGAAGCAAACAGCGGACTTGCCAAAGTTGACAATTTGACCAGAAGCCTTCGAAGAGCATCCCAACAACCTTTTAATATTGACACATTCACTCAAAGTTACTCGAGAAAAAAGAAGGCTATCGTCCGTAAAAAAAAAAAAGGTGAATTATTTTCGGACCCCATCTACTACACCGAAAGCCTGCAAAGTGCCCATTTCTCTCAGACTTTGAGATCAAACTAGAAAGACCATGAGCATGATAGCACCAAAAATGTTGTATATTTTAGCCCTCATATCCTTACTCTTTGCCTCGTTTTCGTGTGTTTTTACGTCTCTTATGGGCTTTTTGATTGTAATTTCAGGCATGCATGCATGCATTTTTGGTGTTGGAAGCAGAATTCGAGACTTGCGTGTGAAAATGGGATCAAATTGTGCAAAAAGAAGAACAAAAACCATTAGAAGCTCTAGGAGTGCGGGTATAGTGCGGGTCATCAAACCGCACTCAACCCGCACACTTCCAGTGTAGGAAATCCCGCACAGGATTGAAAGTATACAAACGTAGTTAAATAGCCTAAAGCATACCTAGAGGGGGGGGGGGGGGGGGGGGTGAATAGGTTTTTACGCCTTTTTTAATCCCTTGAACAAAATTTCGTTTGTCCCTCAAGATAGCCTTACATACAACATATAAACCAAGAATTCATACATAGACAAGATAAGCATATAATCATTTAGGCATTGTCTATATATATATATATATATATATATATCAATTAGTTGTATGAGGTATAAGGACACATAAACTCAACAACAATGAATACTTGTATTCCAATATTTGTTCAATGTATTACAAGTATAATCAAATGTCACTATACACAAAAATTATAATATACAAAAGAATTATATTTACAAATATGACCAAAATGAATTAGTTCACCAATCACACTTTATAAAATCTTGTTTCAATATGTATCACAAGTGAATAATACGCAACAAGATAACAACATACACATATACAAATATAAGAGATAGAGATAGAAAGAATTAACACAAGAGATTTTTTAACGTGGTAAAACCTCCAAGGAGGAAACATCCACGGGTTGAACTACAACCATTGGGTACTATATATATTGGATGGTAAATTAGAAATTCCACAAAGTGACCAATCCTAGATCAACTTCCTATAGGAGTCTATGTTTACCCAACCCTATTGGAAAGTACGAAATCCTTCAATGATGTGAATCCACCATATATTGGACAACATACAAAACCAACATCGATGGTAGATTAGAAATTCCTCAAGAGTGCATACACATCCCATGTACCCCGCTCTTTTGGAGTCTATGTCTATCCATACGCCTAGGCCTACCAATATACAAGCCAACTCCCTATCCAAGGCACTCATGCCTCTAGGGAGCCTCCCATGCATGATTATCCGAGTCCTCCCGACTCTAGCCATGACTCCTTACTTGCCTATCCAAGTCCTCCCAACTCTAACCAAGACTTTATGCCTTTTACAAGGACTTTATAGTGTGATCATATGAATGCAAATGATGCAAATAATCAATTCAACATAGAACATGTGATCATTACTTGTGATAACACAAGTAATGAAAGTCTAGATGCAAAACTTGAATAAAAATCTATAGCATGTGAAAACACCTAACACATAAAACTCATAGTTTCATTCACACAAATAACACTTGAACAATTCATATCCATGAAGCACAAATTCAAGATGTAAACATACACAAAAATGCTAGAATCACAAAATGTGTTCAATGAATATTTTAACCAACAATTAGAGCAAGGATATATTGAATAATCAATTAAATCCTATTTGTCTCTAAATACACATACAATTGAATTAATCCTAGATTTTATCAATCAAAGGATCAAAACACATTTCAAGGATTATTAATCATAAAATTATTCAATCAAGTCACAAATAATCCTAGATATCAATCTAATCATAATACAACTCTCAAACATGTGAAAAGCCTAGAATCTAAGAAACTAGTTCACATATGTCTCTAATTAGACTTTTGATTAAGCTTGATTATGAAGCTATCTTTCTCAATAGCATTCACCATACATATACATACATATAGAAGAAGAAACCCCAAGCAAATTGAAGGTTATAAAAGAAGAAAACTCAAAGATATGAACAGTACCTTGCAATCACGAGCTGATTCGTTTTTCTGGGTAAAACCACCACAAAAATTGATCAAACAGCTACAAGACTACCTGGAAAAGGTAGAGGACTCGATTACAAACAATCTCCAACTTGAATCAACCAATTCCGACTTTGTATGAGAAAGTTATGGTGTTTGGAAGGTGAGAAAAATTGAGAGAAAAATTCTGGTGAGAGTTCAACTTTTTCTTCTTGGAATGAAATGGAGGGAATTGGAAACATTTAAAAGAAAGGAAGAAAGAGAGGGAAGACATGAGCCAATCAGGGGCTACCATATCAGCACCCCATGTGGGGCGTGTGTGCCACACGTGGGTAGAGAGGTGCTCTGACCGTGTGGCACACGGCCTCCACACGTGACACACAAAGCTTGGCCTTTGGCCATGCTTGCTCCTCCAGCGCTCCGCTCGCGTTCTTTGGCCGTATCCGAGCCTCCAAACTCCGATTTTGAATCGTGACTCCCTCATGCACAATGAAGACTGCAAAACTTTGATAAAAGGTTGAGAAATCATCTCGGAATACGACGACGAAAATAACTCAACGAATGAGAACGAAAAGTAGCGTAGCTACATCGTTTGGACTCTAAACCTAATGAATGAGTAATCGAAATGTCCAAGACTCAATAGGGAATCATAAAAGATCATGTTCAAGTCCAAAAACAAGAATATAGAAACAAATAAACACAACATCACACACGTATGCAATTTCCTAGACATAGTCCTAGAACATGCAAATTACAATGTTTATCAAATTAAATCTAATACATGTGCATACATTACCAAGTGTGTGAAAGTGATATATAAATGTTGTTTAACCATGCAGTGACACATTTGAATGCCATGTGTGTGTGCCTAGCCTTGTAAGAGAAATGAGGTCTTATATACCTTTGTAGACCGATGAAGCACATTTCCCTTTGAAGCTGGCATCTTGCATGAGTTGTGGCCAAGACTTTCTTTGACACCTTGAATCTTCAATACTTAGACCACTAAACATTACAAGAGAACATTGTTTTATATGGAATATATGTCAAGACAAACCAAAACCTAACAATCTCCCCCTTTGGTAAATTCCATGTCAAAACCCCTATACATATACTCAAACAATTACAAAGAAAATATGGTCACAATGAGTACAATGAGTTACACATTTCTAGACACAATTTTCAACAACAAGTCTTGAATTTCAACTTGGTCTTCTCTTGATATCACTTACAATAAAGAATCTTGAAAGCACAAGAATATCCAAGAGACAACACATATGGCAATATTCATTCTTAAGCAAGAAAATAAAACATTTAAGTTCAAATGGATCATGTATGCTCCCCCTTAATACATGCTATCAAACAAAATATTCTAGCCAAGATCAACAAATACCAAAAAAATATTACATGCTATAAAGTTCAAACTTGATACCAAAATACACTAAAAATAAAAACCAAAACATGAGACTAAGTAAGCTAGATATATATCTCCCATATTTCTCCCCTTTTTTGACATGATATGAAGCTAAAAGGAAAGAGTAAGAAAATATACCTCAAGATACTCTCTAGCCATTAGTGCGATGTGATGATCTCACATAATGCTTTGTAATAGTTGCTTTTCCTTCCAAATCTTTGATCTTCTCATCTTAAACAACTATCTTAGCATTAAGATCTTCAATCTTCCTTTGTGACGCCTCAATCATCCTTCGTGACTCTTCAACCTCTTTCTTCAATTGTATAGCCCAACTTGGAAGAATAGGAGTGTTAGGTACATGGCTTGAATCAAGAGATTCACTAAATAGCCTAAATGTATCACTAGGCTTTCCCTTTTCCTTGTATGACATAGTTGTCACACGTTTCTCACTTAACTTCTCTAAGGGAGGAAGTAGCACATCATCATCATAATTCTTCAACCCTTTGGCTAAACACAATTGAGAAATAAACCCCGGAAATGCTAATTTCTTATCCAAACGACTTGAACAAGCCGCGATCTCATTATGTTCAATAAGCAATTCACCAAGATTAATAGGTTTGTTTGTCACCAAAGCATACACAATCTTGATCTTTTCTCTATTAAGTTCGGTAGCATTAGTAGAGACAACAAGATTAGAACAAACAAATAAATGCCAAAAAGCACTAATTTTGGTTCACATCATCACAAAGAGTTTTACCCATCAAATCAAGGTTTTCCGAGACATCAACATCAAGGAAATCCGACTCAATATCTTCGAGCAATCCTAGAAACTCATTCAATTTCTAAGAGCAAACTCTAAAAACAACACCTCTCATATCCATAAGAGCATTCTCCACATTAGTACTTTCCTTGTAAACATGATAGAATTCCCTAACCATGGTCTCATTAGCTAATCCTAGCATGTTAATTCAAGAACACCAATTTCTATCCATGATAGCCTTATGAACATAAGAACCAATACAAGAGTTCAAATCTATACCTTTATCTTGATTAATCTTTTTGCATCCTAAAATTCCCAAACTCTTCATCTTGTTAGCTTTGGTACTCTTGGAACAAGATGTAGGCTTAGACTTGACAACAGGATTTGAAGAATCGCTACCACCAACTTTCTTGGCTTTTCCCATGATCTTGTATCACAAAAACACTAAAAACAAATATGAGTGGAAACATCAAACAAGTTTGTGACCAATAAACATATACAAAGGCAAAAACATCATTTTTGAATAAATCAACATGCATATAAGAAATTATTATAGCATCTCAAAGATTTATCAAAAATACGAATAATACCAACAAACAACAATTTTGAAGTTCATGTGAACAAATCATACAAGAGAACAAAACATAGCATATAATGCTCCCCCTTGATAAATGCCCCATCTATCATCTAGATAGACAATTGTTCACATGTATCACCACACATTCACATCATAAGCAATTTATAATAGATTTTTCAAATAAGCTTCATAAATCAATGAGAGTTACACTAAGATTTTCAATCACTCTCATATATCTTCAAAAATTGCTAAAGTATTAATATACCAAATAAGCAAATGTGAGTGTGTGAAAATTTTGCCTCAAGTATATAAAAGGAAGTATTTTGAAAATCAAACATGCAAACATTTTCAACATCTATTCATCTCAAGTCTTTCCGTAAAAAGGTCAAACCAATCATCATCCGAAATTTTGCTTTTTAAAAAGAATAGATCTCAATATGTGAGTAAAGTGTGTGCATGTGGCTCGTCAATCTATTTCTATTTGACAACCCAAGCTAATTTGATTTTTCAACTATACTCCATAAGCCTTTTTGCTTTGTTTTAGGCTTGAATCAAAGATTTTTTTTTTTTTTAAAATGATTCATTTCAACACTTCTTTGATTTTTTATAAACATAAACATATACATCCCATGGCGGCTTTTACTCATCACAATGGCGTAGCCCTTTCCTACATTGGGCGGCTTTACAACTAAGGTGTGTAGCCCTTTCCATGAGGGTGCCCATTGAGTTCTATGTTGCTGAAGCAAATGGATACTGACCATTGATCATTTTTAAACATACTAGTCCTTAGGACTTCAAGTTGTATCCATACTTACATTAATCAAACTTAACACACTTAACCAAGCATATAAAAGATGCAAAGTGCATTTTAGAAACCAAGTTTTATGGCTTAAAAGTGTTATGATTATGCTCAATAGCAAGAGTGTAATATTGTTTTTGACAATCTTTTCATATTAATAAAGTGATTTCTGTTTTAAACAAATCTTATAGCATTTATATATTGAATATTATAATTGTCAAAAGTAAATAATCATAAGGTCAAAAGACTATGAGAAAAGAAGAATTGTTCGCACATCTGGATATGTATGAGGGAGACACAATTCTTTAGTTAGTCTTAAATAATGTTCACAACTAAAGGTAAAGGTTGGGCACCTTTATCTTGTTAAAGTTGTAGATTCTTTTGCTAGCATTTGAGTGAGATCAAATGTGTTATGATGGGTCTAAATCATCAAAGTGGCTTTGAGTAAAAGAATCTAGTGCACTAGGTGCATTGAACAGGATCACAATGAAATACTTTATCTAGAACCGTTAGTAGATAAAAGTATTTTCATTATCAGGACAATCGGAGAGTCTATCTTAATCATGAGATAAATGATGGACTTATGGTTGCAAGTGTTATCATTTGAGCTATCAATGAGTACGATTATATAACATAGTCTATCTTCTATAGTTTGGTGGTATTCATTTGTTAATTGATAAAGGACTTCATTTATAGATATGGACATCGTGGCTCAATTTATTAAATGAGAGTATAATATCATCATATGGATGTTTTGAAGTAATTGGATATTAAATCTCAACGTTGAGTTTTCGATAGTGACTATTGAAAACATGGCTTTTGGACAACTTAAAATATCCAAGTTCAAAATGTGGTCATATGAGTAAATATGGTAACTTGGAGAGCTATAGGCGGTTTATGAGCTCTTGGAGATTACTAATATTATTCACGAGGATTCACTATCTCCAATAAGATTGTCTAGGGTATGAATGAGAAACATTTACTTGTTCTATCTTTATTTAAGAGTGCAATTTTAGTTCTTTAGTGGAATGAACTAAAATTAATAGATCGAACCTAAGTGAATCATTTGTTGATTGTGATTGGGTTATATCTATTGAAGCTTAAATTAGATAGCCCGCCAAGATCCCCAATCCACACGGACTTGCATGGATCACTTGATAAATTCTACTGGACTAATTATGGGTCCATCTAGAATTGTATTAAGGCATGTGGGCTTGTTTTCTTTTAGTAAGAATGGGCCTAGTTCACATGTGGGCCTTTTAATTAAAGGTCCAATGGATTTAATAAAATGAAAAATAATATTTGGGCCTATCTTTGTGTATGGGCGGCAAGGCTTGAAAAATAGCTTAATATATTATTTGATTAAATGGGAATTAATCAATTGATTGATTAATTATTTAATTAAGAAACAAAATCTTTTTCTGACTAGGAAATATGTTTCTTAGTAGTATACTATTGTGGTAGTATAATAATTATAAAAGACTTTATTTGGTAAGTAGATAAATAAGGGATTTATTTATCTAGTCAAATAAGGAAGTCTTTCATATAGTCATAATAAGATTATACACTAAAGAGTTGGATTAGGGTTTGGAATTCTAAAGAAATCTACCTAGGGTTAGGATTTAGGTCAAAAGACAAAAATCCTATTTGGTGGAAGATTTCAGTCACCCTAAAATATATATGACAAGAAGAATTTATATATATATTATTAATATTTATATGGCAGAAAAAGTTAGTCATATATATATATATATATATATATATATATACAATATTGAGTATGAATTCGGCTACTAAGATAATATATATGAAAAGTAGAATTCGGCTATATATAGGTTTTATATGGCAAGTTGAATTCTAATACATATAAATATATATTATTTTATATGGCAAGTAAAAAGGGAATTCGTGAGATATATAATTTATATTGAGCAGGGAATTCGCCCAATAGATATATATGAGATTGAGCAAGGAATTCGCAAGATATAAAGATATTATATATTGAAAGGATTTGGCTAACCCTAATGCAAACATGAGAGTTATTTTTTCTTTTGTTTGAGAAAAATAAAATCCAACTATAGACAATAGTGTGATAATTTTGGCCAAGAGGAAAAGTGAGAAAAGATTGATCTTATTTCGATAGTGCACTAGTAACTTTTACATCAAAAGGTTTTGTGCACAATTTCGAATAAGGTTCACACGAGTTTTGATCTAACGATTGTGAATTCAAAAGTGACCGGAACATTCTTTGTAGTCTCTTGGAATTTATTGTGACTAACGAAAAAGAAAAAGCTTTTGTTATCCATCCTCAGGTACACAATTCAAAGAAAAGGGAGACCACGCTCCTAGGTGATTCACGTTTGTGATTAGATTGGAAAATCTTGCGGATTACCATCGACGCAACGTCAATCGGATCACGCGACAAAGGTACGATATCTTTCATTATATGTTAATTAATTAAAGGGTTAAGGTTTAACTTATGGAAAAATTTTAAAACATGCTAAACCCTATTTTAGTCTCACTTCCGCTGTGTACATGCGTTTTTCCCTACAAAAAGCACATGATCAAAAGCAAGCAAAGAGACTTACTTAAGATCTCTACTTCTCAAGAGAGTAGCTTTCAAAGAATATGAAGCATATTTTTCAAAACTTGCCACTCAACAATTATACAAACAAAAACACACATCATGATTAAGATCAATGTGAACAATTATCACCAAAAGATCTTAGACTAGAAAATGTCAACGAGGACCATATAAACACTATATTAGTTCTCAAGTATGACATGCTTCATGAAGTGATACACACAATGAGTTGAGATATGAAAAAATAGATAAGCAAGTAATGTGATATTAGAAATACATTTGCAAGCTATTTTCATCAAATGCAAGGCCTTCACCCTTTTTATGAGTCCTCTTGGCTTGTAAGTCCTCATGACTACAAGTTATAGGTGTGTCTATCCCTAGAGACTAAAGACTAAGCATTTCAACTCAAACAAAAAAAATGACTTTCTCTAAAAGTCTTAACATGATTATCATCATACAGATATCATAAAAACAACTTCTCAAAAAGTTAATCAATAGATTTTTACTATCATAACAATAATGTGAGATAGCTAAGTTCATGTCAAGTTGTAGAGATACCAAAAAAAAACAAGCCAAGCTTCTTAACAACAAAACACTAATCTTAAAGCTAACACACATGTGCAACTTACACTATTGGTAAGAGCACTCACCCTTGACAAATTTTGTCTTGGGTGGACCTACACAAACATTATCAAGATTCTCTTTGACAGCAATGTTGAATCTAGAGTAAAGTTCTTCCACAACTTGATTCACAATAATATCATTGACACTCTTCTTTTTAACATTATTAGCAACACATGCATTGTCAAATTTTGCAAGGTTTCCATTCTTCACATTCCGGACATTCTTAACATGCTTTGTGACATTATCATGCTTTCCATATTCTAAAGCTTTAGCATGCTTAAAATGAAGTCCAATCTCTCTATCCCTAGATGCATTTTCTATGTTGTAATATTCAATGAATTTAAAGCACTTGGGCTTGATATGGCCTACGGTATTGCAAAAATGACATATGGGAACAAAAGTAGAGATTTTACCTTTCGGGATGGGAGAAGCACAAATGGAAGTTTCAAGGGGTACCATGTTCTTCAACTTGTTCTTTTTCTTGGAACGTCTCTTCTTAGAAGCTTTCTTTTCAATAATAACCTCGCTTGTAGGAAGTTATGCTTCTATGAGCTTCTCCTCAATTACCGCATCGCTTGAGCCTCCTAGAGTCAAACTAGAGATGATCCTATCCTTTTCAAGAACAATCCCCTCAACTTTTCTAAGCTTCTTGGCAAGAGCATTCTTTTCACCCAAGAGCCTCCGAGTAGTTGAAACAAACTCATCCACTTGTATCTTGATAAAATCATCCTTCTCATCAATCTCTCTTAAAGCTATCTTCAAATTTTCTTCAAGACAATTCATCTTAGCCAAAAGATCAATGATAGTAGAATCTTCACTTAAGCAGTGTTGATGATTTAGATCAACCCCCTTGTCCAACGAATCTTGACATACATCCTCTAAAGTAGAGTGAGAGGCTATGAAGGCAACAAAATTGCTCACTAGCTCTTCTTCATTAGAAGACTCATCACTTGAGCTCTCCTTATCACTAGAGTCATCATCTTCACTCCATGTGGCCGCCATGGCTTTTCCCTTCTTGTCCTTCTTAGAATCACCACTTGGACAATCCGAAGCGTAATGTCCTAACTTCTGCACTTGAAGCATTGGACCTTTCTATTGCTCTTAGCATGACCACTCCTCTCATGAGGTGGAGTAAAGGATTTCTTGACTTCCTTATCCCTTGAGTACTTGTCACTTGGCTTGGCACTTTCCTCATAAACTTCATAAACTTCCTAACCAATAAAGCCATTTCCTCGTCATCATCGCTACTACTAGCTTCCTTGACAACCTTGAGAGCTAAACCCTTGTTCTTAGCCTTCGGTTTCAAGCACGCCTTAAAGGTTTGAAGAGATCCTAGCCACTCATCTAAGCTCATGACGTCAATGTCTTTGCTCTCTTCAACGGCGGTAACCTTGGCTTTTAACCTCTTTGGAAGAGATCTAAGAATCTTCCAATTTAGCCTCTCACCGAAGATAGGAGTACCAAAAGCTTGGCATTGGTTAGCGATGTCTAGTAGCTTGTCTTCGAAGTCAACAAACTTGTCTTCCTCACCCATTTGCAAAACCTCAAATTGGGAAGTGAGCAATTGAAGACAAGACTTCTTCATCACTTTAGTCCCCGCATTGGTGGCTTGGAGAGCTTCCCATGCCACCTTTGCGGTTTCAAGGTTTTGGATGTAGGAAAATAGTCTACTATCCACACCTCTGAAAATAGCATTCACTGCCCGATGATGCCATTTTGCTAACTCAAGCTCATTAGTAAACCACTCACTCCTAGGCTTGGAAACGGTCACTCCATCTTCACTCTTGTTGGGAGCAAGGTAACCTTCTTCCACGGTCATCCAAGCTCTCTCATCAATAGAGCAAATGTAAGCCTTCATCCTCAATTTCCAAAACCCGTAGTGTAGGGAAAATACATGCGGCGGAAGCAAAAATAGGTTTAGTATAGTTTAAAAATTTTCCTTAAAAGATGAACCTTAACCCTTGACTAATTAATGTATAACTAAAGATATCATACCTTTGTAGCGTGATCCGATTGATGTTACGTCAATGGTAATCCGTAAGATCTTCCAATCTAATCACGAACTTGGATCACCTAGGAGCGTGGTCTCCCTTTCTTTGAATTGTGTACCTGAGGATGGATAACAAAAACTTTTTCTTTTTCGTTAGTCACAATTACCTTCTTAGAGCAAAACGAAGAATGTCCGGTCACTTGTGAATTATCAATCTATTGATTGAACCTAATTTGAATTTGTGCACAAAGCCTTTTGATGGAAAAGCTACTAGTGCACTATCGAAATAAAACCTTTCTTCTCTCTATACTTCTCTTGGCCGAAATCACACTATGTCTAAGAGTTGGATTTTATTTTTCAAGCAAACGAAAAATAACTCTCTATCAAGCCTTAGGGTTCTTTGATCGATATAATATATATGTATGACCAATACCTTGCTCAATTTAATATATATATATATATATGTATGTAGGACGAATTCCTTGCTGAATATAGTATATATATAGTCAACGAATTATCCTTGCCATATAAATAATATATATATCTTAATATAGGCCGAATTCCTAATGCCATATAAATAATATATATAAATATATGCGAATTCTCTTGCCATAATAATATATAGTCAATAGGCGAATTCTTCTTGTCATATCTATATTTTTTTTAATAGGCGAATTCTTCTTGCTATATATATTTAGGGTTACCAAATTCTATGATAAGTCATCTAGAAGGTGGCCGATATCCTCACTATAAGAGGATTTATGTTTCACCGAAATACCTACCAACTTTAGAATCCAAACCCTAATCCCACTCTTTAGTGTATTAGTGATTATATCAAATACTTCCTAATTTGACTAAATAAATAAATTCCATTTATTTATCTACTTACCAAATAAAGTCTTTGATACTTATTATACTACTAACAATAGTATAACACTAAGAAACATATTTCCTAGTCAGAAAAAGATTTTGACTTTTAATTAAATAATTAATCAATCAATTAATTAACTTCTATTTAATTAAATAATAAAATAAAATAATATATTAAGCTAATCCATTAGCCTTGCCGCCCATATACCATACATGGGCCATATATTATTTTCCCATTTTATTTAATCCATTAGACTTTAAATAAAAAGCCCACATGTGAACTAGACCCATTCTTACTAAAAGAAACAAGCCCACATGTCTTTCATTAATATATTAATATAATTTAACAGCCCATTAAATAAATAATGTGCAAATTATATTCTTAATATATTAAATACAATTCTAGATAGACACATAATCAGTCCGGTAGAATATATCAAGTGATTCATGCAAGTCCGTGTGGATTGGGGATCTTGGCGAGCTATCTAAAATTAAGCTTCAATAGACATAACCTAATCACAATCAACAAATGATTCACTTAGGTTCAATCTATTAATTTTAGTTCATTCAACTAAAGAACTAAAATTGCACTCTTAAATAAAGATAGAATATGTAAATGTTTCTCATTCATACCCTAGACAATCTTATTGGAGATAGTATATCCTCGTGAAGAATATCAGTAATCGCCATGAGCTCATAGACCGCCTATAGCTCTCCAAGTTTCCATATTTACTCATTTGACCACATTTTGAACTTGGATATTTTGTCTTGTCCATAAGTCATGTTTCAATAGACACTATTGAAAAATTAACGTTAAGATTTAATATCCAATACCTCAAAACATCCATATGATGATATTCTACTCTCATTTAATAAATGGAGCCACGATTTCCATATCTATAAATGAAGTCCTCTATCGATTAACAAATGAATACCACCAAACTATCGAGGATAGACTATGCTATATAATCGTACTCATTGATAGCTCAAATGATAACACTTGCAACCATAAGTCTATCATTTATCACAAGATTAAGATAGACTCTCCAATTGTCATCATAATGAAAAGACTTTTATCTACTGACGGTTCTAAATAAAGTATTTCATTATGATCCTATTCAATGCACCTAGTGCACTAGATTCTTTTACTCAAAGCCACTATGATGATTTTAGACTCATCATATCATATTTGATCCCACTCAAATGCTAGTAAAAGAATCTACAACTTTAACAAGATAAAGGTGCCCAACCTTTACCTTCAGTTGTGAACATTATTCAAGACTAACTAAAGAATTGTGTTTACCTCATACATATCCAGATGTACGAACAATTCTTCTTTTCTCATAGTCTTTTGACCTTATGATTATTTACTTTTGACAATTATAATAATTAAACTATAAATGTTATAAGATTTGTTAAATCAGAAATCACTTTATTAATAGAAAAGATTGTCAAAACCATATTACACATTTGCTATTGAGCATAATCCTAACACATAGTTGTGACCCTTGAGAAGAGGAGGCCTAGAATTCGAAGCCCCTTTGGTCATCACATCATCTTGTAAAACCTAAGCAATTCACTAGTATGTATAACCTGGATCTCGTCGAGTGCCGTCCGACGAGCCGCTCTGATACCAATTGAAAAACGTAGTTAAATAGCCTAAAGCATACCTAGAGAGGGGGGGGGGGGGGGGGGGGGGTGAATAGGGTTTTACGCCTTTTTCAATCCCTTGAACAAACTTTCATTTGTCCCTCAAGATAGCCTTACATACAACACATAAACCAAGAATTCATACATAGACAAGATAAACATATAATCATTTAGGCATTGTCTATATATATATATATATCAATTAGTTGTATGAGGTATAAGGACACATAAACTCAACAACAATGAATACTTGTATTCCAATATTTGTTCAATGTATTACAAGTATAATCAAATGTCACTATACACAAAAATTATAATATACAAAAGAATTATATTTATAATTATGACCAAAATGAATTAGTTCACAAATCACACTTTATAAAATCTTGTTTCAATATGTATTACAAGTGAATAATATGCAACAAGATAACAACATACACATATACAAATATAAGAGATAGAGATAGGAAGAATTAACACGAGATTTTTTAACGTGGTAAAACCTCCAAGGAGAAAACATCTACAAGTTGAACTACAACCATTGGGTACTATATATATTGGATGGTAAATTAGAAATTCCACAAAGTGACCAATCCTAGATCAACTTCCTATAGGAGTCTATGTTTACCCAACCCTATTGGAAAGTACGAAATCCCTCAATGATGTGAATCCACCATTTATTAGACAACATACAAAACCAACATCGATGGTAGATTAGAAATTCCTCAAGAGTGCATACACATCCTATGTACCCTGCTCTTTCGGAGTCTATGTCTATCCATACGCCTAGGCCTACCAATATACAAGCCAACTCCATATCCAAGGCACTTATGCCTCTAGGGAGCCTCCCATGCATGACTATCCAAGTCCTCCCGACTCTAGCTATGACTCCTTGCTTGCCTATCCGAGTCCTTCCCAACTCTAGACAAGACTTCTTACTTGGCTATTCGAGTCCTCCCGACTCTAACCAAGACTTCATGCCTTTTACAAGGACTTCCTAGTGTGATCATGTGAATGCAAATGATGCAAACAATCAATTCAACATAGAACATGTGATCAATACATTCTATGGAACAACTAGACCTAAATATGTGATAACACAAGTAATGAAAGTCCAGATGCAAAACTTGAATAAAAATCTATAGCATGTGAAAACACCTAACAAATAAAACTCATAGTTTCATTCACACAAATAACACTTGAACAATTCATATCCATGAAGCACAAATTCAAGATGTTATAAACATACACAAAAATGCTAGAATCACAAAATGTGTTCAATGAATATTCTAGCCAACAATTAGAGAAAGGATATATTGAATAGTCAATTAAATCCTATTTGTCTCTAAATACACATACAATTGAATTAATCCTAGATTTTATCAATTTCAAGGATTATTAATCATAAAATCATTCAATCAAGTCACAAATAATCCTAGATATCAATCTAATCACAATACAACTCTCAAACATGTGAAAAACCTAGAATCTAAGAAACTAGTTCACATATGTCTCTAATTAGACTTTTGATTAAGATTGATTATGAAGCTATCTTTCTCAATAGCATTCACCATACATATACATACATATAAAAGAAGAAACCCCAAGCAAATTAAAGGTTATAAAAGAAGAAAACTCAAAGATATGAACACTACCTTGCAATCACGAGATGTTTCATTTTTTTGGGTAAAACCACCACGAAAATTGATCAAACAGCTGCAAGACCACCTGGAAAAGATAGAGGGCTCAATTACAAATAATCTCTAACTTGAATCAACCAATTCCAACTTTGTATGAAAAAGTTATGGTGTTTGGAAGGTGAGAAAAATTGAGAGAAAAATTCTGGTGAGAGTTTAACTTTTTCTTCTTGGAATGAAATGGAGGGAATTGGAAATATTTAAAAGGAAGAAAGAGAGGGAAGACATGAGCCAATCAGGGGCTACCACATCAGCACCCCGTGTGGGGCGCATGTGCCACACGTGGGCAGAGAGGTGCTCTGGCTGTGTGGCACACGGCCTCCACACGTGACACACGAAGCTTGGCCTTTTGCCATGCTTTCTCCTCCCACGCTCCACTCGCGTTCTTCGGCCGTATCCGGGCCTCCAAACTTCGATTTTGAATCCGTCTTTGGATTACAAATCATGACTCCCTCATGCACAATGATGACTACAAAAATTTGACAAAAGGTTAAGAAATCATCTCGGAAAACGACGATGGAAACAACTCAACGAATGAGAACGAAAAGTAGCATAGCTACATCGATTGGACTCGAAACCTAATGAATGAGTAAGCGAAATGACTAGGACTCAATAAGGAATCATTAGAGATCATGTTAAAGTCCAAAAACAAGAATACGGAAACAAATAAACACAAAATCACACCCGTATGCAATTTCCTAGACATAGTCCTAGAACATGCAAATTACAATGTTTATCAAATTAAATCTAATACATGTGCATACATTACCAAGTGTGTGAAAGTGATATATAAATGTTGTTCAACCATGTAGGGACACATATGAATGCCATGTGTGTGTGTGCCTAGCCTTGTAAGAGAAATGAGGTCTTATATACGTTTGTATACCGATGAAGCACATTTCTCTTTGAAGCCGGCATCTTGCATGAGTTGTGGCCAAGACTTTCTTTGACGTCTTGAATTTTCAATACTTAGACCACTAAACATTATAAGAGAACATTGTTTTGATAAGGAATATACGCTAAGACAAACCAAAAACCTAATAAGGACCCACGCATAACCCGCACACCAAAGGATCGAAAAAGACAACAGAATGCCATAAAGTGCGTTTATAGTGCGGGTCCCTTACCCGCACTCTACACCTTCCGGCATGGGAATACTCGCGTTGGACCCGCACTCCACTCGCATTATACAGGAAACCCGGGAGCTGTTTCACTTAAAGATTCGATAAAGTGCGGATATAGTGCGGGTCCCAACCGCACTGGACCCGCACTCTGCACTCTCCAGCACAACGAATGGTGGGTTTTTGGGTCATTTTTTAGGGGTAATTTGGTCCTTTCATGCCTAAATCATTCCCTAACCTCCCAAGCCTATAAATATACCATCTTCTTCATAAAGAAAAATCTTCACCCAAATAACCTAGAAACCCTCTCTTCTACACTTCATCTTCTTCAAACAACAAAAGAGAGAGAGAGACCTTCAAAGGCATCTATGGAGGTTTTCCTCCGTGGATGTCTCACCATCACCACCTTCCACATACAACCACCAATCTTTGGAGGAGATTCATGAGGAAAGAGCCACCCTCTCTTGTTCATGAGGAGGAGGAGCTTCAATAGAGCTTGGAGATCTGAGATGACAATTGGGTTCCTCTCCGAGCTTGGAGATCCGAGATTGACACCTTAGGTTTCCTCTTTTTACTTTTCTCTTGTATTTTCTTTATTTGATATGTATCCCCATTAGGGAAATATGTAAACCTAACATTAGTTTCATTTATTTGATTAATTTGTATTTAATATTTTCAAGTATTGTCTTATTCAATTGCTTTGTATTGATTCTTGACTTGTGTTGGCTTGACAACCCTCTTAGATGCATGTTTAGGGATATCTCTTGTCTTTACATTCATGGCTTGTAAGGTAGAAATTGATACATGTTCATGATTGGGATTAGGAGTAGATTAATGTAATTTAAGAGTATATTAATCAAACATCCCTTGATTGTGTGTATGTTGATGGATAATTCGAAATGCATGTTTTGGATTGATTTGAGTGTTTGAGAATTAGAGTTAAGTAGGTACATCAACTCTTGGCCTTGATTATGCTCTTAATTGTTTGGGTGAAATTCATGATGAGTACATACCATGCCATTGTGGATTTCGATTCTTTAGACCTTCATGCTTTATACGACCTTTGGCCATTACTCGCGCGATACACCCTCGGTGAGTAGTGATCGAGGGTCCGAATTTACACTTAATGCTTCCATTATATGGTTGTTGCTTACACGTGACAGGTGAGTAGCGATCGATGGTCGATCCTTTAATATTCCCCTAGGCTATCCTTGGTCATTGCTCACACGATACACCCTCAGTGAGTAGTGATCGAGGGTTGACCTTTATGCTTAATGCAGTCCATTTATGGTCGTTGCTCACGTGATACACCCTCGGTGAGTAGCAACCGAGGACTAGGCGACTCTCCCCATTTCCATATTTAGAGGTCGTATCAAAGGCTAGGTTGAACCCAATCTTGTGGTGTTTTATGCGGTTGGTTTTTATGAGTGGCGCGAATGCCATGGTGGTCATGAGTACCTTGTGTGTCCAGCTATTTCTCTCTTCAAGCCATTGTTATTTTTGTAACTTAGGGTGTTTGCCTTTAGGAGTAGATTAACTTAGAAGGACAAGCACCCGGTTACATTTCTATCCTTAGTTATCTTTTTGTTTTCTTATCTTATTCTCTCTCACACACACCAACATGCTTACACTTCACACACACCACTCTCACCCTGCTATGTTCCCATTTACATTGCTTTCAATAATCACTAAAACGTGAAACAATCGACGGATGACACCTCCTTGTGGACGATACCCTCGCTTACCGCTTTACTAGTTTTCAAAACTTTAGAGCACATTGCATAGGAAAACTTTATAAATTCTTTTGAATTCTCAATTTCCTAACGATAGAAAAAGACCGTTGCCGGGGAGATGGCCTATTCGTTAATTGTTTCTAGTTTTAGCTAATAATGTAGCAATGTAAACATTTTATAGTTTTCCTTTTGTTTGTGTGTTTATCTGTTATTTTACTTTTTTCTTAAGCATATGTGTTTAATGTTGTTTGAGTTGTGTTTGTGCAAGGAACGGAAATTTTCAGATTGGCGAGCAATCAAATCAATGTTGGAGTGGTGTCCAACAATCGTGAAGTAAAGCGCAAAAAACCAAGATCGCACAACTCAAAAGAACAATAAGTGCATCGATTGCACTCCAACAACCTCATCAAGCAAATAGCAATGCAACGACAACCTAAGCGGTTGATACAACCAAGGACACGAGTGGTGTCACAAGAGCAATCAAGTGGAAAAGAGGTTAGAACGTAGCAAGAGGTAGTGTCTCTGTAAGCTTCTCCCCAAATTGGAAATTCGGTATCGACTCCTCTAACTGTTTCTATTTTTTGATATATATTACCCTACTTATGTTGGTGTAACTTAAACGTTTATGGGTAATGTTCTTAAGGTTGAAGCATGTTTGAGTGAGTTGATTGGATGTACTGATATGTGCTTAAATGCTTTGGGAAGTGTTTGATGCTATTAAATGTGCTTATGGAATAGTTGTTGACATAGGCAGAAATTCCCTAGTGCTTTAATGATTAAAAATGCTATGCTTGCTTTTCTTTTGATTTAAATTATTTTTTCTTAAGTAAATGGTATTAAGCTTTGGTTTGGCAAATGAATATCTTGAAAAATCTTGTTTGCCTGAACTCTCTAATGTGTTTCGTGAGTATATCGATTGTCTATAGCTTCTCCAGGAAGCGATTTGTGCTGCTTGGGCGTTAATGCTAGGTTCCAATCTCTTGGGACGAAACAATGACAACTTGCAAGTCTTGGAGGGACAAACAAGCCAAGAGTGCTCATAAAAAGAGCAAGAGCTCATCTTTGTGAAGGGAAGCAAAAATTAGGAGTTCGAAGAGCCGAAGTGCCATGCCAACGTCTTGCCTAGACGATAAATAGAGCGCTTGTGGGAGGCAACCCACCTCGGTTTTGTTTTCTTTAGCACATTTCTAGTTTTTGAACTTTTTCTTGCTTTTGTTTTTAATTGCTTTAGTTAAATAATTTGATGATGTTTGGTTGGATATAATTGGTGGTTGATTAATATATATTGAGCTTGATTTTATTGATTCAATTTTGGATGTTTGAGCCGGAAGCTCTTATGCATGTGCTGAATGATTATGAGCCGGAGGCTCTGTTGCATGAGTGTGATTATATAGGTTTTAGTGCTTATTGTTTAGTTCGGTTTGGGGGTTTCCATGCCCTCACTCCATCAATTTTGTAATTTTTATGGTAAATTGATGGTGAAGAATATGTGTGCTTTGTGCTTAATTGAGATAATGCATGAATTGCCTTTTATTAGTTGAGCCTAGTTTTGAGTATTTTCTCTTTATTTTTGTTGGGCATTGATTGTGCATGATTAGTACCTAGGTTTGTTTTGTTTTGTGTCGTGTTAGGTGCACGCCGCTAGGGCAGACTCTCTTGTCTTCAACATTGAGGACAATGTTGGGTTTTGGTTTGGGGGTGTAGACGTCTTTTTGAGTTGTCTTTTGTGTCTTGAGTCATTTTAGTGTCAATTTTTTCAAATTGTCGCATGGCCAAATTTTTTGAGCTTTTATTAGCTTGGGTGTGATGCCTTGAGTGTGTGCTTGTGGCGAGTTTATTTATACGTAGTGTGCTTAATTGGGTGCTCAAACACCTTGTTCTAATAGTGAAGATTACCGAGTGAGTTCACAAACACAAGCCTGAAAGAGCGCATTTGAGTGTTTTCATTTCAAATCTTATACACTCTTCTTGTCATGTGCATCATATGCCATAGGACATTACATCTCATATACATAGTGGACTGCTTGATGGATGCTTACATTCCCTTGATAAATAGATTTTTTGAAATGATCTTAGGCGATGTGTGTGCATTTAACTACTAAAACAAGCCTAGAACACATTCCTATATCCCTTCTGTGTGCTCCAAAGCCAAACTTGAGGCCAAACACATACCCTTTCATTTGGTACCACATACAACCATATAACCATAGCCTAAACACATGCCTACCCTTGTTGCTAATCATGTTAGAATGTGTAATAGTTTTGTGGTGTGAAAGGCGTAAAGCTTTATATGTTAAATAGCGTGTACTTAGGTAATCTTTGTAAATGTGCTAAGCAAATGGCTCAAAATTGTGAAAGTGCCAAATTTGCACTTAGTGCCAAATTGCTAAATGTTAAATATGCAAAAGAAAAGAAAAAAAAAAAAAAAAAAAAGCAAAAAGCGCCTTGAATGTTAAAAGTAAAAGTACTCAAATAAAAGTAGAGTACAAAGTGAAGCACAAATGTGTGTGAAAATGATGCCTAGACGCTAGAGTTCAAGATTGCATATAAAAGAGCTCAGTATGGGGTTTGAGTAATGTAAATATATCTCAACATGATTGGTGGTATTTGAACTCCAAATTTTCCTATTTATTTTGTTCACCACATTTCACCCCATGGCCCCATTACAACCAAAAATGGAAGACCTAATTGATCTACCATGACATCTAGATTGGGAATGTTTGTTGAAGCATGATTTTCCATGTCCATGGCATTTGATTCCTTTCTTAGGCTAGTTAACAAGATATTAGCGGTCTTTCAATGTTATATTGTATGCAATGCATTAGACTCTTATGCATAAGCTCTATCTTTGCATACCTTGCAAGAGTGAACTTAGGACTCTAAGCGGAAAGAAAAGAGAGACTCCACGTGGGCTTTAGAGTTGAAGTGAATTATGCCCGAGGTGTGGGAGTGAGTAGTCCCCAACACGAGAGTGCTCTTAGGTGTGGGATTCGTGTTTGTGCGAGTTTCCCTTTCGTGCCTTCGAGTTGCTCAAGAACACATTGCATGAGTCTACTTCTCTCTATCATACTCCGTTACATCTCACCACTAGTTGGAAATGTGACTTCTTGTTTTGTCTTTGTCGATGTCTAGGAAAATTTTAGATTGACTCATTTTATTGTTGTGTCTTATTTGTTTTATTTTGTGTTTTGCTCAAGGACAAGCAAAGGTTTGGTTTGGGGGTATTTGATCGCACCAAAAATGTTGTATATTTTGGTCATCATATCCTTACCCTTTGTCTCGTTTTCGTGTGTTTTTACATCTCTTATGGGCTTTTTGATTGTAATTTCAGGCATGCGTGCATTTTTGGACTTGCGTGCGAAAAAGGGATCAAATTGTGCAAAAAGAAGAACAAAAACCATTAGAAGCTCCAGGAGTGTGGGTACAGTGCAGGTCATCAAACCGCACTCAACCCGCACACTTCTAGCGTAGGAAATCCCGTGCAAGACCCACGCACAACCAGCACACCGAAGGATCGAAGAAGACAACAAAACGCCATAAAGTGTAGGTACAGTGTGAGTCCCTTACCCGCACTCGACCCGTACTTTACACTTTCCAACGTGGGAATACCCACGTTGGACCCGCACTCCGCCCGCACTATATAGGAAACCTGAGAGCCCGTTTCACTTCAAGAATCGATAAATTGTGGGTATAGTGCGGGTCTCAACCGCACTGGACCCGCACTCTGCACTCTCCACTCTTCAGCACAGCGAATGGCGGGTTTTTGGGTCATTTTTTAGGGGTAATTTGGTCCTTTCATGCCTAAATCGTTCCCTAACCTCCCAAGACTATAAATATACCATCTTCTTCACAAAAGAAAACTTTTCACCCAAATAACCTAGAAACCCTCTCTTCTACACTTCATCTTCTTCAAACAACAAAAGAGAGAGAGGGACCTTTAAAGGTATCTATGGAGGTTTTCCTCCGTGGATGTCTTACCATCACCACCTTCCACATACAACCATCCATCTTTGGAGGAGATTCAAGAGAAAAGAGATGTAGGGAAAAATACGGTCACGCAGCGGAAGCGAGACTAAAATCGAGTTTAGTATAGTTTAAAATTTTTCTATAATTTGAACCTTAACCCTCTAATTAATTAACATATAATACTAAAGATATCATACCTTTGTCACGTGATCCGATTGACATTGCGTCGATGGTAATCCGCAAGATCTTCCAATCCAATCATGAACGTGAATCACCTAGGAGCGTGGTCTCCCTTCTCTTTGAATTGTGTACCTGAGGATGGATTAACAAAACTTTTTCTTTTTCGTTAGTCACAACAAATTCCAAGAGGCTACAAAGAATGTTCTGGTCACTTTTGAATTCACAATCGTTAGATCGAAACTCGCGTGAACCTTATTCGAAATTGTGCACAAAACCTTTTGATATAAAAGTTACTAGTGCATTATCGAAATAAGAACAAACTTTTCTCTCTATTCCTCTTGGCCGAAATTATCACACTAGTCTAAGAGTTGGATTCTATTTTTCTCAAGTAAAAGAAAAAACTCTCAAGTCCAAACACTTAGCTCTTAAGGTTAGCCTAATTCTTTATATATATATAATGCGGCACTCACATTCAGGTTGCAAGAATAATATATATGTTGCGGCCCCCAAATTCAACCTTTAATAATATATTTATATCATAAGTATTGCACGCCTAAATAAGTGCATACTAATACTGCACGCCTAAATATATATATATATATATATATATTTTTTAAATTAATTCTACATGCCTTATAATACATATATATTTTCGGCCTTGTGTACATATATATTTAATATATATTTATAAATTGTGGCAAAAATCCTCTACCATGTAGGATTTGTCTTTTGACTTAAATCCTAACCCTAGGTAGATTTCCTTAGAATTCCAAACCCTAATCCAACTCTTTAGTGTATCTGTGACTATATCAAAGACTTCCTAATTTGACTAGATAAATAAATTTTCTTTATTTATCTACTTACCAAATAAAGTCTTTAATATTTATTATACTACCACAATAGTATACTACTAAGAAACATATTTCCTAGTCAGAAAAAGACTTTGATAATCAATTAATTAATTTCCATTTAATCAAATAATAAAAATAAAACAATATAATATTATATATATATCTTGGCCATGTGCCATATATATTAATATATCTATATATTGTTTTTTATTTTATTAAATCCATTGGATCTTAATAAAAGGCCCACATGTGAACTAGGCCCATTCTTACTAAAAGAAACAAGTCCTCATGCCTTTCATTAATATATTAATATAATTGATCAGCCCATTAAATAAATAATGTGCAAATTATATTCTTAATATATTAAATACAATTCTAGATGGACCCATAAATTGGTCCGGTAGAATATATCAAGTGATCCATGCAAGTCCGTGTGGATTGGGGATCTTGGCGGGCCTATCTAAATTTAAGCTCCAATAGACATAACCCAATCACAATCAATAAATGATTCACTTAGGTTCAATCTATTAATTTTAGTTCATTCCACTAAAGAACTAAAATTGCACTCTTAAATAAAGATGGAATAAGTAAATGATTCTCATTCATACCCTAGACAATCTTATTGGAGATGGTGTATCCTCGTGAAGAATATCAGTAATCGCCAAGAGCTCATAGACCGCCTATAGCTCTCCAAGTTACCATATTTACTCATATGACCACATTTTGAACTTGGATATTTTGACTTGTCCAGAAGCCATGTTTCAATAGACTCTATCGAAAACTTAACGTTAAGATTCAATATCCAATACCTCAAAACATCCATATGATGATATTGTACTCTCATTTAATAAATGGAGCCACGATGTCCATATTTATAAATGAAGTCCTCTATTGATTAACAAATGAATATCACCAAACTATCGAGGATAGACTATGCTATATAATCGTACTCATTGATAACTCAAATGATACCACTTGCAACCATAAGTCCATCATTTATCTCAGGATTAAGATAGACTCTCCGATTGTCCTGATAATGAAAAGACTATTATCTATTGACGGTTCTAGATAAAGTATTTCATTGTGATCCAGTTCAATGCACCCAGTGCACTACATTCTTTTACTCGAAGACCCTCCGATGATTTTAGACTCATCATAACTCATTTGATCCCACTCAAATGCTAGTAAAAGAATTCTACAACTTTAACAAGATAAAGGTGCCCAACCTTTAATTTAAGTTGTGAACATTATTCAAGACTAACTAAAGAATTGTGTCTACCTCATACATATCCAGATGTACGAACAATTCTTCTTTTCTCATAGTCTTTTGACCTTATGATTATTTACTTTTGACAATTATAATAATTAAACTGAAACTAAATATACCACGGTGTGTATAAAGCTATCTAGAGGGGGGGTGAATAGATTTTACGCTTTTTACCCAATTTTTCGTGTTAGTCAAAATTACGAAATTACCCTCAAGATAATATAAACAAGCAAGTGTAATATGGTGCGGAAATTAAAATAACACTTGAATTTTTACGTGGAAACCCTCACGGGAAAAACCACGGGCTATGTAAGTAAGCCACACTCGAACCTCGAATCCACTAAATGTGCAAACGATTACAACCTAATCCCGGAAGTAATCACACACCTACCTAATCCCGGTATGAGTGAACCTAGTCCAATTTGCTTGCGATCTAAGCAACCTAATCCCGATTGCTACACACAAGACTTAGCTTCTCTTGAAGAGAATACAACCCTAAGTGAATATATGAAAATATCCAAAATGCAACATAGAGCAAGGGAAACCCTATATGCTTATCTAAGATGATTAATATGCAATTAAGAACAATCCTAGATATCAAAACTAAATGACATGTCAAATAGTTTAGCTAATCAATATCAAGCACAAAAACCTAATATGCTAGCACAATACAACTTCTCAAACATACATCATACTAATCTCAATCTTGTATTCAACAAATATAAAATCACATACAAGTAATTAAATTGAGATTGCTAGATAAGAGAAACACAAAATATGTAAGATATTAGTGAAAAGCTTACCAAGCAAAGTATGATGAAGAATCCATGCAAGATGTCATCTAACTAACATGCAAGAAGAGATGTTAATGAGCATTAAGGCACACATAAAAGACACACAACATATAAGGATTAAACATATGCATGAGTTGTGAGTGTGTGCATCTATCTCTTCAAGACAAGTAAGCACTTAGAATATTACCTTTGGTGCTTGTCAATGGTGAGGTCTTCAAAAGGGCCTAAGCAATAACACAACATCTAAGCTACCCTTACAAAGCATCCCCACATGTGGTTTGATCACGAAATAAGCCAATTAAACACAACGGGAATCCTAACAATCTCCCCCTTTGGCTATTTCGTGACAAAACCACCACTCACATTGATTCCTCACATAGAATTAGAAACTACGGGACTACAATGATTATCTACATTACAAAGAGATAAGAAAGTAAAAACTTCAAGTCTTCAATCTCTTGTAGAACAATCAAGTCCTGAAAATAAAGTTTCTAGCATTTCCAATACAAGTAAAGAGTGAGATTAATCATGTGAGAACAATACCAAGCATTTGCATTTTTAGAATTTAGGCACAACATTAGCAAATGTATGCAATGAAAGATAAATGCAATGCTCCCCCTCAAAGGGTTACTCCCCCTCAATGTATGTTCTCCCCAAAATGCACAAAAGCTTCTATATTTTGCAACTCCCCTTACCATTTCCTTACCATTTCCTACTCCCCCTTTTTGTCATGATATAGGCAAAGGAGTAGTCCCCAACCGGGTCACTCAAAGCAACGAGAGATAGAAGCATGCAAGATATGCATATACATATAAGTCACTTTATGCACTTCAATTAATTTGAGAGAAACAAGGAGATTTATTTGAGAAAATGTGTGAATCCAACATGCTTTGCATACAAGACATATAGCATTCAAGTCCAAAATACAATGGTATTTGGCAAAGCAAATGACAAAGGTTTCTAATTTGAATTCAAACCAATTTCACCAATGTCATGGGAAAAGCAAGGATATAGAGATTATTGATTTCAATTTTAAGAGCAACTATATCCAACTTTATAAGCGAAACATGGCATGAGCGACTTTGCACCCTATTTGATTTTTCCGGATAAGATATCCGTATGATAGTAACCATGTTCAACTAATAAAGAAAGAGAGACATTTGGAATGTAAATTCCTTTGAACGGATACAAGATCCTTTATTCATTTAGAGTCTCATAAGCTTTCACACAAGTTTTGCATTTTTTAAGAATATGCAATCATCAATTCATGCTTTTCATGTGAGCATGTTGTATGAATTTCATGCTTTTTCATTTAGCATTAGCATGTTATTAAAGAATCATCATGTCATGGAGATAACTATAGGTCATTCACATCATACTTCCTAAGTAAATCTCCTAGTCCAAAAATGCATGTTTGAACATAAATATGACATGGATTGTAGACAAGCAAGGTTCACACTTATAGAATTTGAAAGCATATATACATATGTACAACCAAGCTTACTCAAGCAATCAAAAGAAGAGGCATAAGTTATTTCAAATTTTTTGCAAGATACAAGAATGCAAAATAGCTCTCTTTGCTTGAGTTCCCCATATGGGGTCAATCATAGAACATCACTCCACAAGACATATCCCAATAGATCTACTAAGAGTTTTAAATCGAGTAGCATCTAAGGGTTTAGTAAATAAGTCCGCAAGTTGATCATTAGTACCTACATGTTCAAGTACTATGCATTTATTTTCAACAAGCTCTCTAATGAAGTGATGGCGGATGTCAATATGCTTAGTTCTAGAATGTTGAACCGGATTCTTGGAAATATTAATAGCACTCATGTTATCACAAAAGAGAGTGAGAGTACCTTGGTTGAATCCGTAGTCTACTAGCATTTGCTTCATCCATAGGAGTTGTGTGCATCCACTCCCTGCGGCTATGTACTCGGCCTCGGCCGTGGACAAGGAAATCGAGTTTTGCTTCTTGCAAAACCAAGACACCAAGTTGTTGCCTAGAAAGAAGCAACCGCCCGATGTGCTCTTCCTATCATCACAATTTCCTGCCCAATCCGCATCACTAAAGCCAACTAGACTAGCATTAGTGTCAAATGAGTACCAAATCCCATAGTTGGATGTCCCATTCACATAGCGAATGATCCTCTTCACGGAAGAGAGGTGGGACTCCTTAGGATCCGCTTGGTACCTAGCACACACACCCACACTAAAAGATATATCGGGCCTACTTGCGGTCAAATAAAGCAAGCTACCTATCATGCCACGATATAGAGTTTGTTCCACACTTTTACCACTAGCATCCTTGCTTAGCTTCAAAGTGGTACTCATGGGTGTATCACAATGTTTGGCTTTCTCTAAACCAAACTTCTTCACTAGGTTCTTAGCATATTTGGCTTGGGTTATAAAAATCCCATCATGCATTTGCCTAATTTGCAAACCTAGGAAGTAACTTAGCTCACCAACAAGACTCATCTCAAATTCAAGAGACATGACATCAACAAATTGTTGAACTTTGGTGTTGTTGGTGGAGCCAAACACTATGTCATCAACATATATTTGAGCTATGAAAAGCTCATCATTGTCTCTCTTGATGAATAGTGTCTTGTCAACACTACCTCTTGTGTAGTTATTGTCAACAAGAAATTGAGTGAGGCGCTCATACCAAGCCCTCGGTGCTTGTTTCAACCCATAAAGTGCCTTCTTGAGGCGATAGACATAATTGGGGTGGTGTGCATCCACAAACCCCTTAGGTTGTTCAACAAACACTTCCTCTTGCAAGAAGCCATTGAGGAAGGCACTCTTGACGTCCATTTGGTGCAATTTGAACTTGTGCACACAAGAGATGGACAAGAGAAGCCTAATGGACTCTAAGCGGGCAACGGGAGCAAAAGTCTCCTCAAAGTCGATACCCTCAATTTGAGAGTACCCTTGTGCTACAAGTCTAGCCTTGTTCCGCACTATGTTGCCATCCTCATCGGATTTGTTCCTAAATATCCATTTTGTGCCTATGACATTAGTGGTCTTAGGCCTAGGAACTAGAGTCCAAACCTCATTCCTTTCGAATTGGTTTAGCTCTTCTTGCATGGCAAGAACCCAAAATTCATCATTTAAGGCTTCTTCAACCTTTTTGGGTTCTATTTGAGAGGTGTAGCATGTCAAGCTAATTAGATTAGCTATTTGACGCCTAGTTCTAACACCCTCATTAACATCTCCAATAACATCCTCTTTGTTATGGAGTCTTCTAACCCATGGAGCGGGTTCATTAGAGTCCAAGTTAGGAACTCTAGTACTAGGTTGTGTGACTTCATTAGATGTCCCAACATTGGGAGTCACCACAACCCTCTCCAAAGGAGAGTCATCCTCTAAAACATCCTCCTCCTCATCATTTTTGGACTTGAGCCTTGTATCATCAATAACAACATTTGATGATTCCATGACGGTTCGAGTCTTCAAGTTGAAAACTCTATAGGCTCTACTATTCAAGGCATAGCCAATAAAGATACCCTCATCACTCTTAGCATCAAACTTGCCAAGTTGATCACGGTCATTCAAAATGTAGCATTTGCTTCCAAAAGTGTGGAAGTAGCTAACATTTGGCCTCTTGCCTTTCCATAACTCATAGGAGGTGTTTCTAGTACCGGGCCTTAGGAACACTCTATTTCCTATATAGCAAGCCGTGTTAATGGCTTCGGCCCATAGGTTCCTAGGGACATTGTTGCTAAGCAACATCACACGGGCCATCTCTTGGAGGACCCTATTCTTCCTCTCAACAACCCCATTTTGTTGAGGTGTCCTAGGAGCGGAAAACTCATGGGAGATGCCTAGGCTATCACAATAGCTTTCAAAAGAGGCATTCTCAAACTCCCTCCCATGGTCACTTCTAATCCGTTTAATGCTTCTAATATTAGAATTCATTTCATTTTGCAATTTAGTACAAAGCATTTTAAACTTATCAAAAGTTTCGGATTTTTCTCTAAGAAAATATGTCCATGTAAATCTAGAGAAATCATCAACACAAACAAAAATGTATCTCTTTCCACCTAAGCTCTCGGTTTGCATAGGACCCATGAGATCCATGTGGAGAAGCTCTAGGGGCTCCTTGGTGGAGAGATACTTGCCCTTTTTGTGCATGCTTTTGGTTTGTTTTCCTTGTTGGCAAGGTCCACAAATACCATTGGCTTTCTTCCCAAGCTTAGGGAGGCCACGCACACACTCGAACTTTCCAAGGGTTCTTAAATCCCTAAAGTTCATGTGGCCAAGTCTTTCATGCCACAACTCAACTTGCTCATCCATGGACACATTGTTTGAGACTATTCTAGCTTCAAGACAATAGCAATTGTCGCTAGATCTCATACCTTTCAATAAGGTTTGTCCATCGGGCTTTAGGATAGAGCAATAATCTTTAGAGAACAAGACGGAATATCCTTCATCACTAAGATGTGAAATGCTAATTAAATTGGCTTTCAAGCCATCAACAAATAAAGCATTGGATAAGGAGGGTAATCCGGGAACGGAAATGGTTCCTTTCCCTATAACATTTCTTTTGGATCCATCACCAAAAGTGACATTTCCACCTTCCTCCATAACAAGAGTCTCGAAGAAACTCTTGTTTCCCGTCATGTGCCTAGAGCACCCACTATCCAAGTACCAAAAATTAGAAGAATTTGCCTTCAAGGCTATTTGTGCAACATGGCAAACATTTTCATTCTTTCTAATCCACTTAGCAACAATTTTAGCTTTCTTAGTGGCCTTTGGTACATGTGCTTTACTATTTCTAGGATCATGCAAATCAACATTTTCATTCCTAGAAACATGCATCGTGGCTCTATTCTTTTTCTTCTCTATCATGCTTCTAGTTTTGCACATTTTTATATAGCGAAAGCATTGTGGTCTAATATGACCAACAAATCCACAAAAGTGACAAATAGGAGTAAAATAAGGAATCATACCTTGTCCTTGTCTTTGTGGATGAAGGGGTTCAATGCGTCTTCGTTGTTGAACCGGTCTAGGTTGCTTCCAAGCTTGAGGTTGCATGATAGGCCTCTTTCCTTTGTGAGCCATTTGAGGAGAAATGTTGGCTTGAGGAACCCTAGGGGGTTGAGCTTGAGGTTGCCTTCTTGGCCCCATCTTCACTTGAGCATTTGAACTTTGTCCTATTTCTAACTTCTTTCTAGGAAGTTGCACAAGTGAAGTTTCTTCTTTCTTCAAGCTCTTGACAAATATGGTCTTGTTAGAGGTTGAGATCTTCTTGTCATCTTCATACCCAAGACCCCTCTTGTCACATGGACTCTTTCCAACACCAAGCATATGGTCAAGCTTCTTGGTGCTAGAATCCATCCTAGTCATAGATTCTCTAACTTCTTCAAGCTCCCTCTTTAGACTATCCTCATTCCTCCTAGATAAGACTAACTCCTCTTTTAGCTTATCTTCCATCTTCTTGAATTTCTCCACTTGTTCACTTAAGTGGTCATTTTGAGATGCAAGTTCAAGATTTTCTTCTCTCAACATCTTGATCTTTCTTGTACTCTTGATTGCTAAATCATTAAATTCGGCATGATATTTAGCAAACTCCTTTTTCTCCATAAATCCATTCATGGAGTTAGAGGAGGAATCACTTTCTACATCACTTGAGTCATTTTCCTCTTGACTCATTTCCTCTCTCTCACTAGTACTTTTGCTTTTATGGGAGGAGGCAAAAGCTAGGAGATTAGCCATGAGCTCTTCATCATCCGAAGACTCATCTCCCTCATAGGAGTCATCACTACTTCCACTCCAAGTGGCGGCCATCACTTTCCCCTTTTTCTTCTCAACATGGTTTGCACAATCGGGGGCAAAATGACCTATGCCACCACACTCGAAACAACGGACCCCTTTCCTTTCGGTCCTTTCTTGCCTAGGTTCAAACTTCTTGAAAGAGCCTTTTTTCTTCAAATCTTGACCTTTTGACCCAAAGCTCTTCCTTCTAAACTTCATAACCTTGTTGAACCTTTTTACAAACAAGGCAAGGTCTTCATCCGAGTCAACCTTCTTTTCCTCCTTTTCATCCTTGGAGGTTTTTAAAGCAATTCCTTTTTGCTTTTTAGTGGGTGTGGAGATAGGCCCTTTCCTAGACTCATAAGCTAGAAGTCTCCCAATCACCTCACTCGGCTTCATATCCTTATAACCACTATTTTCTTCTAAAGCCGTCACCTTCGATTCAAACCTATCGGGTAGAGATCTCATAATCTTTTGCTTGATTCTCCTATCCGAATAAGGATCACCAAGTTGATGGCTTTGGTTGACTATATCCATCAACTTGATCTCAAAGTCGTTGAAGCACTCATTCTCCTCCATCTTAAGCGTCTCGAATTGAGTTTGGAGGACTTGAAGCTTGGAGTCCTTCACTACTTCGGTTCCCTCATGTGCAATCTCTAGGATGTCCCAAGCCTCCTTAGCTATCCTAGTATTTTGAATCAACTTGTATTGATTTTCGTCCATGGCACACAAGATGGCATGCAATGCCTTCCTATTCCACTTTGAAGCATCAAACTCTTGCGCGTTCCATTGCGCCTTAGGCTTCAAAACATCTTCTCCTCCACCCGCGGGAGTCATCATAGGGAGATCATATCCGTCTTCCACCGCCATCCATGCACGGTCATGAATTTGGCATATGTAGGATTCCATCTTCCCTTTCCATTGGGAATAGTTCAAACCGGTAAGAAGTGGAGGCCTTGTGCTAGAAGCTCCTTCGTGGCCACCACCATTTCCACCGTTTCCACTCATAGTGTTTATGAATGAATGAAATGAATGCAAATGTATGAATGATCAAAAATCACACAAAATGCAAAACACACCAAAATAAAGCAAGGATCACCTATGTATGTCTAGGAACCCGCTCTGATACCAATTGAAACTAAATATACCACGGTGTGTATAAAGCTATCTAGAGGGGGGGTGAATAGATTTTACGCTTTTTACCCAATTTTTCGTGTTAGTCAAAATTACGAAATTACCCTCAAGATAATATAAACAAGCAAGTGTAATATGGTGCGGAAATTAAAATAACACTTGAATTTTTACGTGGAAACCCTCACGGGAAAAACCACGGGCTATGTAAGTAAGCCACACTCGAACCTCGAATCCACTAAATGTGCAAACGATTACAACCTAATCCCGGAAGTAATCACACACCTACCTAATCCCGGTATGAGTGAACCTAGTCCAATTTGCTTGCGATCTAAGCAACCTAATCCCGATTGCTACACACAAGACTTAGCTTCTCTTGAAGAGAATACAACCCTAAGTGAATATATGAAAATATCCAAAATGCAACATAGAGCAAGGGAAACCCTATATGCTTATCTAAGATGATTAATATGCAATTAAGAACAATCCTAGATATCAAAACTAAATGACATGTCAAATAGTTTAGCTAATCAATATCAAGCACAAAAACCTAATATGCTAGCACAATACAACTTCTCAAACATACATCATACTAATCTCAATCTTGTATTCAACAAATATAAAATCACATACAAGTAATTAAATTGAGATTGCTAGATAAGAGAAACACAAAATATGTAAGATATTAGTGAAAAGCTTACCAAGCAAAGTATGATGAAGAATCCATGCAAGATGTCATCTAACTAACATGCAAGAAGAGATGTTAATGAGCATTAAGGCACACATAAAAGACACACAACATATAAGGATTAAACATATGCATGAGTTGTGAGTGTGTGCATCTATCTCTTCAAGACAAGTAAGCACTTAGAATATTACCTTTGGTGCTTGTCAATGGTGAGGTCTTCAAAAGGGCCTAAGCAATAACACAACATCTAAGCTACCCTTACAAAGCATCCCCACATGTGGTTTGATCACGAAATAAGCCAATTAAACACAACGGGAATCCTAACATAAACTATAAATGCTATAAGATTTGTTAAACCAGAAATCACATTATTAATATGAATACATTGTCAAAAACACTATTACACTTTTGCTATTGAGCATAATCCTAACAAGAGCCACCCTCTCTTGTCTATGAGGAGGAGGAGCTTCAATAGAGCTAGGAGATCCGAGATGACAATTGGGTTCCTCTCCGAGCTTGGAGATCCGAGATTGACACCTTAGGTTTTCTCTTTTTGCTCTTCTCTTGTATTTTATTTATTTGATGTGTATCCCCATTAGGGAAATATGTAAACCTAACACTAGTTTCATTTATTTGATTAATTTGAATTTAATATTTTCAAGTATTGTCTCATTCAATTGCTTTGTATTGATTCTTGACTTGTGTTGGCTTGACAACCCTCTTAGATGCATGTTTAGGGATATCTCTTGTCTTTACATTCATGGCTTGTAAGGTAGAAATTGATATATGTTCATGATTGGGATTAGGAGTAGATTAATGTAATTTAGGAGTATATTAATCAAACATCCCTTGATTGTGTGTATGTTGATGGATTTCAGTTCTTTAGACATTCATGCTTTATACGACTCTTGGTAGTTGCTCGCACGATACACCCTCGGTAAGTAGTGATCGAGGGTCCGAATTTACACTTAATGCTTCCATTATATGGTTGTTGCTTACACGTATGTCGGTGAGTAGCGATCGATGGTCGATCCTTTAATATTCCCCTAGGCTACCCTTGGTCATTGCTCGCACGATACACCCTCGGTGAGTAGTGATTGAGGGTCGGCCTTTATGCTTAATGCAGTCCTTTTATGGTTGTTGCTCACACGATACACCCTTAGTGAGTAGCAACCAAGGACTAGGAGACTCTCCTCATTTCTATATTTAGAGATCGTATCAAAGGCTAGGTTGAACCCAATCTTGTGGTGTTTTATGCGGTTGGTTTTTATGAGTGACACGAATGCCATGGTGGTCATGAGTACCTTGTGTGTCCATCTATTTCTCTCTCCAAGCCATCTTTATTTTTGTAACTTAGGGTGTTTGCTTTTAGAAGTAGATTAACTTAGAAAGACAAGCACCCGGTTACATTTCTATCCTTAGTTATCTTTTTGTTTTCTTATCTTATTCTCTCACACGCACACCAACATGCTTACACTTCACACACACCACTCTCACCCTGCCATGTTCCTATTTACATTGCTTTCAATAATTACTAAAACGTGAAACGATCGACGAATGACACCTCCCTGTGGACGATACCCTCGCTTACCGCTTTACTAGTTTTCAAAACTTTAGAGCACATTACGTAGGACAACTTTTTAAATTCTTTTGAATTCGCAATTTCCAAACGACCGAAAAAGCCCGTTCAGCGCACACAAAAGGAAAATATATAGGGAGCGAGGATCCCCCTGTCTTAGTCCCCATGAAGGCTTGATATTCCTTCTAATTTTTCCATTCAATATAAAAGAGTACGTTACAGAGGTAACATAACCCATAACCTTTGAAATCTAATTTTCAGAAAAACACAACCGTCTCATCATCCCTTCTAAAAAGCACCAACCCTATCATAGGCTTTGGACATGTCCAATTTCAAGGACATGAAACCTTTTTGTCTTCCCATTAACTTTTCGACGGAGAGCGTGCATACACTCAAAGCCAACCATAGCATTGTCAGTGATAAGTCTTCCTGGAGTAAACGCACTTTACGTATCATCGATCACAAAACCAAGAACCTTGCGGAATCGATTGGCTAAAGACTTGGAAAAACACTTATAAACAACATTGTAAAGGCTTATGGGTTTAATATCAACCATTCTGTTAACATTCCTCACCTTTAGAATGAGACAGATCAATGAGTGGTTAATCCCCTTCACGGATCGCCCATTATTAAGACAATCAAGACACAGCTTCGTTACATCATTCCCCACCACATCCTACAATTGTTGAAAGAAATTGGTCGAGAACCCGTCAATCCCAGGGTATTTGTTCGAATTCATATGGAGCAAGGCCTCTCTCACATCTTCAGCCATAAAAGACTGTCCAGCGACTCCCTCAAGTTTAGCGGAAGTTTAGCCTCCACTGAATACAACACACTATCAACTTGGTAGCTAGAAGGCTGTGAGCTTATGAACAGCGAAAAGAAAAATTCAGAGATAATCCCCTCTATTTCACTGTCCCCCACCTTCATCACCCCATAATCATCCACCAAACCATAAAGGAAATTACATTTTCTTCTTGCTGGAGCTTTTGCGTGAAAACACTTTATGTTACGATCACCCTCCTTCAGCTAAGACACTTTAGAACGTTGTTTCCAAAAAATTTCCTCCACCTTCAACAACTCATCCAACTCATTCTCCACCTTTCTGCACCTTTCCCAATCAACCAAGGTCTAGTTCTCTATAATGTAAGCCAACTCCTTCTTACGCAAGATATTAGTTTGAGACTTAAACTTGTTTGATCGATTCCAATGATTCAGCTTTGAAGCACAAGCGGCCAAGCAGTTGACCACACTACTCATATTGTTCCGACCATCAGCTATACTCCAAGAACTTTGGACCAAATCCAAGCAATCCTCCTTTTCGGCCCAACAACACTTATAGTAGAACCTTCGTTTCCCACCCATTGAAACATCACTATCTACAACCTCAAGAAGAATGGGTCTATGGTCTGATTTCCAAAAGTCCAAGTGTTTGATGGAGAAGAAAGGGAAAATTTGCTGCCATTCCGCGTTCCCAATGCAACGATCCAAACGTTCTTGGATTAGCTGCTTAGGGCCTCTTCTATTCGACCAAGTAAACTGAGGACCCGAACATCCCAAGTCTTTCAACCCACAATCTTCCAAAGCCATCCAGAAATTTGCCATTAATAGCTCCTGTCTCGCAATCCCCCCTATTTTTTCCGACAAACCCACAACCTCATTAAAGTCTCCCCCAAAGAGAAGACACACCAGCTAGTCTTATTAAAAGAGTCCAACTGTGAATTCTTTGGGTCGAATTCAGGTTTCCATAAAACCTCGTCAATCTCCATCTTTTATTGTTCAGAGACATCACCACTATTGATCGAACCAAAATTGGTATGATTTTGGCCTTGACTTCCTTCTTTTTTTGCTTGATTCTCGGGTAATATCCTGTGATTTAACGATGTGAATTAAGTATTTTCAGGTATTTATAAAGTTCAGGGGCATTGGAGTAATATTGGTCAAATAGGGGTGAAACTGTAATTAATGGAGGATTAAATTTATTGTGATTTTAGAAGAGTTCAGGGACCGAAACGTAATTTGCCAAGCTGCCCATGCCACCTCATTAGTGAAACGGTGAGTTTCATGATGGGCATTCATTTGGGCTGTTCTAATTGATAGGCCCATGCGTGAAGATTAAATGGTGATGTAGTAAAAGGCCCAATAATCCTATGTGGTGAGCTCACCATTCCTAAAGCCTATCTACACCCCACAAGACTGCTAAATGCACCCCATCTTCTTCAATTTCTCCTTCTTCCTCCTCGCGTGCAGCAACCAATGATGGCCTCCAAACCCTAACTGCAAACAGCAGCCGAAAGCCATCATTCTCGGCCTATATCCGACCGTTTTTCGATAGAGAAGAACGGCGAAGCTCCCACAAACTCGATCGGCACCTTTCCTGCTCACCAAACCGCTAAATCTTCAAGCCACGATCTCCTCCTTCATTCGTCGAGGTCGCCATTTTCGTCGCCACTTCCCATGGCGACAATGCCTTGAAAATTGTCGCCACTTCTCGTTCGATGTCGCCATGGCGACAGGAAGTGATTTTGGCCCCTGATCGTATCGCCATTTGCATCGCCAAAAGCATCACCATGAACCAAGTAGCGACCTCTTCACTGTTCAATTTTGATTTGGTGGCCAAATTACAAGATGCCCCCTCTTGAGGACTAAATGGTAATTTGCCATGGTTAGGGGTGTTTTGGTAATTTACCACCCGAGACCTAATTTGAAAATCCTATAAATTCATCACTATTTTCCTCTTTTGAAAAACTCTTGGCCATTCTTGACAACCAAGAAACCTCCTTTCTCCACCATTCCTAATCCCACCATTCTCCTTTCCAATAAACACTTAGATTACCTCACCACAAACACTCCTCTCTTACCATTTTCTCCACCCATTTCCTTTGTCACTTTCCATTTGACTCCACCTATCTAGACATATCCTCAGCACCCACTCTTTGCACAAGATTCAAGCAAGGAAGCTCAAGCAAGGATCAAGCTTACAATAGAGACCCAAGGGTGATTTCTCTACATTTTACTTCCTTTTCTTGTTTGTAATTATGTGTAATTAAACCCCCATTTTAGGGGATGATTTGAGAGACTTTTTGGACATGAGTATTTATTAAAGCTTTTAATATTATGTTTGCATGATTATAGTTTTATTTACTTTTTAATTAGATCTTGCACTTATGTGATTAAATGAGTATTGACACACTTGTTGATTATAATCTGTTGTAGGATTTATTTGTGATAAAATTGGTTGAGTTATTGACACACTTGATTGATTATAGCACATAGTGAATAGGATAGGTTTTGGAGGGGTGATCAACCTCTATTGCCTAGGCCATTCGATCGTCACTAACCGATCCCACCTTGACCCCCTTTCCTTAATCGGTTAGGCATTTTTGTGGGAAGTTGCTTAGGGTTCGTAGTGACGATCTAAGCAACACTTTCGAATGAGATCGGTCCTTGATTGTGTAGATAGTGCATTAAAGAAGCCATGTATGAATCGCTCAAAGTCCATTAGCTACTCTATCATTTCATTTTATTTAATCCATTGGACTTTAAATAAAAAGCCCACATGTGAACCAGACCCATTCTTACTAAAAGAAACAAGCCAACATGCCTTTCATTAATATATTAATATAATTGATCAGCCCATTAAACAAATAATGTGCAAATTATATTCTTAATATATTAAATGCAATTCTAGATGGACTCATAAATTGGTCCAGTAGAATATATCAAGTGATCCATGGAAGTCCGTGTGGATTGGGGATCTTGGCGGGCTATCTAAATTTAAGCTTCAATAGACATAACCTAATCACAATCAACAAATGATTCACTTAGGTCCGATCCATTAATTTTAACTCATTCCACTAAAGAGCTAAAATTGAACTCTTAAATAAAGATAGAATAAGAAGATGTTCCTCATTCATACCCTAGACAATCATGTTGGAGATATCGTATCCTCGTGATTAACATCAGTAATCGCCAAGAGTTCATAGACCGCCTATAACTCTCCAAGTTACCATATTTACTCATATGACCACGTTTTGAACTTAGATATTTTGACTTGTCTAGAAGCCATGTTTTCAATAGTCACTATCAAAAACTCAACGTTGAGATTTAATATCCAATTACCTCAAAACATCCATATGATGATATTATACTCTCATTTAATAAATGGAGCCACGATGTCCATATCTATAAATGAAGTCCTCTATCGATTAACAAATGAATATCACCAAACTATCGAGGATAGACTATGCTATATAATCGTACTCATTGATAACTCAAATGATATCACTTGCAACCATAAGTCCATCATTTATCTATTGACAGTTCTAGATAAAGCTTTTCATTGTGATCCAGTTCAATGCACCTAGTGCACTAGATTCTTTTACTCGAAGACACTCCGATGATTTTAGACTCATCATATCTCATTTGATCCCACTCAAATACTAGCAAAAGAATTCTACAACTTTAACAAGATAAAGGTGCCCAACCTTTAACTTAAGTTGTGAACATTATTCAAGACTAACTAAAGAATTGTGTCTACCTTATACATATCCAGATGTACGAACAATTCTTCTTTTCTCATAGTCTTTAGACCTTATGATTATTTACTTTGACAATTATAATATTAAACTATAAATGCAATAAGATTTGTTAAACCAAAAATCACTTTATTAATATGAAAAAGATTGTTAATTACAATATTACACTCTTGCTATTGAGCATAATCCTAACAATCTCCCACTTGCGCTATAGCAAATGTGTCATATCTCTTATGCCCATGTTCTCTAGATGCCCATCGAAACTCTTCTGAGGTAGAGCCTTTGTGAAGGGATCTGCTAGATTTTCTGCTGACGCGATTTTGGTAATCGTCACGTCACCTCTTTGAACAATCTCCTTTAAAAGATGATACTTTCTTTCAATGTGTTTTCCTCTCTTGTGACTTCTTGGTTCTTTCGAATTAGCCACTGCTCCACTGTTGTCACACTAGATAGTGATCTGCTTATTCGCACTAGGAACCACTTCCAAGTCAATCAAGAATTGGCGGAGCCAAACAGCCTCTTTGGCAGCCTCGAATGCAGCAACATACTCAGCTTCCATGGAGGAATCAACAATACAAGATTGCTTGATACTCCTCCATATGACTGCTCCTCCTCCAATAGTAAACACAGCCCCTGATGTGGATTTTCTGGAGTCAGAATCTGAATGGAAATCAGAATCTATATACCCAACAGAATCAAATCCCCTCTAGTGTATACAAGCATATTATCTCTCGTTCTCTTGAGATACTTTAAAATATGCTTGACTGCCGTCCAGTGATCAGGACCAGGTTTCGATTGAAACCTGCTAACTATGCCAACAGCAAAACAAATATCTGGTCTAGTGCAGAGCATTGCATACATGAGACTTCCAACTGCCGAGGCATATGTAACTCTACTCATGAATTGCTCTTCATGCTCGTTCTTAGGAACTTGTTCCTTAGAAAGTTTGATTCTATGTCTGAAAGGTAACATACCTTTCTTGGAATCCTGCATGGAAAACCTAGACAAGATCTTGTCTATGTATGAAGCTTGGGATAATGCAATCATTTTATTCTTTCTATCCCTTATTACTTGGATACCTAGAATAAAACTTGCTTCTCCTAAGTCCTTCATATCAAATTGTTTTGCTAACCATTCTTTTACTGGTGTCAATACACCTACATCGTTTCAAGTGAGTAGTATATCATCAATATAAAGAATCAGGAAAACCAACTTGTCGCCCTTAATCCTTTTGTATACACAAGGTTCGTCAAGATTCTAAATAAATCCAAAACCTTTGACAGCTTGATCGAACCTTATGTTCCAGGATCTGGATGCTTGCTTTAATCCATATATGGATTTCTGAAACTTGCATACCTTTTCCATTTGGCCCTTTTCAATGAATCCTTCTGGTTGCATCATGTAGATGCTTTCGTCAAGACTTCCACAATCAGATCTCAAGATTTTTATGTGTTTCTCAAGCTGATTTTCTACTTCAGCTTTGAATGCTTTGAACATGTCAAAAGCATCCGACTTATGTTGCATGAGATACACATAGCCAAATCTCGAGTAATCATCTGTGAAGGTGATGAAGTACTCATATCCACCTCTAGCTTGAATGCTCATAGGACCACATACATCAGTGTGTATCAATCCTAAACAGTCAGTGGCTCTTGCACCTTTGGCAGAGAACGACCTTTTGGTCATTTTACCTTCCAAACAAGATTCACAAGTTGGTAGATCATCAACCTTTAAGTCACTTAAAGGTTCGTCACATACCAATCTTTTAATCCTATTAAGGTTAATATGACCTAGGCGTAAATGCCATATGTAGGTTTCATCTATTGATAATTTTACTCTTTTATGATCAGGTTCCGTTAATTCTGTGTCTAACGAGTGAGAGATATTTCTATGCAAAAAGTATAGACCGTTTTCCAATGTACCTTGGCAAATAATTTTGTCGTTCTTACTAATAATAAAAACTTTATTAAAAGTAACCGAATATCCAAATTTATTCAAACAAGAAACTGAAATTAAATTCCTCTTGAATTGAGGTACATAATAAGCGTCTATCAAATCTAAATGCCTTCTAGAATCTAAATAAACTCTAATATCTCCCACTACACTTGCAGACACTAACGTTCCGTTGCCCAAGCGCAAATTGATTTCATTCTTACTCAGCCTTCTCCTTTCTTGGAACCCCTGCAAGGAATAACAAACATGATTAGTGGCTCCAGAGTCTATGATCCAAGAATCTGTAGAATCTGCCAAAAAACATGTTTCAAGATAATTCACATTACCTTCTTCCTTCTTATTCAGGGACTTTGGGCAATTTCTTTTCCAATGTCCCTTTTCACCACAAAGGAAGCATTTCCCTTTGATCTTGGTTACTTTCTTGGTCTCTTTCTTGGTAGGCCCAAGTTGCTTTTTCTTCTGTTGTTTCTTGACCTTTTAACGGGTCTTAACAGTAGCAACTTTACCAACCATATGAATCTCTTGACCCTTGCCTTTCACAAGGATCTTTTCAGCACTTTGAACATCTTGCATCAGGCCTTGTAAGGTGTATTCCTTTTTGTTCAAAGTGTAGTCCAATTTGAACTGATCAAAGGAATCTGACAATTAATTGACAACCATATCAATTTTTGTCTCACCATCTATCTCAGCGCCATGCAGTTCAGCAATGTTGAGATGTGCTATGACTTTCATCATGTGATCCTTCACAGCCTGTCCAGGTTTCATCCTAAGATTCATAAAAGCAATCACTGCCTCTCTCTTAGTCGTCCTGGACTTCATAGCAAACATCTCCTCTAGAGACATCATTATATCAGCAGCAGACTCCATTCCTTCATGCTGCTATTGCAACACGTCGGAGATAGTAGCCATAATGTAACATTTGGCCATATCATCTGAAGTCTTCCACTGCTCATACTTATCTCTATGCATTATGCTAGATTCTTTATTAGAAGCAGGTGGTTTAGGAGTAGTTAGAACAAACTTATGTTTTTCACTTTGCAGCAACAACCCAATTTTCCTTTTCCATGTGACATAATTATCTCCAGTTAAAGTGTTATCTTTTAGGATATTCATAAGTGATGGGTCATGATTTCTGAATGAAACAAAACATATATAAGTAAATAATCATGATAAAGCACTTTTAAATATTTATCTTGAATTAAATAAATAACTCAATCATAAAAATTCAACGGTGATCCAACACCCATAAACGTTACGTCTCCTTTGGGAGTTCACACCATTTACTAGTTAGACTAGGTCCCACCTAATTGTTAACATAACAATTAGCGTTTTCAATTTTAGCCTTGCAATTTTACTGACAAGAACTCTTAGGAGGATATCAATAAAATTACATTGAGTGTGTTACCAAGATATCGACCCTCAATTTTCTCTCACGAAAATCCCTCCTTGGGGAGTAGATCTCATTTTAGTCCATTGTCTAGTCTATCCTTGTAAGGAAGTATGTTGCTAAATTCCATTCATGGACACCCCTTGAGGGGATTACCAATAAATAATAAAGCTCAATTAACCTTGGAGGCCATAGGTGTTACAAAAACACCTTCTCCCACTCAATTATTTAAGGCGTGTGATTAAATCCCATAGAATGATTTACCAAGTTATCTAGATGCCAATTTAGATATCTAAATCATTCAATCCATGTTCATACCAAAAGAGATATATGAGTGGCACTCCTATTCTATATGACATGTTATCATACAATAACAAATATTGTAATATTTATGCAAAAAATAAATAGCAACAATTTTGGTCCATCCTAGAAAAATAAGTAAATTACATTTGTTTGAAATATATAAACCCTAACTTGGAGATCAAGTCTTCAAGTGGCCATCACTCGCGTGTACCTTGGCTGCCCCACCCATGGGCGTGCGCAAGCACCCAGCCCCCATGGGCAGCCGTGAGCTCCATACCACAACAAAAACGCAGCTGCTTGCTTTTATGCTCGCAGCTTGTTTGTTTTGGTGCGCACGGTGTAGGTTTGGTTTGTAAGGATTCCCGTTGTTTTTAATTGGCTTATTTCGTGATCAAACCATAAATGGGGATCCTTTGTAAGGGTAGTTTAGATGTTGTTATAAGTGCTTTAGGCCCTTTGAAGACCTCATTATTGACAAGCACCAAAGGTAATATTCTAAGTGCTTACTTATCTTGAAGAGATAGTTGCACACACTCACAACTCATGCATATGTTTAATCTTTGTATGTTGTGTTTCTTTTTGTTGTGCATAAATGCTTATTTACATCTCTTCTTGCTTGATTTAATGATTGCATCTTGTGTTTATAACATCATAGCATTTAGGCTTTTAGGATGCATATTGGTTGACTTTTGTTCCCCTTGCATGATTGCTTGTGGGGACAAAATTGAAGGCTGTGCGCTGGTCCACCAGCGCCGCTCACCGGCGCAAAACGCCCAGTGGAGCGCCGCTGGTCGTGCGCTGGTGTGGACCAGCGCCGGCCACCAGCGCCAATCGCCCAGGTGTGCGCCGCTGGACTGGCGCTGGTGGCAGCGCCTGTCGTCCAGCGCTCAAGCCAAAATTGGCTTGTGCGCTGGTCCTGCGCTGGTCCACCAGCGCAGGTCCACCAGCGCACAGAGTATTTTTCTGGCAAAATTTCAAAACGACCTCACTTCACTTATGGCCTCTATATATATGCTAACTTGATTTTAGGTCACTTACAAGAGTTCTTATTCATGCTTCATACTTAGGATATTTTTCAAGAGAAGAAAAATACACAAAGAACTCATTTTTAATTACTCAAACACAATTTCATGATCATCAATCATCATCTAGCATCATCTTAGATCATCTAGATGTCATCTTGCATGGAATCTTCATCATACTTTGCTTGGTAAGCTTTTCACTAATATCTTACATATTTTGTGTTTAATTTATCTAGCAATCTCAATTAATTACTTGATTGTTATTTTGTATGCTTTAGATACAAAATTGAGATTAGTATGATGTATGTTTGAGAAGTTGTATTGTGCTAGCATATTAGGTTTTGTGCTTGATATTGATTAGCTTAACTAATTGACATGTCATTTAGTTTTGATATCTAGGATTGTTCTTAATTGCATATTAATCATCTTAGATAAGCATATAGGGTTTCCCTTGCTCTATGTTGCATTTTGGATATTTACATATATTCACTTAGGGTTGTATTCTCTTCTAGAGAAGGTAAGTCTTGTGTGTAGCAATCGGGATTAGGTTGCTTAGATCACAAGCAAATTGGACTAGGTTCACTCATACCGGGATTAGGTAGGTGTGTGATTACTTCCGGGATTAGGTTGTAATCGTTTGCACATTTAGTGGATTCGAGGTTCGAGTGTGGCTTACTTACATAGCCCGTGGTTTTTCCCGTGAGGGTTTCCACGTAAAAATCAAGTGTTGATTTAATTTCCACACCATAATACACTTGCTTGTTTATATTATCTTGAGGGTAAATTCGTAATTTTGACTAACACGAAAAATTGGGTAAAAAGCGTAAAATCTATTCACCCCCCCTCTAGATAGGTTTATACACACCGTGCTATAATTAGTTTCATGGTTCCGGTTGCTTCCTTTTTCTGCTTCCAATTCTTCAACTCTTCGAATCTTCGAAACTTGAATATATTATAGCAGGTATTACACAATAAACTACTGCAGTAATTTATTTATTTTTAAACACTGCAGTAAATTTAATACAATAAAAAACTGCACTGTTACATCACAAAAAAAATCTGCAGTATTTTAATACAATAAAAAAAAAAACTGCAGTAATATTGATACAATAAAAAGAAACCTAGCAACTACCAAGAAGGAACTTATGGCGATAATAGGCCACCCTTCTTGTTACAATTCCGAAACAAAAATTACATTGAAAATCTAGGACCAAAATCGAGCAATAACAATCCACATAAAAACATATATAAAACCATACATCCACATGTAATTATATATGCAAATACCTAGAGTGCCATCTCTTTCTAAACATGCATAATCACAATAAAAAGAAATAGATTCACGTATATATATACGTTAATTAATTAAAAGGGTTCAACCAAGGCTCTGATACCAATTGTAGGGAAAAATACCGTAGTACACGCAGCGGAAGCGAGCCTAAAAATAGATTTAGTATGTTTTAAAATTTTTCCTTTTTATGAACCTTAACCCTTTAATTTAATCAACCATACATATAAAGTAACAAAAAGTATAATACCTTTTGTCGCGTGATCCGATTGACTTACGTCAATGGTAATCCGTAAGATCTTCAATCCTAGCACGAACGTGAATCACCTAGGAGCGTGGTCTCCCTTTTCCTTGAATTGCGAACCTGAGAATGGACAAACAAACTTTCTTTTTCTTTTTGTTAGTCACAAAACAATCAAAAGTCCTCAAATATTATTCCGGTCACTTTTGAGTTCTCAATCTAATGATCGAAACTCGCATGAACCTAATTCGATGTTGTACACACAAGCTTATTGATGAACAAGCAAATAGTGTGCCATCAAAAGAATAATCTCTTCTCTCTTTTTTTGTCTTGGCAGAATAATCAAACACTTTTCTATGAGTTGAGAAGAAGAAGAAATTGATTCAGTAAACACTTGAGGTGGCCGAACCCTATAAAGTGTATTATATAGGGTGGCCGAATTTCATTCTCTTTATCCTTCAGGGTTGCCGAAATCTACTTGTTGTTGTATATTAGGGTTGGCCGAATTTCATCACCTCACTTATATAGGGTGACCGAAATTCAACCCTAATTCCCATCAACTTTTAGACTCCTAACCCTAATTTAACTCATAAGTATTTTTATTCTCTTTATTGACTTAATTAAAAGACTTCTTATTTGATTAAATAAATAAACTTTAATTATTTATTTTCTTATCAAACAAGTCTTTTACTTTTAGTATACTACTACCAATAATACAATTCTAAGAAACATATTTCCTGATCAGAAAAAGATTTTGTTTCTTAATTAAATAATTAATTAATAAATTAATTAATTCTCATTTAATTAAACAATAAAATAAAATAATATTTTTGACTAATATTATAGCCTTGCCGCCCCACATTAAAAATATGGGCCAAATATTATTTCCTTATTTTATTTAATCCATTGGACTTTAAATAAAAAGCCCACATGTGAACCAGACCCATTCTTACTAAAAGAAACAAGCCCACATGTCTTTCATTAATATATTAATATAATTGATCAGCCCATTAAACAAATAATGTGCAAATTATATTCTTAATATATTAAATGCAATTCTAGATGGACCCATAAATTGGTCCGGTAGAATATATCAAGTGATCCATGGAAGTCCGTGTGGATTGGGGATCTTGGCGGGCTATCTAAATTTAAGCTTCAATAGACATAACCTAATCACAATCAACAAATGATTCACTTAGGTCTGATCCATTAATTTTAACTCATTCCACTAAAGAGCTAAAATTGAACTCTTAAATAAAGATAGAATAAGAAGATGTTCCTCATTCATACCCTAGACAATCATGTTGGAGATAGCGTATTCTCGTGATTAATATCAGTAATCGCCAAGAGTTCATAGACCGCCTATAACTCTCCAAGTTACCATATTTACTCATATGACCACGTTTTGAACTTGGATATTTTGACTTGTCCAGAAGCCATGTTTTCAATAGTCACTATCAAAAACTCAACGTTGAGATTTAATATCCAATTACCTCAAAACATCCATATGATGATATTATACTCTCATTTAATAAATGGAGCCACGATGTCCATATCTATAAATGAAGTCCTCTATCGATTAACAAATGAATATCACCAAACTATCGAGGATAGACTATGCTATATAATCGTACTCATTGATAACTCAAATGATATCACTTGCAACCATAAGTCCATCATTTATCTCAGGATTAAGATAGACTCTCCGATTGTCCTGATAATGAAAAGACTATTATCTATTGACGGTTCTAGATAAAGCTTTTCATTGTGATCTAGTTCAATGCACCCAGTGCACTAGATTCTTTTACTCGAAGACACTCTGATGATTTTAGACTCATCATATCTCATTTGATCCCACTCAAATGCTAGCAAAAGAATTCTACAACTTTAACAAGATAAAGGTGCCCAACCTTTAACTTAAGTTGTGAACATTATTCAAGATTAACTAAAGAATTGTGTCTACCTCATACATATCCAGATGTACGAATAATTCTTCTTTTCTCATAGTCTTTAGACCTTATGATTATTTACTTTGACAATTATAATATTAAACTATAAATGCAATAAGATTTGTTAAACCAGAAATCACTTTATTAATATGAAAAAGATTGTTAATTACAATATTACACTCTTGCTATTGAGCATAATCCTAACAATTCACACATCTCATAGTATGCTCATGCATTGATCTTGTATAGACAAACATTGTAGAATTGCATGCTTTGTGACTATCTCTTTGATATGGCATGCTTGTGTGAATATGTGTTTATTTGCTTGCGTATTTTGTGTTTTGGACTTGAACATGTTCTTATTTGATGCCTTATTGAGTTTTGGTCATTTCAGTTACTCATTCATAAGGTTTCGTGTCCAAACGATGTAGCTACGCTACTTTTCGTTCTCATTCGTTAAGTTGACTTCATCGTCGTTTTCCAAGATGATTTCTCAACCATTTTTCAAAGTTGTGTAGTCTTTGTCATGCATGAGGGAGTCACGATTGATAATCTGAAAATGGATTCGAAATCAGAGTTCGGATGCCCAAGTTACGGCTGAAGAACGTGTGAGAGGTGAGAGTGGCCAAGAGGCCATGTGGGCCACGCCGTGAGGGAGGCCGTGGGCCCCACGGCCAGAGACCCTCTCTGGCCCCGTGAGGCCCATGCGCCCCCCACGGGGTGGGTGACGTGGCCCTTGCTGATTGGCCTAAAAATCTCTTCTCTCTCTTCTTTTTAAACACTTCTCCTTCCCTCCACATGTGTTGAAGAACTTGAAGAATTTTTTCACGAAATTCTGGAGATTTTCTTCAATTTTTAGTTTTCGTATTTTGATCATAACTTTCTCATACGAACTCGAAATCGATTGATTCAAAAGCCAAAATTGTTGGTCTTGATGAGAGATACAAACCCCAAGCATTTCCAAAGGCAGCTGGCTTCGCCATTCTTCCCAGTTGACTGATCTTCAGTACGTGGTCAAGGTTGCTTTGTTCAACTTCTTCTTTTTCATTTCATCTTTGATCATCTCTTTGATTCTTACTATTTGATTGATGAAATTGTAAGGTTTATGATTTGTATTGGCTTAATTCCATTGTAAAACACTCTATGATTGTATTAGTTGTTGCTTAGGACATTATTTGAAGAAAGGAAGCTTAAAAAGTGAAGAGCAACGTCTAGTGCAAAAGTCGTCTTCAAGAGGTGAAAAACGTCAAAGGTAAATCTTGACTTCTATCCTCTTGCAAGGCGTTAGCGCACACACACACAATTCATACATGTGTGTCCCTGCATCGTGGTTAAAACATTTGGTATAACACATTCACACACTTCATAGCATGCTCATGCATTGATCTTGTATTGACAAACATTGTGAAATTGCATGCTTTGTGACTATCTCTTTGATATGGCATGCTTGTGTGAATATGTGTTTATTTATTTGTGTATTTTGTGTTTAGAACTTGAACATGTTCTCATTTAATGCCTTATTGATTTCCGGTCATTTCGGTTACTCATTCATAAGGTTTCGAGTCCAAACAAGTTGACTATGCTACTTTCTGTTCTCATTTGTTGTGTTGACTTCATCTTCGGATTCTGAGATGATTTCTCAACCATTTTTCAAAGTTGAGTAGTCGTAGCCATGCGTGAGGGAGTCACGGTTCGTAATCCAAAAATGGATTCGAAATCGGAGGTCGGATGCCCAAGATATGGGCTGAAGAACCGAAGGAGTGCGCGAGAGAAGTCGGAAGCACGTGTGGCCACAAGGGCTGCCCGTGTGGGAGGCCGTGGCCCCCACGGCCAAGAGACCCCTCTGCTCCCGTGGGCCCCACGTGCCCCCCACGGGGAGGTGACATGTCATCTTCCGATTCGCTCGTAAAATCTCTCTCTTCCCTCCTTTTAAGCTCATCTCCTTCCCTCCACATTTTCTAAGAATTTTGAATAACACTTTGAAAATTTTCTGCAGAATTCTACAATTTTAGTTTTCTTGTTTTGATCATATCTCTCTCATACGAACTCGAAATCAATCGATTCAAAAACCAAAATTGTTGGTCTCGAAGAGAGCTACAAACTCCAAGTATTTCCAGAGGCAGCTGACATCGCCATTTTTCTCAGCTGGTCCAAATTCAGTACGTGGTCAGTATGTTTGTTACAACTTCTTCTTTTTCAATTTCATCTTTGATCATCTCTTGATTCTTACTATTTGATTGATGAAATTTGTTGAGAAGTATGTTAGATCACTTGCTAGGGTTGTTTGATCATTTGTTAATTGAGATTTAGCTTTGTGATTTGTTTTGAACATATATCTTCTAAACTTGATTGTGTGTGAAATTGATTCTAGAAATTGATTATATGATGTATCTCATATTATTTTCTAGGTTCTATTTCTTGATCTAAGAACTAGGTTTTTAGTGTGATAAATTGAATATTCATACCTTTGTTCTTATTGATTTGCATGTCTTGATTTCTAGATAATTTTGTGATTGTGTGTTGAAATCATATTCTAGACTATCATTGAACATGTACATTTTGCTTGATTGATCATCTAGCTTAATTTGTTTGTGTTTACATCACTTGCATCACTTTAGATCATAGCCTTGCATTAGGTTGAAGTCTCTAGCAAAGTGAGTGAAGCTTTGTGGATAGAGCAAGGAAGCCTTGATTAGAGTCGGGAGGACTCGGATAATCAAGCAAGGGAGTCTTGTCTAGGGTCGGGAGGATCCGGATAGGCAAGCAAGAAATCTTCCTAGAGACGTGAGCGTCTTGGATAGGAAGTTGCTTTCTAGAGGTGTAGGATACATCTCAGATAGGAAGTAGGCTTGGTGATTCACTAGCCCGAGGGTAGATTAGGAGTTGATAGCTTGAGCGGATATCATGAGTGATAGCTTGAGTGTGTAAGTCCTTTTTCACATAGTGGATTGCTTCGCTGGTGGTTGTGGTATCAACCCGTGGATGTTTCCTCATTGAGGTTTTACCACGTTAAAACACTTGTGTTCATTTTTGCTTTTATTTTTCTTTATCTTCCATTTCTTTCATTGATTGCATATCTTGTAAATTGATTAACTCTTGTATAAGTGAAATCAATTAATTTGTCAAATTTAATCAAGTGTGCATTTTCATTGATATATTCCGCATTAATTTTTAATTGGGAGAATTTGGAGCCTATACCTATTCACCCCCCCTAGGTATATTTCACTACTACTTAAGGGAAATTTCAGAAATATGTTGAGAAGAATGTTAGATCATATGCTAGGGGTGTTTGATCATTTGTCAATTGAGTTTTAGCTTTGTGATTTCTCTTGAACATATATGTGCTAAACTTGATTTTGTTTGAAATTGATTCTAGAAAATGTATATATGATGTGTCTCATATTATTTTCTAGTTTTTATTTCATGATCTAAGAACTAGGTTTTTAGTGTGATATATTGAATATTCATACCTTGTTCTTATTGATTTACATGTCTTGATTTCTAGATAATTTTGTGATTGTGTGTTGGAAGCATATTCTAGATTATCATTGAACATGTACATTTAGCTTGATTGATCATCTAGCTTAATTTGATTGTGTTTGCATCATTTGCATCACATAGATCATAGCCTTGCATTAGGTTGAAGTCTCTAGCAAAGTGAGTGAAGCTTTGTGGATAAAGCAAGGAAGTCTTGATTAGAGTCAGGAGGACTCGGATAATCAAGCAAGGGAGACTTGTCTAGGGTCGGGAGGATCCGAATAGGCAAGCAAGAAATCTTCCTAGAGACGTGAGCGTCTTGGATAGGAAGTTGCTTTCTAGAGGTGTAGGACACATCTCGGATAAGAAGTAGGCTTAGTGATTCACTAGCCCGAGGGTAGATTAGGAGTTGATAGCTTGAGCGGATATCATGAGTTGATAGCTTGAGTGTGTAAGTCCTTTTTCACATAGTGGATTGCTTTGCCGGTGGTTGTGGTATCAACCCGTGGATGTTTCCTCTTTGAGGTTTTACCACGTAAAAACACTTGTGTTCATTTTTGTTTTTATTTTTCTTTATCTTCCATATCTTACATTGATTGCATATCTTGTAAATTGATTAACTCTTGTATTAGTGAAATCAATTCATTTGCTAAATCTAATCAAGTGTGCATTTTCTTTGTTATATTCCACATCATTTTTAATATTGGAAGAATTTGAGTAAATACCTATTCACCCCCCCTCTAGGTATATTTTGCACTACTACTTAAGGGAAATTTCACATTGAGAGTCATTTGTTAAGGAATGTTGACTTGAGAGACTCTTATGCGTTGAGCTTGAGGTTGTCTCCTCGGGGCTTCCTTCACATGTGCACTTCTTGAGCATGGACCGGCTAATTCAAACTGAGAGCATCAATGGCAAAAAGTACATTTTTGTATGCGTTGATGACTTCTCTAAGTTTACTTGGGTTTATTTTCTTAGAAACAAGACCGAGGCTTTTGATTACTTTAAAAAGTTTTGTAATCAAGTTCAAAATGAAAAGGTCTTGGTATCAAGAAAATATGTCGCATTAGGAGTGATCATGGGACGGAATTTGAAAATGCAAAATTTATTGAGTTTTGTGATGGTTTAGGGTTTTCTCATGAGTTCTCCGCACCTAGAACTCCTCAACAAAATGGTGTTGTTGAGAGGAAAAACTGTGTCTTGCAAGAGATGGCTAGGGTCATGCTCAATAGCAAGAAAGTTCCTAGAAACCTATGGGCCGAGGCGGTCAATACCGTTTGTTATGTGTCTAATCGTGTTTTTAGGAGGCCCGGCACAAAACAAACGTCCTATGAGCTATGGAAGGGCAAGAAGCCCAATGTGAGTTACTTCCACACTTTTGGGAGTAAATATTATATTTTGAATGATAGAGATCACTTAGGAAAGTTTGATGCTAAAAGTGATGTTGGTCTCTTTCTTGGGTATGCTATTAATAGTCATGCATATAGAGTCTTTAACTTGACTACTAAGACTATCATGGAGTCTATCAATGTGAAGATAGATGATCTTAGCATGCTTAATTTGTGTGATGATAATGGTGTCAATGAACCTAAAGAAAACATGTTGAATGACACTAAAACACCTATTGATGTGGCTAGTAGTGTTTCTAGTCAAGATGATGAAAATGATATTTATGTTGAAGTTGAAAGTCAAGGGTTGGAAAATGCTTTAAATAATAATCAACAAAATGACCAAGTTGTTGAACATTCTCACCCAAGACTTAGAAACTTACACTATCAAGAAGACATCATAGGTGATTTAAATGAAGGGGTTAGAACAAAAAATCAAATTGCTAACCAAATATCTTATGCTTGCTACACTTCTCAAATTGAACCCAAAAATATTAATGAAGCAATTGTTGATGAATATTGGGTTGGGGCTATGCAAGATGAACTTAATCAATCTGAGAGGAATGAAATGTGGTCCTTGGTTCCTAGACCCAAAGATATAAATGTAATTGGCACTAAATGGGTGTTTAGGAATAAGACCGATGAAAGTGGCAAGATTGTGAGGAATAAAGCTAGACTAGTGGCTCAAGGTTACACTCAAGTGGATGGTGTAGACTTTGATAAGACGTTTGCCCTGGTTGCTCGTCTCAAGTCCATTAGACTTTTGTTGTCCATTGCATGCATTAAAAAGTTCAGATTGTTTCAAATGGATGTCAAAAGTGCTTTCCTCAATGAATACCTTCAAGAAGAAGTGTATGTTAAACAACCTAAGGGTTTTATAGACCCACACTCTCCTAATCATGTGTGTAAATTGAAAAAGGCTCTCTATGGCCTTAAACAAGCTCCAAGAACTTGGTATGATAGGTTGACTCAATATCTTATTGACAACAAATATAGGAGAGGTGGCATTGATAGAACTTTGTTTATCAAACATCATGATCATGATATTTTTGTTGCACAAATATATGTTGATGACATTGTTTTTGGGTCTACTAATAAAATCAAGGTTGATGAATTTGTAAGTGTTATGTCAAGTGAATTTGAAATGAGCATGGTGGGTGAGTTGAATTACTTTCTAGGAATGCAAGTAAAACAAACTAGCATGGGCATAATGTTGAACCAATATAAATATGCTAAAAATCTTGTTAAGAGATTTGGCCTAGAAAATGGAAAAGATTTGGCCTAGAAAATGGAAAAGATTTTGAAACTCCCATGAGCACCACTTTAAAACTTGATAAAGATGAAAAAGGGAAAAGTGTTGACCAAAGCCTTTATAGAAGCATGATAGGTAGTCTACTTTACCGAACGGTTAGTAAACCCGACATTTGCTTTAGTGTAGGCTTGTGTGCTAGATTCCAAGCAAATCCCAAGGAATCTCACTTAAAAGCCATCAAGAGGATCATTAGGTACATCAAAGGAACTTATAGTCTTGGTCTATTCTATTCATTTGATACCAATGATATCCTTGTAGGCTATTGTGATGCGGATTGGGCGGGAAACATAGATGACCGTAAAAGCACATCAGGCGGTTGCTTTTATGTTGGTAATAACTTGGTTTCTTGGTTAAGTAAGAAACAAAATTCGGTTTCCCTTTCCTCTTCCGAAGCCGAATACATTGCGGCTAGAAGTGCTTGCACACAATTACTTTGGATGAAACAAATCCTTAAAGATTATGAGATAAAACAAGGAAAAATGACACTTTATTGTGATAACTTAAGTGCCATTAACATCTCTAAAAATCCGGTTCAACACTCCCGCACAAAGCATATAAACATTAGGCATCATTTCATTAGAGATCTAGTTGAACATTCTATTGTTACTCTAGAGCATTTGCCTAAAAATCAATTTGCGGACTTGTTCACTAAGCCCTCGGACAAAGAGAGGTTTAAAACTCTTAGAATGTCCATTGGCATGATTTGTGTTGATTGATGTCTTTGTGTGATTGTGAGTGGCTTGATGAGCAAAACTTTAATTGAATATCATTATCTTTGAGAGCTACTCACTTTAGAAGTAATGATCTTAAACAAATATCTCTTATTGTTTCTAGATCATGCACTTAAGTTTGAAATCTTATTTTTGAAAAGTGCACTAATGCTTCTCTTATATGTTTTAGTTTTTAAGTTTTTGTGGTTGAATATGTGTAGATAATGGATGCATCTAGAAGTTTATTGCTAAGTACATGATAGATGACCTATGGTATGTATCCATTTTGCTTCGGCCTACATAGTAATCAACGAGCACCCTCATGGAAAGGGCTACACACCTTGGTTGTGGAGCCACCCAATGTAGGAAAGGGCTACGCCATTGTGATGAGTGAAAGCCGCCATGAGGAGTATATGTTTTTGTTAGTAAAATCAAAGAAGTGTTGAAATGAATCATAAAAAAAAAAAATTCTTTGATTCAAGCCTAAAACAAAACAAAAAGGCTTATGGTGTATAGTTGAGAATTGTGAAAAAAGCTTGGGTTGACAAATAGAAACGGGAAAACGAGCCACATACACACACACGCTCATATGTTGATATCTATTCCTTTTAAAAGCAAAAATCCGGATGAATATCGGTTTGAACTATTTTTGGAAAGGCTTTAGATGGATAGGTGTGGATAGAGTTTGCATGTTGATGTCACAATTACTCCTTCTATATATTTGAGAAGCATTCACACACACACATTTTGCTTATGTGTTTGATTCATTAGCAATGTGAGAATATTTTTGAGAGATTAATGAAAATCTATGATTTTCTCTTGGACTTTGACAAGTTATGAAATATTTTTCTCTTATTGCTTGATTGTGTGATTGTGTGATGCCCCTTGTGAACAAATCTACTTGGTGATAATATGTGGAGCATATGTTAAGGGGGAGCTTTAGTTTATTCAACTTCGCTTTCTATATGATTTGTTTGCTTAATATCTCGTTCGTTGTCTCTTGTGTCCCTTGTCTATTCCTTGACAAAAAGGGGGAGAAAATGTATACCTCACCATGTTTGTTATTGGGGAGATTTTGTATACTTCACACCTTTTGTAGAAAAATGTTCCAATTGTGTGAATCATATTTCTCTTTGTGCTTAATTGTGACTTTGTCTTAAGGGGGAGAAAGAATTCTTTCTTGATAATGTAAAAGATGGTTGGTCCTTGGGAATTGGGAAATTAAGGGAATGCTTTAATATGAAAACATTTTATTCACTTGAGATAATGCATTTTTGTATGAGATAAGGGATGTCTTCTATATTTGTTTTTGATTAATAACTCACCATTCTTCTTTAAAGAAGATCTCTTGTTTGGTTTGCTATTTTCTCTCATAGGTACTTTGAAGACCAAAAGATGAATTCTTGAAGACTTGAAGACTTGAAGAATTTTTAGTCTAGGAATCTCTTTATAATGTGAGGATGAGAGTATGCTATCAACTTGAGTTTATTGGAGTGAAACATTGTATGGTGAGGTTGAGGTTTTGCCATGGAATAGCCAAAGGGGGAGATTGTAAGGTTCATGATTTGTATTGGCTTGATTCCATTGCAAAACGCTCTATATTTGTAATAGTTGTTGCTTAGGATATTTTTGGAAGAAAAGAAGCTTCAAAGTTGAAGAGCAATGTCTAGTGCAAATGTCGTCTTCAAGAGGTGAAAGTGTCAAAGGTATACTTCGACTTCTATCCTCTTGCAAGGCATTAGTGCACACACACACAATTCATATATGTGTGTCCCTGCATCATAGTTCAAACATTTTGTATAACACATTCACACACTCCTTAGTATGCACATGCATTGGTCTCTTACAGACAAACATTGTAGAATTGCATGCTTTGTGACTATCTCTTTAATATGGCATGCTTGTGTGAATTTGTGTTTGTTTGTTTATGTATTTTGTATTTTGGACTTGAATATGTTCTTATTTGATTCCTTATTGAGTTCCGGTCGTTTCGGTTACTCATTCATAAGGTTTCGAGTCCAAACGACTTAGCTAGGCTACTTTGCGTTCTCATTCATTGAGTTGACTTCATCGTCATTTTCTGAGATGATTTCTCAACCTTTTTGTAAAGTTTCATAGTCATCATCGTGCATGAGGGAGTCACGGATCGTAATCCTAAAATAGATTCGAAATTGGAGTTCGGATGCCCAAGATACGGCTGAAGAACGTGAGGGTGCGCGGGAGAGCAAGCGAGGCCAAGCGGCCAAGCTTGGCCAAGCCGTGTGGGAGCCGTGGGACCCACGGCCAGAGGACCTCTCTGGTCCCGTGTGGCCCACGCGCCCCCCATGGGCTTGGTTGAGGTGGCCTCTTTTGGTTGGCCGAAAATCCTCTCTCTCTCCTCCATTTAAACACCTCTCCTTCCCTCCAAACATTAAGAACTTGAAGAACACTTTCAAAGAAATTTCTGTAGAATTCTTCAACATTTTAGTTTTAGTATTTTGATCATAACTTTCTCATACGAACTCGAAATTGATTGATCAAAAAGCCAAAATTGTTGGTCTTGATAAGAGCTACAAACCCCAAGCATTTCCAGAGGCAAATGACTTCCTCATTTTTCCCAGTGGCCTGATTTTCAGTATGTGGTCAAGGTTGTATGTTCAACTTCTTCTTTTTCATTTCATCTTTGATCATCTCTTTTATTCTTACTATTTGATTGATGAAATATGTTGAGAAGGATGTTAGATCATATGCTAGGGGTGTTTGATCATTTGTCAATTGAGTTTTAGCTTTGTGATTTCTCTTGAACATATATGTGCTAAACTTGATTCAACTTGAAATTGATTCTAGAAAATGTATATATGATGTGCTTCATGTTATTTTCTAGGTTTAATTTCATGATCTAAGAACTAGGTTTTTAGTGTGATATATTGAATAGTCATACCTTGTTCTTATTGATTTACATGTCTTGATTTCTAGATAATTTTGTGATTGTTTGTTGAAAGCATATTCTAGATTATCATTGAACATGTACATTTAGCTTGATTGATCTTCTAGCTTAATTTGATTGTGTTTGCATCATTTGCATCACGTAGATCATAGCCTTGCACTAGGTTGAAGTCTCTAGAAAAGTGAGTGAAGCTTTGTGGATAGAGCAAGGAAGTCTTGATTAGAGTCGGGAGGACTCGGATAATCAAGCAAGGGAGACTTGTCTAGGGTCGGGAGGATCCGAATAGGCAAGCAAGAAATCTTCCTAGAGACGTGAGCATCTTGGATAGGAAGTTGCTTTCTAAAGGTGTAGGACACATCTCGGATAGGAAGTAGGCTTGGTGATTCACTAGCCCGAGGGTAGATTAGGAGTTGATAGCTTGAGCGGATATCATGAGTTGATAGCTTGAGTGTGTAAGTCCTTTTTCACATAGTGGATTACTTTGCCGATGGTTGTGGTATCAACCCGTGGATGTTTCCTCTTTAAGGTTTTGCCACGTAAAAAATACTTGTGTTCATTTTTGTTTTACTTTTCTTTATCTTCCATATCTTACATTGATTGCATATCTTGTAAATTGATTAACTCTTGTATTAGTTAAATCAATTCATTTGTTAAATCTAATCAAGTGTGCATTTTCTTTGTTATATTCTGCGTTATTTTTAATATTGGAAGAATTTGAGTCTATACCTATTCACCCTTTAAAGTATACAAACGTAGTTAAATTGCTTAAGGCGGGGGGTGGGGTGAATAGGTTTTTACACCTTTTTCAATCCCTTGAACAAACTTTCGTTTGTCCCTCAAGGTTGCCTTACATACAACAAATACACTAAGAAAAGACAACTTACATAGACAATATGAATAGGTAATCATATAAGCATGGTCTACATACATCACCAAGTTGTATAAGGTAAACAAACAAATAAGTATAACAACAAAGAATACTTGTATTTCACTATATGTTCAATGAGTTACAAGAGTGATCAAATATCACTATACACAAATACAATATACAAAAGAATCATAGAAATAAAATTGATCAATAAATGAGTTCACTAATCACACTATACAAAGTCTTGCTTCTCAATACATCATGAAGTGAATATTATGAAACAAGATAATAAAATGTACAAATAAAATATAAGAGATAGAGATAGGAAGAATTAACACAAGAGATTTTTTAAAGTGGTAAAACCTCCAAGGAGGAAACATCCACGGGTTGAACTACAACCATTGGGTACTATATTATTGGAAAGTAAATATAGAACATTCACAAAGTGACCAATCTGTAGCTCACCCAACTTAGTGAAGTCTAAGCCTACCCAACCCTATTGGAAAGTTTGAAATCTCTCAATGATGCGAAACCACCATATATTGGATACCACACAAAACCAACATCGATGGTAGATTAGAAATTCCTCAAGAGTGCATACACCTCCCGTGTACCCCGCTCTATCGGAGTCTATGTCTAACCATACGCCTAGGCCTACCAATACAATAGCCAACTCCCTATCCGAGACACTCATGCCTCTAGGGAGCCTCCCATGCATGACTATCCGAGTCCTCCCGACTCTAGCCATGACTCCTTGCTTACCTATCCGAGTCATCCCGACTCTAGGCAAGTCTTCTTGCTTGGCTATCCGAGTCACCCTGACTCTAACCAAGACTTCATGCCTTTTACAAGGACTTCCAAGTGTGATCATGTGAATGCAAATGATGCAAACAATCAAATCAACATAGAACATGTGATCAATACATTCTATGGCACAAATAGACCTAAACATGTGATATCACAAGTAATCAAGTCTAGATGCAAAATACAAGAATAAAACCTAAAGCATGTGAAACATCAAACACATAAGCTCAAAGTCTCATTCACACATACAACACTTGAATCAAAATATATTCATGAAGAACAAGTTCAAGATGCTATCAATATACAATAAAATGCTAGATATATGAGATTTAAATCAATCAATATTCTAGCCAAAAATATAGAGCAAGGATTCAAGATATAAATCAATCAAATCCTAGATTGCTCTAAAACACAAACAAAATTCAATAATCCTAGATTTCATTAATCAAAGGATCAAATCAAATCTCAAGGTCATTTATCACAAAATTTATTCAATCAAGTTCCAAACAACCTAAGATGCCATTCTAATCACAATACAACTCACAAACATATGTAAAACCTAGAATCATGGAAACTAGTCAACATTAGTCTATAAATTGACTTTCAATTAGAATGATAATCAAGCTATCTTTCTCAATAGATTTTACCAAACATAAACATAGATATAGAAGAAGAAACCCCAAGCAAATTGAAGGTTCAAAAGAAAGAAATCCCAAAGATTAGTCCAATACCTTAGACTCAACAGCTGGTTCGGTTTTCAGAGTCCAACCACCATAAACCTTGATCAATCAGCTACCAAACCACTCAGAAATGATAGAGGACTCAATTACGAACGTTCTCCAATTCGAATCACTCAAATCCGACTCCGGATGAGGGAGATATGATGTTTGGAAGATGAGAAAATCTGTTGGAGAGGACAGACGGGAAACTTTGCAATTTTCTTCTTAAAAAATCAAATGGAGAGAGAGGAGGGAAGATAAATGGAGGAGAGAGAGAAGCATTCTGGGCCAATCAGGTGAGGCCACGTCACCCCTGGCCATGGGGGGCACGTGGGCCTCACGAGGGCAGAGAGCCCCCTTGGCAGTGGGGCCCACGGCCTCCCTCACGGCCTGGGCTGACTTCTCGCTAGCTCGCTCCCTCGGTTCTTCAGCCCGTATCTTGGGTATCCGAACTTCGATTTTGAATCCGTTTTCGGATTACGAACCGTGACTCTCTCATGCACGATGAAGACTACACAAATTTGAAAAACGGTTGAGAAATCATCTCAGAAAACGTCGATGAAGTCAACTCAACGAATGAGAACGAAAGGTAGCGTAGCTACATCGTTTGGACTCGAAATTAAATGAATGAGTAACCGAAACGACCAGAACTCAATAAGAAATCATAATAGATCATATTCAAGTCCAAATACAAAAATACAGAAACATACAATCACAAAGACACACACATATGCTAGTTTCCGAACATAGTCCTAGAAAATGCAATAAACAAGGTTTTACCAATATAGTATGAATGCATGAGCATATTTTGTCATGTGTGTGAAAGTGATACATAAGTGATGTTTAATCATGAAGGAACACACAAGAATTCCATGTGTGTGTGTGTGTGTGCCTAGCCTTGTAAGAGATATGAGGTTCTTTATTACCTTTGTTGAACAATGATGCACAAATCTCTTAAATGCCGGCTTCTTGAATGAATTGTGGTTGAGACATCCTTCGTCTTCTTAATTCTTCAATATACGAACCACTAAACATTACAAGAGAAACACGTTTTGATATGGAATTAATGCCAACACAAACTATAAACCTAACAACCCCTCCCCCCCTTTAGGTATATTTTGCACTACTACTTAAGGGAAATTTCAACATCTAATCTCTTGCCGGTTTTCTACTATTCTTCCTCTATATTTCTCTTCCAGCCTTAAAGTTCTTCAGTTCTTCATATATCCAGAATCCACAAAGTTCTTCGCTACTTCAGTTCTTCATATATCCAGAATCCACAAAGTTCTTCATTGCTTCAGTTCTTCAGTTCTTCTTTAAAGTTGTTCGCTGCTGCATCAGGTGTGTCTCCAAATTTCGTTTTTAATTAGGGTCTTCACTGTTAGTGATTAGTCGTATCAATGGTGTTTTAATGCCTGTTGTATTCGTCATTCTATAGTTTTTAGGTGTAAATGGAAAATAGCATCACGTTACTTTGATACCTATTGTTGCGATTACTATACTTTCATGGAAAACACACAGAAAACATAATCATTACATACAAATACATTCGAAACTATTATAATTATCGAGTCAGACATGTAATCATATGATCGATCTTACGTTAATGTGATTACTGTTATTATAAGATAATCGTTACTTACGTATTGTAATTGTTTTTTACATGTTGTGTAGTAATGGAAATACATGGAGGTGAAAGTTCAGTTGATACCAATGATGAATTGAATAAATTTGAAGTGTCCCCAGATATGGACTATTCTGCTATTGATTATGTGCCTTATTCGTCTGTGGTTGGAACTTTAAAAGAAATTTGTGGTTTGAGTTACCAAGATGTCATTGAAAAGAAATTTGATTCGGTTGAAGACCCAAGTGCATTTTATCATGGTTATTCTAGGGCAGTTGGGTTCGATGTAAGATTGTCCAACAAAATCAATGACAGTGAAGGTAGAATAACCAGTAGAGTATGGGTTTGTGAGAAAGAAGGTTTTCGAGATAAGAAGTACATGTGTAATACAAATTCGAAACGCTAGCCAAGGCTGCAGACAAGAGTGGGTTGCAAAGCTCGTTTCTCCATTAGGTTAGACCGTGATACTAACAAGTACAGCGTAAGTGCATTTGTTGAAAATCATTGCCACAAACTAGCAACGTTTCGTGAGGTTGCTTGGGTACGATCTCATAGAAACATTGACGCTAAAGACTTATCCCAAATCGATGCCATGGGAAACTGCTGCATAAGACCTTGTTTGACCTATGAATACATGGTTAACCAGAAAGGGGGTTACTCCAAAATTGGATTCACACAGAAGGACATGTACAACCAGATTGATGCGAATAGACGGGATGAAGCTTTTGAAAGCGATTCACATGCCGCACTTATGTACCTGCAGTCAAAGGCGAATTCTGAAACCAATTTCTAGTGCAGGTTCAGCACAGACGAGAAAGATAGGCTTGCTAATATATTTTGGAGGGACTCACATTCCCTATTCAAATACCAGTGCTTCAATGATGTTCTTGTTTTCGACAGCACTTACAAGACAAATGCCTATCCAAGCCTTTGGTCCTATTTGTCAATGTAAACAACCACCGTGCGACTTGTGTATTTGGAGTTGCCTTGTTGTCGGATGAGACTGTGCAGTCATACAGATGGGTCCTTAATACTCTCATGGATTCCATGGGCCACAAACATCCCATTTCTATACTGACTGATGGAGACGAAGCAATGCGACAAGCCATCGACGGGATATTTCCCAACTCACGGCACAGGATATGTGGATGGCACGTATCCAAGAATGCATCCATTCACCTTCACAAAGAGGAGAAGAAATTACCATTTCGATACTTATTGTATAAGCAAATATCAGATGACGAATTCGAGGAACTTTGGAGAGAGATGTTGGAGCAGCATGGTCTAGAAGAAAACGATTGGATGAGTAGGATGTATGAGAAGAAGCATAGGTGGGTGGAAGCATATTTTAAGGGCCATTTTTTTGCAAGCATGCGCATAACTCAACGATGTGAGGGTATGAACAATTACATGAAGGATTATGTTTGTAGCCGTGAGAAATTGTTTGAATTCATCCCTCAAATTGATAGGGCCCTTATGCGGTTAAGAAACAATTTCTTCGGTGACGAATACGTATCTAAGTGTAAGAGTCCGGTCATTTTAAGGCACTTGAAGCCATTGGAGGAGCATGCATCTTCCGTATACACTTATCAAATTTATCTTGACGTTGCTGAACAGATTATGCATGAATCAAAATATACGCACATTGCACCGGAGGAGGAGGATAACTGTCGTGTATACCATCTGTCCAGATATCAATTTCCTGATAAGAAAAGGAAAGTTTTTTACCATTTGGACAGGGTTGGCTTTCAGGAAGTCGATGAAGATGGTGTTTGGGATTCAGAAAAACATAATCAGCCTTTAATTTCGTGTGACTACAATTTGTTTGAAAGTAAAGGAATTCCTTGTCATCATATGTTTTATGTTATGAAAGTGGAGCATCTTAGAAAGATTCCCGAGTCCATGATATTTAAGAGGTGGACGAAGTCAGCCACACGTGATGTTCTTATCAAGCTTCAGCCAGATGATGAGTTTTCAAAAGGAATCGATATATCCCGGTTCGCTTCATTGAGTGCAGAGTGCAACTATCTCTGTCACAACGGGAGCCAAACTGAAGAAGGATTCAATTTGATGAAAAAGGAACTCCTTGCTTTGCAAAATACTTTGCAAGGGTTGAATGACGAAATTAGAAATAAGGCCAAAAAAAATCAGACTGATTCTAGCCCACGGAGCCATATTATAAAAGATCCAAAGGTTGTCAGGGAGGCCCAGTGGGCCGACTGCACCTAGCACACCGGCAGGAAAACCCTAGAAATGTAGAAGACCAAATCAGTGCCATATTTGCCACACTCCTGGGCATGACTCGTGCAACTGTAAACTAAAGGACTCTGACAAATAGGCACTACTTGAATTTAGTCATTGTGTTGTTTTTTGTACTCATAATTGGCTTTTTTTTGTAATTGTTGGACCTCCTAAAAATATTATTTCAATTTACCGGTGGAGTTTGAATTGGGCCACCAACTTCATTAGTGTAGATGCAATTGAGTATATTTATTGTGTTGTTTATCGTACTCATAATAGGCCTTCTTGGAATTTTTGGACCGTCTAAAAATATCATTTCAATTGACATGTGGAATTTGAATTGGGCCATACGGACCACATCACTACAACACATTGATACAAGCAAAATTGACTTAGTCCACTACAAGCCACAAGTAGAATGTGAAAAGCTTAGTCCATTACAAGCAAAAGGCCAAGCTAAATTGGACCAGGATAAAACTGACAAAAACTAAATTGACTTGTTCTTTGTATACAATATTATCAGACCTTGAAAAAGGAATTGTATTACTCAAAATAAATAAATTTTAAATTTTCTCAAAATAAAAATGTGGAAAAAACGAGGGATAACTATAGGATCCCTAATTTTTTTTTTTTTTATAAAATTTGGCAAGCTTAATATCAGTCCACTAGTGTCAACTTTTTTAGAAATTTAATTCGATTATAGATAATATTTTGTGATCGTTTAAAGATATTTATAATCACACTAAATATATAATATGGATAGAAACTGAACATAAAGGTTTGTCATGCTTTTAATTTGTATTTGACTAAATATATTGCCATGGAGGCATGGAGCAATTGCCTGTGTTTCCATCAAACATAAATGCTAATATTAAATTGAAATTGTCACAAATTAATAAGCAAGTATGTTTTGTAATGCGGAATAAAGCATTAATGTAACCGAAAAACAAACATAATCAAAGTATATAGTTTATACCATTAGCAATGAAATCTCATTAACTTGCAAAGAGTTGTGATATGGTCACAAATTAATAAGTTAGCATGTTTTCTGGTTAACGGAACAACAAACATAATCTATTACTTTGTAACAAATTTCAAATAAAATCACTTTCGAACGTGTGATTACACAAAACCTAAAACACATGTGATTCACTTACAACCAACATCAGCCATGATGAACTACTGTAAAAATTATCATCACTTCAAAAAGAACATGTGATTAAACAATACCTAGAAAAACCTCAAACTTAGAACCAACATCAGCCATGTTGAAAATATTTAACACTTAGAACCAACATCAACCATGTTGAAAATATTTAACAGCTGTAAAAAGTATAATCACTTCACAAATATTTCATAATCTTCTTAAAACTCTCTAACATGCAATTACAAAAAACATGAAAAAAAAAAAAAAACTCAATTGCTAGTGGAGGGGTGCTCCTTTACAGCCAATAATCTTCTCAATTGAACACATTAATATTAAAAGATAGGATCCATTGGAGTTGATTCAAACAGTATCACGTAGAAGGAATCAAATGGTCATTTGGTAGTCGAGGGGTTCTCCTTTACAGCCAAGAATCTTTTCAATTGAACACATCTGCTCCTCATTAAGATTACAAGAGATAGGTACCAGTGTAGTCCATTGAAACAATATCACCTCAGAGGAATCAGATGGAAAACAAGCTTCTTGGCTAGAGTTACCCAAAACCTAAAAAGAACTCAGAAACATACAATATACCATGTTAATTTACAACCAACATCAGCCATCATGGGTTAGCCTAATGAAATACATCACACTTGTAAATAGTAAAATCACTTAAAACATATTTCATGAATTATCACTTTACAAAAAAAATTCACATCATTCCTTTTCACTTTCCTCTTCCAAAAGATCTTGCTTAAATTGTCTTTAATTTGAAACAAATAAATCAATGGAGACAAGATATATGTAAAGAGAAAAATGAAAATGAATAATGTGAAAAAATTATGTCACGTGATAGTTCATGAAATATGTTTGAATTGATCCTAATCTGAGAAAAACGAAAATGAATAAGATGAAGTCGAAGAAACAAAGATGACTTATGGATTTAAGAAGAAGATGAAGATAAAAAGAGGAATTGGGGATTTAATTTTAAAAAATAAATGAGGATTTTTCGATTTTGAAAGATGGGTTACAGTAAAAAATCTAGATGTATCTGGGTTGTTGCGTGTTGGCGATTCATCTTTTAGTTTGATAAATGCGTCTGTTGAGAGTAAAAGTGAGTTAGTGTTGCTGAATATATAGTATAGTATAAGCCGCTTAAATTACACAAATATCCTGCATAACGATCGAGTTAAATTACACAAATATCCTGCTTAATTTAAAATAAATTAAGACGCTTGCAGTATTTACACCAAGAAAAGCGTGATGATTACTTATTCTGCCTGACAGCCACTTTGAAATAAAACGATGCAAAGTTCAACAGGCAAGCAATTATTACAATCCCTTTACCATCTTTCAACCAAATCAAACTGCTACATGCTTTTCAAACACTTTCTAACTTTTCTTCCAATTTTTATGCTTCAAAGACAATAATTTCTCTGTGCAACCTCTGATATTCTTCATCAAGTGACGTTAAGGGATGGTTACTTCTTCTGCATGGTGGCGAAACATTAATTACCATCCCTCGGTACACAGTTTTCAACACCATTAATTGTTTTGTTTAGAAATCTAAATTATTTGTTTTTTGTTTTCTACAACCATTTTCTTTCCATTTCGCCATTATAAAAAGCCTATAATTTAAAATTTATGTACAGGTTTTCAATAGTCCACTATTGAGAGGCATCAGTGCCCATTAGACTTTATCTTAAAGATGTAAAACTTGACTTTTCAACGATCCGAAACTTTTGAACTAATATAAAAGAATTAAACATCATTTACCATATACAGTCACACAACTAAAACTGTGACCGTAAAAACGAGTTTACAAACGATAGTAACATTGTTAATAAGTAAAAATCATCAGGGAAAAACATAGTGGCTTGGATTTTGTATAGATTTTATTAAATGATCTGGATTATATTTGGGAGATGGCACGAAGCATTGTTGCAAATAAATTAAACAATTTGTAACGTTAAACAAATTAACATTCAAAATCAATAAGAAACTTCAATTTTTTTTTTATAAAGATCAACATCACTAGTTAACAATCAGACAATATATTTAACAAACACAGAATACTCTGTTTACAAAGAATCAGGTAAACACATCAGCGACGTAGGGTAGCATTGACAATATTGTGGTTAACCTCATCCCAGTTTCCATCCGGCTGCATCTTCTTCATGCAGTCTTGGAAGAGGTTGAAGCCGGTCTGGTGACCATTTGAATAACACCGTTGGAAATCACGAATACTGTATCTGGATGCCTTGAATCGCTTCAAACGGCCGTCATCAGACGCTTGATAAGCAATGTCAACGTGTTCCTCCTCCAAAGCTTTCACTCGTTTTTCCAGTTGTTTGAAAAGAAATTAACGAACTCATTCATTTTAGTATTTTCAGCCGATTTGCATTTATTTTCATCCATTATGCAGAACCGATGGATATCGAGATTTCATAAAATTGATATTTTTGCAAACAGTGAAAGAGAAGAGAAGAAAAGGATATTATGATAAAGACAAACACTTGTAACCCTAATTTATACACAATTTTAGTGGTAGTCGAGGATTTAAAAGGTTGCTTATTTTTTAAAAGTAATAAACGTTTTTTGAAAACTTTTGAATAATAATTAATAAGTAATAAACGTTTTTGATTTTGATAATATGTTGAGAAGAGTTTGATTTTTAATTTATCTACACGTCATTATTCTTAAGTTTTGTTTGCCTTTTTTTATTTATTTAAGAACAATTGTTGATTTATATAATTAAAATTGTTTTCAGATATTAGAAAAAAATACTAGTATTAACAATGATATTTAACAATCGAACATTACATTTAATGAAATAAAGAATAAAGTAAGTGTGCAACTAATTATAAAACTTAAATTAAGGTATTGAGTTCAAATATATCGGTTGATTCATGGTTTGCCTAGACTTGTAAGTTTAAAAGGGTTTGATGACAATCGTAATTCACAATAAGGACCTTGATTATAACAAATGTTGTTCAAATTATCGAATCGGATATGACATGGCTGAATCCATATCCAAAACATATAATACTTAAAATTGATCAATATTCAGATATTTTTTTATCTGATCGAATTGAACCGATCCTGTATAATACATGATTTGATCGGAACTAGCCATTAAAAAGACGGATCAAACTCGTATGCATCCGAATCTGTATGCTCTAGGGAGTAGAAGAAAATTTGTGATTCACTCCGATTAAACTTCCTTCTTAATAATCTTGAAGTTTTTCTCAGATACAAGGAAGTGAATAAGTTCCAAAGCCAAATATCGTAGTTCTCGAACGAGCAATCGAAAATTTTTTGGAGCATCTTCGGGTTTAAGTATTGTTCCTCCAATGATCTTAGTACTAGGTACTTCTTGGCGAGCTCTAATATGATCTGATTTTGTAAGTAAGCATCTCTTGTAAAATATGAGCAACACCAAAGCCCTGAAGAGCTCAAAACTCCAATCTCGAGCCGTTGGCCCCTTGCTTGGACCTTCCTTAAAGGTGTTGCTGGTAGGGATGGCAATGGGTCGGGTTCGGGTCGGGTCGGGTCGGGTCCTTCTGGACATAGACCCAGACCCGAAAAAAAAAATTGGACCCAGACCTGGACCTAGACCCATGAAAATTTTCGGGTTCGTGTTCGAGTCTGGACTTGCGGGTCTTAGGAAGACCCAGACCCATGAAAATTTTCGGGTTCGAGTTCGGGTCTGGACCTGCGGGTCTTAGGAAGACCCAGACCTAACCAAGGACCTATGAAAATTCACGGGTCTGGGTCTGGACCCGTGGACCCATGGACCCACGATCCAATTTTTTTTTTTAAAATACAAAAAATATATATATATATACTTAAATATATAAATAACTAAATAATAAAAATAAATAAATAGAGGATATAAAAGGGAAATATTCTTATTTGCATTCAATTTCAATTTCAAAATTTTAAATTTTAAATTTTTTTTTTTTGAACTCACTCACTATTCAGGTCTACGGGTCCGGGTTTATGGACCCAGACCTAGACCCGACCCGACCCGACTCGGACCCGATTCAGGTCTAATATTTTGAACCCAGACCTGACCCGTAACTAGAATGTGAGGACCCAGACCTGACCCACACGAGTCGGGTCCGAGTCGGGTCTTGCGGGTCGGGTCTAATTGCCATCCTTAGTTGTTGGGTTACAAGTGCATAATGCCCACTGGAACGTCTGTGTATTGTACCTATTGAATCTTGAAACAATAGGCCAAAAAATCTTTCCAAGAATAATCCATCGTTTTCTGGCTTATTCGTTTTGTAATGAAAAGTATTGGGTTTTGTCACTTAACCGAATATGTATCCATTAGGTAGGGTTTTAGTGGTCCAAGCGCTTATTTGTTGAGGACATAGTAGAGACTGATCCAATTCAAAGTTGTTGATGTTTATATCTCATAAGTTATGTTACACAAAACATAAATTAAAAAATTTGTTGTTTATATTTTAAAACAGTAGTTAACGTATATCTCAAAAGTTTTATTAATTATTTAAAATGATCCGTGAAGGTGATGAAAACATAATATAAATAAGAACAATGCTACATATTCCAACTCATTTTTGTCCTCGTAATTTAGACAATTTTATCCACATAATGTGACGAGGGATGTTAAACATAATTATATGTATATTTCCATTTGTCATTTGACACACAACTAGTTGGGTTAGTAGTATATTTATAATCAAATATATTATGTACATGATTAAGAGAAATTATTAACAATTTAATTTTTAAAAGAAATATAAATTTAAAATATGAAATAAGGGTAGAAACATATAAATTTGAAAGATTAGGGGAAAATTTATAAAATTGCAAAACTCCAGGGATTGAAAATTATTACTCTTCTGTGTAATAAATTTGGCATTGGCATTCACACATGCACATGAGAAGGGGAACACTTTTGCTCACCCCCTTAAAGGGAGGTAACCATTACCCACATCTTAAATGGATGACATGTGTCCATAGAGGGGGTAAATTGTCTGAACATAGTTATCTTTTTAGACAAATTTACCCCTCCCTAAACACGTCATCTTTTTGGGAGGGAGGTCATGCTTACCCCCCTTGTAGTGGGGTGAGCAAAAAAGGACTCCAAGCTAAAGAGACTTGTTTCATTTCATCCATCATAACATAAACATCAATAAATTTCAGATTTAGTCAAAATAAAAAGATGGAAATATCCCGTGATAACTATAGGATCCCTAATTTATTATTAAAAAATAAGGCAGGCTTAATTTCCGTCCAAGTTGTGTTAACTTGTTTAGAAATGTAATGCGATTTAACAAAATATTTTCTGATCATCAAAATAAATGTTGAATTACACTACTAGAGATTGAAAATTTTATAGAAAGGCTTGTGATCATGCTTTTAATTTCATTGTGACTAAAAATATATTGCCATGTTTTGTTATGAGGAAAATCAATAATGTAACCGAACAACAAACATAATCATAGTATATAGTTTATACCATTAACAACGACATCATATAAGGTGTGATTGAGTTCATTAACCTTTGAATAGTTGTGATATGGTCATAAATTAATAAGCTAGCATGTTTTCATTTGTTTATTATTCATAACAGAACAACAGACATCCTACACAGTGATCTAGTTGAATAAAATAAAAAATTTAACAAAGAAAACCTTGATCTGAAAAATATAAATAATGATAACTTTGATAAAACAAATGAATTAATTATGTTTGTTGAGATAATTATTACCTATTTTTATTGACAGACACTTTCAAATACACTGATGCAAAGTTCAACAGTCGAGCGATTATTACGATCTCTTTACCCATCTTTCAACCAAATCAAACTCCTACACGATTTTCCAAAACTTTCAATCTTTTCTTCCAGATTTTCTGCTTCCAGTTTTTACTTCTTCCAGTTTTCTCCATGAAGCCCAGGACCCCAAATCCACCGTTATCTATAATGAAAATAAATAATATTTCTCGACCAAAAAAAAACACTAAAACTTAATATATTTGTTGCAATTAAAGATCTAAAAGTTTAATTTTTAACAATCCGAAAATAGTGCAAACCCTAAAAAACAATTAAATATAATTTAACTATTTTTGTAAATAATAAAAAGAAGAAAAAGCGAAAGTAGGAAGAAGAAATCTAGGGTTTATGAATATAATCGTCGTCAATAAATAAAGTTTACCCTAAACAATCACAAAAGTGGTTACAAAACATCATAGTTTTAACAAGCATAAAAACCCAATATGCTACAATACAAAAGATTTAAACATCAATTGCCATCTTCCAGTCACACAAAACAAAGTGTCATCACCAAAGCATGGCTTCAAAAGGTTCACGTAATAACATCATCGGCCAAGGGTAGCATTTACAACACTTGGGTTAACCTCATCCCAGTTTTCATCCGGCTGTATTGTTTTCATGTAGTCTTTGAATAGGTTGAAGCCGATCAAGTGAGCATGTGAATAAATCCGTTGGCAATCATTTTTACTGTATCTTGATTCCTTGAATCGTTTCCTATGACCGTATTCAGACAGTTGAAATTCGAGGTCAACGTTTTCCTCCTCCAAGGATATGAGTCTTTTTTCCAGATGTGTCAAAACGCATTGGAGGACCTCATACCTTTTATTTTTTTCACCCGATTTGGAATTTTTTCGATCCATAGCCTATAACAGATTGATATCGAGAAGTCAAAAAACTGAGGTTATGATAATGACAGACACTTGTGAAGAGAAGAGAAGAGAAGAATGTTATAATAATGACAGACTTGTAACCCTAATGTATACACAATTTAAGTGGCAGTCGAGGATAAAAAAGAAAATTTATTTATTAATTTTTTTTAAAGCAATAAACTCTACTATGGACCAAACTAAAAACTATCTACATATTGGACTATAAAAACATTTTGTTTTTTCTAGAGGTTGAAATCAAAAAAATTTATAACTGTTTAACAATCAAACATAACAATTAATGAACTAAAGACTAAAGTAATCTTGCAACTAAGGCCCTGTTTGATTTAAGAACAAGTGTTGATTTATATAATTAATTTATATAATTAGAAACAAAGGCTAGTAAAACTTTTAACAATGAAATGTTCCCCCCCCCCCCCCCCTAAACATAATCCTGGATCCGTGTAAGTGTCCACTACAAGAAAATTGCTCATCGGCGATGCATTAATTAGCTACATCAAAAATGTATCGCCAAAACCTATCTTTGGTGACCCTTTGGGCATGATGTCGTTAAATATATGTCGTCAAAGTGACATATTAATTTCAATATTTTGGTGACAAAATTGTAGAGTTTTGGAGACCCCTACTTGATGTCATTGTGGTGATACGTATATTATCTCACTAAATGTACTAAACATCGCTAAAAATCTACTTTTAGCAAGACATATTAATGTGTGCAGCGATAGTGTCGCTAAAATTATAATTATATAAATTATAAGTGAATGATAATTAATTTTTATTTTCTTAAAATAATTTTTAACATAAAAATCATATATATGCATTTAGCTATGACATAATTTTTAGTAAATACAATTTTTATGTTACTAATAAATAATAAATTTAATCTTTCGTTAATTTTTATTTTATGTTTTTACAAGAATTAATTTTTATTTTAACATTGTTGAAGATAAAATTTGATGCAATTAAATATTAAAAAAAATTAAAAGAAAAATTCAAAAGCCAATGTTGAAGGTTATAAAGGCTATATTTAATTGTATATGAGTTTTTACAATATTTATTTATTTTTATTTTTTTTTTAAAATCTGTAGATTTGTTAAGAAAAATTATTTTTTTTTTAGAAAAAATAATTTTGTTTATCAATTAAAATTATTCAAATATTAAATTTGTAACAATTTTACAATTGAAGATTTCTCTATTTATTTTAATAAAGAACAATTTAAATAACAAAATAATTAAATATATTAATTAAAAAAAGGATATATGTATATATAATAAAACCATTTTGGCGACAATATGAAGAAAAAAATGGTACCTGAGGATCCTATTTTTTTGGTTGATTTGTTTAGTGAGATGTAATAATTGGGAGTTAATTGAAAAGAAAGTGGCAACATGTTTCTTATTTTTATGTTGAATGGTTTAATAGAATTCTACTAATGCTCTTTGTTGACAGTAAAATTTGGATTATCACGTAGCCAATAATTATATCACAACAAATAATAAGCAATAATAAAAACAATGCATGCAAAAGACAGATTTTATGTGGAAAAACCCTTGAATGTGAAAAAACCACGGCGCCCCAGAGGGCAGAAAGATTATACTATGATTCGCTGTTTGATTACACACTCAAGTCTCTCGGATAATTGATTTTCTCTCTCTAGATCTTCGAAACCCTCCCTCGTGGGATAGGTGGTTCTATATATACAAGATTATTAGGGTTTTCCCCTCGTTTTAGTCGTGTTGGTGGTTGGATTCCCTCTTTGATTTGCGCTAGGAATCTGAAGTTTGTAATGGATTAGGATTTGCTTCCTATTTGGACTTCCATCGGTCGAGGTCGGTTTATCTTTGTCCTTAAGGCGTAATGTCTTTTAGGTCCTTCCTAGATTGCAAGGAACCTGTTGGGTCGGTGATTTTGTTTGTGTTTAGCTGAGTTGGTTCGTGCGGCGAGTGCATTTGCTCCTGAGTACTGTTATATTGGCGACCACACCTTATCTCTGGTGAGTATATACCCAGGTTTGGCGAATACGCCTATGATTGATTTGACCTGGGGCTTATTGGTGTGTTGACCGGTCCACGTTTCCCTTTTGACTTGGTCAGTAGGTGACGTGTCAGCCTTTCTTTCTATATTTATTGACTTCTTTGATGACGTGTCTGCTTGGCAAATTTATACATACTACACTCTTTTTATCTCTGGAAATAATATTGTTGTTGTTGATCGGTTATTTTACTCTCATTTATAGGTACCAACTCTTTCTTTTTCCCTCTCTTCATCTGCATCTTCCATTTTTCATCCTACAAGTTATAAATGGCTTTATGTGTTTTCTACCTCTCTGTTTTTTGTTTTACAATGTATAGTTAATATACTTTCTGCTTTCCTGCTTTTCAATCACATAATATAGTAAATATACTATACAGTTTATGCATCACTAATTTAAACAGTGATACAAACAAATACTGATTCATGGCTCTTATTGCCATTAAGAAGGTAAAAAAATATTTAACGTTATATGAAAATAACTGAAAAAATTAACGTTTTTTTCCTTCTGTTTCTTTATTACTTTTGAAGCAATTTCTGAGGTTAGTATATATATATATATATATATATATTTTATAAGGTTGTTGGGGATTAGCAACCCAACAGTTTATTAAAGAAAAAGAAAGAGAACAAAAAAGAAAAAGCAACAGAAGAAGAGAACAAATCAACAGAACCTAAAAGAAGGTCTGCTACAAAAATCATTGAAAATAAAGGAATTGCAAAAGTTCGGAGCGGTCCACCACCATGTAGGAGAGACGATACTATGGCTTCTAGAAGCTAAACTATCTGCAACTTGGTTACCTTCCCGATAAATATGAGTGACAGCAAAATCCATTTGAGAGATTAAGCTCAAACATCTATCCCAAGCTGGACGCCAACGCCAAGGAACCTTACGAGACCTAGAACGAAAGATATCCACTACAAAAGTCGAGTCGCTCTCCAACCATAATCGACGCCAGCCAAAAGTCCAAGCATAATCAATAGCGTGGACGGCAGCTGCCAATTCAGCCTCAAAAGCAAAGCAGACACCAAGAGGAATAGCAAAGCAACCTTTAACAAAACCCCTGCAAGTACGAAAAACCCCTGCACAACCAACAAGACCGGGACTACCAAAAGCAGCCCCATCCGTGTTAACTTTAAGACAACCTGGCGGTGGAGGCCTCCAATTAACCTCTAAAATGCGAGGAGCCTTGGGAGGACGACCAGAGACATGAAGCCGTTGAAGAGTCTGAAGTTCATCCACTGAGTTCTTCATAGTGCCAGACTGAAGGGAGTCTGCCTCGCGAACGGAACGCCAGATCAAGGAAAGAGCATCGGTAAAAACAGGCTTGCCACCCTCAAAGGTAGCTTGATTCCGGAGGAACCACACCACCCAGAAAACCGTGATGATAGAAGCCCGCCAGAGAGCCTTCAACTGAGTGCTAAAGACAACCCTCATCGCCTCCTGCCAAAGGTCCAAACAAGTACCATCCAACTTAAGCTTATGACCAAAAGTAGAGGATATAGCATCCCACAACCCACGAACAAAAGAACAATCAAGAAACAGATGCCTTAAGTCTTCCTCAGCAGCACAACAAAAACGACATCGAGATGGGGAATTATAACCTCTAGTGCGCAACGCAATATCCGTAGGAATCTTACCATGAAACAAGCGCCAAACTAGGACAGAGCGAGAAGGAGGAATAAAAGACGCCCAAATCTGCTTACCCCAGAAAACAGAACTTCTAACCTCAGAAAGAGAATCATAAGCAGATTTACAAGAAACAATACCATCCAGGGAACAAGTCCAGACTAACGAGTCAGGGTCAGTGCTTACCACCACCTTCTCAATCTCAGAAGCAACCTCCGGGTGAGAAGTGTGAAAAGAAGCAGGAATATCCCAACCCGTAGCCTCAGAATAAAAATCACCCACAACAGAATCCAGAGGAGGATGTAACAATGACCTATCCTCAACCAGGTCAATCAGAGGATCTCCTAACCAGTTATCTGTCCAAAAACGAACCTTAGAGTGACGACCAACCAACCACCTAGACTCAAGCATCAGGGGAGTATAATGCAATTTAAGACCCGGCCAAATAGAAGAAACAACGTACCATGTTCTAGGTCTGTGATCCTGGGTGAAAAAACGAGCCCGAAGATAAGTGAAAACGAAGGACTCTTCAGTCAACATCCTCCATGTGAACTTTTTAAGCATGGCTTTGTTAAGAATACCAAGGTCTTTAACACCAAGACCACCACTATCCTTGGGCCTGCAACAAGACTTCCAAGCAACTTGGACAGGTTTACGACCATCGATTGAGCCGGTCCAAAAAAAATTCCGAATAGCAGCATTTAGATCTTTCAAAAGAGACGAAGGCCAGCGATAAACTTGAAAAGAATGCAGGAAGGAACCCATAATCACAGAATTAATAAGACATAACCTGCCTGCCATTGAAAGAGAGAAACCCTTCCACGATTCCAATTTACTTTTAATATTATCAGCCCATGAGATTATCAATTTAATGTTATTTTGTAGATTAGATGGCTCCAGGATGTCGTTTGTCTATATTTACCATGGTTGATTCATCTGGTGATGACACTTTTGATGCAAATTGTGAAGGAAATTGGAAAATTCAAAAGAACTTGTGAAGCAATCAGAGAAGCTTTGTTTAGAATATAATAAAGATAATTTTATTATGTATCTTCATTTGTAAGAAATTAATTATCTCAATTTTATTTGTTGTATTTTAATGTTACTATCGGTTGTAACTCTTTTACATAATTTTGGGTTGTTGTTGAAATAAATTGTGGTACATTTAGTCTTAAAATAATTGTTTTTGATTCGTTGATGATCTATATGTAATTTATATAACTATTATAATATATATAAATATATATATATATATAATATCATATGTAATAATGATAAATATAAAATTAATTATCAAGCAAAAAGATATTACTGATAATAGTATATAAATATAAAATATAAATTTAATTAAAATTATATTAATGATTTAAAACTATAAATATTGTTACATTTAATTACCCTTTTATTGTGTTGCTAAAAATATAACTACAACATCACTAAAGATTAATTTATATATGAATTAATATATATATATATATATATATATATTTAAATATTGATAATAAAATTATAAATATTTATAAAATAATTTTACTTTGCGTGACGTATTTTAAGTATCGCTAAAAGTGTTGTTATGAGTCACAAATGAAGCTCTTTTGATATTTATGGTGACATTATACTTGTGTAACAAAAAACGAAAAAAGTAGTTTTTGGAGACATAGATCTCAATGCGTCGCCTATTCTATTCCGCGACAAGGCTAGGACGACGAGGTGGAGACACTTACTTTGGTGTCACTAAAATCATTTGACGACGCAGAAGTGGGATTCAGTGACATCTAGATGGCGTTGCAGAAGAGGATTTTTCTTGTAGTTGTCATAGAATATATAGGTTGATTCATGGTTTGCCTAGACTAAGTGTTATTGAATATTGAAATCATAACAGTTTAAATGGGTTTGACAACAATCGTAATTCACAATAAGGACCTTTATTATAATCAATTCGTAGAGACATGTAAGTCTTGTGACCCTAATTTATACACAATTTAAGTGGACATCGAGGATTAAATATATTGTAACAAAAAAACTATATTTTGGCAAATAACAAATGTTGTTAAAAGTATCGAATCAGACATGGATGATATTAGAGCTTGCCAAGAAGTACCAGGTATAAAGATCATTGGAGGAACAATACGTATACCCAAAGATGCTCTGAAATGTTTTCGATTGCTTGTTTGAGAACTATAATCTTTGGCTTTGGAACTGAATCATTTCCTTGTATCTGAGAAAAACTTCTAGATTATTAAGAAGGATGAGTAACAAATTTTCTTCTGTGATTGATCGGTGTAAACATGAACAACTCCGAGTTGGATCAGTATCTACTTTCTCCTCAACAAATAAGTGCTTCGACCACTAAAACCCTACCTAATGGTGACATAGTGTGAGAAGTGACAAAACCCAATACTTTTCATTACAAAACGAATAAACCGGAAAACGATGGATTATTTTTGGAAATATTTTTTGGAAATTGTACTCCTACCATTTTTTTTTAATATATAAAAACTATGTTAATAGTATATTTATAAACAAATATATTCTCTACATGATTAAGAGAAATTATTAACAATTTAATTTATAAAAGAAATATGAATTTTAAATATGAAGTAAGGGTAGAAACATATAAATTTGAAATATTAGGGGAAAATTTATAAAATTGCAAAATCCAAGGTTTGAAAATTTTTACTCTTTTGTGTACTAAATGAATAATGCTAGATATCACAACTAAAATCACAATTATTCCAACACTTATCATGTGGCACATGATATGTCAATTGGTCAGTGGATACACATTAATAATGATTTATTTCACTTATATAGTTATTTATATATCCACTCACCAATCGACACCTTATGTGCCACATGTGTTGTGTTGGAATAGTTGTGATTTTAGTTTTAGTTGTTATATCTAGCATTATTCGTACTAAATTTTGCATTGGCATTCACACATGCATATGAGATGGTCTACGGTTTTAAAGATCTATTATGACAAGTGGCAATTATTATGAGAATGATGGTCACAAGCTAATGACTTGTTTCGTTTCATCCATAAACATCAATAAATTTCAGATTTGGTCAAAATAAAACTAAAGGTTTGTGATCATGCTTTAAATTTCATTCTGACTAAAAATATATTGCTATGGAGCCATGTTTTGTTATGAGGAAAAGCAATAATGTAACTGAACGACAAACATAATCATAGTATATAGTTTATACCATTAGCAATGACATCATATAAGGTGTGATCGAGTTCATTAACCTTTGAATAGTTGTGATATGGTCAGAAATTAATAAGCTAGCATGTTTTCATTTGTTTATTATTCATAACAGAACAATCATCCTGCATAGTGATCTAGTTGAATAAAATAAAAAATTTAACAAAGAAAACCTTGATCTGCAAAATATAAATAACGATAACGTTGATAAAACAAATGAATTAATTAAGTATGTTTGTTGAGATAATTATTACCTATTTTTATTGACAGACACTTTCAAATACACTGATGCAAAGTTCAACAATTAAGCAATTATTACAATCCCTTTACCCATCTTTCAACCAAATCAAACTCCTACACGATTTTCCAAAACTTTCAATCTTTTCTTCTAGATTTTCTGCTTCTAGTGTAATCAATGGCTGGTTACTTCTTCTAAATGCCGGCGAACAATTATTACCATCAATATGTACACAACTTGCAAAACCATTAATGATTACATAAAAAAATTAAAATTATTCGTTTTTTGTTATCTATGAAGCCCAGTACCCCAAATCCACCGTTATCTTTCCATTTGGCCATTATCATGACCATCCGAAACTAGTGCAAACCCTAAAAAACAATTAAATATAATTAACCTTTTTTGTTAAATAAAAAACGATAAAATAAGCAAAAGTAGGAAGAAGAAATCTAGGGTTTATGAATAAAAATTTCGTCAATAAATAAAGTTTACCATAAACAAACCCAAAAGAGGTTACAAAATATCACTGTTTAACAAGCATAAAAACCCAATAATCTAAAAATACAAAAGATTTAAACATCAATTACCATCTTCCAGTCACACAAAACAAAGTGTCATCACAAATGCATGGCTTCAAAAGGTTCATGTAATAACATCATCAGCCGAGGGTAACATTTACAATACTTGGGTTAACCTCATCCCAGTTTTCATCCGGCTGTATTGTTTTCATGTAGTCTTTGAATAGGTTGAAGCCGATCAAGTGAGCATGTGAATAAATCCATTGGCAATCACTTGTACTGTATCTGGATTCCTTGAATCGTTTCCTAAGGCCGTATTGAGAAATTCTAGGTCAATGTTTTCCTCCTCCAAGGATATGAGTCTTTTTTCCAGATGTGTCAAAACGCATTGGAGGACCTCTTTCCTTTTAATTTTTCAACCGATTTGGATTTTTTTGGATCCATAGTCTATAACAGATGGATATCGAGATGTTATAAAACTGAAGTTTTTGTAAACAGTGAAACAGAAGAGAAGAAAAGAATGTTATGATAATGACAGAGACTTGGAAACCAAATTTATATACAATTTAAGTGGTAATCGAGGATAAAAAAGGTTTTTAATAAATTTTTTTTTTTAAATGCAGTGAACTCTACTGTGGACCAATATCTTTTAATATTAATATTACAAATTTGAAATTGAATCCTCATTTTACTAATAGTTGTGATTGCAATGTATTGTAGACACAAATTATTTAATTTATTTATTTATGGTAACCTTTGGTTAAATTCATCAACGTATTTAAACCAAATCAATTGATTTGATACTTGTTTATGTATTTATACACACATGTTCACATGGCACCTTTTTTAGGGTTCAATGCACCTTTTACACACCTGTTCACATGGCACCTTTTGGGGTTCAATGCACCTTTTAGGATGGACTAAAATGTACCAGGATTTTGAACTGACAAAAACTAAATTGACTTTGGTCACGAATGTTTGAAAAACATTATGCTTACAAATGCTATTGATGGATCATCAAACCGAAATTGTTACTAAGCAGAAATCATACGATGTTTTGTAATTTGTTACGCGTCATGTAGAGATCAGCATGGAAGAAGTAACTGAAACCCACGATAATTTTTTTTTCAATAATTTTTTCTATTTTTGTTTTATCATAATTACCTAAGAAATTTTAACATCAGCATGCCACATCATTTACCATCAATCATTAATGTACACATGCTTCATGATACAAACTCATTAATTAACAAATTTTCAAGTTGCAAGGTTTTTTTTTTGTACTTTGTTTTTTTTTTTAATTTTTTTAATTTTCTTTTTGTAAATTTTATTCAAAAAGAAACAATAAAACACCAGAGCACCACAGAAAACCAACCACAGGGTATTACTGTACAGAGGATTAACTATGTCACATTGTCATATTAATGCATACCGTTAATTGGTCAATTATTATTATAAATCAAAGCCTTATACCATTTTGTTGTCACTTGTCATTCTGAGTATTTTGCTACTGTCTTGTAAACAACTTTTTTGGAGATATGGACGAACTAGATCCCTGTCCCAAAAAAGCAAAAGTAACCGCTCCATCTTCTCCAAATGAAGATAGTAGTGGAGTAACTCTCCAAAAAATCCGACTTATGGAGGCAAGGGTTGTCAAATTGGAGGAAGATAGCAAGGTTCTCGAAGATGAAGTAACTAGGAGATTGTCCAGATCTTCAGAATCGTACCTTCGTCCTGTCCAGCTAGGATTTGATTGCGGTCATAGGGTTGGCTTCGAACTCATGAGGGACTACGCGAAGAAGATTTTCCTAGAAGGAGAATGGGATAATGTTGATCCCATTACAGCCAGAGGTGCACTGGATTGATTGTTCACGTAGTTGGAATATTTCCTCTTTCCCTTTGTTTGTTATTACGCTTTAACTGCCATTCTATGTACCCGCTTTTGTGTAATCAGTTCTTTAATGGTGTGATAATATATTTCCTTTTAAATTTAAATTCGCTTGTTCACAACTCTAATGTTTATTAGTGATGTTGATCTATATTTATCTATTTATTTTGTTGTCCTTTTTAGTTTAAATTTGCTTGTCCAAATTGGCAAAAATATAAAAAATGCGAAATGCAGATATGCACATCTCTAATGCAACTATTTAAAGTCATATTTGTATTCATTTTCTATCCAAACTCCATATTATCAAAAAAATAATACGTTAATGCACAATGCATGGTCATCTTGCTTATAATGTCCATGGTAAGTAATGTGAGAGTGTTAGTTACTCTTTGTTTTAATATTTTTTGAAAATTTTAAATCTTTAATTTATATACACCCTTAAATTTAAAAGCTATAATTTTACCCAGTAACGATACATTCATAATAAAATATTTGTTATTGTATGGTTTTATACCATGTTTATAAGTTATAAAGATTTATTACTTGTGATATCAATTTAGTAATTGAAAGGTCACAATAAATGTTTTCCAGACAACCATTCCCATTAAGATAAACATCATGATTTATTAATCTTGATACAAGTTTAGTGATTGAAACGTTATAACGTTTTTCTAGTCATAAAGGGTTTGAACTTCCAACCACAATTAAACATAATGATTTATTGCTTGTTAAATGAGTTTAGTAATTGAAAGGTCACAATAAATGTTTTTTAGATACCCATTAACAGCCTTCCCATTCCCATAAAGATAAAAATTATTACTCGTGAAACGAGTTTAGTTTAGTGATTGAAACGTTATAACTTTTTTCTAGAGTCTTCCCATTCTCATTAATAAGAAATAGCACAGTTTCCCATATTTAAAAAATTATTATTATTAATCGTTATTAGTGAACCGGTTGAACTCTAAACAAGTGTAAACAATTACGTGTACTTACTTGTCATCACATTTTTATTTGAGTAATAAATATTTTGAATTAATTATCTTTATAAAGGAGTAGGATCCAAAACTTTCTTCGTCATTGTGCTTTCAAAAAGAAAAAATAAAATAAAACTTTCTTCATCTCTTTAAACAATATGGATCTCTCTAAACTATCACCGAAACCTTCAGCAAAATCAGGTAATAAAGCAACTTCTTATAAAGCAACAACAAACCCATCAATTTCCTCTTCTTCACAGAAAGCATACCCTTCGGCTTCCTCCTGTGAGAGAACAACTGCTGAGTCTCCTCTGCTTGATGATGGAGAGTTGGATCCACTCATTGAACTGAGTACCCATGTGGAATTATTGGAGGCCACTAACTCCTGCCTTCATACAAGAATTTCTACTGACCGTTCTTGGAAGAGTTTACGGAGAAGTCAATTTCACGTGCAAGACATGAACAAGCAGTTTGAAGATGGTCGTATTGATGGATTCAATCTCTTCAGAGAATACATGAAGACTATTCAACCACATGGGCATTGGGATGAGATTGAATGGCCACAAGCAAGCGATGCCATAGGCCAGTGACTGCTATTTGCTGTTTGTTTGTTTTTTCTTGATTTATATATGTCAATGTTTTTTCGTTATTTTGTTGTAATCACAACTTTATATATCGTTATATTTGTAATCCCAAATATATTTATGTGAATGGTATGCTTTCTATTTGTTACTATTTTATAAAAGTAGACCTGTTATTTATTGTTTAAAACAAGAATTACAATTAGTAATCAATTTAAGTATTAATGTAACCGAACAACAAAAATAATCATAGTATATAGTTTATACCATTAGCAATGACATCATATAAGGTGTTATCGAGTTCATTAACCTTTGGATAGTTGTGATATGGTCAGAAATTAATAAGTTAGCATGTTTTGCTTTTGTATATTATTCATAACAGAAAAACACACATCCTGCATAGTGATCTAGTTGAATAAAATAAAAAATTTAACAAAGAAAACCTTGATCTTCAAAATATAAATAAGGAAAATGTTAATTAAACAAATGTATTAATTAATTATGTTTGTTGAGATGATGATTACCTATTTTTAATGACATCGACTTTGAAATAAACTGATGCAAAGTTCAACAATGGATGGTTACTTCTTCTAAATGTTGGCGAACAATTATTACCATCCATATGTACACAACTTTCAAAACCATTAATTATTTTATTTTGCAATTTTAATTATCCGTTTTTTGATTTCTATGAAGCCTAGGAGCCCAAATCCACAGTTATATTTCCATTTGGCCATTATCACAATTCAAAACCATCTAATGAAAGATTGCACCAGTTAAATCAGTTGATATTTATAATGAAAATAAATAATATTTGTCAACCAAAAAAAAACAATAAAACTTCATGTATTTGTTGTAATTAAAGATCTAAAAGTGGAACTTGTTAACAATGTGAAACTAATGCAAACCCTAAAAAACAATTAAATATAATTAACCTTTTTTGATAAATAAAAAATGATAAAATAAGCGAAAGTAGGAAGAAGAAATCTAGGGTTTATGAATATAAACTTCGTCAATAAATAAAGTATACCATAAACAAACACAAAAGAGGTTACAAAACATCACTTTTTAACAAGCATAAAAACCCAATATTCTAAAAATACTAAAGATTTAAACATCATTTACCATCTTCCAGTCACACAAACAATATTGCCATCACAAAAGCATAATTTAAAACGGTTCACATAATAACATCATAGGTCGAGTGTAGCATTTACAACAGTTGGGCTAACCTCATCCCAGTTTTCATCAGGTTGTATTCTTTTCATGTAAACTTTAAATATGTTGAAGCCCTTCTGGTGAGAATTTGAATAAATCTGTTGGTAATCATTTATACCGTTTTTGGATGCCTTGTATTGCTTCAACCAGAAGTCTAATGACGCTTGAAATTCGAGGTCAACGAGTTCCTCCTCCAAGGCTATGAGTCTTTTTTTGAGATGTGTCAAAACACATTGTAGGATCTCATTCCTTTTATTTTTTTCACCCGATATGGATTTTGTTCGATCCATAGTCTAGAACAGATGGATATCAAGATGTCAGAAAACTGAAATTTTAGTAAACAGTGAAACAGAAGAGAAGAAAAGAATGTGAAGAAAAGAATCTCCTGGTATGCACATCTACAATGAAACTATTTAAAGTCATATTTGTATTGATTTTCTGTCCAAACTCATATTATAAAAAAAAAAAAAAAAAAAAAAAGTTAATGCACAATGCATGGTCATCTTGCATATAATGTTCATGGTAAGTAATGTGAGGGAGATAGTTACTCTTTCTTTTAATATTTTTTTAAATTTGTAAATATGTAATTTATATACACCCTTTGATTGAAATTAAAAAGCTAGAATTTTATCCAGAAACCATACATTCACGATAAAATATTTATTATTGTATGGTTTTATACAGTGTTTATATTGTCCATAGTATTTATTTATTTATTTAACTTCCAACCATACATTCACGATAAAATATTTGTTATTGTATGGTTTTATATAGTGTTTATATTGTCCATGGTATTTATTTATTTAACTTCCAAAAATAATTAATCATAAAGATTTATTACTTGTGAAATGAGTTTAGTAATTGAAAGGTCATAATAAATGTTATCTAGACACCCATTAACAGCCTTCCCATTCCCAATAATATAAACAAAAAGATTTATTCATCTTGGTACTAGTTTAGTGATTAAACATAAAGATAACTTTGTTTCAGAGAGAACTTAGTTTCGTATAACCCCTAGGTTGCTTTAACAGGTTAACACTCCTTATATATAGCATCAGTTAATCTATTCATTAATTAGTTAATTTAAATTTTTTTTTCATAGTAATCGAATAAGTAATTAACGTCACCCCTAGCAACGCCGGTTTAACAGTCTAATGAACTACATTTACCTATTTGATTTAAAAGCACAATGACACTCATTATTACATTGAACAGCCCAACGTGAAGCATCAATATTTGACGGTTGATATTCTCGACGTGATTAATTTAAATCCTTTTTTGAACTTTGCAATATCGACTAGGTTAGCTGCATGCAACTTAATGACGGTCATTGAAAAACCCACAGAAGTTAACTCGTTTTTTCATGTCAATAATATACGCGTGATCAAATATTTATTTACAGAATTACCAACTAAAACAGATGATCACATATATATTTTTGCGTTCAATAATCAATTATGAAGTACTTAACGTCACCCCTATCAACGGGCATTGAACAGCCCAATGACAAGCATCAATAGTTGACCCTAGCACGGTTTCCCATATTTAAATAATTATTATTATTAATTGTTATTAGTGAACCGGTTGAACTCTAAACAAGTGTAATCAATTACGTGTACTTACTTGTCATCACATTTTTATTTGATTAATAAATATATTGAATTTATTATCTTTATAAAGGAGTGGGATCCAGAACTTTCTTCATCATTGTCTTTTCAAAAAAAAAAATAAAAATTTCTTCATCTTGTTAATCACTATGGATCTCTCTAAACTATCACCGAAATCTTCAGAAAAATCAAGAAATAAATCAACTTCTTATAAAGCAACAACAAACCCATCAACTTCGTCTTCTTCACAAAAAACATACCCTTCGGTTTCCTCCTCTGAGAAAACAACAGCTGAGTCTCCTCTACTTGAGGATGGAGAGTTGGATCTATTCATTCAACTGAGTACCTGTGCGGAATTATTGGAGGCCACTAGCTCCTGCCTTCGTAGAAGTATTTCTACTAACAATTCTTGGCGGAGGTTTTGGACCAGTGGCAAACACATTCGAGACGTGCTAAAACACTTTGAGAATGGTCGTTGTGATGGATTTAATCTCTTCAGAGAATACATGAAGACTATTCAACCACATGGGCATTGGGATGAGATTGAAATGACACAAGCAATGGATGGTCCGGACCACAGTGACTGATATTTTTTGTTTGTTTTGTTTTTTCTTGATTTATATCTTTCAATGTTTTTCCTTATTTATTTTTTTTATAATCTTTCAACTTTTGTTATCGTTATTTTTGGAATCACAGACAGATGTATGTGAACAGTAAGCTTTCTATTTGTTACTATTTTATAAAAGTAGACCTGTTATTTCTTGTTTAAAACAAGAATTACAATTAATTAGCAATCTATTTTTCTTATGCCTTTACTATATTTATTTGTGACTCTATTTATCATATACTTATTTTTGTTGTTGTATGTATAACAATCATTTCAATCAGTGAGCATACGATTATCATTTTTCTTGGCATATAATCATATTAAAAGTAAAGTCTGAATACAATTTCAAAACGATGGTACTTTCATTAAAATATTGCATGCATTACACGTTCTGTTATTGTCACTAACATTAGTACAATTAGAAACAACACAGCTGATGAAACACCAAAGAAAATTAAATTATACAGTGTCATCATTCTTAAGCCAATTTGAATGGACTCCAAATTGGGCTTTATTCCATGGAAACATGTTTCCAACTTCTGCATCTTTGCATTTAACACTTTGATTTCTTCCAAATCCCTATTGATTCTTCAGTCCTTTGCCAAGTTTGAAAAACTGTTGGATCTGGCTTCCACCAGTTAAAAAACTTGCATCGTTTACTTTCACAAGTATAAAACAACTTACCCGGATTGATTTTGGTTTCAGAGATTTTCAATGTAGCCCTTTTCCGACATTCGTAGTATTTGTTTCTGAATGTAATCATTCCACCATTGGTGTTTCTTGATGTGCTTGAACTTCCTTCCATAGTGGGATTATGTATTTGTTGAAGAAAGAAATTTTTCAATGTATGTTATAAAATATATGAACGGTTGTTTAAAGGTGTGTTTCTGTTAAGCAAAATGAAAGAAGGATTTGAATATGTGCATCTGTGTTGGAGAGAGCTTTTTATATAAAGTAAAATGATTTCGTTGGTTTTCCAACCGTTTCATTTAGGGACACAAAAGTAATTTCATTTGTTTTTTTAAAACCTGTCACTAATTGCCCAATGCATGATTTTCTGTCAGCGTGAAAGACATGAGTTGGTGGAAAATAATCAATTTGAAATTAATCATAATTATCTGTTTTAGTTGGGTAATCAACTGAACATGCATTGGGCAATTACGTTGGCGTGATTGTATTCAAAATAATTAAATAACAGACCAATCCCCTATCCAAATATGTCATAATTTGATTTTAATTTAACGCCGGGATCCAGCAAGTCAGTAACCAATAAATTAATTTTTCAGTAAACATAAACAAATAGAGTCCATTTCGTATATACAAATGCATGATCATCTACTTGATAACAGTGTATCGGTAATTAATACGCTGTTATGTGCGTAATTGGTCAATTCGTTATCCCTTCTTTGCCTACTTCTTGCTTCCTACGCAAATGATAAAAGTAAACATTAAATCAATTTACATTGGAACTAGGTCATGGGTGTAAGTTGGTTTTCTCTATAAATGTGGATTGCCAATTCACTAGGTTAACGACTCCACCGAAATTATTTTTTATTATTTGAGATTTCTCTCTAATAAAGAGAATGGAATGCCAATACTCATCACCTACCTCTGCTGAAAAAACCGAAAACTACTATTCTTTCAATCAAGAAACAAAAAAGCCATCACCATCCACTACCAAGGAAAGAACCAATATGTTTGATCTAGTTGCCGAAGATGTTCCCGCTGAACTCATTCGAATTAATTGCCGTGTTGGAGTACTGGAAGAAAAATACAAGGTCATGAATGAAAGGATGTCCACGGACACCTCTTGGAAGATTTTCCAGACTTCAGAATTACATATTCAAGATTGAAACTAATTATAGCACGGTGTGTATAAAACTATCTAGAGGGGGGGGGGGGGGGGGGGGTGAATAGATTTTACGCTTTTTACCCAATTTTTCGTGTTAGTCAAAATTACGAAATTACCCCTAAATAGATAAAGCAATAAATCAAGTAAAATATGCGGAAATTAAATAACACTTGATTTTTACGTGGAAACCCTCACGGGAAAAACCACGGGCTAGTAAGTAAGCCACACTCGAACCTCGAATCCACTAAATGTGTAAACGATTACAACCTAATCCCGGAAGTAATCACACACCTACCTAATCCCGGTATGAGTGAACCTAGTCCAATTTGCTTGTGATCTAAGCAACCTAATCCCGGAAGCTACACACAAGAATTACTTTCTCTATGAAGAGAATACAACCCTAAGTGAATATATGTGAATATCCAAAATGCAACATAGAGCAAAGGAAACCCTATATGCTTATCTAAGATGATTAATATGCAATTAGAACAATCCTAGATATTAAAAACTAAATGACATGTTCAATCAAATAGTTTAGCTAATCAAGATTAAGCACAAAACCTAATTAGCTATCACAATACAACTTCTCAAACATACATCACACTAATCTCAATATTGTATCCAAAGCATACAAAATAACATAAAAGTAATTAATTGAGATTGCTTGTTAAGAGAAACACAAAATATGTAAAATATTAGTGAAAAGCTTACCAAGCAAAGTATGATGAAGAATCCATGCAAGATGACATCTAGATGATCTAAGATGATGCTAGATGATGATTGATGATCATGAAAAAGTGTTTGAGATGATAAAAATGAGTTCTTGGAATTTTTCTTCTCTTTGAAAAATATCTTAAGTATGAAATATGAATATGAACTCTTGTAATTGACCTAAAGTCAAAGTGGCATATATATAGGGTGTCAAGATGAAGTGTGGTCGTTTTGATAAGTGACACCACAATTTTGCCATGGGCGCTGTACGTAGGGCGCTTCTGTACATCGCCTGTACAGCGCCCCTGCTCTGTTCTCGCGACAAAACAGAGGGGGCGCTCTACGTAGAGCGCTTTGTAGAGCGCCTCTACAGCGCTCGTACAGCGACCGAATTAAATCGATCAGGTCTGTACAGCGCCCAACGGGGGCTGTTCGTAGAGCGCTTTTGTAGAGCGCTTTTGGGAGCGCCCAGTGCAAAAATGCAATCCTAAGTCTAAGCATGACAAGGCAATTGGATATGCAAGATGCAATCAAACTAACATGCAAGAAGAGCTGTTAATGAGCATTAAGGCACACAAATAAGACACACAACATACAAGAATTAAACATATGCATGAGTTGTGAGTGTGTGCAACTATCTCTTCAAGACAAGTAAGCACTTAGAGTATTACCTTTGGAGTGCTTAACACTTGCAAGGGCCTTGAGCTTGAACACATTCCTAAGCTACCCTTACATGATCCCCACATATGGTTTGATCACGAAATAAGCCAATTAAAAACTACGGAAATCCTTACAGAGATATCCAACATCATTATAGTGCAGGTCATAGGGCTGGCTTCAAGCTCTTTCAAGATTATATAATGATGGTTCAGCCAAATGGAGAATGAGAAAAGCTTAGTCCACTGCAAACTCAATCTATTTTGGACAATGGCGTCTGATTTGTATTATTCATCACTTTCTAAAGTGTTATTGTTTTTAAATTTACCTATGAATATGAACTGTGTTTCTTATTTCCAGTGTCATGAAATCTATTGTAATGCGTGACCGGTAACCAACGACTCATTTTTAAATTTTGTTATCAGACGTTACATAAAACTATTTTGTTATGGTCACGCATTTTACGGTGTGATTATTTGTTACATATGCTACAAACTATTTACTTGTGTTTGTGTTTGTTGTGCGGTTATGGACTATGCAAAGTTTCTTTTTTTTTTTTCCAAACTAAAATGGGACAGTATTCATCACAATGGATCAAATACTATGGACTATTTGACGTTAATATGCCACGTCATTTATCAACGATCAGAACCATTTTTATATGGTCACGTATTTTACCGTGTAATTATATGTTACATATGCTACAAACAATTGACATGTGTTTGTGACCATTGTTCGGTTTTGGACTATGCAAAGATAGGGACATCTAGCATTACTCTTTTGGAAACCTATAAGTTCGTTAAATTACTTCAAAATTATTTCAATTGAGCATAACAACTAAACAACATCAAGAGAGAACCCGTCCTTTGACTTGATGGTCAGTTGAGTCCTTGAGAAATTGAAGGTCACGGGTTCAAATGATGGATATTATAGATAGATGATTTCCAATAATAAAAAAAAAAAAACATCAAGAGAAGTGTACAACCATTTAAAAAGTGTATGGCGGATACAAGGTGTTCATAGAAAGAACAGATTGTTGGCATTTGTCCTTTCTACAGGAACGGGAACAGCTTTCGAGCCAACGATGAAAAAGCTGGTTCAAGATCAAGACCATGTTATGAAAAAAATCTTCCCAAAATCAGTATACAACATAGGCGATTTACAAACTCTTTTTTTTTTTGTACTGTAGGTCATGTAAATGGATTTGAAGCTTTCGGAGACTATGCAAAGAATGGTTATCGGCAAACGAAATTTGATGATTATCGGTTAGCGTGAAAGACAGGATTTGGTGGAAAAATTTTAAATATTTTTCAATTTTGAAAAAAAAATCATAATTATATGTTTTAGTTGGGCAATACTTTGAACATGCATTGCGCAATGGACAATGCTTGGGTATTGACCGATCAGTACCCAAGGTATTGTCCAACCAATGGGGTTTTACCACGTAGTCCAGTAATGAAGAATGAAAGGAGATAAATGTAAAAAATTAAGAGGAAAGAGCCACGTGGCAACACTCTATTGGTGGGATCAGCACATGGGTACTGACCAGTCAATACCCAAGCAATTTCATTGGGCAATTACATTGGCGGGATTGTATCAAAAAAATTAAATAACATACCAATTCCCTATATAAATATGTCATAATTCGATTTTAAAGTAACACCGGGATCTAGCAAGCAAGCAATAAATTATTATATTAAGGGCAATCTTGTAAGTATAACTTTTTGAGTTATGAAGTAGCGTGAATGATCTTTTTGGGTTATAAGTTTATCACGGTTAATTGGAACCCTAAAAAATAAATAAATAAATAAATAAATAAATAAATAAGCCTTCATCGTGTTTGTGTCAGTCAACATAATCTTTATCTTCGCAAATCTTGTGAAAGGTCTCAGGGCTTAAGAAAATTGATCCTGCTTAGATTTTTAGTCTAAAGAAGTGAGTAAATATTTACTTATTCATACTAAAGATTACATATAGGGTTTATTAGTCCTAGTAAAAAAAAAAAAACCAAATCGTTGTCGTTAATTGTCGATTTATTGCCCAAATTTTATTTATGCTGTGTTATATTTGTGTTTTGTTTGTTTCTTTCTTCTTATTTAGTTATATTATATGATGCTTAAGTCAGCAATCAACATTCAGCCATTGTGACAGGAGTTTAATTTTGTGTTTTATAGGGGTTTCTTAATCATTATAATGCCACGACGTAAGAGAGTGCTTGAAACCAACTTTGAACCTTCACACAGAGAAGATCATGATGAAGAGCATGATGAAGGATTGTGTAATGAAGATAGTCCGGGTGGGTATCATCCCGCGTGTTACGGAATCAAGTCGTGGAAGCCTTCGCGAACTCGTGATGTTACAAAAAATCACCTCCATGTGGATCATGAATTGCAAATAATGCTAAGGGTAAGTTCCTTTGATTGGATAATTGTTTTTTATATAGGGAAATATGTGTTCTGAGAAAAATTTTCATATCACCTCCATGTGGATCATGAATTGCACATAATGCTAAGGGTAAGTTCCTTTGATTGGATAATTGTTTTTTATATAGGGAAATATGTGTTCTGAAAAAATTTCTCGTGATCAGTACATTTCAGTTTTTTATTTCAAAAGCAACTATTACTATTGGGAATTAACAAGATTTTCCATGTTCAGCTAATGTTGCATTTTGATGTTTATACTGTTTGAATGACGATCATACCATCATTAATTATATTGTATTATATTTGAATGCCGTATGTAATTTTTTGTGATCTGTCTGCTGTGAATGACGATCAATTGACGATCATACAGTCATTTTTCTGTTATTGTACGATAACTAGATTGCTGTATCTTTTTTTCTTGTGCTTGAAAAAACCATTGTACGATAACGAGTATAATACTTTGTTGGTAGTTTTTCAATTAACTTTTTCATTGACACACAACCTCATGACAAGGAAATAAGGGGCTGCGGAAATCGTTCATTTTACGAAGACTGGTACAAAGAATTGCCTGACCCTGTAAAGAAGAAGGTTTCTGAAGCTGGTTTTGGTGAGTTTATGAAGGTTTTGGGAAAGGATTTATCAAGCAGAAAGTGAACAATTATCATGGGCCTAGCCGATCAGTGGTGGGATACCACACATACCTTCCACTTTGATGAAATCGGGGAGATGACGTTAACCCCGATAGATTTTAGTGCAATTACGGGCATACCAGTTTGTGGAAAGCCTCTTGAGTACAACATGGACACTTACAAGAAGAGAGATGAGCTCATCAAGTGGTTTGGAGAGCCGATGGCGAATATTGCAAAGAGGAGGGTTACTTTTTCAGAGCTTTATAATGCTTATAAAGGATTTGGGGGGAAGGAAATTGGCGAGGAAGATGTTGCAAGATTAACAAGGGTGTTCATAATCGCATTGCTTTGCAGCACTTTATTGTGCGACAAAGCTGGGGCAGCCTAACTGTACTACATGCCCAACCTGAAGGACTTGTCCTCAATAAGTTTGTACAATTGGGGCGGGGCTGGCCTTTCAACTTTGTATAGAAACATGGATGCTGTTGTCAGAGGGAATCATAGTACGGGTGGTTTTTACCAGGCTTGGGAGATAATGATTTCTACACATTGTATTTTAAATTTTAGTGATTACATCATGTATCTTTATCCTTTTTATATTCTTTATGGTTGTGTTGGCTACTATATATGCAGGTGTGGGCTTGTAAGTATATCAAACCAATTGCAGACTCAGTGAAATGCTTGAGAGATGATAAAACTTACCCTCGGGCCTTGAGATAGGGTAGAGGGAAGAAAATAAAGTACGTTGATCTAAGGGATAGTTTGAGGAACCTGAAAGTGAAGGATGAAAGCAAAGCATTGAACACCGTTGGAATTATCTCTAAATCTTAATTTATTAGTCATAACTGTTTACCTGTTGTGCTCCAATTAATATTGTTTAAATTTTGTTTTGTTTAAGGTAAATATGCACCCATGGGATAAGGCTGACAAACAATTACCTCCTTATGTACGGCAATCATTCCATGCCACCAAGTGTAGAATATTGTTAGATGGGCCATGCAGGTACGCATGGTACTTGGGAGAGCGAGTGAGTGTTCAAAGCTTGGGATTGACTTCACCCCGTGTACCCAAAGTCCCACCAGCATCCAGGCTGGGGGACTACCCGATTACTGCTGATGAGGCCAAGGTGTGGATAGGGGGTTTGGATGCTTCTGATTTCTTGGAGCCAAACGTTGATGGTGCGGGAAACTACAGGGACTTCGTAAAGTGACACATAAAGTTCAAGCATTACCCTGTTGATGAGGTTAGTTTAACATGTAATGTATACCCTCTAATTGTCCATGCTTATATGTTTTTGATATTGTTGTATTTTTATCTGAGTAGGATGTGTTGGATCCAAAATTGATCGGCCGTTTCGAGTTACCGCCTTGGCAACTCCCCCTTGTGGAATGCAAAGACTCAAACTTCACATGCGTGCTAATGCAAATACCGAGGGACAACCCCTACACAAAAGTGCATGCACCCTATCGTTATGTGAGTAGTTTAGTTTTTGTGTGACTTGTGAAGTATGAACCAACATTTGTCTAGGTAGTTTGTTATATAGCATTACTGTTGGCCTTATAGGTGCACGTTGACGAAGTTAATGAGCTACTGTCTATGATATCTGGGATGACCAAATTGCTCATTAAGGGATAATATGATCAAGTCGTGAAGATCGAAAGAACTGGTGCTGTGGTACGTTCAGTTGTTAGTTTTTTTCAGTTATGTTAATTTATGACTTGGATTCATCTTGTTATCGAAATATGTATGTTGGTATTGTTTACAGAACAAAGGTGGGGAGAATTCGAACAAACCAGTAGATGAAACAGGTGGAACATTTGAGTCCTCATCAAAGTCAGATCCTTCAGATAGGGTTAGCGAGGGCAGCAGTTACAGTTATTCGAAAAGTGATGATGACACTGATATTGGAGAACGACAACAACAAGGATCCCTTGCTGAAGGGATTCTTAATGAACGGAATGATAATTCCTCTCCTGCTAATGAAGGTATACAGATGTCAAGAATGATGTCTGACGATACAAGTTTTACGTTACAGGGTTTTGTGGACACAATGCGAGAGGAAGATTCAAGTCTACCGAGGAATGGAAATTTGACTGGAAACGACCGCTAGAGCGAAACAGTTGAAGGTGTATTTTGTTTTACACCACCAAGAGGAACAAAAAAAAAAAAAAAAGCGACACAGTAAAGGAAAACCAGTGAGACTGTTTTATACTGCTTGAAAAATCTTGCTCTCGTTTTCCTACCCATATATTTCCTTTGTACACTAAAAGAGTCTACTTAGATTTCATTTTTCATAATAATTTGGCACCTTACAATGTTGTGTGTATTTGGTGATATATTGTTTTTCTTATGAAGTCATGAGGAATTGTTGAACTTAGAAATTGGACTGATATATTGTTTCCAATCTGAGCAATTCCCCTGACACGATATGTAATGTTGTTATATTACAATATAATTCTGTAGGCAAAGATGCTGCTGTGGAGGAACAGCAGACTGAGGGTACAGTAGATGTCAATCTGGGGACACAGGTAGAAGACGTGGTCGGAGACTTAGAAAAAGCCCTTCAGAAAGATGTTGATGCCCCTAATTTGCATGTAGCTCCTCTTCCAGTTGGTGCATCGGACGACAAGCTGAAGAAAGCCCGCCACATAAAGAATACCAGGGATAAAAAGAGAGCTCAAACAAATTCTACGAATCTAGGTCAACCACCAAGGAAGTCAATTAGACTTCAAGCAAAGTGATGTGAACAAACTTATTATTTTTTTTTTCTTTTTATCTGATCGGGATTTATTTTAGTAAGAACTGATGTTGCGTAATATTTGAAGGTTTAAATTTTTTTTAGAGATTCTACTTTTGTTTATGTCATAATGAACATCAACATTGTGTGATGTTCACTATGACATCTAAATTTTCATGTGATTAACATCAATAACAGAGAAACACAATATCATTTAATCGATCAGTAATATAAGCCTTGAATTTTTTTTATTTATATTTTCAAATAGGTGGAGCTTTTGTGGAAAGACAGCTATCACTTAATTAATTTTCATGTAACTATGGCATATGATGGCCATGCATTGGGCTAGTTTCTGTTAATAAGGGTAATAAGTGACAAACCCTTGTTTGCATACAATTTTTTTTTAAAAAATAATTCAAAAACCTTTACGTAGGAAAATGCGCCATAATTAAAACAAGATTAATTATATGTTTTCTTAGGTACTGCTATGTAGCTATTACCAGCAACATTACCAGATATTTATGTGATAAAGAGGAGAGAGAGTTGGTTACTTTTTTTTTTTCATTTTCAAATTCTTAATTTTTATACATCATTGGATTGAAATCTAAAGACTGAAATTGGCCCAGTATCCTTACCGTTAACGGCAACTAAGCCAAACCCATGTTTTCTTTTAGGAAAAAAACCCTATAGAAGAATTTGAAGACAAAGTCCTTCCATATACTCGCAAAATTTACAAACCCTAACTGTTGTTTCTTCACCGCTCGTTTGTGTCTTCATCTATCTCATTGCTGTCACGGCGTCGTCTGCACTCCACAACCCACGCAGCTACGGTCATTTTGTGAAATCAGTTCAATGGGCATGGGAAGTTTTCAAAAGGAATCAAAGTGTAGCTTGTATTAGTTCCTCTGATTTCTTTCGAAAGACTTCCATGCCCAATTTTTCTCTAACTGTCTTTCTTCTTTGCACTGTTAGTCTTGAGTGGTTTTGCATTATATGTTTTTGTTGTCAGCTTTATGGTGATTTTGGTAAAAGGTTTTACACTATATGTTTGTTCATTGATTTTGCAGAATAAAGGTTTGCAATGATAAATTCTGTTTTTGTATTGGTTTTTCACTCTGTTTGTTGAAGTTGCAATTAACACCAAATCGATCTATTGTTTCTTTTCCTTGATCGGTCTTAACTGTATGTTGAAGTCTCTTCTTCTTTAACCGTTACTATTAAGCCGATTGCATGTCGTGTTTGGTTACAAGCTTTGCACTCTGTTTGTATCTTGATAGGTTTGCAGTGATAATTGATGTTTAAGCGTAATGGTTTTGGATTATGTTTGTTGAAGTTGCAATTAACCAGAAATCGATCCTTATAACTTTTCCTCTCTTGTTCTTAACTGTTTGTTGACATCTCTTATTCTTTAACTGTTACCTATTAACCAGATGAATATCATTATAGCTTATATTAGTGTTTTGTAGAGATTTCATATTTAATATAATGAAAAGGCATGGAAAGAAAAAGCATCAAGGGATCACAAAACAACATGAAGGCGGGTTGCCTAAGGTGGAAGTTGTAGGTGGATTGCGGCCGGTAAAATACGGAATAAAGGCTTGGAAACCACACGGAACTCGGGATGTTACGAAGAATTATCTCCATGTGGATAAGAAGGAACACATTTTGATCAATGTACACAAGCCTATTCTTTATTTACAGTTTTTACATATCAGGATTAATATATGCCTTATACCGTAAGAATAGGTGTTCAAGTAATTTTTTGTTTATATTTGTAATCATGATTTTGTAAATGCAGCCTCTTCATGAGAAAATCAGGGATGTGGAAGCCGATCTTATTGCAAATCATGGTATGATGAATTGCCCGATGCCATGAAGTGAAGGTTTCAGACGCTAGTTTCGATGAATTTGTCACTGTTTTGGGGGATGAATTCTATAGCAGAAAGAGAACAGTATTGAGGGCACTGGCAGACCGTTGGTGGGATACGACCCACACATTTCACTTTGATGAAATTGGAGAGTTGACAATGACACCATCAGATTTCAGCGCAATTATAGGCTTACCAGTTTCTGGAAAGCCACTGGAGTACGACATGGATGCTCACAATAAGAGAGATGAGCTGATCCGGTGGTTTGGAGAGCCTATGGTCGGTATCGCCAAGAAGAGGGTTACTTTTCCAGAGCTTTATAGAGCATATAAAGGATTCAGGGGTAACAAAATGCGGGCCGAAAATGTTGAAAGATTAACTAGGGTATTCATACTTGCATTGCTTTGCAGCACATTATTGTGCGACAAAGCTGGGGTAGCATACCTATATTACATGCAAAACTTAAAAGACTTATCCTCCATTGCTTTGTACAATTGGGGTGGGGTTGGCCTTTCTTGTTTGTACAAAAACATGGATGCTTTGGTTCGAGGGAATCAGAGCACTGGTGGTTATTGGAGGGCTTGGGAGGTGATGATTAGTAATTATGATTTAAGATTAACAGGTATATTAAACAATGTTTGTTTATGATATTTTAACAGTAAACATATTGTTTTGTGGTGGCTGTTACACAAGTGTGGGCTTGCGAGTACATAAAACCTATTGCAAAATGTGTGAATCGCTTGGGAAATGGAAGGATTTATCCTACAGCAATGGCATGGGGTACATTCAGTAAGAAAGTTAATTACATTCAGCTAAAGGGTACATTAAGGAAGCTAAGAAGGAAGGATGTAAGCAATGCTTTAAACACTAATGGGATTCTGCCTACCTTTTAGTTTCATATTTATCAAAGAGCTCCTAGTTTGCTGCCACATATATCTCCATAATTTTGATTCCCTTCAGGTAAACATGCACCCGTGGGGGAAGTTCGAGGACCTACTGCCGACTTATGTACATCAATCTTATCGGTCCACAAAGAGTAGGATTCTTTTAGATGGGCCAAGCGGGTACACATGGTACCTGGGAGAGCGTGTGACTATTCAGAGCTTGGGATTAAGTTCACCACGTGTTCCCAAAGTCCCACCAGCATCCATGCTTGGGGACTATTTGATTAAAAAGGATGAGGCAAAGTTGGGGTTGAGGGGCTTTGATGCAAACAATTTCCTGGAGACTGATGGTGGTCCAGAAAGGTACAAGGAGTTCATAAGGCGACACGTAAAATTCACAAGTTACCCTGCTGATCAGGTGAATTTATCAGAATTTGTTGAATAATCCTTTTTCGGACCTAAAGTACCATAGGATCAGTTCTTTAATGGACTTGGTTGTTACAAACATTGAAACTGTTCTTATTTTGTTGTATTTAAATCCGAGTAGGATGAACTTCACCATAATTCCATCGGCCGTGTCGAGTTTCCACCTTGGCAACTCCCCCTCATGAAACGCAAGGATAACAGATTCACATGCCAACTACTGCAGATACCCAAGGATTGTCCCTACATACTGGTGCCTGAACACATAAAATTTGTGAGTTGTTTAGTTGAGCTGTTTCTTTTGAAATTATATATGGACATTTGTTTTAGGTAGTTTAATAGATAACATAGCTTTTTTTCGCATAGGTTCCTATTGACCAAGTGAAAGAGCTCCTGTCTTTGATTTCTGGAATGACCCAGGTTACCATGGAGGGCCAAGTTGATAAGCTCCAAACCACTGCTGCTCTGGTAGGGTGATTTGTATTTGTAAGTTATTATTTATAATTACCAGTATTGTTTACAACATGAATTGATTTTGTTTGCCTGTTATGTATTTTGGTCAATGTTTGTAGAAACCTGATGTGGTGACTTCTAAGATAGTCATCGACGAATCGTCTGATTCGTCATGGAAACTGGAACCATATGGAGTTAGTGAGGGCAGTAGTCCCGATGATAGTCTGGATGGTTGGCTTGTAAGTGAGGAAGGTGAGCCTGCAGAGAGTGAAGAGGCATGTCAGCAGTCAGGTGACTCAGGTTCCCCAGAAATGATTTTTAATGAACCCGGCAACAAAACAGACATAGGTGCGTTTGATTATCCAAATAATTGGGCACCGTGTAATGTTGGGTTGTTTTATGATAGTAGGTCATTACGAGTTGCTCGGTTGTTTTAATAACATGTCACATATCTTCAAAATAATTGTGTAGGCACAAAATCTGTTGAGGAGGATGAGCTGAGTCAGGATAAAAGAGATGACAATGTGGGGATGGAGGACGAAGACATTGCTGGTGAGTTGGAAAGGAACCTTGAACAAGTGAGTGATACCCACATGATTGATTTAGAACCACTACCAAGTGGTCCTTCCAACGAGAAGGTAAAGCAAGCCCAAAAACCAAAAAAGAGGAAAGAAAAAATACCGACTGCTGTATCCGACGAGAACCAACTTGAAGCTCCCAATCCAAAGAAGAAAAAAGGAATTCTACACAAGGATGCAGGCAATGAGAACATAAGGCAAGTTCCGAAACCAAAGAGGACAAAAGGAAATCTAGACAGTGATGCAGCCAAGGAGAACCTAACGCAAGTTCCGAAACCAACGAAAAGAAAAGGCACTCTAGATTGTAAGGCACCTAATGAAAACCTAAAGCAGTCTCCCAAACTGAAGAAGAGCAAGGAAATTGTACAAGCTGAACCCAACGACAACCTAAAGCAGTCTCCCAAACCGAAGAAGATCAAGGACATTGTGCAAGGTGCTGATCCAAACGAGAAGGTTAGGAAACCAGATAATGGAAACACCACAATGGTAGTCACCCCAAGGAAGTCATCTAGACTATCATCAAAGTAATCAGTGTTGTGTAAGAGTTGCTACAACTATTTTTTTTTCTTATAGACCGTCTGATCACATACTTATGTACCTAACATTATAGTTAGGTACTTTCTTTGATAAGAAACTTAGTATCTATGTGCGCATTATTATTTTTATAGTCACGTATTATGTAATGATGATCAGTATATTATTTAAGGATAACTCCTAAAATTATAAACATTATGTGATCAGAATCTTAGTATGAAAACTTTCTGTGATCACAAAGTTAGTATCTTTGCGCATTATTATTATCATAGTGTTGGATTTTGCAATCATGGGATCACAAAGTTAGTATCTTTGCACGCATTGTTAATTTGATAGTCACAGATTTTGCAATCATGGGATCACAACGTTAGTATCTTTGCGTGCATTGTTAATTTGATAGTCACAAATTTTGCAATCACGGGATCACAAAGTTAGTATCTTTGCTCGCATTGTTATTTTGATAATCACATATCTTGTAATGATGGTCAGTATTATTTAAGTGTAACTATATCAACCTGTAATTGTAGACTTGATGTGATCAGAATCTTATTCTGAATGAGACAATAATATTTTGTACTAATTGATACTGATTAAGGATCTCTTAACTTCAAACTCTTCATATTCAACTTTTTAAACTATTTCCTTTCTATTGGTCGTTCCAGTTGACATGGGTTGGTCGGAATTTAAAACATAGCCATGTGTAAAGCATGCACAACCTGTGTAGATATTATTAATTGATATTACTGATTAAGGATCTCTTAACTTCAAACTCTTCATATTCAACCTTTGAAAATGTTTCCTTTCTATTGGTCGTTTCAGTTGACATGGGTTGGTCGGAATTTAAAACATAGCCATGTGTCACTTGCACAACCCTTAAATTTATTATTAAAACAATTTTCAATGCAAAGCCGAAATATTATTTTATAAAACAATTTTCAATGCAAAGCCAAAATTTTTTTTTTTACCCATTTTTTTAACTTCAAAAGGCATGTAGCCTCTCTCTGTATTCCATTCACAAATTGAATCCCTAAATACAACTCTTTTCATCAAGTCATTGTTGTTCCTATCACCAAATATAATGAGAAAGCATGGAAAGAAAAAAGTTCAACGGATCACAGAACACCAGGATGTCGAGCTGCCTGAGGCGGAAGTTCTGTGTGGATTGCGGCCAGAAAAATGCGGAATCAAGGCATGGAAACCGCTAGGAACTCGGGATGTTAGAAAGAATCATCTCCATGTGGATACGAACAATTTCTTGGAGACAGCTGAGGAGGTGAGTTTATCTGAATTTGTTGAATAATCCTTTTTCTGACTAGAAGTACCATGGGATAAATACTAGTAATGGACTTGGTTTTCACAAACATTGAAATTGTTCTTATTTTGTCGTATCTAAATATGAGTAGGGTGAACTAAACCGTAATTCCATCGGCCATGTCGAGGTACCACCTTGGGAAGTCCCCATCATGCGTCGCAAGGGGTTCAGATGCATATGGCAACTACTGCAGATACCCAATGATAGTCCCTACCCACCGTTGCTTGAACACATAAAATTCGTGAGTTGTTGAGTTGCTCTTTTTCTTATGAAATTATATTTGGACATTTGTTTTAGGTAGTTTACTATATAACATAGCTTTTTGTCGTACAAGTTCCCGTTGACCAAGCGAAAGAGCTCCTGGAGATGATTTCTGGGTTGACCCAAGTTATCAGGGATAGCCAGGTTGATAATCTCGAAACCACTGTATATCTGGTAGGGTGATTTGTATTTGTAAGTTATTTTTAATTGCCAGTATTGTTTACGACATGAATTGATCTTGTTTGCCTGTTATGTATTTTGGTTTGTTTGCAGAAACCTGATGTGGTGACTTTGAAGAAACCCATGGATGACTCATATGATTCGTCATCGAAGTCGGAACAAAATGATACAGTTACAAAGGGAAGTAGGTCTCATGATAGTCAGGATGGTGGGCTTGTAAGCGAGGATGGTAAGCCTGCAGAATTGCATTGCTAAATGCATGACAACAAATTATGTAACAGATTCAATTAGAATCCATAATTCATAGGTTCTGTTAGGGATAGATTGAAGTGGATTTTTTTTTGAGGTGGCTCGTTTTATCCGTGTTGTTTTGATATAATATTGGGTGGCCTTTTTTTTTTTTTTTTTTTTTTCCTTGGTTCTTGTTGTGTCTCGTTGCTTTCCTCTTGGTGGTTGGTCGTTTTGTTATATTCTCCTGTTCTGGCCTTCTTGTCGACTTTAATAAGACGTTTAGAAAAAATACATAGATTCTGTGATTTCATATATTTTCCTAAAATCACTATAAAAACGTTGCAGATTCTGTGATTATTAGGTTTATAGTTTGTGTTGGCATTAATTCCATATCAAAACGTGTTTCTCTTGTAATGTTTAGTGGTTCATATATTGAATAATTAAGAAGACGAAGGATGTCTCAACCACAATTAATTCAAGAAGCCGGCATTAAAGAGATTTGTGCATCATTGTTCAACAAAGGTAATAAAGGACCTCATATCTCTTACAAGGCTAGGCACACACACATGCATGGCATTCTTGCGTGTTCCTTCATGATTAAACATCACTTATGTATCACTTTCACACACATGACAAAATATGTTCATGCATTCATACTATATTGGTAAAACTTTGTTTATTGCATTTTCTAGGACTATGTCTGGAAACTAGCATATGTGTGTGTCTTTGTGATTGTATGTTTCCGTATTTTTATATTTGGACTTGAATATGATCTATTATGATTCCTTATTGAGTTCTAGTCGTTTCGGTTACTCATTCATCTAATTTCGAGTCCAAACGATGTAGCTACGCTACTTTTCGTTCTCATTCGTTGAGTTGACTTCATCGTCGTTTTCTGAGATGATTTCTCAACCATTTTTCAAAGTTGTGTAGTCGTCGTCGTGCGTGAGAGAGTCATAGTTCGTAATCCAAAAACGAATTCGAAATCGGAGTTCGGATGCCCAAGATACGGGCTGAAGAACCAAGGGAGCGTGTGAGAAAATGGTGCAGGCCGTAAGGCCATTTGGCCTGGCCATGAGGGAGGCCGTGGGCCCCACGGCCAAGGGGACTCTCTGCTCCCGTGAGGCCCACGTGCCCCCCACAGCCAGGGGTGACGTGGCCTCATGTGATTGGTCCGTAATCCTCTTCTCTCTCCTCCTTTATCTTCCCTCCATCTCTCTCCATTTGATTTTTTTTTAAGAAGAAAATTGCAAAGTTTCCCGTCAGAATTCTCCTCTAGATTTTCTCATCTTCCAAACATCATATCTCCCTCATCCGGAGCCGGATTTGAGTGATTCGAATTGGAGAACATTCGTAATTGAGTCCTATATCATTTCTGAGTGGTTTGGTAGCTGATTGATCGAGTTTTCTGGTGGTTGCACACTGAATTCCGAACCAGCTGTTGAATCAAAGGTATTGGACTAATCTTTGGGATTTCTTTCTTTTTAACCTTCAATTTGTTTGGGGTTTCTTCTTCTATATCTATGCTTATGTTTGGTAAAAGCTATTGAGAAAGATAGCTTGATTATCATTCTAATTGAAAGTCAATTTATAGACTAATGTTGACTAGTTTCTATGATTCTAGGTTTACATATGTTTGTGAGTTGTATTGTGATTAGAATGGCATCTTAGGTTGTTTGGAACTTGATTGAATCAATTTTGTGATAAATGAGCTTGAGATTTGATTTGATCCTTTGATTAATGAAATCTAGGATTATTGAATTTTGTTTGTGTTTTAGAGCAATCTAGGATTTGATTGATTTATATCTTGAATCCTTGCTCTATATTTTTGGCTAGAATATTGATTGATTTAAATCTCATATATCTAGCATTTTATTGTATATTGATAGCATCTTGAACTTGTTCTTCATGAATATATTTTGATTCAGGTGTTGTATGCGTGAATGAGACTTTGAGCTTATGTGTTTGATGTTTCACATGCTTTAGGTTTTATTCTTGTATTTTACATCTAGACTTGATTACTTGTTATATCACATGTTTAGGTCTATTTGTGCCATAGAATGTATTGATCACATGTTCTATGTTGATTTGATTGTTTGCATCATTTGCATTCATATGATCACACTAGGAAGTCCTTGTAAAAGGCATGAAGTCTTGGTTAGAGTCGGGGTGACTCGGATAGCCAAGCAAGAAGACTTGCCTAGAGTCGGGATGGCTCGGATAGGTAAGCAAGGAGTCATGGCTAAAGTCGGGAGGACTCGGATAGTCATGCATGGGAGGCTCCCTAGAGGCATGAGTGTCTCGGATAGAGAGTTGGCTATTGTATTGGTAGGCCTAGGCGTATGATTAGACATAGACTCCGATAGAGCGGGGTACACGGGAGGTGTATGCACTCTTGAGGAATTTCTAATCTACCATCGATGTTGGTTTTGTGTGGTGTCCAATATATGGTGGTTTCGCATCATTGAGGGATTTCACACTTTCCAATAGGGTTGGGTAGGCTTAGACTTCACTAGGTTGGGTGAGCTAAAGATTGGTCACTTTGTGAATGTTCTATGTTTACTTTCCAATAATATAGTACCCAATGGTTGTAGTTCAACCCGTGGATTTTTCCTCCTTCGAGGTTTTACCACGTTAAAAAATCTCTTGTGTTAATTCTTCCTATCTCTATCTCTTATATTTTATTTGTACATTTTATTATCTTGTTTCATAATATTCACTTATGATGTATTGAGAAGCAAGACTTTGTATAGTGTGATTAGTGAACTCATTTTATTGATCAATTTTATTTCTATGATTCTTTTGTATATTGTATTTGTGTATAGTGATATTTGATCACTCTTGTAACTCATTGAACATATAGTGAAATACAAGTATTCTTTGTTGTTATACTTATTTGTTTGTTTACCTCATACAACTTGGTGATGTATGTAGACCATGCTTATATGATTACCTATTCATATTGTCTATGTATGTTGTCTTTTCTTAGTGTATTTGTTGTATGTAAGGCAACCTTGAGGGACAAACGAAAGTTTGTTCAAGTGATTGAAAAAGGCGTAAAAACCTATTCACCCCCCCCCCCCCCCCCTTAGGTAAGCCTTAAGCAATTTAACTACGTTTGTATACTTTCAATTGGTATCAGAGCGGGTCGTCGGACGGCACTCGACGAGATCCGATTTATACTTATGTGTAGATTGCTTAGGTTTTTGTGTCATAGTTGTCCTCCTTTATTTGTTGTGGAAAAGGTTCTTCTTATTTTTCATTGCATTTGTCTACTAACAAATTTGTTGAAAAGCTTGAAAGAGTGTTAGTTACAAAAGCGAAGAAGAAGATGTTCTTGTGTTCCAAAGGATGATCAATTAAGACTTGATCACTTACTCAAGCAACATAATGAAGAAATCCACATGGAGTGATGATAACTCTAGTGATGAGGAGAGCTCAAGTGGTGAGTCTTCTATTGAAGAAGAGTTGGTGAGCAACTTTGTTGCTTTCATGGCCTCTCACTCTACCCTATAGGATGTTAGTCAAGATTCATTGGACAAGGAGGTTGATACAAATCATCAAGTGTGCTTAAGTGGAAATTCAACCTATGTTGATCTTTTGGCTAAGGCGAAAAGTCTTGAAGAGAAATTGGAGATAGCCTTAAGAGAGGTTGATGAGAAAGATGATTTGATTAATTTGCAAGTGGATGAGTTTGTTTTAACAACTCGAAGGCTCTTGGGTGAAAAGAATGCTCTTGCCAAGAAGCTTAGAGAAGTTGAGGGAATTGTTCTTGAAAAGGAGAGGATCTTCTCTAGTTTATCTTTAGGAGGCTCAAGCGACTTTGTAGTTGAGGAGAAGCTCATAGAAGCATCACTTCCTACAAAGCGAGGATCATGTCATTGTTGACAAGATAACTCCTAAGAAGAGACGTTCCAAGACCAAGATCAAATTGAAGAACAAGGTACCCATTGAAACTCCCATTTGTGCTTCTCCAACTCCGAAAGGTAAAATCTCTCCTTTTGTTCCCATATGTCATTTTTGCAATACCTTAGGCCATATCAAGCCCAAGTGCTATAAATTCATTGAATATTGCAACATAGAAAATGCATCTAGGAATAGAGAGATTAGACCTCATTTTATGCATGCTAAAGCTTTTGAATATGGAAAGCATGATAACCTCTCAAAGCATGTTAAGAATGTCCGGAAGGTGAAGAATGCATATCCTTCAAAATTTGACAATACAGGTGTTGCTAACAATGTTGAGAAAAAGAGTATTAATGATATTATTGTGAATCAAGTTGTGGAAGAACTTTACTATAGGTTCAACATTGTGGTCAAAGAGAATCTTGATGATGTTCGTGTATGTCCACCCAAGACAAAATTTGTCAAGGGTGAGTGCTCTTACCATTAGTGTAAGTTGCACATGTGAGTTAGCTTTAAGTCTAGTGTGTTGTTAAGAAGCTTAGCTTGTTTGCTTTGTATCTTTTCAACTTGACATGAACTTAGCTATCTCATATTGTTTGTTATGATAGTCAAAATTTGTTGATTAACTTTTTGAGAAGTTTTTTTTTTTTTGGAATCTATATGGTGACATTAATGTTAAGGCTTTTAGAGAAAGTCATTTTTTTTTGTTTGTTTGAGTTGGATTACATTGTCTTTAGTCTCTTGGAATCGACACACCTATAACTTGTAGTCAGGAGGACTTACAAGCCAAGAGGACTCATAAAAAGGGTGAAGGCATTGTATTTGGTGAAAACAGCTTGCGAAGGTATCTCTATATCATATTGCTTGCTTACTTGATTTTTCATCTATCAACTCATTGTTTGTATCACATTCATGAATCATGTCATAATTGAGAACTAGTATAGTGTTTATATGGTCATCTTTGACATTTGCTAGTTTAAGATCGTTTGGTGATAAGTGTTCACATTGATCTTATTCATGAAGTGTGTTGTTATTTGTATGATTGTTGAGTGGCTAATTTTTGAATAATGTGAGCTTCATATTCTTTGATAGCTACTCTCTTGAGAAGTAGAGATCTTAAGTAAGTCTCTTTACTTGCTTCTTGATCATGTGCTTTTAAGCCTTAAATTTTGGTTTCAAAAATGCACTTTGCTTCTCTTGTATGTCTTGTTAAGTATGTTGAGCTTGATTGATGTTAGCTTTGGATACACCTTGAAGTTCTAAGGATTAGTACATTTAAAAATGACCAATGGTTGGCATCCATTTGCTTCAGCAACATAGAACTCAACGAGCACCCTTATGGAAAGGGCTACACACCTTGGTTGTGAAGCCGCCCAATGTAGGAAAGGGCTACGCCATTGTGATGAGTGAAAGCCGCCATGAGGAGTATATGTTTTTGTTAGAAAAATCAAAGAAGTGTTGAATTGAATCATAAAAAAAATCTTTAATTCAAGCCTAAATAAAAAAAAGGGCTTATGGAGTATAGTTGAATAATCAAATGAGCTCAGGTTGACAAATAAAAATGGGTTGACGAGCCACATGCACTCACACGCTCACATGTTGATATCTATTCTCTTTATAAGCAAAATTTCGGATGATAACCGGTTTGACCTTTTTATGGAAAGGCCTAAGATGAATAGATGTTGAAAGTGTTTGCATGCTTGATTATCAAACTACTTATTTTCATTTACTTGAAGCAAAATCTTCACACACTCACTTTTGCTTGATTAGTATTTTGATACTTTAGCAATTTTCGATGACATATGAGAGTGATTGAAAATCTTGATGTAACTCTCTTAAATATGTGAAGCTTATTTGCAAATCTAATAAAATTGCGTGTGATGTGATTGTGTGGTGATTTTTGTGAACATTTGTCTATCTTGATTTTAAATTAGGCACTTGTCAAGGGGGAGCATGAAAGTATACAAACGAAGTTAAATTGCTTAAAGCATACCTAGAGGGGGGGGGGGGGGGGGGGGGGTGAATAGGTTTTTACACTTTTTTCAAACCCTTGAACAAACTTTCGTTTGTCCCTCAAGGTAGCCTTACACACAACACAATAAGCCAAGGAAGACATACAAAGACAATACAATAATACAATCATAAGAGCAAGGTCTAAGTATATCAACAAGTTATGTGAGGTATAAGAACAAATAAACACAACACAAAGTAAACTTGTATTTCAATAAGTGTTCAATGAATTACAAGAGTGATCAAAATGTCACTATACCAAGATTACAATATATAAAAGAATCAAAGATACAAAATAGATCTATAGAATGAATCCACTAATCACACTATACAAAATCTTGCTTCACAATGCAACACTTGTGAATATTATGAATCAAGATAATAAAATATACAATTAAAATATAAGAGAAAGAGTTAGGAAGAATTAACACAAGAGATTTTTTAACGTGGTAAAACCTCCAAGGAGGAAACATCCACGGGTTGAACTACAACCGTTGGGTACTATATTATTGGAAAGTAAACATAGAACATTCACAAAGTGACCAATCTGTAGCTCACCTAACCTAGTGAAGTCTAAGCCTACCCAACCCTATTGGAAAGTGTGAAATCCCTCAATGATGCGAAACCACCATATATTGGACACCACACACAACCAACATCGATGGTAGATTAGAAATTCCTCAAGAGTGCATACACCTCTCGTGTACCCCGCTCTATCGGAGTCTATGTCTAACCATACGCCTAGGCCTACCAATACAATAGCCAACTCCCTATCCAAGGCACTCTTGCCTCTAGGGAGCCTCCCATGCATGACTATCTGAGTCCTCCCGACTCTAGCCATGACTCCTTGCTTACCTATCCGAGTCATCCCGACTCTAGGCAAGACTTCTTACTTGGCTATCCGAGTCACCCCGACTCTAACCAAGACTTCATGCCTTTTACAAGGACTTCCTAGTGTGATCATGTGAATGCAAATGATGCAAACATTCAATACAACATAGAACATGTGATCAATACATTCTATGGCACAAATAGACCTAAACATGTGATATCACAAATAATCAAGTCTAGATGCAAAAATACATGAATAGAAACCTAAGCATGTGAAACACCTAACACATACACTCAAAGTCTCATTCACACACATAACACTTGAATCACTATATGTTCATGAAGTACAAATTCAAGATGCTATCAATATACAATTAAATGCTAGATATATGAGATTAAAATCAATCAATATACTAGACAAAAATATAGAGCAAGGTTTTGAGATTTACATCAATCAAAACCTATATTCTCTAAATCACAAACAAATACACAAATCCTAGATTTTATCAATCAAAGGATCAAATCAAATCTCAAGGTCATTTTAATACAAAATTAATTCAATTAAGTTCTAAACAACCTAAGATGCCATTCTAATCACAATACAACTCACAAACATATGTAAAACCCAGAATCATAGAATCTAGTCAACATTAGTCCACAAATTGAGTTTCAATTAGAATGATAATCAAGCTATCTTTCCTAATAGCTTTTACCAAACATAAACATAGATATAGAAGAAGAAACCCCAAGCAAATGGAAGGTCAAAAAACAAGAAATCCCAAAGTTGAGACTCATACCTCGGATTTTGCAGCTGGTTCGGAAATCAGTGTTCAACCACTGGAAATCATGATCAAACAGCCACCAAACCACTTGGAGATGTTAGAGGACTCAAATATGAACACTCTCCAACTTGAATCACTCAAATCCGACTCCGGATGAGGAAGATATGGTGTTTTGAAAATCTGAAAATTGGAGAGCAATGTATTAGCGGGAAAACTGAAATGTTTCTTCTTAGTTTTCAAAATGGAGAGAGAGAGGGGGAAGAAATAGGAGGAGAGAGAGAGAGCATTTCAGCCAACCAAGTGGTGCCATGTCACCCCCTGGCCGTGGGGGGCGCGTGGCCCACACGGGAGCAGAGAGTGCTCCAGGCCGTGGGGACCACTGCCTCATCAACGGCCAGCCCATGTGGCCCACGGCCTGGGCTGTCCTCTCGCGCGCTCCCTCAGTTTTTTCGGCCCGTATCTTGGGCGTCCGAACTCTGATTTTGAATCCGTTTCCAGATTACGAACCGTGACTCTCTCACGCACGACGACGACTATACAACTTTGAAAAACGGTTGAGAAATCATCTCGGAAATCATCGATGAAGTCAACACAACGAAAGAGAATGAAAAGTAGCATAGTCAACTTGTTTGGACTCGAAACCTTATGAATGAGTAACCGAAATGACCGGAACTCAATAAAGCATTAAATAAGAACATGTTCAAGTCCTAAACATAAAATACGGAAACATACAAACACAAAGACACACACATATGCTAGTTTCCGGACATAGTCCTAGAAAATGCAAAACATAAAGTTTATTAACTAAATATGAATGCATAAGCATATTTTGCCAAGTGTGTGAAAGTGATATGTAAATGAAATTAAATCATGAAGGAACACACAAGAATGATATGTGTGAGTGTGTGCCTAGCCTTGTAAGAGATAAGAGGTCCTTGAATACCTTTGTCGACCAATAATGCCCGAATCTCTTAAAAGCCGGCTTCTTGAATGAGTTGTGGTTGAGACGTCCTTCATCTTCAAAATTCTTCAATTACTAACCACTAAACATTATAAGATAAACACGTTATGATATGGAATTAATGCCAACACTAATTATCAACCTTACAGAGCATAATATGCTAAATTCTTGTTCTCTTTTATGACATGTTCACATGTTCTTCAAGATTGTTATTTGTTGGTATTATTCTTATTTTTGATAAATCATGAAGATGCTATGATAAATTCTTATATGCATGATGATTTGTTGAATATAATGTTTTGCCTTTGTATATGTTTATTGGTTACTAATTTGTTTCTATGTTTCCTCTCACTTTTTGTTTTTAGTGTTTTGTGTTACAAGATCATGGGCAAGGCGAAGAAGGTTGGTGGTAATACTTCTTCTATTCTCGTTGACAAGTCTAAACCTTCACTTTCTTCCAAGGTTTCCAAAGCCAAAAATGTGAAGGATTTGGGAATATTTGGTATCAAGAAGATCATTCAAGAAAGAGGTATTGACTTGAACTCTTGTGTTGGGTCCTATGTTTATGATGTGCTAATGAGTAGAAAATGGGGTCTTTGGATTGACATGTTAGGAGATTCTAATGAGACCATGGTTAGAGATTATTATCATGCTTACAAATGAAGTTCTACCGTGACTAGTGCCATTTTGGACATAAGGAAAGTTGTCTTTAGAGTTTGTGCTAGGAAGGTGAATGAATTTCTAGACTTGCCCGATGACATTGAATCGGAATTCCTTGATGTTGATATCTTGGAAAACCTTGATTTAATGGGTAGAACTCTATGTGATGATATTAATTTTGTGTGGGGGAAATGTGCTTATATTAGACAAGGTGAGTTGACAAAAATTAGTGCAATTTGGCATTTATTTGTGTGCTCCAATCTTGTTGGCTCTACTAATGCTTCGGAGCTTAATAGAGACAAAATCAAGATTGTATATGCCTTGGTGACTAACAAACCTATAAATCTTGGTGAATTGCTTGTGGAACAAATTGAGATTGCGGCTTGTACTAGTCGTTTGGATAAGAAATTGGCATTTCCGGGATTTATTACTCAATTATGCTTAGCTAAAGGAGTGAGGTATCTTGATGATGATGTTATGCTTCCTTCCTTAGAGAAGTTGAGTGAGAAACGTGTGGCAACCATGTCATACAAGGACAAGGGAAAGTCTAGTGATGTGTTTAGGCTTTTTGGTGAATCTCTTGATTCGAGCCATGTCCCTAGCTCACTCGCTCTTCCTAGTTTGGCTTTAAAATTGAGGAATGAGGTTGAAAAGTCTCGTAGGTTGATTGAGGCGTCACAAAGGAAGATTGAAGACCTTAGTGCCAAGCTTATTGTTCAAGATGAAAGGATCAAAGAGTTGGAAGGAAAATCAACTACAACAAGGTAATATGTGAGATCCTCACACCGCACTACTTTCCTTGGTGGCACAAGTGGCTAGAGAGTTCCTTGAGGTATATTTTCTTACTCTTTCCCTTTGGCCTCATATCATGTCAAAAAGGGGGAGAAATATGAGAAACACATGGGAGAAATCTAGCTTACTTAGTCTCGTTTTAGTTTTTATGTTGTTTTATATGTTTGTATATTTGGTATCTAGCTTGAACTATATGGTATGTAATATTTTTTTTTTTTGTTGAATCTTGGCTTAGAATATTTTGATGGATAGTATGTATTAAGGGGGAGCATACTTGATCCACTTGAACTTATATGTTACTATTTTCTTGCCTAAGATTGGATATTGCCATTTTTGTTGTCTCTTGGATATTCTTGTGCTTTCAAGTTCATTTTAGGTAATATCAAGAGAAGACCAAGTTGAAGTTCAAGACTTGTTTTGGTTGTTAATTTGTGTCTATATGTGTAACTCATTGTACTCATTGTGACCAAATTTTCTTTGTAATTGTTTTAGTGTTTGTTTAGGGGTTTTGACATGGAATTTGTCAAAGGGGGAGATTATTAGGTTTATAGTTTGTGTTGGCATAAATTCCATATCAAAACGTGTTTCTCCTGTAATTTTTAGTGGTTCTTATATTGAAGATTTAAGAAGACGAAGAATGTCTCGACCACAAATCATGCAAGAAGCCGGCTTTAAAGAGATTTGTACATCATTGATCATCAAAGGTAATATAAGACCTCATATCTCTTACAAGGCTAGGCACACACTCACACATGGCATTCTTGTGTGTTCCTTCATGATTAAACATCACTTATGAATCACTTTCACACACTTGACAAAATATGCTCATGCATTCATACTATATTGGTAAAACTTTGTTTATTGCATTTTCTAGGACTATGTTTGGAAATTAGCATATGTGTGTGTCTTTGTGATTGTATGTTTCCATATTTTTTTATTTGAACTTGAATATGTTCTATTATGATTCCTTATTGAGTTCCGGTCATTTCGGTTACTCATTCATAAGGTTTCGAGTCCAAACGATGTAGCTACACTATTTTTCGTTCTCATTCGTTGAGTTGACTTCATCATCATTTTCCGAGATGATTTCTCAACCATTTTTCAAATTTGTGTAGTCGTTGTCATGCATAAGAGAGTCACGATTCGTAATCCAAAAACAGATTCGAAATCAGAGTTCGGATGCCCAAGATATGGTTGAAGAACCGAGGGAGCGCGCGAGAGAGCATGTGTGGCCGTGAGGCCACTTGGCCAAGGCCGTGAGGCCACTTGGCCAAGGCCGTGGGCCCCATGGCCAGAGGGGCTCTCTGCCCCCGTGAGGCCCACACGCCCCCCACAGCTTGGGGTGATGTGGCCTCACCTGATTGGCCCGGAATCCCTTCTTTCTCCTCCTTTTATTTCCCTCCTCTCTCTCCATTTGATTTTTCAAGAAGAAAATTGCAAAGAATCCCGTCAGTTTTTCTCTCTAGATTTTCTCATCTTCCAAACATCATATCTCCCTCATTCGGAGTCGGATTTGAGTGATTTGAATTGGAGAATGTTCGTAATTGAGTCCTCTATCATTTCCAAGTGGTTTGGTAGCTGATTGGTCGAGTTTTCTGGTGGTTCCACACTGAAATACGAACCAGCTATTGAATCAAAGGTATTGGATTTATCTTTGGGATTTCTTTCTTTTCAACCTTCAATTTGCTTGGGGTTTCTTCTTCTATATGTATGTTTATGTTTGGTAAAAGCTATTGAGAAAGATAGCTTCATAATCATTCTAATTGAAAGTCAATTTATAGACTAATGTGGACTAGTTTCTATGATTCTAGGTTTTACACATGTTTGTGAGTTGTATTGTGGTTAGAATGGCATCTTAGGTTGTTTAGAACTTGATTGAATCAATTTTGTGATAAATGACCTTGAGATTTGATTTGATCCTTTGATTAATGAAATCTAGGATTATTGAATTTTGTTTGTGTTTTAGAGCAATCTAGGATTTGATTGATTTATATCTTGAATCCTTGCTCTATATTTTTGGCTAGAATATTGATTGATTAAATCTCATATTTCTAGCATTTTATAGTATGTTGATTGCATCTTGAACTTGTACTTCATGAATATATTTTGATTCAAGTGTTGTATGTGTGAATGAGACTTTGAGCTTATGTGTTTGATGTTTCACATGCTTTAGGTTTTATTCTTGTATTTTGCATCTAGACTTTATTACTTGTGATATCACATGTTTAGGTCTATTTGTACCATAGAATGTATTGATCATATGTTCTATGTTGATTTGATTGTTTGCATCATTTGCATTCACATGATCACACTAAGAAGTCCTTGTAAAAGGCATGAAGTCTTGGTTAGAGTCAGGGTGACTCGGATAGCCAAGCAAAAAGACTTGCCTAGAGTCGGGATGACTCGGATAGGTAAGCAAGGAGTCATGGCTAAAGTCGGGAGGACTCGGATAATCATGCATGGGAGGCTCCCTAGAGGCATGAGTGTCTCGGATAGGGAGTTGGCTATTGTATTGGTAGGCCTAGGTGTATGGTTAGACATAGACTCCGATAGAGTGGGCTACACGGGAGGTGTATGCACTCTTGAGGAATTTCTAATCTACCATCGATGTTGGTTTTGTGTGGTGTCCAATATATGGTGGTTTCGCATCATTGAGGGATTTCACACTTTGCAATAGGGTTGGGTAGGCTTAGACTTCACTAGGTTGGGTGAGCTAAAGATTGGTCACTTTGTGAATGTTCTATGTTTACTTTCCAATACTATAGTACCCAATGGTTGTAGTTCAACCCGTGGATGTTTCCTCCTTGGAGGTTTTACCACGTTAAAAAATCTCTTGTGTTAATTCTTCCTATCTCTATCTCTTATATTTTATTTGTATATTTTTATTATCTTGTTTCATAGTATTCACTTATGATGTATTGTGAAGCAAGACTTTGTATAGTGTGATTAGTGAACTCATTTTATTGATCAATTTTATTTCTATGATTCTTTTGTATATTGTATTTGTGTATAGTGATATTTGATCACTCTTGTAACTCATTGAACATATAGTGAAATACAAGTATTCTTTGTTGTTATACTTATTTGTTTGTTTACCTCATACAACTTGGTGATGTATGTAGACCATGCTTATATGATTATCTATTCATATTGTCTTTGTATGTTGTCTTTTCTTAGTATATTTGTTGTATGTAAGGCAACCTTGAGGGACAAACGAAAGTTTGTTCAAGGGATTGAAAAAGGTGTAAAAACCTATTCACCCCCCCCCCCCCCCCCCCTCTAGGTATGCCTTACGCAATTTAACTACGTTTGTATACTTTCACATGATATCCGCTCAAGCTATCACCTCCTAATCTACCCTCGGGCCTAGTGAACTACCAAGCCTACTTCCTATCCAAGATGTGTCCTACACCTCTAGGAGGCAACTTCCTATCCAAGACGCTCACATCTCTAGGAAGATTTCTTGCTTAACTATCCAAGTCCTCCCGACTCTAATCAAGACTTCTTGCTTGGCTATCAGGAACACTTTCCTAGCCAAGACTTCTTACTCAAGACAAAGCTTCACTCACTTTGCAAGAGACTTCCACCTATTACAAGGCAATGATCTAGGTGATGCAAATGATGCAAACACAATCAAATAAAGTAAGATGATCAATCAAGCTCTATGAACATGCTTAGTGATAATCTAGAATATGCTTTCAACAAACAATCACAAATGTATCTAGAAATCAAAGCATGTGAATCAATAAGAACAAGATATGAATATTCAATATATCACGCAAAAAATCTTAGTTCTTAGATGATGAAATTAAACCTATAAAATAACATGAGGCACATCATATACAACATTTCTAGAATCAATTTCAAGATAGGTCAAGTTTAGCAATATATGTTCAATTAAAATCAAATGGCTAAAACTTAACAATCAATAGATCAACCACCTCTAGAATATGATCTAACAACATTCTAAACACATATCATCTATCAATTAGGAAGATTAAAAGAGATGATCAAAAGATGAAGTGAGAAGAAGAAGTTTCACATACAAAAGTTGAGTCACGAACTGAAATCAGCTCGACTGCGAAAAATCACGAACTCAAATGACTCTAAAAATGCTTGGGGTTTGTAGCTATCTTCAAGACCAACAATTTTAGCTTTTGAATCACTCAATTCGGGGTTGAAATGAGAGAGATATGATCAAAATAAGAAATCAAAAATTGTGGAGAATTCTGTACAGGATTTCGAATATATATGGAGGGAAAAGAGATGGAGAAGAGAGAGGAAGACGTGAGCCAATCAGAGGCTGCCACATCAGCACCCCATGGGGGGTGCATGTGCCACACGGGACCAGAGGGGTGCTCTGGCCGTGGGTCCCACGGGCTCCACACGTGGTGGGCAATGCATGGCCTTTGGCCATGCTTGCCTCTCGCGCGCTCCCTCATGTTCTTCAGCCGTATCTTGGGTATCCGAACTCCGATTTCGAATATGTTTTTAGATTACAAACCATGACTCCCTCACGCACGACTATGACTATAAAAATTTGAAAAGTGGTTGAGAAATCATCTCGGAAAATGACGATGAAGTCAACTCAATGAATGAGAACGTAAAGTAGCCTAGCTAAGTCATTTGGACTCGAAACCTTATGAATGAGTAACTGAAATGACCAGGACTCAGTAAGGAATCAAATAAGAACATATTCAAGTCCAAAATACAAAACACACAAACAAATAAACACAAATTCACACAAGCATGCCATATCAAAGAGATAGTCACAAAGCATGCAATTTTACAATGTTTGTCTATAAGAGACCAATGCATGTGCATACTCAAAAGTGTGTGAATGCATTATACCAAATGTTTGAACTACGATGCAGGGATACACATGTATGAATTGTGTGTGTGTGCGCTTATGCCTTGCAAAAGGAAGAAGTATCTCGATACCTTAGCATCCAAATAAGCACATTTCCTCTTGAAGACGAACTTTGCATGTGACGTTGCTTTTCTCCTTTGAAGCTTGATCTAATCACGAAACACCTAAACAACTAAGCAATACAAACAAAAAGTGTTTTGCAATGGAATCAAGCCAACACAAATCTAAGATCTTACAAATTGTCAAGGTAAATAATCATAAGGTCAAAAGACTATGAGAAAAGAAGAATTATTCGTACATCTGGATATGTATGAGGTAGACACAATTCTTTAATTAGTCTTGAATAATGTTCACAACTTAAGTTAAAGGTTGGGCACCTTTATCTTGTTAAAGTTGTAGATTCTTTTGCTAGCATTTGAGTTGGATCAAATGTGTTATGAAGGGTCTAAATCATCAAAGTGGCTTTGAGTAAAAGAATCTAGTGCACTAGGTGCATTGAACTGGATCACAATGAAATACTTTATCTAGAACCGTCAATAGATAAAAGTCTTTTCATTATGAGGACAATCGAAGAGTCTATCTTAATCCTGAGATAAATGATGGACTTACGGTTGCAAGTGGTATCATTTGAGTTATCAATGAGTACGATTATATAGCATAGTCTATACTCGATAGTTTGATGATATTCATTTGTTAATCGATAGAGGACTTCATTTATAGATATGGACATCGTGGCTCCATTTATACAATGAGAGTATAATATCATTGTAAGGATTCCCATTTATTGATTGGCTTATTTCATGGACAAACCATATTTTGGGGCTTGATGTAAGGGTAGCTTAGGTATTTGATGGTTGGTGTTTTAAACAACCAAGGCCCTCTCAAGAGTTCTAGAGAAGAAGCACCAAAGGTAAATTCTAGTGCTTACTTGCTATGAAGAGATCTAGTTGCACACACACACAACTCATGCATAAATCTTATTCTTGTATGTTGTGTGTTTTATATGTGTGCATGCATGTTCTTGAACATCTTTTCTTGCATATTTTATTTGACTGCATCTTGTTCATTGAAATGCCATGACATGTTTAGGCATTAGGATGCAAAGCCATGATTTATATTCATGCATGTTTAAGTGATTGAATCTTGTTCATTGAGATGCCATGACATGTTTAGGCATTAGGATGCATTCACTTCCCACACTTGCACTTCATGATTAGTCTTAAGTGTGGTGTAATTCGTTTCCGTTTGTGTGATCGGAAACGTCCGCGCTCGCACGATAGTGTGCATGTCTTAGCGCGATGGTTGACCACTTGAGAAGGTCTCATTCTTCTCTTGGATAAGTGGTAGTTTTGGTTTGGTTGATTGGAGTAAGGTGTCTAGTTTCAAAAGATTGGATTTCAATGTTTTAAGTGTTTTCAAAACTGCCTTTACATGGTCTTGTGACCATAACTTTTTACAAAAAGCTTCAAAATGAGTTTTGAAAATTTTTGTACAAACTAGACACCCATACCTTTCCAACGGTATATTATTCGTAATATTTCATAACCGTTTGGATTGGTTTTAAAATCTCTAAATTTACAACCAAAACAGGGCAACTCTGTTGTTGTCCGTTTCTGAACTTTGGTCACTCAATTGACCATAAATTTTTATACAAACATCAAAATGTCATTCTATAAAAACTAGTAAATATTTGACATCTATACCATTCCAACGATATATCATACGAAAGGTTTTGATATCGTTTGGTTATGTATCGAAGCGCTCGAATCTTGAGCCACTGCACTGACGTGAGTACCGCGAAAATGCCCATAATTTTTCCATTTCTTCCAAAATGACATAGTTTCACTCGGGCATTATAAATACATATATTTCTCATATTTTGAGGGCGGAGCCACAAAATCAAACCCTAGAGAGAGAGGCTCCATATTCTTGAGAGAGAAAGAGAAACTTGAGAGAAAAAGCTTAAAGATTACATCTTTATCTCTCTAAACCCATTCCCACATGCACAAATCATCATCTAGGCATCATCTAGGTTCATCTCATTTATTACTTGTATGTGTTTAGATTAATTTCTACATACATGATTGAGATTATGTGTTGATTGGGTTAATTTTTGATAGCTTAATTGATTAGGTCTTTATTGCCTAAAAGCTATGCCATAAACATTCTTGTGTGATTTATTTATAACTAGGTTGATAAATTGTTTTTCAATCAACTAGTTAATCTTTTGAATGTTTGTGGGTTATTTGTGATAGCTTTGTATCTAGGATTGGTTATCCTTTACTTAGCTAAAGTTGTATGCCATGACATATAGCTATTTTTATATCTATGATTAATTTTATTGTCATCATATAATCCTAGGTAAGCATCTAGAGTACCTTAGCTCTATATTGCATATTTGGATATCATTGCATATTCACTTAGGGTGTTGATCTCTTCGGAGAAGTAAGTCTTATGTGATAGACCAGGATTAGGTCGTACACTGGGATTAGGTGGTCACATGAGCAAATTGGACTAGGTCCACTTTTGCAGGTCTGCGGGTAGTGGTAGCGGGAGCGGGATATTGGCCGGGATTAGGCCGTCAAACCAGGATTAGGTTGTATATGCTATCACAATTAGTGGATTCGAGGTTCAAGTGTGGCGCACTTACCAGCCCGTGGTTTTTCCCTGTTGAGGGTTTCCACGTAAAAATCACGTGTCATTTATATTTCCGCACCATATTACACTTGATTATTGTTTTGTGAATTGGGGTTATATTTGTAATAGTGACTAATCCAAAATTTTGGTAATAACGGATTAACAACCCTTTCACACACCCTCTAAGTCATATTTTAAAAGACACGCACACGTAAACGAGAATTCATTATTCCTTTCAATCATCATATGGATGTTTTGAGATAATTGGATATAAAATCTCAACGTTGAGTTTTCAATAGTGACTATTGAAAGCATGGCTTCTGGACAAGTCAAGATATCCAAAGTTCAAAATGTGGTCATATGAGTAAATATGGTAACTTAGAGAGTTATAGGCGGTCTATAAGCTCTTGACGATTACTGATATTATTCACGATGATTCACTATCTCCAATAAGATTATCTAGGGTATGAATGAGAATCATTTACTTGTTCTATCTTTATTTAAGAGTGCAATTTTAGTTCTTTAGTAGAATGAACTAAAATTAATAGATCGAACCTAAGTGAATCATTTGTTAATTGTGATTGGGTTATGTCTATTAGAGCTTAAATTTAGATAGCCCGCCCAGATCCCCAATCCACACGGACTTGCATAGATCACTTGATATATTCTACCGGACTTATTTATGAGTCCATCTGGAATTGTATTAAGGCATGTGGACTTGTTTCTTTTAGTAAGAATGGGCCTAGTTCACATGTGAGCCTTTTAATTAAGGTCCAATGGATTAAATGAAATAAAAAAATAATATATGGGCCATATATATATGTATGGGCGGCAAGGCTTGCATAAAAGTCTAATATATTATTTTGTTTCATTATTTGATTAAATGGAAATTAATTAACAGATTAATTAATTATTTAATTAAAAATCAAAATCTTTTTCTAACTAGGAAATATGTTTCTTAGTAGTATACTATTGTGGTAGTATAAATAAAATAAAAGACTTTATTTGGTAAGTAGATAAATAAGGGATTTATTTATCTAGTCAAATAAGGAAGTCTTTTATATAGTCACAAATACACTAAAGAGTTGGATTAGGGTTTGGAATTCTAAGGAAATCTACCTAGGGTTAGGATTTAAGTCAAAAGACATAAATCCTATATGGTAAAGGATTTCGGCCTCAATATATAAATATATATGAAATATATATGGTAATTAGCTGGATATATATAGATATATTTATAAAGCATGCGGTATATATAGATATATAGATATATATACAGTCTTTCTATTATCAGTTCGAACTGACAAAAGTTATATCAGTTCCTTGTATGTGGGCCACTGAATTTAAATACTTTGACCGACAAGTGCATATAGCTAAGTCAAAGTATTTAAATCCAGTGGTCCACATATAAGGAATTGATATAACTTTTGTCAGTTCGAACTGATAATAGAATTTCTGTATATATATATATATTGATATATATATATTATTTATATAGATATATACATATTTAAACAGCATGCAGAATTGTTGGCATGCAGAATTCGCTATATATTATGATATATATATTATTTATAAGGAGAGCATAATTCGTTGAACATATATATTATATTCAGCAAGGAATTCGTGCGACACATATATATATATTATATTGATAAAATATAACCCTAGTGCCTTTTTGAGAGTTATTTTTTTTCTTTTGCTTGAGAAAAATAGAATCCAACTCTTAGACTAGTGTGAGAATTCGGCCAAGAGGAAAAGAGAGAAAAGTTTGTTCTTATTTCAATAATGCACTAGTAACTTTTATATCAAAAGGTTTTGTGCACAATTTCGAATAAGGTTCACGCGAGTTTCGATCTAACGATTGTGAATTCAAAAGTGACCGGAACATTCTTTGTAGCCTCTTGGAATTTATTGTGACTAACGAAAAAGAAAAGTTTTGTTATCCATCCTCAGGTACACAATTTAAAGAGAAGGGAGACCACGCTCCTAGGTGATTCACGTTCGTAATTGGATTGGAAGATCTTGCGGCTTACCATCTACGCAACGTCAATCGGATCACGCGATAAAGGTACGATATCTTTATTATATGTTAATTAATTAAAGGGTTAAGGTTCATCTTTAAAAAAGGAAAGTTTTTTGAAATATACTAAACCTATTTTAGTCTTGCTTCTACTGCGTGAAATCGTTTTTTCCCTATAATTGGTATATGGGCTGCACACGGCAGCCCTTGGTTTGTCATGGGCTGCGCACGGCAGCCCTTTGTGAGGTTGTGGGGTGCGCACGCCCATAGGAGGCAGCCAAGGGGTGCACGAGTGGACGATTGCCGCTTGAAGACTTGATCGCCAAGAAAGGAGTTTTATTGTATTCCAAATAAATGTAATTTACTTGCTTTTCTAGGATGGACCAAAATTGTGGCTATTTATTTTTCGTAAATATTACAATATTTGTTATTGTATGATAACATGTCATATAGAATAGGAGTGCCACTCATATATCTCTTTTGGTATGAACATGCATTGAATGATTTAGGTATCTAATTGGCATCTAGATAACATGGTAAAACATTTTATGGAATTTAATCACACACCTTAAATAATTGAGTGGGAGAAGGTGTTTTGCAAACACCTAAGGCCTCCAAGGTTAGTTGAGCTTTATGTTTTATTGGTAATCCCCCCAAGGGGCATCCATGAATGGAATTTAGCAATATACTTCCTTACAATGATAGATTAGACAATTGACTCAAACGAGATCTACTCCCAATGGAGGGATTTTCGTGAAAGAATATGTTGAGGGTCAATATCTTGGTAACACACTCAATGTAATTTTATTGATATCCTCCCAAGAGTTCTTGTCAGTAAAATTGAAAGGCTAAAATTGAAAACGCTGTTTCTTATGTTAACTGTTAGGATTATGCTCAATAGCAAGAGTGTAATATTGTAATTAACAATCTTTTTCATATTAATAAAGTGATTTCTGGTTTAACAAATCTTACAGCATTTATAGTTTAATATTATAATTGTCAAAGTAAATAATCATAAGGTCTAAAGACTATGAGAAAAGAAGAATTGTTCGTACATCTGGATATGTATGAGGTAGACACAATTCTTTAGTTAGTCTTGAATAACATTCACAACTTAAATTAAATGTTGGGCACCTTTATCTTGTTAAAGTTGTAGAATTCTTTTGCTAGCATTTGAGTGGGATCAAATGAGATATGATGAGTCTAAAATCATCGGAGTGTCTTCAAGTAAAAGAATCTAGTGCACTAGGTGCATTGAACTGGATCACAATGAAAAGCTTTATCTAGAACCGTCAATAGATAATAGTCTTTTCATTATCAGGACAATCGGAGAGTCTATCTTAATCCTGAGATAAATGATGGACTTATGGTTGCAAGTGATATCATTTAAGTTATCAATGAGTACGATTATATAGCATAGTCTATCCTCGATAGTTTGGTGATATTCATTTGTTAATCGATAGAGGACTTCATTTATAGATATGGACATCATGGCTCCATTTATTAAATGAGAGTATAATATCATCATATGGATGTTTTGAGGTAATTGGATATTAAATCTCAACGTTGAGTTTTCGATAGTGTCTATTGAAAACATGGCTTCTGGATAAGTCAAAATATCCAAGTTCAAAAAGTGGTCATATGAGTAAATATGGTAACTTAGAGAGTTATAGGCGGTCTATGAACTCTTGGCGATTACTGATATTAATCATAAGGATACACTATCTCCAACATGATTATCTAGGGTATGAATGAGGAACATCTTCTTATTCTATCTTTATTTAAGAGTTCAATTTTAGCTCTTTAGTGGAATGAGTTAAAATTAATGGATCGGACCTAAGTGAATCATTTGTTGATTGTGATTAGGTTATGTCTATTGAAGCTTAAATTTAGATAGCCCGCCAAGATCCCCAATCCACACGGACTTGCATGGATCACTTAATATATTCTATCGGACCAATTTATGGGTCCATTTAGAATTGCATTTAATATATTAAGAATATAATTTGCACATTATTTATTTAATGGGCTGCTCAATTATATTAATATATTAATGAAAGACATGTGGGCTTGTTTCTTTTAGTAAGAATGGGTCTGGTTCACATGTGGGCTTTTTATTTAAAGTCCAATGGATTAAATGAAATAAGAAAATAATATATGGCCCATTTGTATGAGTGGGGCGGCAAGGTGTAAATATTAACCTATTATATTATTTTGTTTCATTGTTTTAATTAAATAAGAATTAATTAATTTATTAATTAATTGTTTAATTAAGAAACTAATCTTTTTCTGATAAGGAAATATATTTCCTAAAGCTATACTATTGGTAGTAGTATACTAAAAGTAAAAGACTTGTTTGATAAGAAAATAAATAATTAATTTTATTTATTTAATCAAATAAGAAGTCTTTTTATTTAGTCAATAAAAGAATAAAATATCTATGAGTTGGATTAGGGTTTGAAGTCTAAACTTTGATGGAAATTAGGGTGCAACACAAACCCTTTTAGGCTTGTGATTTGCGGCAACCCTAGTGTAAATTAGAGTAGGATTTACGGCAACCCTAAAAGAAAAGAGGAAGCAAATTCGGCCACCTATATATTTAGACTTATAGAATTCGGCCAACATAAGTTGATTGATACAATTTTCTTCTTCTTCTCAATTCATAGAAAGTATTATTTTTATTCTACTAAAACAAAAAGGAGTGAATAGATTATTCTTTGATGGTACACTAATTGCTTGTTCATCAATAAGCTTGTGTATACAACATCGATTTAGGTTCACGCGAGTTTCGATCATTAGATTGAGAACTCAAAAGTGACCGGAATAATCTTAGTCTTCTTTTGATTGTTTTGTGACTAACAAAAGAAAAAGAAAAGTTTGTTTGTCCATTCTCAGGTTTGCAATTCAAAGAAAAGGGAGACCACACTCCTAGGTGATTCACGTTCGTGCTAGGATTGAAGATCTTGCGGATTACCATCGATGTAAGTCAATTCGGATCACGCGACAAAAGGTATTCTTCTTTTGTTGATTATATGTATGTTTAATTAATTAAAGGGTTAAGGTTCATAAAAAGGGAAAAATTTTAAAACTACTAAATCTATTTTTAGTCTCGCTTCCGCTGCGTGTACTACGGTATTTTTCCCTACATTAACAATTAGGTGGGACCTAGTCTAACTAGTAAATGGTGCGAACTCCAAAAGGAGGCGTAACATTTATAGGTGTTGGATCACCATTGAATTTTTACGATTGAATTATTCATTAATTCAAGATAAATATTCGAAAGTGCTTTATCATGATTATTTACTCATATATGTTTTTATTTTATTCAGAAATCATGACCCCATCCCTAATGAACATCCTGAAAGATAATACTTTAACTGGAGATAATTATGGCACATGGAAAAGGAAAATTGGGCTGCTGCTGCAAGCTGAAAAATATAAGTTCGTTCTAACTACTCCTAAACCACCTGCTCCTACTATTGAATCTAATGTTGTGCAAAGAGACGAGTATGAGCAGTGGAAGACTTCTGATAACATGGCCAAATGTTACATTATGGCCACCATTTCCGACGTGTTGCGACAGCAACATGAAAGAATGGAGTCTGCTGCTGATATAATGATGTCTCTAGAGGAGATGTTTGCTATGAGATCTAGGTCGACTAAGAGAAAGGCAGTGACTGCTTTTATAAATCTTAGAATGAAACCTGGACAGGCTGTGAAAGATCACATGATGAAAGTCATAGCACATCTAAATATTGCAGAACTTAATGGTGCTGAGATAGATGGTGAGACAAAAATTGACATGATTGTCAACTCACTGTCAGATTCCGTTGATCAGTTCAAGTTGGACTACACCTTGAACAATAAGGAATACACCTTGCAAGGCCTGATGCAAGATGTTCAAAGCGCTGAAAAGATCCTTGTTAAAAACAAAGGTCAAGAGATTCATATGGTTGGTAAAGTTGTTACTGTTAAGACCCGTCAGAAGGTCAAGAAACAATAGAAGAAAAAGCAACTTTGGCCTACCAAGAAGGAGACTAAGAAAGTAACCAAGATCAAAAGAAAGTGCTTCCTTTGTGGTGAAAAGGGACATTGGAAAAGTAATTGCCCAAAGTCTCAGAAAAAGAAGGAACAAGGTAATGTTAATTATCTTGAAACATGTTTTCTGGTAGATTCTACAGATTCTTTGATCATAGACTCTAGAGACACTAATCATGTTTGTTATTCCTTGCAGGGGTTCCAGGAAAGGAGAAAGTTGAGTAAGAATGAAATCAACTTGCGTTTGGGCAACGGAGCGTTGGTGTCTACCAGTGCAGTGGGAGATATTAGAGTTAATCTAGATTCTTTTAGGCATTTAGATTTAATAGACGTTTATTATATACCTCAATTCAAGAGGAATTTAATTTCAGTTTCTTGTTTGAATAATTTTGGATATTCAGTTACTTTTAATAAAATTTTATTATCAGTAAGAATGAAAAATTTATTTGTAAAGGTACATTGCAAAACAGCCTATTCTATTTACATAGAAATATCTCTCACTTGTTTGGCACAGAAATAATGCAACCTAATCATAAAAGAGTAAAATTATCAAAAAATGAAACCTACCTATGGCATTTGCACCTAGGTCATATTAACCTTAATAGGATTAAAAGATTGGTTAGTGATGGACCTTTAAGTGACTTAAAGGTTAATGATCTACCAACTTGTGAATCCTATTTGGAAGGTAAAATGACCAAAAGGTCGTTTACGATCAAAGGCAAAAGAGCCACTGAATGTTTAGGATTAATACACACTAATGTATGTGGTCTTATGAGCATTCAAGCTAGAGGTGGATATGAGTACTTCATCACTTTCACAGATGATTACTCGAGATTTGGATATGTGTATCTCATGAGACATAAGTCGGATGCTTTTGACATATTCAAAGCATTTAAAACTGAAGTGGAAAATCAGCTAGAGAAACACATAAAAATCTTGAGATCTGATCGTGGTGGAGAATATCTATCTGGTGAGTTTTAGCAATATCTTATTGATAATGGAATTATATCTTAGTTTTCTGCATCAGGTACACCTCAACAAAATGGGGTGGCAGAAAGGAGAAATAGAACTCTTTTAGACATAGTTAGGTCTATGTTGAGTTATTCAATGCTTCCTATTTCTTTTTAGGGATATGCTTTACAAACTGCAATATACATTCTAAACGATGTACCATCTAAGTCGCTTCCTCAAACACCACATGAGTTGTGGATTGGGCGAAAGCCTAGTTTACAACACTTAAGGATATTTGGTTGTCTTGCGCATGTGTTAAAAAGAACGACAGAAAAGATGGAGTCTCGTTCAGAAACATGCATATTTGTGGGGTATCCAAAAGAAACTAAGGGATATTATTTCTATAGTCCTTCAGATCTTAAAGTATTTGTTTCAACAAATGCTAAATTTCTGGAAAATGACTATATAAATGATTTTGTACCTACAAGTAAAATTGTCTTGAATGAGACGTCAGGAGATACAATTCCACAAGAGGTTACACAACCTAGCCCAATTGTAAGTTGTGCACCATCACAAAATCAACAACCTACCATTCCTTGTCATAGTGGGAGGGTTAGTAGAAAACCCAAGAGATACATCGGTCTAGGAGAATCAATGGAGAATCTCCCAGATGACGATAATCCCTACACATATAAGGAAGCAATGGAGCATGTTGATGGTCGCCATTGGCAAAAGGCAATGCAAGTTGCAAAAATCCAAATATGGATTAAAGCAAGCATCCTGATCCTAGAACATATGGTTCGATCAAGCTGTGATGAACCTTGTGTATGTAAAAGAATAACTGGCGATAAGTTGGTTTTCCTAAATTCTTTATGTTGATGATATACTACTCATCGGAAACGATATAGGTGTATTGACATCAGTAAAGGAATGGTTAGCAAAACAATTTGATATGAAGGACTTAGGAGAAGCAAGTTATATTTTTGGTATCCAAGTAATAAGGGATAGAAAGAATAGAACGATTGCACTATCCCAAGCTTCATACATAGATAAAATCTTGTCTAGATTTTCCATGCAAGATTCCAAAAAAGGTATGTTACTTTTTAGACATGGAATCAAACTTTCTAAGGAACAAGTTCCTAAGAATGAACATGAAGAGCAATTGATGAGTAGGATTCCAAATGCCTCGGCAGTTGGAAGTCTCATGTATGCAATGCTCTGCACTAGACCAGATATTTGTTTTGTTGTGGGCATAGTTAGCAGGTTTCAATCAAAACCTGGTCCTGATCACTGGACAACAGTCAAGCATATTTTCAAGTATCTCAGGAGAACGAAAGATAATATGCTTGTATACTCAGGAGGGGATTTAATTCCCGTTGGGTGTATAGATTCTGATTTCCAGTCGGATTCTGACTTCAGAAAATCCACATAAGAATTTGTGTTTACTATTGGAGGAGGAGCAGTCATATGGAGAAGTATCAAGCAATCTTGTATTGCTGATTCCACCATGGAAGTTGAGTATGTCGCTGCATACGAAGCTGCATACGAAGCTGCCAAAGAGGTTGTTTGGCTCCGCCAATTCTTGATTGACTTGGAAGTGGTTCCCAGTGCGAATAAGCAGATCACTATCTACTGTGACAACAGTGGAGCAGTGGCTAATTCGAGAGAACCAAGAAGTCATAAGAGAGGAAAACACATTGAAAGGAAATATCATCTTCTTAGGGAGATTGTACATAAGGGTGACGTGACGATTACCAAAATCACGTCAGCAGAAAATCTAGCGGATCCCTTCACAATGACTCTACCACAAAAGAGTTTTGATGGGCACCTAGAGAACATGGGAATGAGAGATATTACTCATTTGCTATAGCGCAAGTGGGAGATTGTTAGGATTATGCTCAATAGCAAGAGTGTAATATTATAATTGACAATCTTATCATATTAATAAAGTGATTTCTGTTTATTTAAACAAAATCTTATAGCATTTATAATTATAATTGTCAAGGTAAATAATCATAAGGTCAAAAGACTATGAGAAAAGAAGAATTGTTCGTACATCTGGATATGTATGAGGTAGACACAATTCTTTAATTAGTCTTGAATAATGTTCACAACTTAAGTTAAAGGTTGGGCACCTTTATCTTGTTAAAGTTGTAGATTCTTTTGCTAGCATTTGAGTGAGATCAAATGTGTTATGATGGGTCTAAATCATCAAAGTGGCTTTGAGTAAAAGAATCTAGTGCACTAGGTGCATTGAACTGGATCACAATGAAATACTTTATCTAGAATCGTCAATAGATAAAAGTCTTTTCATTATGAGGACAATCGAAGAGTCTATCTTAATCCTGAGATAAATGATGGACTTATGGTTGCAAGTGGTATCATTTGAGTTATCAATGAGTACGATTATATAGCATAGTCTATCCTCGATAGTTTGGTGATATTCATTTGTTAATCGATAGAGGACTTCATTCACAGATAAGGACATCGTGGCTCCATTTATACAATGAGAGTATAATATCATCATATGAATGTTTTAAGGTAATTGGATATAAAATCTCAACGTTGAGTTTTCGATAGTGACTATTGAAAGCATGGCTTCTGGACAAGTCAAAATATCCAAAGTTCAAAATGTGGTCATATGAGTAAATATGGTAAATTGGAGAGCTATAGGCGGTCTATGAGCTCTTGACGATTACTGATATTATTCACGAGGATTCACTATCTCCAATAAGATTGTCTAGGGTATGAATGAGAATCATTTACTTGTTCTATCTTTATTTAAGAGTGCAATTTTAGTTCTTTAGTGGAATGAACTAAAATTAATAGATCGAACCTAAGTGAATCATTTGTTAATTGTGATTGGGTTATGTCTATTAGAGCTTAAATTTAGATAGCCCGCCAAGATCCCCAGTCCACACGGACTTGCATGAATCACTTGATATATTCTACCGGACTTATTTATGAGTCCATCTAGAATTGTATTAAGGCATGTGGACTTGTTTCTTTTAGTAAGAATGGGCCTAGTTCACATGTGGGCCTTTTATTTAAGGTCCAATGGATTAAATGAAATAAGAAAATAATATATGGGCCATATATATATGTATGGGCGGTAAGGCTTGCATAAATGTCTAATATATTATTTTGTTTCATTATTTGAATAAATGGAAATTAATTAATAGATTAATTAATTATTTAATTAAAAATCAAAATCTTTTTCTAACTAGGAAATATGTTTCTTAGTAGTATACTATTGTGGTAGTATAAATAAAATAAAAGACTTTATTTGGTAAGTAGATAAATAAGGGATTTATTTATCTAGTCAAATAAGGAAGTCTTTTATATAGTCACAAATACACTAAAGAGTTGGATTAGGGTTTGGAATTCTAAGGAAATCTACCTAGGGTTAGGATTTAAGTCAAAAGACATAAATCCTACATGGTAAAGGATTCCGGCCTCAATATATAAATATATCACTACAAGAAATTAGGCTATCAACAACGGGACATCCACCACGGGCATAGAAGGCCCGTTTTGGAAAGTAACATTTACAACAGGCCTTTAGTTGCCCGTTGTAGATAATCGCTTTTTACAATGGGCCTCTAAATGCCCGTTGTAGATAATCTCATAAATTTTTTTAACAACGGGCCTTTAAATGCCCGTTATAGATAATCGCTTTATTAACAACGGGCACATAAAGGTCCGTTGTAGATAATTACGTAAAAATTTTTAACAACAGAACTTTAAATGCCCGTTGTAAAAGGTAAATAGAGGGAAAAAAAATTTCAAAACTTTTCATTTCCCACCATCAACAAAAAAAAAAAAAAAACCTTTTATTTATACTTCTACATTCTTTAAACAAAAAATTTGAAATTTGAAAAAAAATCTTTTATTTATACTTCTTCATTCTCTAAGAACTATCACTTTCTCCAAGTGATCACACTTTTGTCTCTCTCTCTCATTTAATCACTTTCTCTTTATTTTCTCCAAAATTTGTTTCAATTCCATATTTCTATTGCTTTGATTTTCTTGTTGTGTAATTAAAAATTAGTTCTATTATTTTGGGTTTATGTTCTTCTTCTCCTTTGTGTCTTACTCTAACACATACATACACTTAATCTTCAAGATTTAAAAGGATAATATTTTTTATAGTTTGGTTTTTAAGATGTTTGCTTAATCAGAAAGAAATCATATTTTTCTTGGTACTTTGTTGTATAAGGTAAGTTCATTTGTTTTATATATAATTGCTATTAATTCTCTTATTTTTATATTATTCATAATTCTTAGTTTTTATTTTATCATTTTGTTTCAATTATGTAAGTTGTAATTTTGGTTTTAGCTTTTTTTTTTTTTTTATGAGTGTGATAATGATTATTTCTTCCCCTTTTTTAGATTTTTTTTTTCTTTTTATGTAACACACAAGATTTCTACAAAAAAAAAAAATCTTGATATATAATTAGAGAAAGTATGGGTGAATAAAATGTGGATTCTAGAATCATTTAAATTTCTCCATAAAAAATCATATAAATTTCAATTTCAAAAAACAAAAATAAAAATCATAAAATTTCTAGAATTTTCAAATGAACAAAATTCTAAAATTCCAATTATTTGTTTAAACGAATTCCAATAATTTGTTTAACAAGCTATGTATAAAATCAATAAATTAATTTTGATTTTTTTTTATTAAAAAAAAATACTCATTGACTACGGGCAATGCCTGTTGTAATTAATTCATCGACAACGGGTATTGTCCGTTGTAAATAATGCATCGACAACGGGCAATGACCATTTTCAATAACGCATAGACAACGGGCAATGCCCGTTGTCGAAAACCGCACTTTTCCACTACTGCTTCATCCATAGCGGGCACAAAGCCCATGGTCGATACACATCTACAATGGGCATTGCCCGTTGTCGTTAAGTGTTTTTCTTGTAGTGTATATGAAATATATACGGTAATTAGCCGGATATATATATAGATATATTTATAAAGCATGCGGTATATATAGATATATATATATATTGATATATATATTATTTATATAGATATATACATATTTCAACAGCATGCAGAATTCGCTATATATTAGGATATATATATTATTTATAAGGAGAGCATAATTCGTTGAACATATATATTATATTCAGCAAGGAATTCGTGCGACACACACACACACATATATATATATATATATTATTGATAAAATATAACCCTAGTGCCTTTTTGAGAGTTATTTTTTTCCTTTTGCTTGAGAAAAATAGAATCCAACTCTTAGACTAGTGTGAGAATTCGGCCAAGAGGAAAAGAGAGAAAAGTTTGTTCTTATTTCGATAGTGCACTAGTAACTTTTATATCAAGAGGTTTTGTGCACAATTTCGAATAAGGTTCACGTGAGTTTTGATCTAACGATTGTGAATTCAAAAGTGACCGGAACATTCTTTGTAGCCTCTTGGAAATTAATGTGACTAACGAAAAAGAAAAGTTTTGTTATCCATCCTCAGGTACACAATTCAAAGAGAAGGGAGACCACGCTCCTAGGTGATCCACGTTCATGATTGGATTGGAAGATCTTACGGATTACCATCGACGCAACGTCAATCGGATCACGCGACAAAGGTACGATATCTTTATTATATGTTAATTAATTAAAGGGTTAAGGTTCATCTTTAAAAAGGAAATTTTTTTTGAAATATACTAAACCTATTTTAGTCTCACTTCTGCTGCATGCAATCGTTTTTTCCCTACAGGTTTGTACGAAACTAAGTTCTCTATGTAATAGGAAAATGACTTACAATGGTTCCATCATCCATGAGATTGATGATTTGGTGTCGGAGAGGAAAGGAATTGTTGAGGATGCACTAGCCAAAGAACGCATACGTTGCATGAAGATGGAAGAGGATTGAAGGGATGAGAACAAAAAGGTCGTAGATGCCGATATCTGCATCATGCAGCTGGAGATGGAGGTGGAAGCTAAAATCAATGAAGTCAATAGGTTAATAGATGAATGCGATCATCTGCTACTACTTATTGAAAGACGTTTCGGTTTAGTAGTGTAATCTAGGATTTCTTTCTGTAATCGTATTGTTATTTATTTTAATGTTGTTTTTTTAACTTATCTTTCGTTTAGAACAGTTTTGTGTTTCAATACATCTTTTGCATGTTGTGTATTTTTTATTAACAAAGTTATTTGTGATACCTTTCTATCTATATCTATGTTTCTTTTTGGGATGTTACATTTGTACATAAAAAATACATATCGAACAAGCTTAAGAACCCTTACCTACCTAATAAAAATGATGCACATGTTTTTCTTTTTTCTTTTCTAGTAATTGGTTATTAAAGGCCATGTATTAGAATAGGACATAATCAATCAGTCCCAAATTAAACTCGTTAATTATTCTGAATAAACAAACAAAAATACCTAGTTCTTTTTTTAGTAGGCAAAGTTACGGGACATCCTATGATTTTTTATCAAAATAAAGTACTTTTTTTGTCCAATTTTGTAGTCTTGATATACGTCCATAAATATTTGTAGTAGGGAATAATAATGGAAGTTGGAATTTCATGCTACATTTTCCTAAAAATCTTACATAATATAAACTTAGTATAAAATAATTCGTTTATTTCACTTTGAATTTTTTTTCCTCCTTTGCATCAATGCTTGAGACTTGCGGTGACCTCAGGTTAGATGAATGCAAACTGAAATACAGTTGAGTTGAAAATAATGTGGTTTTTGTTGTGGTTGCTTTGGTTTTTGGCAGCTGGTGTTCTTGTAGTGTTTGGGTTTCTTTGTTGTTTGTTTTGGTCTCCTGAGTGGGATGTGCCTCTGTGTTGTTTGTTTTGCTAGGCTCTGTTTAGCCTCTTGAAATAAATTTGCAGTTCAAAACAAACAACAAACAACTCTCCTGAACTAACTGTTCACGTTGCTTTGATCTCATTAAAGCCAGAGGTGCACTGGACTGACTGTTCACGTAGTTGCAATATTTCCTCTTTCCTTTGTTTGTTATTACATGCTTTAACTGCCATTTTATGTACCCGCTTCTGTGTAATCAGTTCTTTAATGGTGTGATAATATATTCAGTTTAAGTTTAAATTCGCTTGTTAACAAACTCTAATAATAGTGATGTTGATCTATATTATCCATTGTTGTCCTTTTTAGTTTAAATTTGATTGTTCAATTTGGCAAAAATATAAAAAATGAGAAATATGCACAACTCCAGTGCAACTATTAAAGTAAAATTTGGATTCATTTTCTGTCCAAACTCCATATTATCTATAAAAAAAAACGTTAAGGCACAATGCATGGTCATCTTGCTTATAATGTCCAAGGTAAGTTATGTGAGAGCGACACCCTTTGATTGAACAATCACATTGAAAACATGCTTGAACAATCTAAATGCACAACCATACATTCACGATCTCAATCACATTGAACAATCACAATTCACAACCATACAATCAAGATCTGTATCATCCGCTGCGACGTCGAGATGTCCAACCACATTGAAAACCTCTTGCATAAATTGCAGCCATATTTTCTGTTCTACCCTTTGCCTTATGATCATGTCTCGAGCCTTTTGGCTTGCCCACAGGAAAAGCTGGGGTTTTTGGTGCGATCGCTAAGCAGCTTGCTTTTTCTGGTAATGAAGTTGCTTTCAGATTTTCGAGCAGTCGATTTGTGTGATGCTTTGGAAGATCCAAAGCAAGTTTCAACCTATGATACTTAGAGTTGTACTGCATTATATTTGACATTATCATTCAAAGAGTTAGAGTTGAACATTTAGAGGACTTAACCAGAAAGAAAAAAATAAAAAAATAAAAAGGTAGAAAATTCACATACATTAGTCTCATTAAACCAGCTCTTTAAACCCTGCATACAATTGGTTATCATAAATAAACCACAATCAAAATCATTAGGTTGTATAGGACATTGGGCGAAGGCATTGACTGTAAAGGATTTGAAGTTCATGTTTAACTTGAGACATTCCGAAAAGTACCGGTCTAGAAACGCAAGCTGCATATCATATCATTTTTAGATTAAAAACAAAATCATTCTTGCGTAAATGAAAAGGTAATTAAAGATTACTAACAACTTCTTTTGCCGACTCCATTCTCTTTTTGTTTTCCTTATCCATGGGAAAGCTATCCCATACTTCAGCTTTTTTGCCTGATACATTTATCACCAATAGGAACCAGTGCTTATTGTTGTCGTTCATGGGAATAAAAATCTTTTCACAAAGTTGCTCAGATCCCTCATAAAAGTTAAGAATGCTGACATGTTCCACCGTCGTCAATTCTTTCAACCAAGTAGTTGTTGCATAAACCTGCTCATGAATGGGATGTAAGAACCTTAACATATATATGTTCCAATGCAATTCAATTCAGCAATCAAGTCCACGTATCTGTTCAAAAGAATAATTTAAAAATTAAGTAAGGATTAATGGGCTAACTGAAAAGTATGTCGACAGATACCACACATGTTTTAAGGAATCACGGGATATATTGTACATGACCATGTTAATGAGCTGCACAGTTGATAAATTATCAAGAGTTGATTACATTGGATTTATTATGTAAGAAAAGATTTTTGGATCGTGACTCACTGTATCATTGAACCACTTTCCGGGCAAAAGATTTTCCAGAACATTTTTCCGATGTAGGCAAAAATAATCATTCTCAATGATTGGTTCACTGAATGAAAACAGTTAATTGAAATCAGACAATATTGTATGCGATTGTCGACAACATATGATGACTACACATTACTGAAAAAAGGAACAATATTGAACACTGACCACAGTAATTTATCAAACAGAAACGTGATGAACATTCAAAAATAGTGAAGTGAAATCGGTTTTACCTTAAATTTTCTTTTGTTAGGTGACCGAACAAAACGTTCAACAAATGAATGTCATCATCTGAAAATGATGAGAGAGGGTTGTTTGAAGAAAATAATAATCGTCTCCTCGTCCTTCCAGAATCTGGTTTCAAATGGATTTCAACCTTAGATTTACCGACTAGAACTTTTTTCTTTTCAGTACTGCGTTGCAGCCGTGTCTTTTGTCTAGTTAAGTACGGGCTACGTGAAAAAGACTCCGTACTCAAGCAGAAGACAACCGTCTCCTAAAGTGGTATACAAAGAATCAAATATTTGTTCATTAATATATTCCAAAAGGATGTTCCCAAATCAAAACAGTACACTATACATATGTGTGTGTGAGTGTGTGCGTGTGGGGTTGGTGGAATAAAAAACAGTGAGAATTAAATTGAAAACGACAAAACCATACTCTTTCATGGGAAGCGACGTGGCCAGCTTGATTGCATTGTTTTGTAATCAATTTCAACATCTCAACCTTAAACCTCTCGAACATGGGTGTGAATGCATTTTCCACCAAATATGGTATTTCGACAGGTTTTTACACGGATGAAAGATGTTCGACTGACTGTTCAATAGCAGCAACTTTTACTTTCAGATTTTCAACTTCATGTTCAACACTAAGGTGCTTTACAGCCCAGTATGGCTTGTCCACCTCTACTGTGGAGCTGTAAAAAAAGTTATCTTTCGCCACCAACTTATGAAGTGCTGCAGCCTTGTTTTCGCTCCAAGCAACTAAAGGTACTTGGAGCCGGTTTACATACACTTCTTTCTATGAAATACATCCCCAGTAGAAGATCTGAAGAAACGGAATGCAACCTTGAAAATTTCTTGAAACTCCATCCCTGAACTTTCTAACACCATCCATTAGATATAGAAAACAATATGTTGCCCACTTCTTATGCCTTATTAGTCTAGGATCCTTTAGTTGTGTGAGCAATGCTTCGTCGATTTTTGAAGATTCTGGAGGGTATAACAAGGTGGAGATCGTAAACAAAACGAAGGAAATCATGAAAACATCATCCGCATCTTTCATAGTCTTTAGTTTTTTCATCAAGCTTGACAAAGTAATTGCGTTCTTACTTCTTTTAATCAGAAGGTTCTTCATCCTAATGCATGTTTTGTCAAACTCACCCATGTCACACTCGACCTCCTGATTGCTGTTAAGCAACCCCATCACTTTTTCAAAGTCGGACTCCCTCATTGGAATCAACTTTCCATGTAGCACAATATCCTTTGTCTCCGGTGCAATGGATTTTAGCAACATCTCGCATAAAGGGAGGTGGAATACAAGGCCGTTAATGTTCAACAACACCCCAAATCCCATATCTTCAATGCATTCTCGCTATTTTGTGGTCAAGCCTTTTACAATTTCGGTGAAATTTTCCGGGCTGCACATAGTATGCAACTCAGTTTCGGTTACTAAAATGGAGGACATTGTTATAGGGGTTCAAAAGTGTGAAGCTTTTTCGGTTTTGATAGTGGGGGTGAAGAGATGAACAGATGAAGAGATGAGTAAATGAACATATGAAGAGATGAAGATACGAACAAATCAGTAAATGAACATATGAAGCTTTTTCGGTTTTGAGAGTGGGGGTGAGATGAATAGATGAAGAGATGAACAGTTGAAATAAAAAGTAAATGAACATATGAAGAGATGAAGATACGAACAAATCAGTAAATGAACATATGAAGAGATGAAGACAAAAAGTATGTCATTAATTAGCAGTTATGCATGGGTGGGCGGCTGTTTATTTTATTAAGATTAGCCAATTGGGTGACAAACCTATTGATATCTCTTATGTTATTCCATGCATTCCTTGGAGGCTATTAATCATAACATACACGTTACTCTATGCAAAATTTATAGACAAATATAAGATATAATGAAAAATATTTAGTGGTGATCTGACTTCTAATTTCAAATATTATTGAAAACCGTGGATTTTTACAGTATTTATGTATCACAGACGACTGTGGTGTGTACGTACGACTGTAAATATATATGTCAAATATTATTTGAAACTAATACGCGGTGTGTATAATATAAAGCTAGAGGGGGGGGGGGGGTGAATAGATTTTAGCTAATTATTACCCAATTTTCGCGTGCATGTCAATTTTACGAAAATACCCCTAGCAAGTCAAATATACATACAAGTGTAATAAGATGCGGAAATAATAAATGACACTTGATGTTTACGTGGAAACCCAACCACTGGGAAAAACCACGGGCTGTTTAGTGCGCCACACTCGGACCTCGAAATCCACTAATTGAAATGGAGTTTACAACCTATGTAGACCTCGTCTAACACTCCGGTCAATAACCCCCCACTTCTACCACTCGGGCCTTTAAAAGTGGCTCTAGTCCAATTGCTTATGTGACCACCTATTCCCGGTGTCCGACCTAATCCCGGTCAATCACACAAGACTTAAATCTCTCAAAAGAGATGCACAACCCTATGTGAATATGCAATGATATCCAAATATTGCAATAAGAGCTAGGGTACTCTAGATGCTTACCTAGGATTATAAGATGACAATATAATCAATCCTAGATATCACATATAGCTATATGTCATGGCATACAACTTTAGCTAAGTAAAGGATAACCAATCCTAGATACAAAGCTATCACAAATAACCCACAAACATTCAAAAGATTAACTAGTTGATTAAAAAAACAATCTATCAACCTAGTTATCAATAAATCACACAAGAATGTTTATGGCATAGCTTTTAGGTAATAATGACCTAATCAAATAAGCTATGAAAAATAATCTCAATCATATAATGAGATTAATTAGCTAGATATAAAATAGGCATGAAAACCTAGCTAACATAAATAACCCAATCAACACATAATCTCAATCATGTATGTAGAAATTAATCTAAACACATACAAGTAATAAAGAGATAAAATTGATAAGTAGAAACACTAATTATGTAAGATAAAAGTGTTCAACAAATCATACCATGTGTGTTGAAGAAGACCCATGCATTAGCATATGCTAGATGAACCTAGATGATGCCTAGATGATGATTTGTGCATGTGGGAATGGGTTTAGAGAGATAAAGATGTAATCTTTAAGCTTTTTCTCTCAAGTCTCTCTTTCTCTCTCAAGAATAAGGAGCCTCTCTCTCTAGGGTTTGATTTTGTGGCTCTGCTCTCAAAATGATGAGAAAGATATGTATTTATAATGCCCAAATGAAACTATGTCGTTTTGGAAGAAATGGAAAAAGTATGGGCATTTTCGCGGTACTCGCGTCAGTGCAGCGACTCAACATTCGAGCGCTTCGAAACATGACCAAACGACATCGAAACCTTTCATATAATATATCGTTGGAAAGGTATGGATGTCTACTTTCTACTCGTTTTTACAGAATGATATTTCAATGTCTGTAGAAAAAGTTATGGTCAATTGAGTGACCAAAGGTCAGAAACGGACAACAACAGAGTTGCCCTGTTTTGGTTGTAACTTTGGAGATTTTAAAACCAATCCAAACGGTCATGAAATATTACGAATAATATACCGTTGGAAAGGTATGGGTGTCTAGTTTGTACAGAAATTTTCAAAACTCATTTTGAAGCTTTGTGTAAAAAGTTATGGTCACAAGACCATGCAAAGGTCAGTTTTGAAAATCATTTAAACATTGAAATCCAATCTTTTGAAACTAGACATTTTACTCCAAACAATCCAACCAAATCTAACACTTATCCAAGAGAAGAATAAGACCTTCTCAAGTGGTCAATCATCGCGCTAAGACATGCACACCATCGTGCAAGCGCGGACGTTTCCGATCACATAAACGGAAACGAATTACACCACACTTAAGACTAATCATGAAGTGCAAGTGTGGGAAGTGAATGCATCCTAATGCCTAAACATGTCATGGCATTTCAATGAACAAGATGCAATCACTTAAACATGCATGAATAGAATTCATGGCTTTGCATCCTAATGCCTAAACATGTCATGGCATTTCAATGAACAAGATGCAATCAAATAAATGCAAGAAGAGATATTAAATAAATCAATAAAGCACAATGCACACAAAATATAAACACAACATTCAAGAATAAGAGTTATGCATGTTGTGTGTGTGTGCAACTATATCTCTTCAAGACAATGTAAGCACTAGATATATACCTTTGGTGCTTGTCCTCTTGAGGTCTTGGAAAGGGTCTTTGATCTTCAACTAATCACCTAGACTACCCTTACAACCAAACCCCAACTTGTGGTTTGACCACGAAATAAGCCAATCAACAAAAGGGAATCCTTACAATCTCCCCCTTTGGCTATTTCGTGACAAAACCACCACTCACAATGATTCCTCACAACAAAATAGAAACTACGGGTCTATAATGATTTTCTACAATACAAAGAGATAAGATAAAATAAATCTTGAAGTCTTCAATCTCTTGTAGAATAATCAATCCCTGAAAAACAAAGTTTCTATACTTTCCAATACAAGAAAAGGTGAGATGAATCAAGTGAGATAAAACAAGCATTTGCATTTAAGAATTTAAGTACAACATCATGCAATGTATGTATGTGCAAATGCTCCCCCTCAAAGGGTTACTCCCCTTCAATAAGTATTCTCCCCAACATGCACAATTGCTACTACAATTTGCACCTCCCCTTACCACATCCTACTCCCCCTTTTTGTCATGATATAGACAAAGGAGTAGTCCCCAATCGGGTCACTCAAGGCAAAGAGAGATAGTAGCATTCTAGAATTTGCATAATCAATATATGTCACTTTATGCAATCTCAATTAATTGGAGAGAAACAAGGAGATTTATTTAAGGAAAATGTGTGAATCAAAAAATTGCTTTGCATACAAGACATGTAGCATTTAAGTCCAAAATACCATGGTATTTGGCAAAGCAAATGACAAAGGTTTTTAATATGAATTCAAACCAATTTCACCAATGTCATGAGAGAAGCAAGGATATAGGTTTTCATTGATTTCAATTTAAGAATAACTATATCCAACTTTATAAGCCAAACATGTCATGAGCGACTTTGCACCCTACTTGATTTTTCCGGATAAGATATCCGTATGATAGTAGACATGTTCAACCAATAAAGAAAGAGAGACATTTGGATTGTAAAATCCTTGAATGGATACAAGATCCTTTTTCATTTGAGTCTCATAAGCTTTTTCACACAAGTTTTTGCATTTAAGAACGCAATCATCAAAACATGCTTTTTAAGATTAGCATTTAGCATGTCATTTAGCAATCATCATGTCATGGAGATCATTATAGGTCATTCAAATTTTATCCTATGTATATATCTCCTAGTCCAAAAATGCATGTTTGAACATAAATATGACATGGATTGCAATACAAGCATTGATCACACTTATTGAATAGAAAATATATATACATAGTGTAACCAAGCTTACTCAAGCAACAAAAAGAGAAGCATAAGATATTTCAAATTTTTTGCAAGTGACAAGAATGCAAAATAGCTCTCTTTGCTCAAGTTCCCCATATGGGGTCAATTTTCCATACCTCTTCAAAGAAGGGTATGAGGTCCTATGGACCTACCAAGTCCTTTGGACTTAGTTGAACCTATTTGAGACTTGTTAGTCTCGTAGCAAGCGGGTTCATCATTTTTAATCCACATAGATGTCCCAATTACATTTCTAGTGGTCATAGGTTCTAGAGTTATAGATGTCAAAAGATCATGCATCTTAGCTCTAGCCTTTTTCTTTTCAATCATGCATTAAAATCTACATATTTTAATGTAATGCAAGCAACTTGGTCTAACATGACCATCAATACCACACAAATGACAAGAGGAGATAAGGTTAGGAATTATACCATTCCCTTGAGCATGCAAAGGTGCTTTCCCTTGTCGTTGTGGTTGTCTTGGTAGTTGGATAGGATCTCTCCTCCTTTGTTGATGACCAAGACAATGTTGCTTGCTCGGTTGAGCTTGCATGATTGAGCACTTCCCTTTTAGGATCGTAGGTTGAGGGAAGTTAGCCTTCTTGGTTGGTTAGACCAAGATTGAGGAAGGCTTGGGCTTGAAGCTCTTTGGTGATGTGAGCAACGCCCTTTCATCTTCGTCTCCTCTCTCACCTTAGAGGGACATCTCCTCATCGGAGTCAATTTCTTCTCTCACAAAATCACTCATAGTGTTTGCGTTGAATGAATGCAAAAGAGAAGAATGCAAAATGTATGAAGAAATCAAACAAACATACAAAATGCAAAACACACCAACAATGAGCAAAGGATCACCTAAGTATATCTAGGAACCCGCTCTGATACCAATTGAAACTAATACGCGGTGTGTATAATATAAAGCTAGAGGGGGGGGGGGGGGGGGGGGGGTGAATAGATTTTAGCTAATTATTACCCAATTTTCGCGTGCATGTCAATTTTACGAAAATACCCCTAGCAAGTCAAATATACATACAAGTGTAATAAGATGCGGAAATAATAAATGACACTTGATGTTTACGTGGAAACCCAACCACTGGGAAAAACCACGGGCTATTTAGTGCGCCACACTCGGACCTCGAAATCCACTAATTGAAATGGAGTTTACAACCTATGTAGACCTCGTCTAACACTCCGGTCAATAACCCCCCACTTCTACCACTCGGGCCTTTAAAAGTGGCTCTAGTCCAATTGCTTATGTGACCACCTATTCCCGGTGTCCGACCTAATCCCGGTCAATCACACAAGACTTAAATCTCTCAAAAGAGATGCACAACCCTATGTGAATATGCAATGATATCCAAATATTGCAATAAGAGCTAGGGTACTCTAGATGCTTACCTAGGATTATAAGATGACAATATAATCAATCCTAGATATCACATATAGCTATATGTCATGGCATACAACTTTAGCTAAGTAAAGGATAACCAATCCTAGATACAAAGCTATCACAAATAACCCACAAACATTCAAAAGATTAACTAGTTGATTAAAAAAACAATCTATCAACCTAGTTATCAATAAATCACACAAGAATGTTTATGGCATAGCTTTTAGGCAATAATGACCTAATCAAATAAGCTATGAAAAATAATCTCAATCATATAATGAGATTAATTAGCTAGATATAAAATAGGCATGAAAACCTAGCTAACATAAATAACCCAATCAACACATAATCTCAATCATGTATGTAGAAATTAATCTAAACACATACAAGTAATAAAAGAGATAAAATTGATAAGTAGAAACACTAATTATGTAAGATAAAAGTGTTCAACAAATCATACCATGTGTGTTGAAGAAGACCCATGCATTAGCATATGCTAGATGAACCTAGATGATGCCTAGATGATGATTTGTGCATGTGGGAATGGGTTTAGAGAGATAAAGATGTAATCTTTAAGCTTTTTCTCTCAAGTCTCTCTTTCTCTCTCAAGAATAAGGAGCCTCTCTCTCTAGGGTTTGATTTTGTGGCTCTGCTCTCAAAATGATGAGAAAGATATGTATTTATAATGCCCAAATGAAACTATGTCGTTTTGGAAGAAATGGAAAAAGTATGGGCATTTTCGCGGTACTCGCGTCAGTGCAGCGACTCAACATTCGAGCGCTTCGAAACATGACCAAACGACATCGAAACCTTTCATATAATATATCGTTGGAAAGGTATGGATGTCTACTTTCTACTCGTTTTTACAGAATGATATTTCAATGTCTGTAGAAAAAGTTATGGTCAATTGAGTGACCAAAGGTCAGAAACGGACAACAACAGAGTTGCCCTGTTTTGGTTGTAACTTTGGAGATTTTAAAACCAATCCAAACGGTCATGAAATATTACGAATAATATACCGTTGGAAAGGTATGGGTGTCTAGTTTGTACAGAAATTTTCAAAACTCATTTTGAAGCTTTGTGTAAAAAGTTATGGTCACAAGACCATGCAAAGGTCAGTTTTGAAAATCATTTAAACATTGAAATCCAATCTTTTGAAACTAGACATTTTACTCCAAACAATCCAACCAAATCTAACACTTATCCAAGAGAAGAATAAGACCTTCTCAAGTGGTCAATCATCGCGCTAAGACATGCACACCATCGTGCAAGCGCGGACGTTTCCGATCACATAAACGGAAACGAATTACACCACACTTAAGACTAATCATGAAGTGCAAGTGTGGGAAGTGAATGCATCCTAATGCCTAAACATGTCATGGCATTTCAATGAACAAGATGCAATCACTTAAACATGCATGAATAGAATTCATGGCTTTGCATCCTAATGCCTAAACATGTCATGGCATTTCAATGAACAAGATGCAATCAAATAAATGCAAGAAGAGATATTAAATAAATCAATAAAGCACAATGCACACAAAATATAAACACAACATTCAAGAATAAGAGTTATGCATGTTGTGTGTGTGTGCAACTATATCTCTTCAAGACAATGTAAGCACTAGATATATACCTTTGGTGCTTGTCCTCTTGAGGTCTTGGAAAGGGTCTTTGATCTTCAACTAATCACCTAGACTACCCTTACAACCAAACCCCAACTTGTGGTTTGACCACGAAATAAGCCAATCAACAAAAGGGAATCCTTACATTATTGAAAACCGTGGATTTTTACAGTATTTATGTATCACAGACGACTGTGGTGTGTACGTACGACTGTAAATATATATGTGATTACTATAACCATAACATGATCACTCTATGATTATATCAGCTACGTTCATCGTCAAAATTTCAAACAAATAAAATGAAACTGATGTATGTTTGATCGAATATACAGTATTGTGATCACTTTTATTTGTAACCGTAATGTGATCGCATATACATAATAGTGATCAATTATAAATAAATGTGTTCACTTGGATTTGTAACCACATTGTGCTCGCATATAACAAATAGTGATCAAGTATAAATAATTATGTTCACATGGATTTGTAACCTTATTGTTATTTTACACAGACCAAACACAACTTTTGACTTGTAAACTGACGCAGAACGGAAGTTCTAGGGTTTACCAGCGTAATCCCTAAAGTAACAAAACTGGAATCCACCAGTAAAGAACGAATGTATATAAACCGAAAATTGATAATATTATTGAATAATTCTGAAACTAATAACAAAGAGCCTTAAATAGCCTCTTGAAACCCTAAAATAAGCAAAAAGACTAAAATATCCTCAAACTAAACAAAAACAACTAAAAACCGAAAAATAAGAAAAAACACAAAATCTTCGGTTGCCCGACAGCCTAACTTAAACCGCTCCGATGGGACACAAATGACGTCAACCGGGGAACCCTGGTTGCCATGCTATAGATCTCTGAATACCTCTAACACAGCCCGCAGATGCTCCATGTGGTCTTCCTCACTCTGGCTGTAAATCAATATATCGTCGAAATAAACGACTACATATTTTCCAATGAAAGGCCACAATACCTGGTTCATAAGCCGCATAAAAGTGCTCGGCGCATTAGACAGTCCGAACGGCATCACCAACCACTCGTAAAGTCCATCCTTAGTTTTGAAAGCTGTCTTCCATTCATCACCAGGTTTGACTCGAATCTGATGGTACCCACTTCTCAGGTCGATTTTGGAGAATAATTTCGACCCCTCCAACATATCTAACATGTCATCCAATCTCGGAATGGGAAAGTTGTACCTGACAGTTATTTTGTTAATTGCGCGACTATCAACGCACATCCTCCAACTACCATCTTTCTTCGGAACAAGTAATGTGGGAACTGCGCATGGGCTCATGCTCTCTCGAATAAACCCCTTCTTCATTAACTCCTCCACTTTCCCTTGTAATATCTGATTCTCCTTGGGACTCATCCGATAGTGTGGTAAATTCGGTAAGCTTGCTCTCGGAACTAAGTCAATATGGTGCTGAATATCTCTCAACGGAGGAAGGTCATCTGGTAAGTCTTCTGACACTAAATCACTGAATTCGGCCAGTAGGTTCTGCACCTTCTCGGGTACCACAATTCTCTACTCTTCCTCGCCTTCTATCACCAAAGCTCGCACAACTACAACATGCACCTCCTGTGCCTCCTTAATTTCAGCTTCTAAATCAGTTACGGACGTGATTAAGGTGACCAAAGACTGCTCATTTACCGTGGCCTTAGTTGAACTCCCAACTGAACCCTGTTTCGGAACCATTGCAATCCTTCTACCACCCCAACTGAAAACACAAACATTGTCACGCCCTCTATAGGTTATATCCACATCAAACTGCCATGGACGTCCCAATAATACATGTCCAGCATCCATGTCGACTACATCGCATGCCACCTCTTCCCGGTAGTATTGTCCGATCGAAATAGGAGCTTTGCACACCTCTGTCACGTTCGCCTTAGGACCCTTTTGAATCCATCCAATCGCATAAGGCTTGGGATGCTTCTCTGCATGCAGTTTCAGATGTTTTACAAGTTTTCTGGACACAAAATTCTCACAACTTCCACTGTCGACAATCAAATCACAAACTTTCCCTTATATACTGCAACAAGTCTTGAAAATACTGTTTCGTTGCGATATATCGTCCAATTTCGTTGCACACATGACTCGTTGAATCACACAGTTAACAGGCTCTCCCTGTTCTTCCGCAATATCTGCACCCTCCAAGAACTCGTCCATGTTTCCCTCTTCTCCATAATTCTGATCGTCCTCTTCTTCTCCTTCAGCATCCACGAAGTTCACTGGTTTTCGGGCTGGGCATTCATTCGAACGGTGGCCTGGTTGGCCACACCTGTAACACTTCATAACGCCTGGTCTACTGTACGGATTTGGTGCCATTCGTGGGGTTTCCTTTGTAGCTGCTGCTGCTGCTGCTATCGGACGCAACCCACTAAAATTGCTTGGAACCGAACCCCTTTGAACCTGATCTGCAGTACCTTTAGCCTGACCCTGTCCATCACTTGGTGAAAACCTACCCCTATTTGCAACTGCGTTGGACGATTCACCCATGTCCTTCTTGTAATGAGAAAAACAATTAGATGATTTCTCCATTAACTCCGCTTTCAAGGCCATGTTTTGCGCCTCATCTACTGTCCACACAACTTGCAGCCCAATTTCGTCTCGAATGGTCGACTTTAATCCCCCCAAATACCTCGAAACCTGTTGACCCTCAGTCTCATTGAGGTTGTTACGAACTGAAAGCCTAGACCACTCCTCAGTATAATCTGCAACGGTCTTGTTACCCTGCACACAATTCTAATAACTCTGAAAAATAAATTGTTCATAATCTGGAGGTAAAAACCTGTTCATCATCAGTTGTTTCATTCGCCTCCAGGATCGTATAGGAACCTTGCCTTGTCGTCGTCTATCCATCTGTAATTTCTCCCACCAAACAGCAGCCCCGCTTCTTAACTTATATGCTACCAATTTGACTTGACGTTCTTCCGTGACTTCAGTAAACTCGAAGAATCTCTCAACCTCAGAAATCTAGTCCAGGAACTCTTCAATCTGCAATTTGCCATTGAACAGGGGTATGTCGGCACAGATTCGATAATCAGGTTGATTTCGGTTCAGATGACGGTCTCCTTGGTAACCCACGAAATCCTCTTCAGAATCTTCATCACTGAAATCTCCATGATGCACATGTCTCGCGACTCTAGGCGGACGTCTACCTTCAGGGCGCCCCATGGTCAATCCCTCGACTCCATCTCTATTGGTAGGGGCAGGAATAGGAGCATGAGCTTGGTCCGTAGGGGTGTTGGGAGTAGGCAGCCGCTCCATAAGTTGCCGAACCATTACCTCCAACCTCTCCATCGACTGTCGCTGCTCATCAATCGCCGCCCACACATCGCCATCCCTACGACCAGCGTCGCCAGGGTTAACTCTTCTGGCTTCGTTGTTGACCATTGTACAAGGCAAATCCTTATGCTCTGATACCACTTGACGCAGAACAGAAGTTCTAGGGTTTACCAGCGTAATCTCTAAAGTAACAAAACTGGAATCCACCAATAAAAAACGAATGTATATAAACCGAAAATTGATAATATTATTGAATAATTCTGAAACTGATAACAAAGAGCCTTAAATAGCCTCTTGAAACCCTAAAATAAGCAAAAAGACTAAAATATCCTCAAACTAAACAAAAACAACTAAAAACGGAAAAAATAAGATAAAAACACAAAATCTTCGGTTGCCTGACAGCCTAACTTAAAATGCTCCGATGAGGACGTAAATGACGTCAATCGGGGAACCTAGGTTGCCATACTATAGATCTCTGAAAGCCCTTTCCGAAAACATATTATAATAGGAAATCTGACAACCGAGTCAAAAGTTATGCCCGTTTCTTTAGAGCACCTCTTTTGGACAATTTCCTGTCCATCTCTTCTTCAAACTCTAAAGCCAACTGTCCTACATCATAAACAGTAAAAGGTGTGTACATATGAAAATATTAAGATAATGTGATCACTTTATTCATTAAGTGTATTAAAGTTTATTAGCCAATCCAAATATTGTTTACAGGTTCGATAGAATAAACACAGGATTCATAAATATATTAGGCATGCATGTGAGGTTTTCATAAATTCATCATGCATGCATGACAGGTTTGGCCAATAAGGTTGCGTTTTAATTTTGATATTCAAAAAAGCATTCATTGCTTTTTAAATTTGAAATCCAATTAATGCGTTTCAAATTTAAAAAGAAGAGATTTAATGCCTTGGGAAACAGAAAGATGTGTCATTAATTTAAATTGGGGAGATCAAATGGTGACCGGCTGTATGGGTTTAAAGGTGGACAGCAGGCTAACGGGTCATGTGCTAGGCATGTGTTTTTTAAAATTGTATGGTGTCATGTTGCACTCAAGGGCAGCCCTAATATAATATATAGTACATATATATAAAATATATATTTATATATCATTAATATAATATATAATAATAATATATTATATTTGGAAAGGAGGGTATTTTTGGAATGGAGTTGGGGCATATGAGGGTATTTATGGAATATAAATTTTATTTTGGAATGGAAGGGCATTCCATTGGTTTTTGGATAGAATGCCCATTCAACCAAAATGATGGAATCCCCATTCCATTGCATTTTAACAAACCAAACGAATGGAATGGCTTTCTTTCCATTCCATTCCATCCAACCAAACATGGTTTATAGAAGACTCGTGACATCAATTGTAATAAGTATGATTTGGAATACAACTCTCACTCCAGGGGAGATATTTCTCAACATGCATCTTGCAATTTAATGAACAAATGTAAGACTCATATTACTAATTTAGATGGGTAATTGAATTATTAACGTGTCTCTTAGTATGATACAAGTGGGTGCAAAATAAATAAACAATTTTTTTTTAATTATTTTTTTAAATTTTTTTAAAGTAAATGATTTAAAAGTAAATTTATTAAATTTAAAATTTTACTTATCCAAATTATTTTTTGGATTGTGTTTGGGGGGTTGAGAAAATGAAAGAGAAAAAAAAAATGATTGATTTTGTTTTTCTGTTTCGTTTTTTAATTATTAATTTAAATAATAAAATAGGTAAATAGAGGCACTTTAGTCGTTGTGGGTTAAAATTGTGGTCAACGGTTAGAGTTAACGGAAGTCAACTAATAGCAGGGGACGTTTGTGCAATTATGGGTAAAAGTTCCATATTAGTCTATTTTCAAAAACTATCAAGAATTGCAAGTTCTTGATAGTTTTTGAAAACTATCAAGAAAACTATCTTTGTTGACAATTTTTCTTGTAGTGTGAACAGAGATTTGGCGCTGTTGGGTCGCTCTACAGAAGTGCTGTTTGTAGAGCGACAATGAAGAATGTTCTTTATTTTTCCTAGGTAGGAGATGTACAAGTCGCTCTACGAACATCGACTCGTACAGCGCCTAAGGCAAATTGTGTCAACTTATCAAAATGTAGTAGTTCATTTTGACACCCTATATATATATATGCCTCTATGTTTTTAGGTCGTCCAAGAGAGTTCAAAATCAAATTTTTGACTTAGCTTATTTTTCCAAGTGAAAAATTCACAAAAGAACTCACATTTAATCACTCAAACACTTATCCATGTGCATCAAACATCATCTAGCATCATTCATGATCATCTAGGTGCCATCTATGCATGGGTTTTGTTCAACACACTTTGCTTGGTAAGTTGGTCACTAATATCTTACATATTTTGTGTCTTACTTGACAGGTAATCTCATTTATCACTCGTATGCTATTAGAACATATTCTATTTATAAGATTGAGATTATTATGTTGAATGTTTGAGAGTTGTATTTTGATAGCTATTATTAGGATTGCTTAATCATTGATAGCTATGTTGTATGTCATGTCATATGACAAAGATTGATATCTAGGATTGTGATTATTGTCATCTTTCATCCTAGATAAGCATTTAGTGTAACCTGGCATTACTTGCTCTTTGTATATCATATTATTCACATTAGGTTGTTGATCTCTTTAGTGAGAATTAAGTCTTGTGGCTAAGGTGGCTTAGTGCACAAGCAAATTGATATAGGTTCACTTTTAAAGGTCTGCGAGTAGTAGTGGTGGGTTAGTGACCGTATAGGATTTGGCGTGGTCAACCTAGGTTGTGGGGATCATGTGTGGCGCACATAACAGCCCATGATTTTTTCCTTGTTGAAGGTTTTCATGTAAAAATAAAGTGTTATTTAAATTCCGTACTTTACACTTGATTTATTGCATTGACTAGTTTGGGGTTATTTTCGTAAAATTGACTAATTGCGAAAATTTGGTAATAACCGGATTAAAATCTATTCCTCTAGATAGTTTTATACACACCGCATAATATTTGTTTCAACTACCATTGATATGCTTCCCCTGACAAAATTTCAATATCAATAGTGTACTTTTCAGAGTTGACACATGCTAATAGCATATACCAGTTACAGAAATATACATGTTTGGTTCTATTTCCTTTGAACTGATATAAGCAATACTATTTACCAATATATATATATATATATATATTAGCAATACAAGCTATATTATCTTTAAAGGTGCCGATATTGACACCCATAAATATGAAAAGCACACCCATATTTTAATAAAAAACTTAATTACAAAAATATCTCAATAGGAATTTTCCAACAAGGACAAATTAGTTTAATTAAAAATAAACCAAATACTATGTACACCTATTAATCACACCCATATCTTCAACTATATCACTTTATTAAGAAAAGAAAAAAAACCTAAACCCTAATTCTATTTCAAGTAACATCCTATATTATGAAGTCATGCAATTGTCACTGCTCTTTTTGTCAAGCTAATTTTCCATCATTGTTTCTCGTTTTTGTTTCATGTAGATTAATAGGTCAATCTCTATTCTCAACCATCTCATAGTCATACAACAAATGCAACAAGATGCAGCCTATGACTTTGCTAAGCATTTAAAGAGCTTACATGAGTCGGCATCTACCTATGAAAGTTTTTGTTCAAGTTGCACCAATTCTGAGAAAATTCGTTAAGAGTGGGCTTATGTTCAAATTCAACATGCCACCATTGAGTTTGTTTGGCAGCAAAAGGTAAGATCTCACCTTATACTTTACCTTTTTCAAAGCTTGACACTATATTTATTTTAATTATTTTAATTTTTCTATGATTTTACAGCAACTATTGGATAGTTTGCATACCTTATTGGTGAAGGAGTTATTGTTGTTGAGAACAGTTGAAAAGACTCATAGTAACTATTGTCAAAGTGTGAGAGCTACAACATAAAAAGTTCTTGCTTTCATCGAGAGATTTGCTCCTGCTATACAGAAATCTAAGATGCACATCATGCATTATTCATCTTGTCATCCTTTGAATGTCATGGTAGTTGTTTGCTTCTTTTCTTAGAAATTTTGTTGCAGGATTTACCCTGTTTGAATTCTATTGATGGCTCGGATGAAAGATATGTTTGAATCAAATATGTCGGATGGTCAAGCTCCGAACCCTGAATCTGCAATGCGTTATTAATTTCTATCATCGAAACCTCAAAAAGTGTTGTTCTGTCAAATTAATGATTATTATCAAAATCTCAAATGAATTCCTTCAAATTAATGGTTATTATCGAAACCAAAATGTGTAGTTAAATGAACTTAAGAATTTATCATTTTATGAAAATTGGGTGTGTGATCAAACCAAATTTGGTATGATTTTGTACCTCATTCCCGTCTCATACTTGATTCTCAGGCATGTCCCTGTATTTAATAGTGTTAAAATGAGCATTTCAGGTTTATTTAGGTATCAAGGGCTTTTGTGAAGAAGATGTGAAGTTTTGTTCAAAAAGGTGCACAAGTTGGCAAAACAGGGCATTGTCACCACTGGTGTCGCCATGGCGACAGGAAGTCTTATTTCAAGGCAAATCAATCAGGTCTCGCCACCACAAGATGTTGCCACTTCTACATATGGCAACACAGAAGGAATGAAATTGTCGCCACTTCTGTAGCCACAAGCGTCGCCATGGCAACAGAAGGTTTTTGAAAGCACCACTTGATGTCGCCACTTTGCGTCGCCACTTGTGATGTGGTGAAAAATATCAAAAATGTGGCGACATTTGAATCTCAGAAGGCATAACCGTCTGTCACCACTTGTGTTGCCATGACAAGTGGCGACAATGGAAGTGGCGACACCTTGCCACATCAGATTTTTCCAGCGATTATCAGTACATTTCCATGGCCACTATATATATTCCTCTTCTTCTAAACTTGAGCCACACACCATACTTAGAGAGCACAAAATATCTACAAATCTAACCCTAGTTTCTCACCCATTTCTCACCTTTCAACCTCCTCCATTCTCTAATCTTGAACTATCTCTACCATCCAAAACCTCAACACAATGTCTTGATTCCTCACCCAAATCATTCCTCTCTTTCCATTCTCTCCATTTCCATACCTTTGTCACTTACCACTAGACACCCACCTATCTAGACACTTCATCTTCTACCACTCTCTACACTAGGAGCATTAAGGGAAAGGAAGGAGCAAGCTATAAAGAAGGTGGCCTAAGGGTGATTTCCTCAACTATTACTTCCTATTCTTTTGATTGTAACTATGTGTAGCTAAACCCCTAATTTAGGGGATAGATTTGAGGAACTTGTGGATATGGGTATTTGCTAAACTATTTGTAATTGAATCTCTATTTGTTTCCTTCTCACTTTATATTTAGATTCTATGCTTATTGTGATTTGCATTGTATATCACTAGTAGATCATAATATTGTGTGGGATAATTTGTTGTGAAACCAATCTTGGATTGACACCCTTGATTGGTTGAAGAACTTAGTGATTAGGATGGATTAGTAGTGGGTATATCAACCCCATTAATCCAACCCTTGATTTGTACCTAACTAATCTCACCTTGACACCCTTTCCTTAATCGGTTAGGCATTGAGGTAAGAAGATGTTGAGTGTTCATAGTGATGACATCAACACACTTTAGCAAACAAATGCTAGCATTTATGAGATTGGTCATTATTAAGTTTTGAAAGCATTACCTAGATTCATGAGTAACTCAGTCTATTCCCTATCTTCTATTAATTGATTTTACCATCTCTCTTATCAAGATTGTTGAGTCTTCTATTTTTCATATCATTTTTATATGTTTATTTTAATTGCATTTTCATGGGTTGTAAAACCCAAACAACTATCCACTTTCAATGATTTATTTTATTGCTTTAGATTAATCAATTGATCCAATACATCCTCCATCTCCCTGTGAAATGAACTTTGCTTACCACTGGCTAAGAAATATTATCTTTAAGGATTTTTAAGTGGTTAAAATACGGTTTTCAAAAGAACATCAATATTGTATTTTGTTGAGTACCAAAACGACCTCATCAGTGTGATAATAACTTAAGAGGGTTTAAAAATAAATTATATTAAAATGAAAACATTCATTTAAATAAGGGTGCTATCGGCATTAAGATGAGTGTTTATAGTAATGTTTTAATTTTAAATTTTAGACATGGGTGTACTTATAAATATGAGTGTGTTTATCATATTTATGGGTGTCAATATCCACACCCTATCTTTAAGTATTGGTGTCGACATTTATGTGGATGATTGAAATTCACATGTATTTCAAATATGTTATTTAATAGAGCCAGACACATTCTCGACTTGATTAATGAAGTGTATGATCTCAGAATAATTTGAGGATGCAGTAACAAAATTCGCAGGAGATTTTTTTTATAATTTTTTTTTTTTTTTGAAGTATTCACTATTACATAAATTGGGGGGGGGGGGGGGGGGGGGGGGGGGGGGGGGGGGGGGGGGGGGGGGGGGGCTGGATCTCGTGGTGCAGGTATGAGGGGTTTTCCCACTAGACCAACCACATCTCGTCCATGAGATTGTTATGCCTTTATAGGTAAAAAAATATATCTGGTTTGTGAATGAACTTATCAAGATAAATAGATATCTAACATTAATAACTCACGACAAGAAATTTGGACAAAAATTTTAGGGACAAATTTTTTTTGTCTCAATAGGATGTCTATTGGGACGAAATAAATATTCGTCTCAAAAAAATAAAAACCCAAAAACTTTTAAGGACGAAACGATTTGTCCAATAGAATGTCTATTGGGACGAAAGAAATTATTCGTCCCTAAAAACTGTAAATCTGACAAGACCATTTTGGATGAATTTTTTTTTGTCCCAATAGATTGTCTATCAGGACAAATTCCGCCCAAAGTAGTAAGACTTTTAGGGATGAAACATTTTTGTACCAATATAACATCTATTTTGACGAAATAAATTATTCGTCCCAATAGATTGTCTATCACGTCAAATTTTGTTTCGTCCCAAAATTTTTTTCTTTTTATTTAAACGAGAACTCAAACCTGCAACCTCATGGTGCAAGTATGAGGGGTTTTCCCACTGGACCAACCTCATCTCGTCCATTAGATTGTTATGTCATCATAGATAAAATATATCGGGTTTGTGAACAAACTTTATCGAGATAAAATAGATATCTTACATTATCATAACTAAGTAAATATGAAAAATTGTTAGCTTTTAAATAAAATAATCTCAAATCTTTTGTTTCGCAAAGGTAACAATAAAATGTTTAATCTCATTCCAATGTCTTCGAGTTGCTAATGAATTAAATCTAGTAAGTAAATTAATTGAGAATTCAAAAGTTGGTCTAGTTCATTGAGCCAAATATAATAAAGCATCAATTGCATTAAGATATAGTACTTCAAGACAAATTATATTTTCACTATTGTTTTTTGGTTCAAATGAATGTTTCTTAATATCAAGAGATCTAACAATAATAGGAGTATTTAATGGATGGACATTGTCCATATGAAATCTTTTCAGAATCTTTTCAACGTATGTTTCACTACAAAAAAAAAAAAAAAAAAAAAAAAGGCTATTGGGATGATTTGTTTTCATCCCAATAGCCCAAAATTTGTCCCTATAGACCTATTGGGACGAAAACAATTCGTCCCAAATTACGTCACCTCAGGTGGGTCGCAATAAGTTCTTTGGGACGAAAATTGAAACTCATCCCTTAAACTACCTATAGGGATGATTTTTGTTCGTCCCAATTGATAATGTATGGGGATGAAATTATTCGTCCACATAGACAACTTGTAGTGACAAATTGTTTTTTCGTCCGCTTTGACAACCTGTAGGTACGAAATATTTCGTCCCTTTAGATATCCTATAGTTACGAAATTAATAAATAAATAAATTGTTGCCTTCAAACGACCAGCCACACCCACGCCCATGCACGCCCACCCACCAGCTCCACACAAATCACAATTAATTTGTGTTCTCATGGAGTGTTGAACCCAATACTCATAAGTGAGCCAAGCCTTATCCACCTTGCTGCTGCTTTAATGTGATAATAAAAGCATAATTTTTATATATAAACTTTACTTGTTATTAAATTTTTATTGATTATTTTTCAATCAAAATTTTATTTGTAGATCGATTCCACTAATTTAAATTTTATTTTATATGATAAACAAATTGATATTAAAAAACATTTATTACAACATTTAATTAAACTATTTTGTTAAAATCATATATTGTCAGATCAAAGGGTCAATCGTTAATCGTACTCGAAATTAGACATGACCCTGGTTCCGGTTCTCGATTCGGAACCCATGGTTTCGATTTTCGATTGGAAACTAGCGGTTTCGGTTTTTGATTTGGAACCAGCGGTTTTGGTTTTCGATTTGGAACCAATGGTTTCGGTTCCAGTTCCGACGGTTCAGTTCTTTTTAAAAAAAAATAGAAAACCTCTCAAGACTGATAGTTATTGATCCTTATGAAGAACTTATTGGGAAAAAACAAAATTCATCTCGATAGAAAACCACTTTGGACGAACGAAATGATCCATATTGCATCATTTTCTAATTTATATGGTAATTTAATTATAATCTATATTTAAGAAAAAACTTCTTAAAAAATCAAGAATTTTCAACAAAATTAATTAATTTTTATAATTTTAAATAAAAAGAAAACCTATTGGGACGAAAATAATTTGTCCCAATAGACAGTCTATTAGGACGAATTATGTATTTCGTCCCAACAGACATTATATTGGGAAAAACAAAATTCAACCCTAAAGGTCTGTGTTTAAGGAAAAACTTCAAAAAAAAAATAATCAAGAATTTTCAACAAAATTAATTAATTATTATAATTTTAAATAAGAAGGAAACCTATTGGGATGAAATAAATTTGTCCCAATAGGCAGTCTATTGGGACGAATTATGGATTTCGTCCCAATAGACATCCTATTGAGACAAAAAAAATTCTTCCCCAAAGGTCTTGCCATATTAGACAAAATTTGTCTCAATAGACATTCTATTGGGACGAAAAAAAATTTCGTCCCAATAGAATGTCTATTGGGACAAATTTTGTCCAATGTGGTAAGACTTTGTCCCAATAGGATGTCTATTGAGACGAAATACATAATTCGTCCCAATAGACATCCTATTGGGATGAAAAAAAAACGTCCCTATAGATTTTTTTTTTTCCAAAAGGCCTTTTTCTTGTAGTGTTTATTGATGAACAAGTATTTCGTTTTATATATGCTCGATCGTAGAGACAATATCTTGTCTTTTCCAAGTCTTGCATTTCAAAATCCTTTATCCACTATTCAACAATTTTTGAGCTCTTTACGAGTTTAAATTAAATTCATATCATCAACATATATTGCAACAATAGTAGATCCAAATTTTGATTTCTATATGAAGACTGATGAGCATATAGGATCATTATATGCCTTTCTATATTATTTGAGAGAGCTATACCACATCCATCAGGATTGTTTTAATTCATAAAAAAGATAAGTTACAAGATTTTGAATTATATGCTCTAGGCATTAATTGTAAATCCTTTTCATATAAATATCTGAATATTGTGAACCATGTAGATAAGTTGTCACTACGTATCCGTAAGAAACATTTCAAGCCTTTCTGAGACAACGAAATTTATCAAAAATTGAATCGTAATAGTATCATCAATCATTGGCAACGTTCTAGAAATCAGCCTAGGCAGCCGACTAGTCGGCCGACGAGGCCTTAGGCGGTTCTGGCTACCGCGACTAGGCCCTATTCGGCCTTTCTGTTAGGATTATGCTCAATAGCAAGAGTGTAATATTGTAATTGATAATCTTATCATATTAATAAAGTGATTTCTATTTTAACAAAATCTTATAGCATTTATAATTATACTTGTCAAAGTAAATAATCATAAGGTTAAAAGACTTTGAGAAAGAAGAATTGTTCGTACATCTGGATATGTATAAAGTAGACACAATTCTTTAGTTAGTCTTGAATAATGTTCACAACTTAAGTTAAAGGTTGGGCACCTTATCTTGTTAAAGTTGTAGAATTCTTTTGCTAGCATTTGAGTGGGATCAAATGTGTTATGATGAGTCTAAATCATCGGAGGGTCTTCGAGTAAAAGAATCTAGTGCACTGGGTGCATTGAACATGATCACAATGAAATACTTTATCTAGAACCGTTAGTAGATAAAAGTTTTTTCATTATCAGGACAATCGGAGAGTCTATCTTAATCCTGAGATAAATGATGGACTTATGGTTACAAGTGTTATCATTTGATCTATCAATGAGTATGATTATATAGCATAGTCTATCCTTGATAGTTTGGTGGTATTCATTTGCTAATCGATAGTGGACTTCATTTATAGATATGGACACCGTGGCTCCATTTATTAAATGTGAATAGAATATCATCATATGGATGTTTTGAGGTATTGGATATTAAATCTTAACGTTGAGTTTTCAATAGTGACTATTGAAAGATGACTTATGGACAAGTCATAATATATATCCAAGTTTAAAATGTGGTCATATGAGTAAATATGGTAACTTGGGGAGCTATAGGCGGTCTATGAGCTCTTGGCGATTACTGATATTCTTCACAAGGATTCACTATCTCCTATAAGATTGTCTAGGGTATGAATGAGAATCATTTACTTATTCTATCTTTATTTAAGAGTGCAATTTTAGTTCTTTAGTGGAATGAACTAAATTAATAGATTGAACCTAAGTGAATCATTTGTTGATTGAGATTGGGATATGTCTATTGAAGCTTAAATTTAGATAAGCCTGTCAAGATCCCCAATTCACACGGACTTGCATGGATCACTTGATATATTCTACCGAACTAATTATGGGTCCATCTAGAATTGTATTAAGGCATGTGGGCTTGTTTCTTTTAGTAAGAATGGGCCTAGTTCACATGTGGGCATTTTAATTAAAGGTCCAATGGATTTAATAAAATGAAAAAAATAATATTTGGGGTTATCTTTGTGCATGGGTGGCAAGGTTTAAAAAATAGCCTAATGTATTATTTTATTTTATTGTTTGATTAAATGGAAATTAATTAATTTATTGATTAATTATTTAATTAAGAATCAAAATCTTTTTCTGACTAGGAAATATGTTTCTTAGTGTTATACTATTGGTAGTAGTATAATAAATATAAAAGATTTTTTTTGGTAAGTAGATAAATAAATGATTTATTTATCTAATCAAATAAGGAAGTCTTTTATATAGTCATAATTGAATAATACACTAAAGATTTGGATTAGGGTTTGGATTCTAAAGAATGATAGGAGTATGGGTGAAACACAAATCCTCTTATAGTGAGGATTTTGGCCACCTACAAGTCTCCTCATCATAGAATGCGGCAACCCTAGTTATTATAGGGTAAGGAATTCGGCCACCCTAGTTGCTTTGCTTGAAAGTTATTTTTCTTTTGCTTGAAAAATAAAATCCAACTCTAGACCATAGTGTGAGAATTCGGCCAAGAGGAAAAGTGAGAAGAGATCGTTCTTATTTCGATAGTGCACTAGTAGCTTTTTCATTAAAAGGCTTTGTGCACAATTTTGAATAAGGTTCACGCGAATTTCGATCTAAGGATTGTGAATTTAAAAGTGACCGGAACGTTCTTTATAATCTCTTGGAACTTATAGTGACTAATGAAAAAGAAAAAGCTTTTGTTATCCATCCTCAGGTACACAATTCAAAGAGAAGGGAGACCACGCTCCTAAGTGATTCACATTCGTGATTGGATTGGAAGATCTTGCAGATTACCATCGACGCAACGTCAATCGGATCACGCGACAAAGGTACGATACTTTTAATCATATATGTTAATTAATTAAAGGGTTAAGGTTCAACTTATGGAAAAATTTTAAACTATACTAAAACCTATTTTAGTCTCGCTTCCACTGCGTGCATGCATTTTTCCCTACACTTTCTAGGTGGCTGGCCGACTGGTCACCGACTAGCATCGACTAGTCGGTTGCCTGATTTTTAGTGCCGATTAGTCGGCATAATCGTTTATAGAAAAAAAAAAAAAAAAATCGTCGCAACTGCCATTGTCACCATTGTCTTGTCATCCGATCTAATGAGTGAAGAGTTGTAGAGAAAAAAATAAAGAAATGAAAGACATGAAAAAGATGGAGTGAGTGAGAGAGAGAGAGTTTGTGTGAAGAGTTGGAGAGAAACTAAAAGAAATGAAGTCTGATAAAGATGTAATGATAGGTTTGAGATAGAGATGGAGATTGAGAGAAACAATGATGAAAAGAAGAGTTATTGTAAGTTCCTTAAGTTTAACAAACCACATTTGGGGTTTGTGATGTAAGGGTAGCTTAGGCTTTTAATTGTTGGTGATTAAGCTCAACAAAGGCCCTTTTAAGACTTCAAGATGATAAGTACTCCAAAGGTAAAACACTTGTGCTTATTTGCATTGAAGAGATTTAATTACGCACACACACAACTCATGCATTTCTATACTTTTTGTATGTTGTGTGTTTTATATGTGTGCATTCATGTTCTTGAACTCTCTTCATGCATGTTTGTTAAATGCCATGACATGATAAGCATTAAGATGCATAGTTTTTGTATGGGCATTGTACACTCGCTATTGGGTCGCTGTACATATAGCGCCTATCAATGGCATTGTGCCATTTTGGCCTAATCCGTTGTACAGTCGCTATACGTACAACAGGTCACCTGATGGATTTTTTCCATCGCTGTACAGATGTTGTTCAACCGCTGTATGTACATCGGGTGAACAACAGCTCTCCAAACCCGAGAGCAACCGCCCCTTCGTCGCCCGATTCTCGCCTCCATGTACAGCAGATTATGAAGAACATGTTCTTCATTTCCTAGGTGAATTGCTGTACACCCACTGTACGTACAGTGGGGTGAACAGCGGCCAAGGCATTTTTTGTGTCAACTTTACAAAACGTTATAGTGTCATTTTGACACCATATATATATGCCTCTTTGCTCTTAGGTCATTTTTCAGAGAGTTCAAATCATATTTTTGACTTAGAATATTTTCCAAGAGAGAAAATCACTCAAAAACTCACCTTTGATTACTCAAACTCATTTTATTGTGCATCAAACATCATCTAGCATCATCTAGGATGCATCTATGCATGGGTCTTCTTCAACACACTTAACTTGGTAAGTTGTTCACTAATTTTATCCATTTTTAGTGTCTTACTTAATAAGAAATCTCATTTATTACTTGTATGCTTTTAGAACATATTTTATCTACAAGATTGAGATTATTGTGTTGATTGAATGAGAGTTGTATTTTGATAGCTATTGCCTAGGATTGCTTTATCTAAGATAGCTATGTTGTATACCATGTCATATAGCAATATTGATATCTAGGATTGTTATTATTGACATCTTTAATCCTGGATAAGCATTTAGTGTAACCAAGCATTACTTGCATATTGAATATTATGATATTCACTTAGGTTGTTGATCTCTTCAGTGAGACTTAAGTCTTGTGGCTAAGTTGCTTAGTGCGCAAGCAAGTTGGTATAGAATCGTTATTAAAGGCCCGTTGGGTAGTAGTGGTGGGTTAGTGACCGTGTATTGTTTGACGGTGGTCAACCTAGATTGCAAATAACATTACAAGTAGTGGATTTGAGGACCGTGTGTGGCTAGCATATTAGCCCGTGAGTTTTTCCCTATTGAGGGTTTCTCACGTAAATCAATCAACTTGCAATTTATTGTTTTCCATACTTAGATTAAGTTGATTGTATTTTTGACTAGGTTGGGGTTTTTATTAAATATTGACTAATCAAGAAGAATTGGTAATTAACTTGATTAAAATCTATTCACCCCCACCCCTAGATATATTTAGACACACCGTTATATTTGTTTCAGTTATGGAGAATTGGAGAGAGATGGAGTGTGTGTTGAAATGTGTGTGTGTGTGTGTGAGAGAGAGAGAGAGAGAGAGAGAGAGAGAGAGAGAAAGAGAGAGAGGTTGCTCGTTGATTGAGAGGAGGAGTGATGATGTGCACTAATTGAGGGAGAGAGTGGTGGGTGTATTGATAGAAGAAATGAGTGATGGTGGTGTTTTGCTGTCACTAACAATTTTAAAATAAAAATAAAAATAAGAAAACTAATATAGAATGTGAAGTACAAAACAGTGAAAGAAAAAAAAAATTGCCGCCTAGGCACCAGTCCACTGTACGACAAGCGCCTAGCGCATACTAGAACATTGATCATTGGTTAATACGTCTCATCAAAATCAATACCAAATTTTTGTAAGAAACCTTGTACTATAAGTCATGCATTATATATCTCATGTCATATTTACTGTAATACAAACAAAATTTTAAAAATTAAATATGAAACTTTATTGCAGTTGTTATTTGGTTCCAATGCCTAGAATAAGAAATTAGTCACAGTTAAATACTAGATAAGTTAGATAATAAATTCTGTTATGTTTATATAAATTCTTAATCACACTGCATCATAGGTTTTGATCACATTAATTATTATAATGTATATATTTAATTGTTATAAAATAGGGGGGGATTATAGTTTGGCCCTTATGTTTTAAAGAACTTTGCTTTTATACCCTACTTATATGTATTAGGGCCTTTGGTCCTCATCTTTTTGGAAATACATCAAACAGGTCCTTCCGTCAGTCAATGACTAGTCGAAGTTAACTGGTCCAAGGGTAAAAGGGTAATTTCAGTCATGTAAAACTTATTTTTAAAAAAATAAATTTGAAAAATAAAAAACAAATATTTTTTTAATGGATCTCCACTATACATGGAGATCAAATAAAAATATATTCTTAAGCAACAACAAAATAAATAAATAAATAAATAAATAACTTTTTTTCATTATTTATTTAATACAAAATTTAATTTAAAAAAATCAATTTTTTTTTTCACTTTTGAAACCGATTGTTCATCAATCTGGAAAAAAAAAAAATCCATGGTATGATACAATGAGATTAAACAATCATCATTTTTCTTAAATCTGGAAAATCCAAGTAGAAGATCCAATCAGATTTTTTTTTTCTTATGAAACCAATTGCTCATAAATTCCAAACACCATATTTCTCTTTAATCTGAAAAAATAAAATAAAATAAATACTCCATGTACTTGCATCTTCTTGGCTCCCAAACACCATCAATTCCAAAACAAAATCTAGAATAATTCATTCACAACACCACCAAAAACCCATTCAAATCAACACACACACAAATAAAAAGAAGAAATTTACAAACTTCATCTTCATCACCCAAACAATATTTTATTATCAAAGCACCATCAACACCATAACCAGCACAACAATAAAAAAAATACAAGGATTTGCTCTTCCTCACGCGACGATATTCCTCTCTCCTTCATCTCCGTCTAAGATGAAGGCTTCGCGCGACAATCTGCTTCATTGGAGATGGAAGCATCATCAACGATCTACTTCACTGGAGATGGAATCGTCGCACAACAATCTGCTTCGCTAAAGTTTGAGGCTCCATCTCCTATTCTCCTCCATCTCAAATGGGAGATCCTTCTTCTGGCAATTTCCATCTAAGATGGACTATCTGAGCATCTCATATGAAGATACCCATCAGATGGTTTGCTCCATGGATCTGGCTTGTTTTTTTTTTTTTTTTTTTTTTAACTTTTTTTTTTTAAACAAATGCATATTTAAAAAAAATTATATCCAATAGTCGGTTGGAGATATTTTTTTTCATTTTTTAAGTTTTATTTTTTAAAAAAAAGATTAAAGATAACTCCTTTTTTTTTTTTTTTTAAATTTCCTTTATTTAAAAATTTTTCTTTTTTTTAAAGAATTTATATATATGTATATATATATATATATATATTGGGCTGACCTTGGGTGTAACGTTACATGATGCAACGAAATTTTTTTGACTGTGATCATGTCTTCTTTGGTACAACCACATAAGCTAATATGTGATTGTATGTTCTAACATGAGATCACAATAATTTAATTGTATGATCACGTGCAATTCATATGCGATAACATTATATATATTTATGATCACATGTAATTATATATGATCACATACTATTTTTTAAAATTGTATGGTGTCATGTTGCACTCAAGAATGAGCCATATATATATTTATATATATATAAACAATATTTGATCTCCAATGTCCATCTCTAGATATGGATGGTGGAGATTCATTTTCTATTTATTTTTCAATTAATTTATTTAGAAAATACACAATTATTTTAAACATGGGTAAAATAATACTTTTATGACATCCATTATGTTTGACCATTATTTTTTTTTTGTCTAAGGACCATTTTGATGTATTTTAAAAAAATGAAGACCAGTGACCCTAATACACATAAGTCAAGTAAAAAAGCAATGTTTTATTAAAAGATAGGACCAAACTGTAATTCCCACAATAAAATAATTAAAATAAATAAGAACACAATAGCATAAACTTAAAGAAAGAAAAGAGAGAAAATAGTAGCGTAAAATGCCAAGATAGAATTGATTCTTTTAATTTATTCCTCAAGACTTCTCAAGTTACATTCATCTTGAGGTTGCAAATATAAACCCCTCACACTTCTCGGAGACAACCAAATTTATCAAAAATCGAACCTTACTAGTATCATCAATCATTGGTTAATATGTTTCATCAAAATCAATACTAGATTTATGTGAGAAACCTTATACTACAAGTCATGCCTTATATCTCATGTCATATTTACTGCAATGCACACAAACTTTTAAAAATTAAATATGGAACTTTGCTACAGTTGTTATTGTTAGAAATTATGTGCTAAAGCAAAGGTTTTTCTGTAACAAATCATTTGATATCAATAAAAGTCTTTTGTTTACAAATATATTATGTAGCTTGCATAAATCGTTTATTATATATGTCTAAAGCAAAATATTCTAAGGATCCAAGACTAAAAATATGTAAAGAATTATTCACATAGAGAAGTTTATATGTGGTAGACATAATTCTTTATTTAGTCTAAAAATGTTCACAACTTTAGATACAGGTTGGATACCTTATCTTAATTAAAGTTACGGCTCTTTTGTTTTCAATTGGGAAGTGATGAGTCTAGAATCACCAAGTGAAAGACTTTAAACAAAAGACCTAGTACATATGACGTATTGAACGAATCAAGTGAATAGTATATTTCGATTTTACCATTAATGGAATAATACATTCACAATAGAGCAATTGAAATATCTTTCGTAATCCTGAGATAAATAATGTACCGTATGTACACTACAAGAAAAAATGTCATTTATGATGGTTTTTAACCATCATGAAAGGGTTTTAATGATGGTTTTATAAGCGTTGTTAAGCCACTGTAATAAAAAGTTTATCACGGTTTTACTTTTTATTGCGGTTTTTAAAAACCGTCATGAATTTTTATCACGGTTTTTAAAAAGCCTATCAATTTTTGACGACTTTTAAACATTGTGATTAATTGATGATGGCTTGAAGTTTTTTTTTAAAAAGAAAATTATATATAAAATCTCTTAACAATATTATCAAGAGTTTCTACTTTACTTTTTTGTTATATTGTTTTAACATTATATTGTTTTCCATATATATATATATATATATAAAATCTCTTGATGATGATATTGTTAAGATATACTACTTTATTTGTTTGTTAATTTATTTTTAATATTATAATATTTTCCATATACATATATATATATATATATATATATATAATAAATATTAAAGATCTCTATTCATACTTTAAAAATAAAAAATAAAAATCTATTCAATATCAAAATTCATTGAAGAAATTAAAATAAAATGCTACGAACATCTATCACCAAAATATACAAACATTTATTAGCAAAATCAATTCTAAAAGACAGACTATTATACACAAAAGCTATGTTTAAATTTTCTTTGTTCATATGCATCAAAAAAAAAAAAAAAAAAAAAATCTTTGTTCATCTTCCTTGAGGCTTCCTTTTGAACATACAGCTGCATAGTATGAAAAACGATAGGAGTAAGTTTAACGAACAATAAAATTGGCAAAAAAAAATTAAAAAAAATACTACTATACTATAACAACAAATCATAATAAAAACTTATTTTAACAATAAAAGAATGAGAAAACAAAAGGAGATCGAAACGAAAATTAACTAACCTCTTTTTAATATCGACATAAACTTTCTTTTAGACAACTTTGACGAAGCGATGCCAATTGCATAGATAGAGGTGAGAGAGATCATGATCTTCTGTTTGTATAAATGTTCATATTCAAAACAATATAAATGTGTTGAAGTAAGTCACTCGCTACCGGAGACCGTAACAAGTTATACATAAACAAATTAACCAATAAAAATAAATAAATACATAGGAACAATAAGAGATTTATAATCCAAATCATGTGTTGAATTTATTTGAAGTTAAACACTCACCATGACTAGAGTTCTTTTATTTGTGAAGAGTGAAGATTGTGAGTGAGAGAATATTGAAAAAAAAAAAAACACAAGAAAAAAGTAAGAGATGTGAGAGTGGCGGGTGGCTAGGGTTAGAAAGTGGGGAAAGTTAGCTTTTAAAATAAATATAAATATATAGTAAAGATATGATGTGTAACAACCTATGATATTAACTTGTGTCCACTTAATCATTCATTGACACATGTGCAATTAGACCAAATAGAGTAATTAATCACTTATATAAACAATTAAAAACTAAAATAGGATAGCAATTATAATAATGATATGTTTAAATAAAAAATTAACGTAAATTTATATTTTAACTTTTCTTAACTTTTTATATTTTAAAATTTCACTACAAAAAGAGAGCATATGATTGCTTGTACTTTGTTATTTTTTTCGTTTTTAAAGTGTTTTGACTAATAAATTTGAGAGATTAAAAATTAAAAATTATAGTTTTAGTGTAATTCTGAAATTAAAAAAAAAAACATTTTTATTTATCACGCTAACAAAATAGTATGATAATTAGATTACACATAAAAACAAAACACATGATAACTTTATCACGATTAATAAAATTCATAATAACTTGATCACGGTTTGATAAACTTGTGATAGCTTAATCACGGTTAATAAAAAATGGATTGAGATCCCCTACCCATCTTATTTTTGCTCATCTTTCAAGCATCAATTGACATGTGGCAAACAAGCAAAAGAATGGTTGAGATTGGCTTACTTCATTTTTTTCTCTCTTTCTCCTAAAACTACACCATATGTTTCTTCTTTCAAACAAAAAAATTATTAATTTACTTTTTTTTTTCTTTTTCTCTTTTCCTTTTCCTTTATTTTGTTTCCTCTCTTTCTCCTGATTGATCCGTACCCTTTATTTTTTATTTTTTATCATCTATTTCCTTCAAATTCAAATCCATTTCCAGTGCTTCTTGTTTTAATATTTATTAGACATTATTTTTACATCTAAGAGCAGCAATGTCAAGAATCTTGAAATCGTGGAAATTACAATTACATAATCAAACTCTCCAAAACAGGACAACTGGAAACAAACTTTCCAAGCAACAAATTCGGGCAGCTTCAGGACACTATATTGATCAAAACATATATTCAAATCGACTAACGATTCACAATTTACAACGCAAGGAGGCAACTCTGAAATTTCCCTTAATGTAGTAGTGAAATATACCTAGAGGGGGGGTGAATAGGTATAGGCTCCAAATTCTTCCAATTAAAAATAATGCGGAAAATTACAAGGTAAAATGCACACTTGATAAGATTTAGCAAATGAATTGATTTCACTAGGACAAGAGTTAATCAATTTACAAGATGTGCAAACAATGTAATATATGGAAGATAAAGAAAGTAAAGCAAAATTGAACACAATGATTTTAACGTGGTAAAACCTCAATGAGGAAACATCCACGGGTTGATACCACAACCACCGGCGAAGCAATCCACTATGTGAAAAAGGACTTACACACTCAAGCTATCACTCATGATATCCGCTCAAGCTATCAACTCCTAATCTACCCTCGGGCTAGTGAATCACCAAGCCTACTTCCTATCCGAGATGTGTTCTACACCTCTAGAAAGCAACTTCTTATCCAAGACGCTCACGTCTCTAGGAAGATTTCTTGCTTGCCTATCCGGATCCTCCCGACCCTAGACAAGACTTCCTTGCTTGATTATCCGAGTCCTCCCGACTCTAATCAAGGCTCCCTTGCTCTATCCACAAAGCTTCACTCACTTTGCTAAAGACTTCAACCTAATGCAAGGCAATGATCTAAAGTGATGCAAATGATGCAAGCACAATCAAATTAAGCTAGATGATCAATCAAGCAAAATGTACATGTTCAATGATAGTCTAGAATATGATTTCAACACACAATCACAAAAGTTATCTAGAAATCAAGACATGCAAATCAATAAGAACAAAGGTATCAATATTCAATTTAGCACACTAAAAACCTAGTTCTTAGATCATGAAATAAAACAAAGAAAATAACATGAAGCACATCACTCATATATTTTCTAGAATCAATTTCATGATAGTTCAAGTTTAGCACATAAATGTTCAAGACTAATCACAAAGCTAAAACTCAATTAACAAATGATCAAATAACCCTAGCATGTGATCTAACATACTTCTTAACAAATTTCATCAATCAAATGGAAAGAATCAATAGATGATCAAAGATGAAATTGAAAAAGAAATGAGTTGAAACATACTACTGACCACGGACTGGAAATGGACAAACTGAGAAAAATGCTGAAGTCAAATGCCTCTGGAAATGCTTGGGATTTGTAGCTCTCTTCGAGAACAACAATTTTGGTTTTTGAATCGAATGATTTCGAGTTCGTATGAGAGAGATACGATCAAAACAAGTAAACGAAAATTGTTGAAAAACTGATGCGGAAAATGAAGTGTTCTTCAAAAATTGCATAAGTGTGGAGGGAAGGATGTTTGCTTAAAAGGAGGGAAAAGGAGAGAATTTCCGAGCAAATCACGTGGTGCCACATCAGCACCCCATGGGGGGCGCGTGGGGCCCACGGGAGCAGAAGGCTCCCTTGCCCGTGGGGCCCACGGCCTCCCACACGGGCTGGCCAAGTGGCCACACGTGATTTGCACACCTCTCGCGCGCTCCCTCGGTTCGTTGCCCCATATCTTGAGCATCCGACCTCTGATTTTGAATCCGTTTTCAGATTACAAACCGTGACTCCCTCACGCACGACTACGACTACTCAAATTTGAAAAATGGTTGAGAAATTATCTCAAAATCCGATGATGAAATCAACACAACAAATGAGAACGAAAAGTAGACTAGTCAACTTGTTTGGACTCGAAACCTTATGAATGAGTAACCGAAACGACCGGAACTCGATAAGGCATTAAATAAGATCATGTTCAAGTCCTAAACATAAAACACGAAAACAAATAAACACATATTCACACAAACATGCCATATCAAAGAGATAGTCACAAAGCATGCAATTTCACAATGTTTGTCAGTACAAGATCAATGCATGAGCATGCTATGAAGTGTGTGAATGTGTTATACCAAATGTTTGAACCACGATGCAGGGACACACATGTATGAATTGTGTGTGTGTGCGCTAACGCCTTGCAAGAGGGTGGAAGTCAAGATTTACCTTTGACGATTTTCACCTCTTGAAGACGACTTTTGCACTAGACGTTGCTCTTCACTCTTTGAGCTTCCTTTCTTCAAATAATGTCCTAAGCAACAACTAATACAATCATAGAGTGTTTTGCAATGGAATCAAGCCAATACAAATAGTGAACCTTACAAACTCCAATGATGTGCCTGAGATAAATCTTAGATCAATTTGTTGCAAGTTTCGCTGTGCCAGATCATTCATCCATCTATAAATTGTGTTATCATCGTGAATCTTCGAGTAAATTAGGTAAAATCTTTGAATATCAACCGACCAATTTTGAGGCAACAAGACCCAATTGACAAAATCTTTCAGTTTCTCATTGATTGTTTGTTTATATAACATCTGTAAAAATAATGTCTAATAAATATTAAAACAAGAAGCATTGGAAATGGATTTGAATTTGAAGGAAAGAGACGATAAAAAAATAAAATAAAGGGTACAGAAAAATCAGGAGAAAGAAAGGAAAAAAAATAAAGGAAAAGAGAAAAAAAGAAAAGTAAATTAATAATTTTTTTTGTTTGAAAGAAGAAACATACGGTGTAGTTTTAAGAGAAAGAGAGAAAAAAATGAAGTAAGTCAATCTCAACCATTCTTTTGCTTGTTTGCCACATGTCAGTGGATGCTTGAAAGATGAGCAAAAATAAGATGGGTAGGGGATCTCAATCCATAAAAAATGTTATCAAATTATCGCATATTTTAAAGAATCGTGATACTTTGATGTCAGTTTTAAATTGCGTCATAAACATATGATGAATTAAAAAGACTAGTATCACTTGATCACAGTTAAAAAAAACCGTGATAAAAGCCTATTTTTCTTGTAGTGGTATTATGAGTTATAACATTTGAGATATCAATAGGTACGACCACAAAATAACGGTTTAATCCTGAAAGTTTGGCGTTATCGATTCATATGTCATAACGGACATATATTTATAGATATGGACACACTACAAGAAAAATTGATATTTACAAGTTTTAAAAAATGTCGCAAAAGCCTTTTTACGGCATTTAGTAAAATGTCATTACAAAGGACATCTCAAAAGAGTGACAATCAATTGTAGCATGTCACTTGTTAGGTTTTGACTTGTATTCCTAAACGAACCAAATGTGAACCAAACAAGACTCAACTAATATGGAGCTTCCTGGAGACGTGGGATACGTTTGGAAGTTGAATGCTGGTGTTTGAGGGAGGTTGAAGACTAGAAGAACGGAAGGAAGGAGAAAACCGATGTGGGTTGCGCTGTGGCTTTGACAACGGTTCCCACAGCGATATAACGTTGTCATGTACGCTGTGGATTTCGACAGCGGTAATGAGAGCGGTCGAAGATCAGTGGAGAGCGCTGCAAGTGGCGCTGTGAAAACCACAACGGTGGCAAAAGCGGCCAAGAGCAGAATTGTTTCGTGGTGTTGTAAGCGGGGTGCACACCGTGACCAATATGGTGGAGATGATGTATTGCTGAGATCGGGAATGTTACACATAATAGGAAAAGGTATTCTTCTGGAAGTTCTTGTGCTTGAAGGAAAAGGATTTACTCCTTACAAGAAGACTTGTCATAAAAGGAAATAGTATTTATGTGGAACAAGTAAGTCTTGTACGTTTAGAAGTAGGATTTCCTTTTCTCTTAAACTCCATGTAACTAGTATAAATAGAACCTTGTAATTAGGTTTATTGTGTGGAGAAAAGAACACCATATAAACATCAGAGAGTGTGAGTGAGATTCGGGGAGACCCAAGGGAATATCCGGGGAGGGATCCAAGGGAATATCAGTGGATCAAGTTAGAGATTCGTGGGTGATATTTAGGGGAGACCTAGGGGATATTGTGGGGTACTTGGTGAGGATCTAGTGAGTGGGGTTTGGGGTTGAGGTGAGAGAGTTAATCCTAGAGTATATGGTTGTAACAGTTTATCATATAGTGGAACTTTCTCTGTCGTCTTGACGGCCTATGATTTTTTACCCGATTTGGGTTTTCCACGTATATCTTATGTTGTGATTGTTTATTCTCTCTCATCTATTTTTCTGCTTATTGACGTTATTATTTGCTATGAGTTATGGGCGTATATTAGGCATGACGGTTCCTGATTGCACTCCAAACGTTCACATTTAGCGCTCCCTTTTCCTATCTTTTTGTGCTTGTTTTTTGGATAAAACCGGGTATTTAATGGATTAAATAAGTGTTTCAGGTAAATAGGGAAGTTCAGGAGCATTATTGTCATTTTAGACATTTCAGGGGCAAAAGTGCAATATTCAGGTTACTATTGAATATTTTGTGAATAGTGAAGAGTTGAGGGGAGCAGATTGTAATTTTCCAGCCATGCACAGCGCAGCTTGCCACGTCACCAAGTGGGACGACGCCGTTTTGGGGGAGCTTGCGTCACACTGATGTCAGCATGACGTCACCCCTTCTTCAAGCTTCAACCATGCGCGATCGACCTGACCGGAAGACCCGTCGACCCGTCGACCCGATTTTGACCCAGTGATGGCCCGGATCTTCTCCAACCATTACCGACCATTTTTCGGTGGTTTTTCCGACCGTTTTCTGCCCAGATCGGCAGCCCACACTCTTCCGGTCACGATGGACTCACTTTCAAGCCTCCATGCAAACATTTTCCATCTCCTCCAAGTCTCCAAAACTCCATGGAAATGCAAGCTTTCAAGCTCACTTCCAGCGGGTTCTTTCAAGCCCAAATACATCCAAACTCGCTGGAAGACCGCGGTTTCATGCTGCGGGAAAGAAGCCGCAGTCCAGAAGGTCACAACTCGCGGCCAACTTTCAGAAATTACCGCGAGTTCCGACGACGGGAATAAACCCACGAGACAGGGGTTCTGAACCCGCCAACTCGACCGACTCAAGCCTCTTTCTCGCCTAAAACACTCCCCTCTATAAATATACAACTTTCCCTAACCCTAAACACTATCCCTAATATCCAAATTCACACATATTATCACACATATTGCTTATAATACCACAACAACCTAAAATAACCTTAGAATAGTCTACCACCTCTCACCAAGAACACTCAACCCACCTTAGTTAGTTAGTAAGCTTTGGTTGCATGTGGATTCCAAGCTTTGGAAAGCAAGAGGAGCTTGTTTTATTGTGAAGACTCTCCAAGATATTGGGTTGTCTCTCTTTCTCTCTTATTTCCTTTAGTTTGTAATTATATGTGTAACTAAACTATTGATGTTGAGATATGGTGTACTTGTAATATTATCTATGATATTTGTTGATTATCTATGTTTGAGCTTCAAGTTATGTATGTGTTGATTTAATTAACCAATTGATTAACATATAATACAATTTAGATCATACATGAATGAATATTTATGTAAGGGTCTTTATTCATGGTTTAAGACCACCCTTTGTGCTTAATTGTGATCAACTTAGTAATTAGGTGATTGAACTTGTACACCAACTTCCTAACATCTCATTTCCATACCAACTCACTCTCATTATCACTCTTGCATGACCAATATTGCATTAGTGGTAATTAGTTAAGTTAGTTTAATTTAGATAATTGTAGTGGTAACTTAGTTGATAGATTAATTAATTGCTAAGGAATGACAACCCTTAGTTGTAGTTAAATTTAGTATTAATTTAGTTGTTATTCAATTCATACGATTCTTAGTGTAATCATTAGCCCATTAGCTAGTTAACTTGCTTGCAAACATCCTCCATTTACTTTTCTTGCATGTAATTAGTGTAATTAGTGTAATTATATTTTGTATATATTATGTAAGACTAGAACCGATTTAAGGTAACACCTCCTTTTGGAACGAACCGTACTTGCTGCTACGCGATTGTAATGATCCGTGCACTTGCGGATAAACCACCACGCTCACATATTTTAGGGAACCGTCCCGTGTCGCGTCAGTTCCGCGTTCATCGTTCTAGAGGAATTATCCCCAACATCACTAATGTTGCAAAAAATGCCGCAAAAAAAGGCACTTGTGGGAGATAAAAAATGCCGCATAAGACGTTTTCAGGCATTAAAAAAACGCTGCAAGACACATGTTTCTCTACATTAAAAGAATGCCACAAAAGACATGTTTCTCGACATTAATAGAATGCCGCAAAAGACATATTTTTGGGCTTTAAAAAAATGCTGCAAAAGACATGCTTTTATGATTAAAAATTGCCGCAAAAGACTTATTTTAAGGCATCCAAATAGATCACCATGGTTTGTAACATTCCATTTAACTGAATAATACATACTAGTTAACTGACAAATTGCATTGCTAGTAAGCGATAACATGCATCCGTCACAGAGATGAGAGATAGCGAATTAAAGAAACAAATGGAAATACTCAGCCAAGAGAGGCTGACATGTACGTTTCTACCGAGTGTGCTGATTTCAGATATGAGTTGTTTCAATCTTTCTTGGTAGCTTTTATCATCCTTGGTGAGTGATCATATCTAATTCGTCCAATAGTAAAAACTAGACACCGTAAAAAGAATGTAAATAAGTATTTTAAGTGCACATATATATTTTAAATTTTAATTACAACTAATATAAATTCTTAATCACTTTCTCATTTCCAAAACGAGAGCATGAAAGTCAAGGCATCGATGCAAGATTTCTCAACATCCATAGAATCTGCAACCTATGCAACCAACGATAGAGCAGTACCATTACAATACCCTTTGACTCCATTTCTTAAACTTTCACAACCCCTTTTTGAATTCTCATATTAGCAACTTTAAAGTTATTAGGACAATATTCTTCAAAACAAGTAGATCAAGCGGACATCAGAGTTGTAATTGAACGTTATGAAAATTTCAATGAATATAAAGGACTTACATAACCAATCTATCATCTGAAAGTGATGGACGGATACGCTTGATAGCAACCGGTGTTTCTCACCAAATAGGCTTTCAAAATCTCACCAAAAGACCGCTATTAGCATTATCGTCTAGTATTAACGAATACGCATCTTGCAGATATGTTAAAAAATTGGAATAACACACAGAGAACTTGTATACCAACTATCATGATAAAATTATAACATAAATAACCTATAAGTTGGATGCATCACCACACCAAAACCATAAAAATAGCAGGAAAAGAAAAAAGAGTGGATCCTAAGTTATGATTTCACAAAAGAATTGTTGTGTCCTGCAAGGATTAATCCATAAATCAATACTTTCTTCTGTCAAAGATCGACATTGCACTCAAAATAGATATATTGATTAAGTGACTTAAACAAGGAATGGTAAAGGAAATCTGCAAATTTTAGCATAATAGGAGGCACTCTTTGAAATCATGAATAACCTTAAGTAATTTTTATGGCTGCAAAAAAATAATAGAGACCGAATCGTAGTTCCTATCAGTAATATATCAAAAATTCAATCAAAAAATGATGGAATTTCAAACAAGCAAATTTCACATAATGCCACTTCTTAAAAAAGTTTGCAATAGCTAGCTACATTATGCATATTTTCAACCTCAAGTAAAATAAAAAATAAAACCACACCTTCCTAATAATTGCTGAGTTTTGAAAGTCCAGCTCGGAATGATCAATTTCCCAGTCACACTTGTTTGGCAGAGGGGGCAGAACAGGCTTTGGTTCAAAGTGACTTCCATTTTGACCCTATAAAATGCACACTCAGACTCAGAGCCTAAAAATGCAATGAAATGCAAAATCCATAGAAGCAAAAGGGTCTTTAAGAAATATAAACAAATCAAATAATAAAAAACCCGAAAGTTCAACCTAACATTACATTTTCCACATAACAAATCAGTTGTTCTAATACAAATTGACTACCTTAGGAAAAAACGAACAAAAGGAATACAATCAATCACTCACTAAACACAGTCAATCACTCACTTAAATTCACCTAAATGTTTATCACAACAAACAATAAAATTCACAACTAAACTGCACAAAAATAATCATGTTAAAATCGTAAAATAAACCCATTCTATAGCTGTCTTTGCACAATGAACAGGCAAGTTTTACAAACACGAAGATGAAAAACTAAGAGAAGTCGGTGTGTACCACAGTCACAGTGAAGCTCTGTGCGCCATCACAGGATCTTCTGAGCTGGACAGTACGGACGGCAACGTTTGGACGGCACGGTTGAACAAGGACGATTGGACGGAATCGGCAACGGCGCCGCTACAAAGTGCTGAGACGATTGACCACAATGAAGATGAAAAACATAGAGAAGTTGGTGTGTACCGTAGTCACGGTGGTGCATAGCTTGCTGATGCGGGATCTTTTGAGCTAGACGGTACAGATGGACGGCGAAGTTTGGACGGCACCGTTGAACAAGGACAGAAACAATGGTGACTGAATCATTTGGCAGCAACGGCACCGCTGCAAAGAGTTGAGACGATCGACCACAACGAGATTAGAGTAAAAACTATACGAATGATTTAATTTCCTAGATCATTCACCATCATCGGATGACTTCGATCCTCAAGAGGAGAATTCACAACTCTCGGTGGAGGAATTTTTACCACCACCTATAGAAGATGATTCACCATTGTTGGATAACTCTAATCCTCAAGAGGAGTACTCACCAATGTCAGTGGAGGAATATTCACCACAATCGGTAGAAAATTATTCACCATTGTTGGATGAAATGTCCATAGAGGAAAATACTATTGAAGAGTATACACCTGGGATGCTTGAGGATGATGAAAATCAACAATCTTCAAGGATGGAGATGGATGAAGCAGACATTGAAGGTTACAGGAATTTTGAAATACAACTAGCTGGGTTCATAACAAAACTAGAAGGTCATAATATGGATTTAAGCTCTAGCCTTTATGAACAGTTGTTAGGTTTTGGGGATCTCATCGTTTCTGAATGGGCTTGGAGTGATGGTGGGCTAGAATTCATTTGGAAAGATGTAATTCATGCCTTACTTAAGGTTCTACCAGAAGAGCTACAACAACATAATTATGTAACCCTTACATTGATAAAAGCAGATATACTTACCACCTTTAATGAAGCCTTAGAAATCATATTAGATTATGATGATCATCGACTGCATAAAAATCTCAGAAAGCATGCGGCTTTAAGTGTGGGTTCTAGTTTGAAAACACAAAAACGTTATGATCGTAAGGCAGGATGGTACATAAACAATGCTTTTAAAAACTATTTGGTAGAGGAGAAATACTACCTACCTCAAGATGATAAGCATAGTATTTATGCACATCTTGAGAGAATCCTGCATGAAATCCCAGAGAGTTTTAGAATTACTAATTGAGAATGTAATTCTTCAGCAGTATATTGTTTTGTACATACTCCTAGTTTGTAAATATAGCTCTTTATTATTAATGAAATGGGATGTTCTGTGCACATGATTATGCAAAGTTTTATATACTTATGCTTATTTAATATGGGTGATCTAAATTGTAAGAAACAATGTTAGAACTGTTCAGCGCAAAGACACTAATAAATATAAACTAGTGAATATTAAGGACTTGGATGGTGAATGGGAGCTTTGACTCTTATTTCGATTCTTATCCTAAATATTCCTCTTATTATATTCTTTATGTGTAAGTTTGCTGCATAGAGTTGTGCTAAGTATGAAGTTATAGGAAAAACATGTTAGAATAACTATTAATCACACTATGTGTTAAACAAATTTCAGGAAATGGCTTCTGCATCTAAGTCAATTGTTGCTGAGTTGAATAAGGGAGAAAAGCTGAACAGTGATAACTATGAGATGTGGCATCGAAAAGTTCAGCTAATCCTAGAAGAGCAAGAGGCTTTTGAAACTCTGACAAATACCATGGTTGAACCACCAATTGGTAGCACTGCCCAACACAGGAGAGATATGGAAACATATTAGACTTGGAAGAGGAAGAACAGTCTGGCTCGTATAACAATGCTGAGTAGTATGACTGATGCTCTCATGTGCGAAAATGAGGGGTTTGACACTGCACAAGACATGTGGATTGCGTTGAAAGACAAGTTTGTTGGTACTTCTACTACCAAGCTTAGGAGACTTACAATCAAGTTTGATACCTATAGGAAGCGCTAGAATCATGATATGAGGCAGCACCTGAGAGAGATGTCAAACATGATTTGTGAATTGAAGTCTGCAGGTCATTCCTTAACTGATGAGCAGCAAATCCAAGCAGTGATCCGGTCTCTTCCTAACAGCTAGGAAAATACAAAGATCAACATGACCCATAATGATAATATCAAGACTTTTGATGATATATCACGTCATGTTGAACTGGAAGATGAGCACCTAAAGGCAGCTAAAGCTTCCGGTCAGCTTTACATGGCTGAATCCAACAAGCGCAAAACCAAGGGTTTTAAACGCAAAGGAAAGAAGGGGAACTTCTAGAAAGGAAACTTCCAGAAGGGAAAATGGAAGGGTCCTACAGAGAATTTTAAGAAAAGTGAGACCAAATTTCAGAAAAAAGGCAAGAGTGCTGGGTTCAAGAAGGACAAAGCCAAATTGAAATGTTACAATTGTGGCAAACAGGGTCATTTTGCTCGTGATTACACTAAGCCAAAAAAGGTACAACCCAATTCAATAACTGATAACTATGTTTTGGTTTCTAGTTATGTTTTACTCACTGAATCTCGTCCTTTGTAGACTATAGACTCAGAAGCCACATACCATGTAGCTAGAGACAGAGCAACGTTCATGGAATATCGTTGAATTAGTCAGGGGACTAGATGGATTTATGTGGGGAACAACTCTAGAGTTGAAGTGAAGGATATTGGCACTTGCAAATTGATGATGCATGGTGGTCAAGTACTTTATCTCCATGATGTTCTATATGCTCCTGGAATCCGACGAAATTTAGTTTCAGTTATTGTCCTTCTAGGTTTAGGTTATGAACTAAACTTTTGTGGTGTTTCTATGGATATTGTTTTAAATTCTGCTTGCGTTGGTACTAGATATTTGTTAAATGGTTTTATTGTGTTAAATACCGAGTTAGACGGTTTTAATTGCAGTGATGGTTGTTTTTCATTAATTGCTTCCACTAATAATGTCAATGTTGATGTGAATACTTGGCGGTCATATTGGCCAAGATAGGATGAACATATTAGCTAGAGAAGGCCTTTTAGGTTCATTTAATAAGATAGAATTACCTATCTGTGAAAATTGTCTAGCTGGAAAAACAACTGGAAAAAACAACTAGAAAGCCATTCGGAAAAGGAACTAGGGCTGAAAATCCATTACAATTAATTCACTATGATATCTGTTGTCCAATGAGTGTAAAGGCAAGGCATGGTGCCTTATATTTTATTACATTAATAGATGATTTTACCCGTTTTGGTCATGTCTATTTGATTTCTCATAAGTCTGAAGCACTGGATTGTTTCAAATTATACTTAAACTTAGTAGAGAATCAATTAGAAAAAAGGGTTAAAGCATTACGTACTAACAAGGGACAAAAATACCTTTCAGATCAATTCAAGGAATTGTGTGATGAAAAGGGTATACATAGACAGTTAACTATTCCTAGAACTCCGCAACAAAATGGTGTTGCGGAAAGGAGGAATAGAACATTACTTGAAATGGTTAGATCTATGATGGCGCAAGCAAGTCTCCCAGTGAATTACTGGGGAGATGCCTAGTTGACTGCCACTTATGTACTTAACCGAGTTCCCTTGAAGTCAGTTACTTCCACACCTTATGAGTTATGGACAGGTAGAAAACCTAACTTAACTTATCTACGACATTGGGGGTGTGCGAGTTACGTGCATGATCAATCCAACAAGTATGGAAAATTGGGTGCAAAAGGAAAGAAATGTATCTTTATTAGATATTCTGAGCATTCGAAAGAATATGTACTAATAGGTGAAAACTCAGATGGAAGTGTGACTGAGATAGAATCACGAGATGTGAATTTTTTTGAAAATGAATTTCCTAAAAGAGGTGAAGTTGATAGGGATATTCGATTCTACGAATTAGATAATTTGATCGAGGATTCAAATATAAATACTCCACTAGAAGTTAATGCGGATCTATCAGGGATTTCTATCCCTAGTGAGAGTGAAACTCCACTTGAAGTAAATATAGATCTACCCGGACCTTCTGTCCCTAGTGGGAGTAATGACGTTGTTGAAACAACACTTTTAGATTTACCTTCTCGTAGAATTAACCGTGGAAATGTCCCTTATCATCATTTTGAGATTGAGGGGGAAGCGTTTATGGTTGCTTCACATGATGCTGATGAGCCTAAAAATGTGAATGAAGCTCTCAAATCACCCAACAAGGAACATTGGATTAAAGCCATGAAAGATGGGATGGATTCAATGAAAAGTAATCATGTATGGGACTTGGTTGACTTACCGCCAAGAAGGAAAGCCATTAGAAATAAATGGGTCATTCGAATCAAGCGAAAGGCGGATGGCACAATAGAGAGACATAAGGCGCATTTAGTCGCAAAAGGTTATACTCAACAAGAGAGTATTGACTATGAAGAAACTTTTTTTCCCTGTGGTTAGGTTTGCTTCAATACGCTTTATTCTGGCAATCGTCGCACATATAGACCTAGAATTACATCAAATGGATGTAAAAACAACATTTCTTAATGGAGAACTAGATGAAGAAATTTACATGGAACAGCCAATAAATTTTATTTCAAAAGGCCAAGAGCGCAAAGTATGTAAGCTCAAAAGGTCAATATATGGCTTCAAACAATCATCTAGACAATGGTACCTACGGTTCCATCAGGCTATTGTGTCTTATGGGTTCCAAATGGTTGAAGAAGACCATTGTGTGTAGATAAAACGGGATAAAGATAAGTATGTGATGCTATATTTATATGTGAACGATATTTTATTGGCTGGAAATTGTAAAGAATATATGTTGGCCATTAAGAAATGGTTGTCTTCAAATTTTGAGATGAAAGATATGGGTGAGGCTGCCTATATATTAGGAGTCAAAATTACAAGAGATCGTTCAAAGAAATTACTTGTTTTGTCGCAAGAGCCTTATATAAGGAAGATTCTTAAACGATTTAATATGGCTGATTGTAAGCCTATGGATACACCCATATCGAAATGCCAAAATCTTAGTCTTGACATGTGTCCCAAAACTCCATAAGAACTTGATAATATTAAAAATGTTCCTTATTCTAGTGCTATCGGCAGTCTCATGTATGTTATGTTATGTACAAGACCGGATATCTGCTATGCGATAGGATTCGTAAGTAGATATCAATCCAATCCTTGACGGAAACATTGGATTGCCGTGAAGAGAATTTTGGCATATCTCAAAGGTACTGCTGACTACTCCCTTTGTTACCAAGGTGGAGATTTGCGTCTCACTGGATATACAGATGCCAACTGGGGAGGCGATCTAGATGAGCGAAAATCTACATCAAGATATGCATTCCTACTCAGTAAAGGTGCTATATCTTGGAGTAGCAAGAAACAGACATGTATTGCACTATCAACAATGGAGGCCGAATTTGTGGCATGTTCGACAGCAGTACAAGAAGTCGTCTGGCTTAAGAGATTTTTGGAGGATCTAGATGTCTCTAAGGACATGAGAAAGCCAGTGATAGTCAAGCAACGATTGCTTACATTAAAGACTCCAAGTATCACAATAAATCCAAACACATAGAGACAAAATACAATTTTGTCAGAGACATTGTATCCAAAAAGGAAGTAATGATTCAATACATTTCAACCCATGAGATGGTAGCTGATCCTCTCACTAAAGCTGTGACTAGAGACGTCTTTGAATCACATGCTAAGTCATTAGGGTTACGTAAATTGTAAATGATATATTGAATCATTGTACTGAATGATGTTATTATAGTTATGAATAAAATTGTTTTATATTAGAGATCTTATTAGCATGTTATATTTCATACATAAATTATTTTTTATAAAATGTCGTTAGGTTGTGACCAGCATTCTTACACGTGCGGTTACCTCAGTTGTTTTGGGAGAACAAGCTAAGATGAGACACATATATTATGCAGAATATGTAAGAAATATTCTAAAAGGAGCTGAGATATATATGAAAATGTTGCCTTGATTGTGTCAAGATGAGGTTCTTAACAAATTTGTATATATTTTAGAACCGATCATGATAGACCCTACTATCATTGATACCTGATTTAGCCAGATATGAGACCTTAATGTGGCGCTAGAGAATGGCGAGCTTTTAAGAACTCGGGTTAATTACAGGATGTGACTGAACTTAGATCTGTACAGTGAATTAAAGAAAGACATGGTCATTCTCGTTTAGAATGAAAATCACTGTAACACGTGTTTCATACCTCGTGTGCTATTTGTGACCAATGTGAAAAATGAGAGAATGAATCCTTGCTTCCTCATTGTGTAAGTTCCATTGAAGTTATATAACACTTTAAATGATGTCCTTATAACCATTCACTTTGTCTTAAAGTAACAGAACAGTGTTAGCACCTTTAGCGTGTTATTTCTATGGCTATGATAATGCAGCCTATGGGGCATGTCTAAGGTAGCAGCTGTTTCGAAGACTAAGAGACTAAGATAGAATGGGAAGATTTAATATCTTTTTATTTTACTTGTGTTTTCACCGGCTAGCCAATTGTATTTGGAGATACAATTGTGAATACAAGAAATGTGATAAAGTCAAACATAGCTTCTTGAGGGGTTAAGTATGTTTTGGACTGATAAAAAGGGTTATAAAATTAAATCTAGGACACAATAATGAACAACATTATATCCCTTGTAAATAGAGAATTTGCAATTGAGATTTCGAAGCTCCTTGTTTTTACAATTGATTGTTCATAGGTCACACGGTATATTTGTTCATATGAATACTCTTATACGATTTTATGATAATGTCATAATTATGTTCTCTCTGATGGAGCTGTGTTGGACCCACTTGTGCGAGTGAGATATGTTAGTATTAATTGGGTACACCCAATATGGGTCCAAACCCAAATACATGGCCTTGGCCCATGAAGCCCAACCCAACACCTGATAATAACTGTTGTAACAGTTATTGTAGATAACTGCATGTGCAGTTATTCTACTGACTCCACTAACACACTATGTGAGACAATATAGGACTAAGTCATATATAAGCAATAGTGTGTGCAAGTGAATCAGTGTGAGTGTGTGTATTACATGAAATACAGAAAAGAGAGAAACAGTAAAGAGAGGACACTTATACTGTGGTTTGAGTTTGAGTCTCAATTTATTGGTGGCTCTTTCCTGACCTGTGAAACATTTTGTATTCGATCCAGAACCGAAGAAAGGTACAATTCGTGATTCTTTCTTCTTATGTTTTTTGTATGATATATTATCTTCAATACGAAAATTGAAGAATTAGACTAGAGTAATCAAAAATTGAGAGGAATTAGAAAGGGATAGAAATTGAAGAATCAGAGGTCGATTAAAAATATTAAGTACAAACAGAGCACTACGTGCACTATGACGCTGGAACGAAAATTTTTAAAAGGCAAGTACTTTAATTTAACTATATTGTCATTTAATAAATGCTGTTAAAAATAACAATTTTTATTTTATCAATTACAGCTTTTACTATAGAAAACGCTCCAATTGGGATAAATCAAAGGATTTGTAAAAAAACGCCGGAAATTTGATGTTTTAAAAGACAAAAATTCTTGTAATCATTATGGCTCTTATAATCAAATAAGAGTAAATATCATCATATGGGTCTTACAAGGACTTGAATAATAAATCTTGATACCAAGCATTCAATAAGGAGTTATTGAATCATGATTTATAATAAATCAAAATTATCCATTAGACGTGAGGACAGTCATAAGGAATAAAATAATTAATAATGTAAAGGTCAAAAGACATTTTAATTATTGGTATTTTTCATAAAGATATATATTTCAGACATTTGCTAAGGATAAAATTATTTAATATATTTTATTTTAATTTAAGACAGCAATTTTAGTTTTTTTAGCGGACTAAATTGAAATTAATATATTTTGGCTCAATTAATTAAGAGTTAATTGGCACTTGAGCCAAATATATTAGAGCTTGTAATTAAATAACCCTTGGATCCCAAAACTTCACAAGTTAAATTAGATCATCTAAAGGAACCTACCGGGCTCAAATGGTGGGTTCCAAGACAAATACTCATCTTATTTCTTTTATTTTATTTCCCATTATGGATGGAAAATAAATCCAAATAGGATTTTGATGGGAAAAAAATAAAAATAAAATAAAAAGATTTCTAATAAGATTAGACTTACTAAATGACAATAGGATTTTTGATGCTTGTGTCCTATGAGAAAACAAATTATTATTTCCTAAACCTATAAATAGGTGGCTTAAGAGAAAGAATATTTTTCTTTTTTTTTTTTTTTTTTTTCACACAAAGCTTGTCATTCTCATTGGCATTGACACAAGCTTGAAAGTAAGTCATAAGTTTTAAATTCTATTTGAACTTTTAATCTTTTTCTTTAACTATGTTTGGTTTGAAGGAAGCGGAGAGAAAGGAAAAGAAAGGATTTGGAGGGATATATAATTTCTTGTTTGGATGGTTAAATGCTAGGGAAAGGAAAGGAAATGGAGGGAAATGTGTGTGTGTGTGTGTGTGTGTGTGTGTGGGGGGGGGGGGGGGGGGGGGGGGGGGGGGGGGGGGCGGGAATTTCTTCAAGGGAGGGAAAGGAATCCACCATTAATATTTTTTTCAAAATCCCAAAAATAACCCTACATATTTTTGGTATTCATATTAATTAAAAAAGGGTATTTTTGTAAATAAAATAAAACCACTATCATTTCCTTTCCTTTCCACCCATAACCATTCAAACAACAATCATTAAAACCACTATCCTCTCCTTTCCTTTCCTTTCCACCCATAACCATTCAAACAACAATCATTAAAACCACTATCCTCTCCTTTCCTTTCCTTTCTTTTCCATCAAACCAAACATAGTGTAAGTGTTGTAAATGGATTTACACCTTTGTTCAAAAAAAAAAAAAATAGTCAACAATCCTAAGTGATTCGATCTTGTGCTAAGTGTGAAAGATTTGCGGAGATTAAACTACAAAGGTAATCTCTAAATTAATTCAATTTGCAGGGCCGGCCATGGGCCTGGATTTTAGGGGCAACCGCCCAGGGCCCATTATTTGGAGGGCCAAGTTTTATATAAATTAGTTATTAGTTAAATGTATATGGGCCCAATAATTTTTTTGTTGACAATTGAAAAGGCCCAGCTTGATGTTGTTTTAATACTAAGTCCAACAATACTTTAAAAAAATGGCCCAGCTTGATGTTATTTTAATACTAAGTCCAACAACACTTTTAAAAAAGGCCCCAATGTCAATAATTCCAATATCATTAAATTTCTTTCGGTCCTTTTGTTTTTTTTAGGGTAATCAATCCCTTTTTTTTTAGGGTAATATGTATTCAATTATCATCTAGCATTCAGTTCTTATTCCTCCACCAAATGCGTAGCCACTTGTCTCTCTCTCCCTCCGACTCTCTAATCTCTCTAAAGTCTAAAATCGAACAATTTTAGGATAGTCTATGTTTTTAATTTTGTAAGTAATTAGCAACAATTTTGATGTATAACATTGATATTAATATATTATTTAGAACTTCTACTCACATTTTGTTCGACTTATATAATAAATTTATTTGTTTATATAATAAATGTATTTATCATATGATTTTATTTTATCTTTAATTAAATTATTATTTTCGGACTAAATATATGAAAACATATTATTTATATGTATATATGTTGAAAAAACTACGAAAATCAATAAGGGCCTCATTTTAGAGATTCGCCCCGGGCCTTCAAAAAGTCAAGGCCGGCCCTGTCAATTTGCATTATATTTAGAATACGATCCGACGATATTTTGATTTTTTTTTTAATGAAGTTCCGTAAATACATTTATTTTCAAAACGGTTATTTTTCCCTGCAATTATTTGCTTCCAATGTCTAGAATAAGAAATTAGTCATAGTTAAATACTAAATAAGTTAGATAATAAATTCTGTTATGTTTATATAAATGCTTAATCACACTGCATCAAAGGTTTTGTTCATATTAATTATTATAATATTGTAAATATGTAATTGTATATGTAATTGTTATAAAATAATTAAAATAAACAAGAACACGGTAGCATAAGCTTAAAGTAAGAAAAAGAGAAAATAGTAGCTTGAGATGCCAAGATAGAATTGATTCTTTTGATTTATTCCTCAAGACTTCTCTAAGTTACATTCATCTTGAGGTTTCAAATATAAACCCCTCACACCTTGCAGGCTCGAGTCTCCTCCTAAAAAAACCTCAAATATATTTAATAGTGCAATAAATAAAAAAAAACAAAAAAAAAAACAAATATAAATCTAGAGTGGCAATATTTCCACCAAATTAACATATTCTTAAAAATCCATTATTACCCTTAAATAAAATTATTAAAATGACTAAATATTTTTTAAATACACCCACCAATAATTATTAATTAGTTTCGTTATTAATCATTTGTAAAAAAAAAAAAAAAAAAAAAAAAAAAAAAAGTTCATATTAATCGTTTGATATTGACTTACATCATAAAAACTTTTTCTAATTTCTCAATTTCTAGCTTCCTTTTAAATATTAATTTTAAATATATTTTCATTTTCTATTAAGGAATACAAATTGATTGTCAAGTGATTTTTGTGGATCTCCAACAAGAAAAATCTACTACCATACTGATTTTTGTGGACAGAAAACAATCAAGGAAAATTAAAGAGTTGCTTGACGTGATGGGAGAGAGAGGAAAACGGGGATTTATTTTTTGGAAGGAAAACATACAAGGATAAGGCCATAAGGGAGAGAGCCAGAGAGGTGCTTTTACATGAGGGAAGAGAAGAATATTGAGAGAGAAAGCTGAGTTCTACATGTAGAGCAATGAAATTTTTTTAAACAAACTGTTATAAAAAATTCAGACAATTCTCAATTATCCTTAATTTTTTTTTTTTTTTTTTTTTTTCCAGAATCGCAACAATCACATATATATTGCACTATCTTTTTTCTTTTCGTTATTTTAATCTACAACCTGCAAACAAAATAACTCAAAACATAACTCATTTTAATATACTTTTTGTATTTAGGAATTGAAAATTATTTATTTGAATAAAAAGAAATAAATTATTAAAATTTTAAATAATAAAAAATTGATTAGATAACAAAATAGGTGTAAAGGAAGTGTACTTGTAAAATAAAATATCATAGAATTAAAGAAAGATTAATTTTTACATTAAGTGAGGATTATTTACAAACCATAAATTTTGTATAAATGTACTTACAAAAAGGGTATTCATACAATTTTTTAAGGGGTATCAATATCACCACTCCCCTAAGAGTATCTCCAAGAGCATCTCCAAGAGCCTGAGAAATCAAACCCCATAGCTTAATTAAAGGGTGGCTCCATTTATTTTTTTATTAAATGCTAACAACTTCCTTAAAAATAAAAAATAAAATAAAAAAATAAAAAAAAAATCCCCAATGGCTCTTTAAAATAAAAAAAATAAATTATAAATGAGTCATTTAAAGGTTGAATCTCCATTGTTGCCTTATTAATTAATAGGAGTCAATGACAGGACACAAAACAGCCTGAAAACAAACAGCGAAATGAACTTCTCATCCCAAAGAAGAGCCATCCAAATGCCAAAGCAAGATCAAAGAGGACCTGGGAAAGTTCCATTCTCCCTTTGCTCATTCCACCTATCAACCTGCAGTAATTCAAGCAAATACCAGAAAGGGAAAAAGAATTATTGCCCGCATTTCAATTCTTTTATTCATAGTACTGCTAATCAAGCAATTAGAAAACATACAAGGTAAATATTCCAGATATAAATTAACAAAAAACAATGATAATAAAAGATCTACGTATACAGATGACCTACAGAAGGACATTGCTTTTTCGCCTTATTTAAGTTGATCAATCTAATAACAGTTGAGTGCTAAAACAATGACTATATTAGAGATGGTTATAACCACTGTATTGAACAGAATCTTTGTCACAGCCTGGAATTTGACTTAAGGGGAAGAAAGTGAACGAATCCTAAACCTAAAATAAATCTTAATGGGTCACAAATGCTCTATTAGATCTTTTAATATGCTCACAAACGGTTAATCGTCACTACAGATGTTAATGCTGGAATTCATAAAGCACAAGCAAACACTCGTTTCCTGCCCTAAACTATGTTACTTGATCACAATATCACATAACTTCTTTATTACTGCAGGCTCATAAAGACTAGTAATAATGTTAAGACCAATTTATATGAACAAATTTGTGAACTCTTTTTCCACAATATATCCTGCTGTGACTAACATAGCAGCACTACTTGCTATTACACTGTGATTTGTTTGTTCCCACATTTCAGTTCTCAATACATCAGAAACTTGATATTTAGATATCAAATTATCACCAAAACCAGAGTTACATAGTAATTATCATTAACAAAAACTGATGTATGAACAACTTAAAATCAAAAAGTCTGAATACCAGTATGCACATAAGAAGCTACATGCTATATGTTATACTGGAATAGTATTTCATCAGTATCAAAGACAATGACATAAAAGTTAATGTTTCCTCCCATTTCTATTTGAATTTTGAAGGTTAATATGTATAGACGGATTGTTTCCCAATTTAATTTGTGGACTACTGGACGTGGTAAAAACATTTTGACAGAGACAGAGAGGGTCTAACATAGATACCGCCAGAAACTTAGATATGAGGACCCGACAGCAATTGAGTATGTTTATGGATATATAGAATATAGTATTGTATATCTGACAGTAAATCTGTTTTCTTATTGACAAATAAATGACGATGAAGCCATAGTTGTTAAAGGTGCAGATGCATGCCTGATGCGAGGTGCACTTTATTTAAAATAAAATAAAAAAGTGACTAATAGCATTTTTATGAATTTCCCAATGGGAATATTTCATAATTCTTATATTAACCTAATTTTTTCTATAAATTTCAAGTCATTAAACAAAATGCAAGATGCGAAACTATCAATAACATGTCATAATTCATAAAACAACTAATATTTAATCATCACATTAATACCAAGTTAAGAAAGTTATTGTACCGAAGAAGAAAGGACAGAAAAAAAATCGTTCAATAAAGTGGTAATTAAATTTTTATTACTAACAAATTAATTATAATATAATAAAATGTATTAGAAAGACATTTACCCAGGTGAAAAAATAAAGATATGGCATGTAATAGATGATTAAATAAAAATTATAACAAAAGAAATAAATCTTTTTTTTTGTTTGACTTGAAGAGAAATATATCTTAATCATATATCTATTACTGATGATGTGTTACAACATACAATGATACAAGGACATGCAAAATTAGACTTGGTATATATATATATATATATATATATTACTGTTGACATGTGTTACACTTCTGTCTTCTTTCTTCACACACTTTTTATTTATGTTCACTGACGCTTTTTACTTCCACTTGCTTAAAACACTTTCTCTTTCTTATATGTTCTTTCTAGAAACTTCATATCTAAGTATTATTTAAAGTTAATTTTTCTCCATTCTCTATCTATTCAGAAGTAATAGCTCCAGATTTTTTTTTTTTTTTTTTTTTTTTTTTTTTGTAGTTTTCTGTCGAGCCCGCCTATGCAGCACCTGGCACCACAGAGCAGGCGCGTGCCTCCAGAAATAAGCCTCGCCTAGCCTGCTCAAGGCGCCTGAGGGCTTTATCATCTATGGATGAAGCAATTATAAAAACAATTACCATGCAAAATTATCATGACAAAATATGCGCATAAGCACATTCATAATCGGAGAACTGCAGGTAAATGAAATGTATTTTCTACATCTGTCGATAATGGCAGATAAAATGTAGCAAAGTAACATCTTAAAAGGTTTGATCACAATTTTCTTTTTATAATAGAATTTCACTCCAAGTCAAACCAAAGTTGTATAGTTTACTGGTACATAAAAGGGAAGACAGATATCTTAAAACTAAGTGATAAAAAAACTTGGTCTACTCACCCATTCACCAGGGCAGAGGGCACGATAGTATTTGGCAAATCTTTCACATGCATTAGATTCTTCACCCTTCGCTGCCAAGCATCTGCAATTAATTTTTAATACCAAAAATATATTAGAAGATACATTAAATAGTTTCATCACAAACAAAATAAGTCAAATATTTATTAGTTTACCTATGAAACTCAATGTAGCGGGTAAAGCAGTGTCTGGTTTGGTTTGTAGTTGGAAAACGGAAATCAGCAGGGGCTGTTTCGAGTAGAAGCTGGGGCTAAACAATACAAGTAAAAGATTATATTGTATAGCTAATGCAGAAACTGAGACAACAATGGTATTTTGATGCAACTTTATTACTAATTAGACGCAAAAGTGGATAAATGTCATTTACTATTGTCTCACAAATAATAATATACCTCTCCTGCATCACAAAACTTATGCACTTTACAAAGTCCGAAGAGAGCATAACACTACAGGTCTATTCATCATCATAATATCATTCAAACATGCATGTTCAACTTTTAAAGCTCCACCTGAACCTTGGCAAGTACAAGGGAAGGGAGAGGAAAATCGTGGAATCGTTTCAGAAATAAACCCAACATCTCAAAAACTTGACAATTATCACTTCTTAACTTTCTGTGATCTATAAGAAGGTAAGGTGTGATATAACAAAATTAATTATACAACATACCGTCCAAAAACTGTTTTCAGTTTGTAGCCTACTACCCAGAGACCAGAGACAGATACTTATATTACCAAGTCAACTTGTGAAACAAGTACAACAATTCTTATATACAGCAGACAAAAACACCAGAAAACATTCTTCAGTAACAATTAATCATCATTTTTCAATTTATAGTCAGTACAAAAAGCAGATAAATCCTCATATATCAACTGGAAACTGCTCAAACAAGCTCTAGATGCAGAAATGCAATCATAAGTAAACAAAAAGCAGGAAAAAGGATTGACAAGTAGTCAAGTATCTAACGGACTGATAAATTCAATATTTTTATCTTTATCCTATGTCATTATGGTTAAGAGACATAGGATGGCAATAGATTTTTTCTTTTCTTTTCTCTCTAGCAAGATAACACATTCAAGATTAATTTCCGTATTTCTCCAAGCTTAAAATACTCGATGATCATTTACAATGCTTCTATTGTAATGAAATCAATTAAAATCTAACTTCATCACAAATGTTTTGCAACTAACCTCTTTCGCCTACAGAGAAGACTTTACTAATCACCACTAATCTAACATCTAACTACGTCATTGTTTAACAAATAATAGAGTTATCTCCAACTCATCCAAAAAAACATAACATTCAACGAAGAACACATTTAAAAACTAATTTTATTTCTCTCAGGTTTTACAAACTTCTTTTTTCTCGGAAAATCGCAGGAGTATTAATAGAAAAAAAAAAAAAAAAAAATCTATCCGATTTCTTTTTTGATCGATTTTATTATTCTTAATTCTTTCATAAGGCACACACACGGCAGACGAAATACGAAAAATCCAAACAAATTCAAAATCGAGATTGATTCACCGTATATAACTCATATATGAATAAATTTCTACTCAAACGATTCACATTTCATTTCACAGAAAACATTGAAATCATTTATCACATCCTCTATGAATCCAAATCGAAATAATCAAGAAGCAAACCAACATTTTCTTTGATTTTCCTTCATTTTCTGGGGAAACCAAACGTAATATTGAGATAAGAGAAAAGAACGAAAGCCTTACCTCGTCTGCCATGGCTGGTCCGATAGAGAGAGAGAGAGAGCGAAACGCAAGAAAAATTGGGGTTTTGAGTTTGAGAGACAGTAAAGTCTATATATAAAAAATAAAAAATAAAAAATAAACAATCTTTGAAACTTGAAAGGAATATAATTTTGGTTAGGGGTAATTGTACAAACATCCCCTGACGTTTGATATAATTACACACATATGGCAGTTTTGGCCATATTAACACAAACATCCCCTAACCTTTGAAAAATATAGCACTAACATCCCCTACTGTTAATTTTCTGCAGTTATCACTTAATGGTTAGGGGTAATATGGTCATTTTCACTAAAATTAAAACAAATTGAAAAACAATTATTATTTTAAAAGTATTTTAATTTTTTTTTAAAACCAAAAAAAATAAATAATGATACCACTTCATCTCGAGCTCCATCTCTAGTAAGATGAAGATCTGGACATCTCTCGTCTGATCGGAGATGGAGAAATCAACCCCATGTGCCCATCTCTTACCCAAATTATTAAAAGTATTCCAAATCTAAAGTCCCCATCTTTCCTCACTTTTCAGTTTTTACACACTCCATCTTTCCTCTTTTCTCTCTCTTTCTTTGAAGATAAAACACTTTCTTTTTCACTTTGTTTCTCTCTCTCTAGTTGCAAAGAGCTCATACAGAGAAAACCAATAGAACTCATACACATTTACTAGGAGAGATGGATGCTAGCTCTTTCTTTTTCACTTTGTTTCTATCTTTTGATGGTGGATCGAATTTTATCAGCTACACTACTTTATTTTTGTTTTATTTATTTTATCTTATTTGTCATCCAACCAAACAATAAGTAGTGAAATCAAAGGTTTTGTGGTGGAAGAGAAAGCTTTTTGTTTGCACTAAAATATATTTATTAAAATAATAATTAAGAACACATGTTCCACCAATCCAATTAATTAAGGAGAAGTATATTTAAATTTAAACATCTATCAATAAAAATACACAAAATGTTTACTTACCAGCAAAATTTTCATTTATTTCTCAAAATCTTGGCTAAAATATAAATAGATGATATTGAAGGTATGGTTTCTCACTCTAGCTAGGGAGAAGTTGTTGGATGCAGTGATAGAGCAATCGAGATCCTACTTTGTCACCGATCTAATCCCTACCTCTCTTTGTCTCTATCAATCATATACATAAGAAGAGAGCTTTAAGAGAAGCGGTGGGCAGGTTTTGGTTTGACAAGGGATGGCTCCATCTTCAGTCAAATAGGGGCTCCATCTCCCAAACCTGCTTCATCTCAATTCATCAGAGCTGGGTTTTTTTTTTTTTTTTTTTTTTTCAATCATCTTTTAGTTTTTGTAAAATTGATGAAGGTTTGGAGGATTTGTGTATAATGATTGTGGGATTGTGGTGTTTGTTTTGTTAGATTTTGTTGAGGATGGAAAGAGATGAAGAAATGGAAAATTTTTATTTTTTGGATTTGATGAAGATGAAAAGGTTATGGCATTGAATAGCAAAAGTTTTCAAATGTCTTAGTAAAGATCTGGAAGAAGCAAGCACGATTTGCTCTTTTTTTTTTGTTTTTTTTTGTTTTTTTTTTTGTTTTTTTTGTTTGTGGATCGATGAAGATGGTTGGGTGATGTTTGATGATTTGGAGGTGTTATATTTGATTTTTTCCATTTGGGTGAGCAAGATGAATTTTTTGTTTGATGATTTGGAGATTGTGTTGTTTGATTATTTGAATATGATGTTTTTCGATGTTTTTTTCCAATAAACAAATAAGGAAGCTGAAGATTTGTTTTTATTAATATTTTAATTTTAAAATGTAAATTAGGGGCATTTTAGTCATTTTGCTCCTCTAAATGTTGTTTAACAGTTAAAAGTTAACGGTAGGGGATGTTAGTGCAATATTTTTCAAAGATCAGGGGATGTTTGTGTTAATATGACCAAAACTGTCATATGTATGTAATTATATCAAACGTCAGGGGATGTTTGTGCAATTACCCCTTTTGGTTATTTGGTTTTTTTTTTTTTTTTTTTTTGGTACTTCTTCTCCCGGCTCATCTTCAACCAATGAAAACGCGCCAGGTGTGTAAGACAACGTTGAAAACAGGGTTTCGATCTGTTTCACTTCGAGTGCAAAAAGAGTTGGGCTGGCCCTATACTAATAGTGGTCCCACCATTTTCAAGACTTGGTCTCAACCCATGCCATATTGATGGCAGCGTGTTGGACAAATATTATAGGCCAGGCTATTATGGGGACCGGCTGGACTTATGGTTTAAACCCAACAAACCCGTTTAAAAAAATAACACAAAAGCCATGTTTGTTACATGGGATGAGACATGACTAATTAGTCCTATCTCCCATGTTTTTAGTTGTATGAGATGGGATTTCAAATCGTCTGTCTAAAAATGGTGTCCCAATTTGTATATAACCAACTAAATTGGGATATATATCTACATTTATGTAAGAAGTTGAAAAAAGATAATTAAATTTAGACACTTGTCTCAATTTGGTTGGTTAGACACAAATTGAAACACCATTTTTGGACAGACCATTTGAGTTCATTATTTAATCCCATAAAAACAATTTATCCGATATTTGTGGAACTAATTAGTCCCACCACTTTGTACCTTTTTTTTTTTTTTCTCTTTTTAATTTATTTTATTTTTATGTAATTAAAATATTATAATTTTAATTCTTTTTCAAAATTTAATTTAAATAATAATTTTCACCAGTTCAGTTATGCAACTATTTTATCCAGGTGAGGTGGGGCTATTTAGGGTGCGTTTGGCACGAACATGGGACAGGATAAGACGGGACGGGACAAGCTGTTATGTATTATGTTTGGAAGGCCTGGAACAGAACTGTTCACTGTACTGTTATGCATTTGGTGTAGCTGGGACAGGACGGGATAAGAGGTTCAAATGACCAGAATGCTCTTCTTGTCCTATCCACTGTTTGTTACCACATAATAGTGACATATGGAACAGGATAAGTCAGTATTTATTTGATTTTATTAAATAAATATTTTTATATATTATATTTAATAAAAATAATAATATTGTAATTGAAAAATATTTTTAATTAATAAGTTTTTGAAAAACATGTTAGTTAATTTTTTTCAAATAATAATAATAATAATAATAACAATAATAATAATAATACCCAACATGTTAGATGTAATAATACCCAAGTTAGATGTCTACCAATATCAACAATTTTTATTTATATTTTTATTTATATTTATTTTATTTTTTTTTTGAATCTGGTCAAGTTTGGAGGATCAAATTTCATTTTGGAGGTGTAAAAGAAAAAGTAAATCAATTAATAATAAATGATTTTGTGATGGGACAAGTCTGGCCTAGGTATTTAGGTGGGACAATTTTTTGTGTTTTTTGTCCCACCTTGTCCCGTCCTGTATCATGCTATGGACGCGCCAAACGCGGGACAAGAGAAAATTGTCCTGTCCCGTCCCGTCTTGTCCCGCGTACCAAACGCACCCTTAGTCTCATCACATATTTTTTTTATAAAAAAAAATTTTTTCTTTTATTTTTTTTAGTTAATTATAAAATTTTAAATTTATTTAATATATCTTATTATAATATTTTAAAATATTTTTAAAACATTAATATTAATTAAAAATGTTATTTTCTTTCATATTAATTTTAAATATTTTCATTTATGTTTTAAAAAAAATTAAAATTTTATTTTATTTTATATTAATCAATTTCTATATTAAATATATGATAAAATTATTTTTTTTATCCAATCTCAAACCGAGTTCAAAAAATTTCTGGCACTATTTACTCCCTTACTTTGAGACTAGCACCAACTTAATAATTTCAGTTTTAATAGCACTTAAAGTGTTATACTGACAAAAATACCCTTAAAACACACTTACAAAAGTAAGTCTCGTGTTTTTTTTTTTTTTCCGAGATTTATTTTAGTGTTTCCGAGACTTATTTTGGTGTTTTCGAGACTTAGTTTGGTGTTTTCGAAACATATTTTATGTTTCCGATACTTATTTTGTATTTTCGAGATTTATTGGACATTTTTATAATTTTCGAGACTTATTTGGCAAAATTGAAATTTTCTATTTTTTCTTTTTTGTTCATCTTCTTCATCAAATAGACCTACATTGGTTCTCCATCAATTGAGGTTTAAAGTGATAAAAGAAGAAGGTTAAGTTATTTTTGTCAATTCATACTATTTAAACTTAACTTATTAAACTAGCGTTACTCTTAAAAATCAATAAAAAATTTAAAAAAATTAATTTAATTTTTTTTTAAAAAGGGGGTTCTATTTCTCTTTATTTCCACATCTCATATCACACCAAACAAGAAATGTGACTAATTTTATTCAATCACATACTGCACTAAACACATCACAGCACTAATCCAATCCCATAAAAATAATCTTATCCTATCTCGCGTGCACCAAACGAGCACAAATTGTATGCTTGTAATTAAATACATAATTGAAACTATATACCAGCAATAAAATAAATATCTTTATTTTACCCACCCACATTTTTGTATTTAAAGATTATTAAATTATATAGATATATTTTTGGTTTACAGTGACATGCTAATGAGTTTGCATCTAGATTTTTTATCAGCTGTTTCATTCGATCTCTGAGAAAAAAACAGAGTCTATATTTTTTTATTTTATTTTTATTTTAAAGAATAGAGTCTGTATTTATGTTTACGGATGATTACCAAATAAGTTTTGGACTTATTTTTAATTCCAAATTGTTTACAACATTTACAAAAGTGACCAAATTGGTTTCAAACTTTTTCACAAGTACCAAATTGGTCCTTCCGTTAACTTTTTGTTAGTCAAACTTAATGTTCAAGGGGTATTTTGGTTTTTTTTTTTTTTTTTTTTTTAACTTGTCTAAATAAAATCAAAATTAAAATGATTTTATACTGTTAGGATTCCCGTTGTTTTTAATTGGCTTATTTCGTGATCAAACCACATGTGGGGATGCTTTGTAAGGGTAGCTTAGATGTTGTTGTTATTGCTTAGGCCCTTTTGAAGATCTCACTATTGACAAGCACCAAAGGTAATATTCTAAGTGCTTACTTGTCTTGAAGAGATAGATGCACACACTCACAACTCATGCATATGTTTAATCCTTATATGTTGTGTGTCTTTTATGTGTGCCTTAATGCTCATGAACATCTCTTCTTGCATGTTAGTTTGATTGCATCTTGCATATCCAATTGCCTTGTCATGCTTAGACTTAGGATTGCATTTTTGCACTGGGCGCCCCCAAAAGCGCTCTACAGAAGCGCTGTACGAACAGCGCCCATTGAGCGCTGTTCAGACCTGATCGATTTAATCGGTCGCTGTTGGGGCGCTGTACATAGCGCGGTACAGAGCGCTGTACGTACAGCGCCACTCTGTTTCCTCGTGAAAACAGAGCAAGGGCGCTGTACAGGCGCTGTACAATGGCGCCCTACGTACAGCGCCCAAGGCAAATAGTGGGCAAACTTATCAAAACGACCACACTTTGTTTTGGCCCCCTATATATATGCCACTTTGACTTTAGGTCAATTACAAGAGTTCATATTCAGATTCCATACTTAGGAGATTTTTCAAAGAGAAGAAAAATTCCAAAGAACTCATTTTTAATTACTCAAACACTTGTTCCATGATCATCAATCATCATCTAGCATCATCTTAGATCATCTAGATGACATCTTGCATGGATTCTTCATCATACTTTGCTTGGTAAGCTTTTCACTAATATCTTACATATTTTGTGTTTCTCTTATCTAGCAATCTCAATTTAATTACTTGTATGTGATTTTATATTTGTTGAATACAAGATTGAGATTAGTATGATGTATGTTTGAGAAGTTGTACTGTGCTAGCATATTAGGTTTTTGTGCTTGATATTGATTAGCTAAACTAATTGACATGTCATTTAGTTTTGATATCTAGGATTGTTCTTAATTGCATATTAATCATCTTAGATAAGCATATAGGGTTTCCCTTGCTCTATGTTGCATTTTGGATATTTTCACATATTCACTTAGGGTTGTATTCTCTTCAAGAGAAGCTAAGTCTTGTGTGTAGCAATCGGGATTAGGTTGCTTAGATCGCAAGCAAAATCGGACTAGGTTCACTCATACCGGGATTAGGTAGGTGTGTGATTACTACCGGGATTAGGTTGTAATCGTTTGCACATTTAGTGGATTCGAGGTTCGAGTGTGGCTTACTTACATAGCCCGTGGTTTTTCCCGTGAGGGTTTCCACGTAAAAATCAAGTGTCAATTTAATTTCCGCACCATATTACACTTGCTTGTTTATTTTATCTTGAGGGTAATTTCGTAATTTTGACTAACACGAAAAATTGGGTAAAAAGCGTAAAATCTATTCACCCCCCCCTCTAGATAGTTTTATACACACCGTGCATTAATTAGTTTCATATACAGTAAAAAAATAATTATAAAAATATAAAATAATAATATTAAGAGCAAATTGCAGTAAACCTCCCTAAGATTTGACCTTTTGCACTCATAAATAACTTTATCAAAAATTGATCCACACACCCCTTGCTGTTAGTTAAACTTAGCTATTGACCAAGTTTGACCGTCCAATTTAAGGGTATTTTAGAAATTTCAAACATTTTAAAAAAGGTATTTAAAATTGAACAAAAATGTTAAAAATTCAAATTAATTGAAAAAGAAAACAAAAAATAATATTTTTTTTTTTAAAAACACAATGGATCTCCACCATCCATCTTTGAGATGGATGGTGAAGATTAAATAGAATTTCTTTTTTAAGAAAAGGCAAAAAAATAAAAAAATAAAAAAAATTGAAGATTGGATCTCCATGGATGGGTAGACTCAACTCCATGGATGCCGACTGATCAGACTATTTTATACCTATTTAAGGTCCTCAATTTCATATCTTTTGTGCTCGTTTTTGAGCATATTTTGTATATAATATTTTGTTTAAGTCTTGTGTAGGTACATATTCCCTACAACAAGTATTTGAGCTTAAAGGAAAGTTTGGGAGGCAAAACGAGACAAAAACGAAAGAAATTGGAGAACATGCGGAGTTTTCGTTGTCTTACCATTGATCCAGACCACGGCGTGATCTAAACCTAGCTGTGGCCAAGCGAATCCAGACGATGGATCAACTGTGGAATCATCTGGATTCGCTTAGCCACGGCTGATCCATCGTCGAGCCAGAATGCGACCTCGAGACAGCGGCTGAAAGACATCTTCGCCCTCCAACAACTTATGGACAAAGTTCTAGAAATCAGCCAATCGGCTGTTTCATTCGGCGAGCCCCACCGCTGATTTGAAAACCGTCAATCAACATCAGTGAAGTCCAAGAAGCAATTCGGCAGGCATAAACGGTGGCCATAATTCAACTGTTGATTCATGACAGTGAGCATCATTCCAATTCAACGGTTTAGAATGGTGGCCTAACCGTCGATTTCAACCGCCGATCACCCAGCGTCAGCCTGATTTTGGGCGAAATGTGAGGGGTAAATTCGTCAATTCATCCCCATTTAAGCCCTAACCTTCTAATACTATAGAAACACCTTAATCTCTTCTCTCAAAGAAGAAACCCACCACCACATATTCTCTTCCCCAAACACTTCTCATCTTTTTCCACTTCAATAAGAGAGAGAGAGAGAGAGAGAGAGAGAGAGAGAGGCTTTCAAGGATTCTTGGAGGTTTTTCCTCCATGGATGCTCACCATATCCACCTTCTATACATACTCCACCATATTTAGGAGTAGATTGCATAGAGATAGGAGTGGGCTTTGGCCAAATTTCGAGCTAGCAAAGGAATGAGCTCTTAGAGGAGGTTTTCTTCAAGGGTTGTATCTATTTCTCACTCTCTATGTATTTCTTGTTTTCTTTAATGTGTAATCCCCACTTGGGAAAATTTGTAAACCTATTTTGTGCTTAATATATGTGATGGTTGTTTTTATATCCAATTTGTGTTTTGATTCATTCTTGATTGTTATTGAATATATCTTTTATCTTGAAATGCATGTTTATGGATGATTGGAAATTAATATGTATCCATGGATGGGATTAGGAGTAGATTAATGTAATTTAGGAGTAGTTGTAATCAAATATCCCATTTTGTGTTTGTATGTTGACGGAAGGTTGAAATTACATGTCATGAATGAGTTTGAGTGACTTAGAGTTAGGGTTGTGTCTTTAGAGGGCCTTCTGGGCATAGTCTTGATCAATTAGCTAGGAAGAATGGATGAAACTAATAATTGCCATATTAGAAGAGTTTTGGTTCATTGTTCTTGTTAATTAATTGAACTTTGGCTATTTCTCACTCTAGGGATTCTAGGTGAGTCATGGTTGGAGTCACAATCATTGGTCTTTGGCTATTTCTCATTCTAGGGGATCTAGGTGAGTTATGTTTAGAGATACAATTACTCTTTCCACATTCATTAGACTTACACGTTGCCATTTTACATTACGAAGCTATTATCACTACAAAAAAAAAATGCCATTGAAAAAGACCATTCCCATTGGAAATACACTTTTCCGATCGAAAAAACCCATCGGAGGCCGTCACAAATACGCTTGTCAGAAAAAACCATTCACCGACGAGCCGTCACAAATACTACCATTTTCGACGGCCATAGCCGTCGGAAAAAATAAAAAAGCCGTCGGTAATAGTAATTAAAGGTGGTCAAAATTACTTGTATTTCCGACAGCTTTACCACTATTTCCGACGACACTATTTCTGACGGCTTATTGTCGTCGGAAATAGTCGAATTATAAAAAAAAAAATGGCACGACTCGACTTGACAGGTACCAACTCACCTGAGCAACTTTAACTCCATGAAACTTATGGGGTTCGAACCCTTGACTTGAATGACAATAAGGGTTACCCCTTACCATTTTACTATAACTTTATATCTGATATGTTTTGCAAACTATTTATATATAAGCTATTGATATGTTTGTATAATATCTAATTAAATATATATTTTTATACTATTTAAATATAAATATTGAGATATTGTTTTTTAAAATAATATTTTATTAAAATTATTAGAGTTTGTTTAAAAAAATCTAGTATAATAGTGTCACTAAACATAATTAAAAATAATTAAATGTTCTTGTGATTACTAATAATTTTACAATATTTTATATTTTACAATTTTACTAATAATTTAGTAAGATGTTTCCATAAAGTAATTTGAATTAAATTTTAGCATTTCCGATGACACTTTTTATGTTGTTAGAAAAGTGAGTAATATTGACGGCTTATTTGACTATTTTCGAAGGCCCAAAAGCCGTTCCTTGACATCCCTACATGATTTTCTAGACAATTGACTGATGATATTTTGCCATCGGGCAATTTCTCAAGATAAAATTGCTTATAATAAGAGGGAGTTCCTAAAGAATGACGTCAATATCTCACAAATCTCTTCATCATAACCCTAACAAATGTTTTGTGTATTTTTGTTGCATCAAAGTGTTCACTCCTGATTTTTGCACATATATGTCATTGTCCGGATAGCAATTTAGGGAAAATCAGTAGGGATGTCAATGGGGCGAGTACAAGGTGGGGATACCATCCCCATTCCCCAAACCCAAATATAACTAGGATTCTCGTCCTTGCCTTATTCCCCACTTGGGGCGGGGATGGGGACGGGGAATCCACATCTGGGGAGAGGGCTCCCAGTACCTGCCCCACCTTGCCTCGCCCCGTTTGATTAAGACAATATTAATAAGTATATACCTTATATTTTAAGCCACAATCACAAATGTTAATCAGCCTTTACAAATATTAAATGATTGAAGAAAAAAATTAGTTAAAAAAGTAAATAAACTCTAATTCATAGTATATCGCAAACTAAATTACCAAATGTATGAATATTACACCGTTCTTTTTCAATAAAAATGAAATTGAAATACAAAATCATCATAATTAAATCTGCCAAAAGAAAATAAAGATTGAAAGATTAACTCCTGATACTTGTCTAAGAACAAGTGCTAATGACAAAAATGTGACTATGCATCTTCCATCTCCATGTATAATTGTATTAAAAAAAAAAAATTACATTTGAATTGTTTATAAGAAAAAGGTTTCTTCCCAATTATATTTAGAAAGTAAATTGAAAAAAAAAATTGTAACATATATAACTGTGTTTCTTGTTTCTTAATCATCCATGCAACATGTTAATTGAGGTATGGGGCGGGGATGAGGCGGGGACCAAAATACCATTCCCCGCCCCAAAATTAATTGGGTTTTAAAATAAAATCTCATCCCTGCCCCATACCCCAATTAACATGTACCAAACCCGTCCCAAACAGGGTGGGTCCCTGCGGGGCCTGGTACCCATAGGGATTTTTGACATCCCTAAAAATCAGGTGTATTAAATGCTTACTACGAAATATAGTTTATATAATTATTTTATCTAACTTTTTATTTTCAAGAAAAAACAAATCATGAAATTTTTATTTATACAAATTATTTGAAGAAACTTTATATAAAAATACGTTTTTGACACTTAAATTTTTTTTTTGGTCTTTTTTAACGGCTGAATGTCGTGCCGTCGGAAAAGACCATTTACCATCAGAAATGTGGACTATTTTCGATGGCAATTAGGCCATCGGAAATGTTGGATTACTTTTTCCTCATTTCCAACGAAATGAAGACTATTTCTGATGGCCATTAGGCTATCGGAAATGTGGTATTACTTTTTACTCATTTATGACGGCACTTTTTGTGTGACGTCGGAAATGGGAACAACATTGACGGCACAAAGACTATTTCCGACTGTTATTTAGCCATCGGAAATGTCGTATCAGATATTTACTCATTTTCGATGGCATTGATATGGCTGTCGGAAAAGGTACTATTACCGACGGCAATTAGTGCCGTCGGAAATAGTTCGTCAATGATAGACATTTTTTTTGTAGTGTATTATTGAGGTTCAATGTAGTTTTGTTTGTAGAATCGGTTCACATATGTTGGTTGCAGTTTCGTGTTTGAGAGGCTCTCAACACACTCCTCAACTATTAGCTCTATGAATGGGTATAAATTAGATTGAGGCAAGAACGAACCTTTAACTTGAATTGGATGCACTTCATGCTTAACAACCAACTATCTGTGCACTTATTGTATGGTGAACCTATTGACCCTTGTGTGTCCAAATCCTACATCTCTCCTATCCACCATTTTATTTATCACTTTAAACGTCATTCTCACTGAAACTAATACTGCACGGTGTGTATAAAACTATATAGAGGGGGGGGGGGGGGGGGGGGGGGGGGAGCTGAATATATTTTAAACTATTATTACCAATTTTCACGATTAGACAATGTTAAGAAAATACCCCAATCTAGTTAAAGCAATAGATCAAGTGTAAAGTACGGAATTTAAATAACACTTGATTTTTACGTGGAAACCTTCAACAAGGAAAAACCACGGGCTGTTATGTGCGCCACACACGAACCTTGAATCCACTAATTGCAATGACGTTTACAACTTAGGTTGACATCAACCTCTCACGATCTATAACCCGATGATTGGGGTATAAAAGTACCTATTTTATACCTCTAATTCCTAATACTTTATGCTTGTTTTTAGGGTAAAACCGGGTATTTAATGGATTAAATAAGTGTTTCAGGTAAATAGGGAAGTCCATGGGCATTGTTGTCATTTTGGACATTTCAGGGGCTAAAGTGTAATTTTTGGGATATTATTGAAGATTTTATGAATAAGGAAGAGATCAGGGGTACAAACTGTAAAACACCAATAAAAGTGTGCGTCAGCGCCACGTCACCTGTGTCAGACGACGTCATTTTGCCTCTGCTGCGTTAGCATGTCGTTAGGTCATCTTCTTCCTTCAGTGTCCCACGACCAAACCCGACCCGACTGGACCAGGTCATGACCTGATCAATTATGGCCATTTTTCTGACCATTCTTCGCCTAGATCGGCAGCCGGTCTCCTCCCGGTCACGATGGACCCAGTTCAAGCCTCCATGCAAACATTTTCCCTCACCTCCAAGACCTCCAACTCCATGGAAATGCAAGCTTGTGAGCTCGTTCCAACAACTTCATGCACGCGTCACAGACGTCCTGTTAGGTTTTTGGTTTGTGTTGGCATGTATTCCATATCAAAGCGTGTTTATCTTGTAATGTTTAGTGGTCCTAATGTTGAAGATTCAAGAAGACAAAGAAAATCTTGGCCACAATTCTTGCAAGATGTTGGCTTCAAAGAGATATGTGCTTCATTGATTTACAAAGGTATATATAAGACCTCATATCTCTTACAAGGCTAAGCACACACACACACATAGCATTCTTGTGTGTTCCTTCATGGTTAAACATCATTTATATATCACTTTCACACACTTGAAAATATATGCTCATGCATTTATATTATCTTGACAATCTTTGCTTGTTGCATGTTCTAGGACTATGTCTAGGAAATAGCATATGTGTGTGTCTTTGTGTTTGAATGTTTTCATATTTTTGTGTTTGGACTTGAATATGGTCTACTATGATTCCTTATTGAGTTCCGTTCATTTCGGTTACTCATTCACTTAGTTTCGAGTCCAAACAATGTAGCTACGCCACTTTTCGTTCTCATTCGTTGAGTTGACTTCACCATTGTTTTCCGAGATGATTTCTCAACCATTTTTCAAAGTTTCTTAGTCGTCGTCGATGTCGTCTTCGTTCGTGAGGGAGTCACAATTTGTAATCCAAAAACGGATTCAAAATCAAAGTTCGGAGGCTCGAATACGGCTGAAGAACGCGAGAGGTGCACGGGAGAGCTAGCGAGGCCAAGTGGCCAAGCTAGGCCACCCTGTGTGGAGGCCGTGGGGCCCACGGATAGACCAGCTCTCTGGTCCCGTGTGGCCCACGCACCCCACACGGGCCTGAGCTGATGTGGCTCATTTTGGTTGGCCAAAATCTTTCTTTTCTCTCCTTCCTTTTAAATTCCCAAATTCCCTCCATTTCATTTTGAAGAAGAAAAATTGCAAATCCCGTCAGAATTTTTCTCTCCAATTTTCTCGCCTTCCAAACACCATAACTTTCTCATACGAAGTCGGAATTGAGTGATTCAAGTTGGAGATTGTTTGTAATCGAGTCCTCTACCTTTTCCAAGTGGTTTGGCAGCTGTTTGATTGATTTTTCTGATGGTTCCACATAGAAAACCGAACCAGCTCGTGAATCCAAGGTATTGGTCATATCTTTGGGATTTCTTCTTTTATAACCTTCAATTTGCTTGGGGTTTCTTCTTCTATATATACTTGTATGTTTGGTGAATGCTATTGAGAAAGATAGCTTCACAATCAATCCTAATCAAAAGTCTATTTAGAGACATTTGTGAACTAGTTTCTTTGATTATAGGTTTTTCACATGATTGTGAGTTGTATTGTGATTAGGTTGATATCTTAGGTTGTTTGTGACTTGATTGAATCAATTTTGTAATAAATAACCTTGATATGTGTTTTGATCCTTTGATTGATGAAATCTAGGATTATTGTATTTGTATGTGTTTTTAGAGCTATCTAGGGTTTAAGTGATCTATCTTTTAATCCTTGCTCTAAATCCTTGGCTAGAATATTGATTGATTTGATTTCATGATTCTAGCATTTAATTTTATGTTTATAGCATCTTGAACTTGTACTTCATGAATATGGATTGTTCAAGTGTTGTATGTGTGAATGAGACTATGAGTTTTATGTGTTAGGTGTTTACACATGCTCTAGGTTTTATTCTTGTTTTGCATCTAGACTTTTATTACTTATGTTATCACATGTTTAGGTCTAGTTGTACCATGGAATGTATTGATCACATGTTCTATGTTGAATTGGTTGTTTGCATCATTTGCATTCACATGATCACACTAGGAAGTCCTTGTAAAAGGCATAAAGTCTTGGTTAGAGTTGGGATGACTCGGATAGCCAAGCAAGAAGACTTGTCTAGAGTCGGGAGGACTCGGATAGGCAAGCAAGAAGTCATGGCTAGAGTCGGAAGGACTCGGATAGTCATGCATGGGAGGCTCCCTAGAGGCATGAGTGCTTTGGATAGGGAGTTGACTATTATATTGGTAGGCCTAGGCGTATGGTTAGACATAAACTCCAAAAAAGCAGGGTACACGGGAGGTGTATGCACTCTTGAGGAATTTCTAATTGAATGTACACAAACGAAGTTAAATTGCTTAAAGCATACCTAGATGGGGGGGGGGGGTGAATAGGTTTTTACACCTTTTTCAAACCCTTGAACAAACATTCGTTTGTCCCTCAAGGTAGCCTTACACACAACACAATAAGCCAAGGAAGACATACATAGACAATACGATAATACAATCATAAGAGCAACGTCTAAATATATCAACAAGTTATGTGAGGTAAAATAGCAAATAAACAACACAACAAAATAAGCTTGTATTTCATAAGATGTTCAATGTGTTACAAGAGTGATCAAATGTCACTATACAAAAATTACAATATATAAAAGAATCAAAGATACAAATTGATCTATATAATGAATACACTAATCACACTATACAAAGACTTGCTTCACAATACATCACATGTGGATATTATGAATCAAGACAATAAAATATACAATTAAAATATAAGAGAAAGAGATAGGAAGAATTAACACAAGGGATTTTTTAACGTGGTAAAACCTCCAAGGAGGAAACATCCACGGGTTGAACTACAACCATTGGGTACTATATTATTGGAAAGCAAACATAGAACATTCACAAAGTGACCAATCTTTAGCTCACCCAACCTAGTGAAGTCTAAGCCTACCCAACCCTATTGGAAAGTGTGAAATCCCTCAATGATGCGGAACCACCATATATTGGACAACACACTCAACCAACATCGATGGTAGATTAGAAATTCCTCAAGAGTGCATACACCTCTGTAAGGTTCACTATTTGTATTGGCTTGATTCCATTGCAAAACACTCTATGATTGTATTAGTTGTTGCTTAGGACATTATTTGAAGAAAGGAAGCTCAAAGAGTGAAGAGCAACATCTAGTGCAAAAGTCGTCTTCAAGAGGTGAAAATCGTCAAAGGTAAAACTTGACTTCCACCCTCTTGCAAGGCGTTAGCGCACACACACACAATTCATACATGTGTGTCCCTGCATCGTGGTTCAAACATTTGGTATAACACATTCACACACTTCATAGCATGCTCATGCATTGATCTTGTATTGACAAACATTGTGAAATTGCATGCTTTGTGACTATCTCTTTGATATGGCATGTTTGTGTGAATATGTGTTTATTTGTTTTCGTATTTTGTGTTTAGGACTTGAACATGTTCTTATTTAATGCCTTATCGAGTTCCGGTCGTTTCGGTTACTCACTCATAAGGTTTCGAGTCCAAACAAGTTGACTATGCTACTTTTCGTTCTCATTTGTTGTGTTGATTTCATCATCGGATTCCGAGATGATTTTTCAACCATTTTTCAAAGTTGAGTAGTCGTAGTCGTGCGTGAGGGAGTCATGGTTCGTAATCCGAAAACGGATTCAAAATCGGAGGTCGGATGCTCAAGATATGGGGCAACGAACCGAGGGAGCGCGCGAGAGGTGGGCAAACCACGTGTGGCCACTTGGCCAGCCCGTGTGGGAGGCCGTGGGCCCCACGGGCAAGGGAGCCTTCTGCTCCCGTGGGCCCCACGCGCCCCCCACGGGGTGCTGACGTGGCAGCACATGATTTGCTCGGAAATCTTCTCCTTTTCCCTCCTTTTAATAAAACCTCCTTCCCTCCACACTTGTGCAATTTTTGAAGAACACTTCATTTCCCGCATCAGTTTTTTTCAACAATTTTTGCTTACTTGTTTTGATCATATCTCTCTCATACGAACTCGAAATCATTCGATTCAAAAATCAAAATTGTTGGTCTCGAAGAGAGCTACAAACCCCAAGCATTTCCAGAGGCATTTGACTTCGGCATTTTTCTCAGCTGGTCCATTTCCAGTCCGTGGTCAGTGTATGATTTTCAACTTCTTCTTTTTCAATTTCATCTTTGATCATCTATTGATTCTTTCCATTTGATTGATGAAATTTGTTGAGAAGTATGTTAGATCACATGCTAGGGTTATTTGATCATTTGTTAATTGAGATTTAACTTGTGATTAGTCTTGAACATTTATGTGCTAAACTTGATTTATCATGAAATTGATTCTAGAAAATATATGTGTGATGTGCTTCATGTTATGTTAGGATTCCCGTTGTGTTTAATTGGCTTATTTCGTGATCAAACCACATGTGGGGATGCTTTGTAAGGGTAGCTTAGATGTTGTGTTATTGCTTAGGCCCTTTTGAAGACCTCACCATTGACAAGCACCAAAGGTAATATTCTAAGTGCTTACTTGTCTTGAAGAGATAGATGCACACACTCACAACTCATGCATATGTTTAATCCTTATATGTTGTGTGTCTTTTATGTGTGCCTTAATGCTCATTAACATCTCTTCTTGCATGTTAGTTTGATTGCATCTTGCATATCCAATTGCCTTGTCATGCTTAGACTTAGGATTGCATTTTTGCACTGGGCGCCCCCAAAAGCGCTGTACAGAAGCGCTGTACGAACAGCGCCCATTGAGCGCTGTTCAGACCTGATCGATTTAATCGGTCGCTGTTGGGTCGCTGTTGGGGCGCTGTACGTGGCGCTGTACAAAGCGCTGTACGTACAGCGCCACTCTGTTTCCTCGTGAAAACAGAGCAAGGGCGCTGTACAGGCGCTGTACAAGGGCGCCCTACGTACAGCGCCCAATGGCAAATAGTGGGCAAACTTATCAAAACGACCACACTTTGTTTTGGCCCCCTATATATATGCCACTTTGACTTTAGGTCAATTACAAGAGTTCATATTCAGATTTCATACTTAGGATATTTTTCAAAGAGAAGAAAAATTCCAAGAACTCATTTTTAATTACTCAAACACCTTTTCCATGATCATCAATCATCATCTAGCATCATCTTAGATCATCTAGATGACATCTTGCATGGATTCTTCATCATACTTTGCTTGGTAAGCTTTTCACTAATATCTTACATATTTTGTGTTTCTCTTATCTAGCAATCTCAATTTAATTACTTGTATGTGATTTTATATTTGTTGAATACAAGATTGAGATTAGTATGATGTATGTTTGAGAAGTTGTATTGTGCTAGCATATTAGGTTTTTGTGCTTGATATTGATTAGCTAAACTAATTGACATGTCATTTAGTTTTGATATCTAGGATTGTTCTTAATTGCATATTAATCATCTTAGATAAGCATATAGGGTTTCCCTTGCTCTATGTTGCATTTTGGATATTTTCATATATTCACTTAGGGTTGTATTCTCTTCAAGAGAAGCTAAGTCTTGTGTGTAGCAATCGGGATTAGGTTGCTTAGATCGCAAGCAAATTGGACTAGGTTCACTCATACCGGGATTAGGTAGGTGTGTGATTACTTCCGGGATTAGGTTGTAATCGTTTGCACATTTAGTGGATTCGAGGTTCGAGTGTGGCTTACTTACATAGCCCGTGGTTTTTCCCGTGAGGGTTTCCACGTAAAAATTCAAGTGTTATTTAATTTCCGCACCATATTACACTTGCTTGTTTATATTATCTTGAGGGTAATTTCGTAATTTTGACTAACACGAAAAATTGGGTAAAAAGCGTAAAATCTATTCACCCCCCCTCTAGATAGCTTTATACACACCGTGGTATATTTAGTTTCAATTGGTATCAGAGCGGGTTCCTAGACATACATAGGTGATCCTTGCTTTATTTTGGTGTGTTTTGCATTTTGTGTGATTTTTGATCATTCATACATTTGCATTCATTTCATTCATTCATAAACACTATGAGTGGAAACGGTGGAAATGGTGGTGGCCACGAAGGAGCTTCTAGCACAAGGCCTCCACTTCTTACCGGTTTGAACTATTCCCAATGGAAAGGGAAGATGGAATCCTACATATGCCAAATTCATGACCGTGCATGGATGGCGGTGGAAGACGGATATGATCTCCCTATGATGACTCCCGCGGGTGGAGGACAAGATGTTTTGAAGCCTAAGGCGCAATGGAACGCGCAAGAGTTTGAGGCTTCTAAGTGGAATAGGAAGGCGATGCATGCCATTATGTGTGCCATGGATGAGAATCAGTACAAGCTTATTCAGAATACTCAAATTGCCAAAGTGGCATGGGACATCCTTCAAGTTGCACATGAGGGAACCGAGGTGGTGAAGGAGTCCAAGCTTCAAGTCCTCCAAACTCAATTTGAGTTACTTAGGATGGGAGAGGATGAATGCTTCAACGACTTCGAAATCAAATTGATGGACATAGTAAATCAAAGCCATCAACTCGGAGACCCGTATTCGGATAGGAGAGTCAAGCAAAAAATTATGAGATCTCTCCCCGATAGGTTTGAATCAAAGGTGACGGCCATAGAAGAAAATAGTGGCTACATGGATATGAAGCCAAGTGAGGTAATTGGGCGTCTCCTTGCATATGAGTCTAGGAAGGCTCCTAGCAACACTACTCCTCCTAAGAAGTCTAAAGGAATAGCTTTGAAAGCATCTAAGGATGCAAAGGAGGCAAAGCATGAATCGGATGAAGACCTTGCCTTATTTGTGAAACGGTTCAACAAGGTTATGGGGTTCAAGAAGAAGAAGGGATTTGGGTCAAGAGGACAAGATTTGAAGAAAAAGAGTTCCTTCAAGAAGTTTGAGCCTAGACAAGAGAGGACCGAAAGGAAAGGGGTTCGATGCTTTGAGTGTGGTGGGATTGGTCACTTTGCCCCCGAATGTGCGAATCACAATGAGAGGAAGAAGGGTAAAGTGATGGCCGCCACATGGAGTGGGAGTAGTGATGACTCCAATGAGGAGGATGAGTCTTCAAGTGAGGAAGAGCTCATGGCTAACTTCCTAGCTTTTGCATCTTCTCACAAGAGCAAAAGTGCTAGTGAAAAGGAAGATTTGAGTCAAGAGGAAATTGACTCTAGTGAAGAAGAAAGTGACTCCTCTTCTAGTTCCAAGAAGAAGTTTGTGGAGCAAAAGGTGCTTGCTAAATACCATGCCGAGTTCAATGATTTAGCACTTAAAAGCACAAGAAAGATTGAGAGGTTGAGAGAAGAAAACCTTGAACTTTCGGCTCACAATGACCACTTAAGTGAACAAGTGGAAAGATTGAAGAGGAGAGAGGATAAGCTAATTGAGGAGTTAGACTTGTCCAAGAGAAGTGAAGAAGGCTTGAAGAGGGAACTTGTAGAAGCTAAAGGGTCCTTGGCTAGGATAGATTCTAGCACCAAGAAGCTTGATCATTTACTTGGTGTTGGAAAGAGTCCAAGTGACAAGAGAGGTCTTGGGTATGAAGATGGCAAGAAAATCTCAACCTCTAACAAGACCGTATTTGTCAAGAGCTTGAAGAATGAAGAAACTTCATTTGTGCAACCTCCTAAGAAAAAGTTAGAAATAGGACAAAGTTCTAATGCACAAGTGAAAATGGGGCCAAGAAGGAAAACTCAAGCTCAACCTCCTAAGGTTCCTCAAGCCAACACTCCTCCCAAATTGGCTCACAAAGGAAAGAGACCAATCATGCAACCTCAAGCTTGGAAGCAACCAAGACCGGTTCAACAACGAAGATGGATTGAACCCACATATCCACAAAGACATGGACGTAGCTCAAAGGCGAGGTATGATTCCTTTTTTCATTCCTATTTGTCACTTTTGTGGTTGTGATGGTCATATTAGACCAAATTGCTTTCAATATATTAAAATGTGTAGAAAACAAAGCATGATTGAAAAGAGAAAGAATAGAGCCAAGATGCATGTTTCTAGGAATGAAAATATTGATTTGCATGATCCTAGAAATAGTAGAGCACATGTACCAAAGGCCACTAAGAAAGCTAAAATTGTTGCTAAGTGGATTAGAAAGAATGAAATGTTTGCCATGTTGCACAAATAGCCTTGAAGGCAAATTCTTCTAATTTTTGGTACTTGGATAGTGGGTGCTCTAGGCACATGACGGGAAACAAGAGTTTCTTCGAGACTCTTGTTATGGAGGAAGGTGGAAATGTCACTTTTGGTGATGGATCCAAAAGAAATGTTATAGGGAAAGGAACCATTTCCGTTCCCGGATTACCCTCCTTATCCAATGCTTTATTTGTTGATGGCTTGAAAGCCAATTTAATTAGCATTTCACATCTTAGTGATGAAGGATATTCCGTCTTGTTCTCTAAAGATTATTGCTCTATCCTTAAACCCGATGGACAAACCTTGTTGAAGGGCATGAGATCTAGCGACAATTGCTATTGTCTTGAAGCTAGAATTGTATCTAATCATGTGTCCATGGATGAGCAAATTGAGTTGTGGCATGAAAGACTTGGCCACATGAACTTTAGGGATCTACGGACCCTTGGAAAGTTCAATTGTGTGCGTGGCCTCCCTAAGCTTGGGAAGAAAGCCAATGGTATTTGTGGACCTTGCCAACAAGGAAAGCAAACCAAAAGCATGCACAAAAAGGGTAAGTATCTCACCACCAAGGAGCCACTTGAGCTTCTCCACATGGACCTCATGGGTCCCATGCAAACCGAAAGTTTGGGTGGAAAGAGATACATTTTTGTTTGTGTTGATGATTTCTCTAGATTTACATGGACATATTTTCTTAGAGAAAAATCCGAAACTTTTGATAAGTTTAAAATGCTTTGTACTAAATTGCAAAATGAAATGAATTCTAACATTAGAAGCATTAAACGGATTAGAAGTGACCATGGGAGAGAATTTGAGAATGCCACCTTTGAAACCTTTTGTAATGGTTTAGGCATCTCCCATGAATTTTCTGCTCCTAGGACACCTCAACAAAATGGAGTTGTTGAGAGGAAGAATAGGGTCCTCCAAGAGATGGCCCGTGTGATGTTGCTTAGCAACAATGTCCCTAGGAACCTATGGGCCGAAGCCATTAACACGGCTTGCTATATAGGAAATAGAGTGTTCCTAAGGCCCGGTACTAGAAACACCTCCTATGAGTTATGGAAAGGCAAGAGGCCAAATGTTAGCTACTTCCACACTTTTGGAAGCAAATGCTACATTTTGAATGACCGTGATCAACTTGGCAAGTTTGATGCTAAGAGTGATGAGGGTATTTTTATTGGCTATGCCTTAAATAGTAGAGCCTATAGAGTTTTCAATTTAAAGACTCTAAGTGTTATGGAATCATCCAATGTCGTATTTGATGATACTAGGCTCAAGTCTAATGATCATGAGGAGGAGGTTATTTTTAGTGATGATTCTCCTTTGGAGAAGGTTGTGGTGTCGCCTAATGTTGGGACATCTAATGTCAACAATGATGGCACACAACCTATTGATAGAGTTCCTCTCTTGGACTCTAAAGAACCCGCTCCATGGGTTAGGAAACTCCATGATAAAGAAGATATCATTGGAGAGGTAAATGAGGGTGTTAGGACTAGACGCCAACTTGCTAATCTTATTAGCTATACATGTTACACCTCTCAAATTGAACCCAAAAAGGTTGAAGAAGCCTTAAATGATGAATTTTGGGTTCTTGCCATGCAAGAAGAGCTAAGCCAATTCGAAAGGAATGAGGTTTGGACTCTAGTTCCTAGGCCTAAGACCACTAATGTCATAGGCACCAAATGGATATTTAGGAACAAATCCGATGAGGATGGCAACATAGTGCGGAACAAGGCTAGACTTGTAGCACAAGGGTACTCTCAAATTGAGGGTATCGACTTTGAGGAGACTTTTGCTCCCGTTGCCCGCTTAGAGTCCATTAGGCTTCTCTTGTCCATCTCTTGTGTGCACAAGTTCAAATTGCACCAAATGGACGTCAAGAGTGCCTTCCTCAATGGCTTCTTGCAAGAGGAAGTGTTTGTTGAACAACCTAAGGGGTTTGTGGATGCACACCACCCCAATCATGTCTATCGCCTCAAGAAGGCACTTTATGGGTTGAAACAAGCACCGAGGGCTTGGTATGAGCGCCTCACTCAATTTCTTGTTGACAACAACTACACAAGAGGTAGTGTTGACAAGACACTATTCATCAAGAGAGACAATGATGAGCTTTTCATAGCTCAAATATATGTTGATGATATAGTTTTTGGCTCCACCAACAACACCAAAGTCCAACAATTTGTTGATGTCATGTCTCTTGAATTTGAGATGAGTCTTGTTGGTGAGCTTAGTTACTTCCTAGGTTTGCAAATTAGGCAAATGCATGATGGGATTTTCATAACCCAAGCCAAATATGCTAAGAACCTAGTGAAGAAGTTTGGTTTAGAGAAAGCCAAACATTGTGATACACCCATGAGTACAACTTTGAAGCTAAGCAAGGATGCTAGTGGTAAAAGTGTGGACCAAACTCTATATCGTGGCATGATAGGTAGCTTGCTTTACTTGACCGCAAGTAGGCCCGATATATCTTTTAGTGTGGGTGTGTGTGCTAGGTACCAAGCGGATCCTAAGGAGTCCCACCTCTCTTCGTGAAGAGGATCATTCGCTATGTGAATGGGACATCCAACTATGGGATTTGGTACTCTTTTGACACTAATGCTAGTCTAGTTGGCTTTAGTGATGCGGATTGGGCAGGAAATTGTGATGATAGGAAGAGCACATCGGGCGGTTGCTTCTTTCTAGGCAACAACTTGGTGTCTTGGTTTTGCAAGAAGCAAAACTCGATTTCCTTGTCCACGGCCGAGGCCGAGTACATAGCCGCGGGGAGTGGATGCACACAACTCCTATGGATGAAACAAATGCTTGTAGACTACGGATTCAACCAAGGTACTCTCACTCTCTTTTGTGATAACATGAGTGCTATTAATATTTCCAAGAATCCGGTTCAACATTCTAGAACTAAGCATATTGACATCCGCCATCACTTCATTAGAGAGCTTGTTGAAAATAAATGCATAGTACTTGAACATGTAGGTACTAATGATCAACTTGCGGACTTATTTACTAAACCCTTAGATGCTACTCGATTTAAAACTCTTAGTAGATCTATTGGGATATGTCTTGTGGAGTGATGTTCTATGATTGACCCCATATGGGGAACTCAAGCAAAGAGAGCTATTTTGCATTCATGTAACTTGCAAAAAATTTGAAATAACTTATGCCTCTTCTTTTGATTGCTTGAGTAAGCTTGGTTGTACATATGTATATATGCTTTCAAATTCTATAAGTGTGAACCTTGCTTGTCTACAATCCATGTCATATTTATGTTCAAACATGCATTTTTGGACTAGGAGATTTACATTAGGAAGTATGATGTGAATGACCTATAGTTATCTCCATGACATGATGATTCTTTAATAACATGCTAATGCTAAATGAAAAAGCATGAAATTCATACAACATGCTCACATGAAAAGCATGAATTGATGATTGCATATTCTTAAAAATGCAAAACTTGTGTGAAAGCTAATGAGACTCAAAATGAATAAAGGATCTTGTATCCGTTCAAAGGAATTTACATTCCATATGTCTCTCTTTCTTTATTAGTTGAACATGGTTACTATCATACGGATATCTTATCCGGAAAAATCAAATAGGGTGCAAAGTCGCTCATGCCATGTTTCGCTTATAAAGTTGGATATAGTTGCTCTTAAAATTGAAATCAATAATCTCTATATCCTTGCTTTTCCCATGACATTGGTGAAATTGGTTTGAATTCAAATTAGAAACCTTTGTCATTTGCTTTGCCAAATACCATTGTATTTTGGACTTGAATGCTATATGTCTTGTATGCAAAGCATGTTGGATTCACACATTTTCTCAAATAAATCTCCTTGTTTCTCTCAAATTAATTGAAGTGCATAAAGTGACTTATATGTATATGCATATCTTGCATGCTTCTATCTCTCGTTGCTTTGAGTGACCCGGTTGGGGACTACTCCTTTGCCTATATCATGACAAAAAGGGGGAGTAGGAAATGGTAAGGGGAGTTGCAAAATATAGAAGCTTTTGTGCATTTTGGGGAGAACATACATTGAGGGGGAGTAACCCTTTGAGGGGGAGCATTGCATTTATCATTCATTGCATACATTTGCTAATGTTGTGCCTAAATTCTAAAAATGCAAATGCTTGGTATTGTTCTCACATGATTAATCTCACACTTTACTTGTATTGGAAATGCTAGAAACTTTATTTTCAGGACTTGATTGTTCTACAAGAGATTGAAGACTTGAAGTTTTTACTTTCTTATCTCTTTGTAATGTAGATAATCATTGTAGTCCCGTAGTTTCTAATTCTATGTGAGGAATCAATGTGAGTGGTGGTTTTGTCACGAAATAGCCAAAGGGGGAGATTGTTAGGATTCCCGTTGTGTTTAATTGGCTTATTTCGTGATCAAACCACATGTGGGGATGCTTTGTAAGGGTAGCTTAGATGTTGTGTTATTGCTTAGGCCCTTTTGAAGACCTCACCATTGACAAGCACCAAAGGTAATATTCTAAGTGCTTACTTGTCTTGAAGAGATAGATGCACACACTCACAACTCATGCATATGTTTAATCCTTATATGTTGTGTGTCTTTTATGTGTGCCTTAATGCTCATTAACATCTCTTCTTGCATGTTAGTTTGATTGCATCTTGCATATCCAATTGCCTTGTCATGCTTAGACTTAGGATTGCATTTTTGCACTGGGCGCCCCCAAAAGCGCTGTACAGAAGCGCTGTACGAACAGCGCCCATTGAGCGCTGTTCAGACCTGATCGATTTAATCGGTCGCTGTTGGGTCGCTGTTGGGGCGCTGTACGTGGCGCTGTACAAAGCGCTGTACGTACAGCGCCACTCTGTTTCCTCGTGAAAACAGAGCAAGGGCGCTGTACAGGCGCTGTACAAGGGCGCCCTACGTACAGCGCCCAATGGCAAATAGTGGGCAAACTTATCAAAACGACCACACTTTGTTTTGGCCCCCTATATATATGCCACTTTGACTTTAGGTCAATTACAAGAGTTCATATTCAGATTTCATACTTAGGATATTTTTCAAAGAGAAGAAAAATTCCAAGAACTCATTTTTAATTACTCAAACACCTTTTCCATGATCATCAATCATCATCTAGCATCATCTTAGATCATCTAGATGACATCTTGCATGGATTCTTCATCATACTTTGCTTGGTAAGCTTTTCACTAATATCTTACATATTTTGTGTTTCTCTTATCTAGCAATCTCAATTTAATTACTTGTATGTGATTTTATATTTGTTGAATACAAGATTGAGATTAGTATGATGTATGTTTGAGAAGTTGTATTGTGCTAGCATATTAGGTTTTTGTGCTTGATATTGATTAGCTAAACTAATTGACATGTCATTTAGTTTTGATATCTAGGATTGCTCTTAATTGCATATTAATCATCTTAGATAAGCATATAGGGTTTCCCTTGCTCTATGTTGCATTTTGGATATTTTCATATATTCACTTAGGGTTGTATTCTCTTCAAGAGAAGCTAAGTCTTGTGTGTAGCAATCGGGATTAGGTTGCTTAGATCGCAAGCAAATTGGACTAGGTTCACTCATACCGGGATTAGGTAGGTGTGTGATTACTTCCGGGATTAGGTTGTAATCGTTTGCACATTTAGTGGATTCGAGGTTCGAGTGTGGCTTACTTACATAGCCCGTGGTTTTTCCCGTGAGGGTTTCCACGTAAAAATTCAAGTGTTATTTTAATTTCCGCACCATATTACACTTGCTTGTTTATATTATCTTGAGGGTAATTTCGTAATTTTGACTAACACGAAAAATTGGGTAAAAAGCGTAAAATCTATTCACCCCCCCTCTAGATAGCTTTATACACACCGTGGTATATTTAGTTTCAATTTTCTATGTTTTATTTCATGATCTAAGAACTAGGTTTTTAGTGTGCTAAATTGAATATTGATACCTTTGTTCTTATTGATTTGCATGTCTTGATTTCTAGATAACATTTGTGATTGTGTGTTGAAATCATATTCTAGACTATCATTGAACATGTACATTTTGCTTGATTGATCATCTAGCTTAATTTGATTGTGCTTGCATCATTTGCATCACTTAGATCATTGCCTTGTGAAAGGTTGAAGTCTCTTGCAAAGTGAGTGAAGCTTTGTCTTGAGCAAGAAGTCTTGGCTAGGAAAGTGTTCCGGATAGCCAAGCAAGAAGTCTTGATTAGAGTCGGGAGGACTCGGATAGTCAAGCAAGAAATCTTCGTAGAGACGTGAGCGTCTTGGATATGAAGTTGCTTTCTAGAGGTGTAGGACACATCTCGGATAGGAAGTAGGCTTGGTAGTTCACTTGCCTGAGGGTAGATTAGGAGGTGATAGCTTGAGCGGATATCATGTGTTGATAGCTTAAGTGTGTAAGTCCTTTTCGTATAGTGGATTGCTTTGCCGGTGGTTGTGGTATCAACCCGTGGATGTTTCCTCTTTGAGGTTTTACCACGTTAAAATCATTGTGTTCAATTTTGCTTTACTTTATTTTATCTTCCATATATTACATTGTTTGCACATCTTGTAAATTGATTAACTCTTGTCTTAGTGAAATCAATTCATTTGCTAAATCTTATCAAGTGTGCATTTTGCTTTGTAATTTTCCGCATTATTTTTAATTGGAAGAATTTGGAGCCTATACATATTCACCCCCCCTCTAGGTATATTTACACTATATTGCTTAAGGGAATTTCAATTGGTATCAGAGCGGGTGTCTAGAAGTAATTAGATAGATCCCTATTATAGTGTTTGTGTTTTGTTTTGTTGTGTTGTTCATTTTTGTAGCTATGGGCGATTCAATGCCGGAAGGTGCTTCTAGTGCTAGACCTCCACTCTTGGTTAGTGGTAACTACACCTTTTGGAGAAATACAATGAAAGCCTACATTAGAGCCATCAATGATAAATCATGGATGAGTGTGAGTGATGTAGTAGAGGAAGAGGAGTCCTTGGATGATAGAGAATCTACTAGTAATCACATTGCTCACGTGGCTATATATGAAGGAAGATTTGAGGATAGTAGTGAAGACTCCTTAAGTATTGAGGAAAGTGAAAACTCTTCTAGTAGTGAAGATAGTGAAATCTCCTCCAATGATGAAGAGTTCAAAGCCTCCTCAAATCAAGATTATATAAGCTTCAATGACAAGATCCTTCAACAAAAGAATGAAGAGAACAACAAGTTGAAGTTGATCAATGCCAATTTAGTGGTGATCTTTAAAGCTCTTGTCAATGAAAAGAAGATGTCTTTGGAGAAGATGAGCAAGCAAAGTGAAGTCATCAAGGAGCATGAAAAGACCATTGAAAAGTGTGTCTCAAAGGTTGAGGAAAGTGCTCAAGAGCTAGATGATCTAAAAGAAGACTTTACTATGAAGTTGTTTGCCATGGAAGGAGAGATTAAGCAAAAAGAGAACTCTTTAAGTATCATGAAGATAAAAGAGTGTGAGCTTAAGATGAAGTCAAATCTCTTAAAGAGTCAATTAATGGCATGAAGATTGGAGCCATTAAGCTTGATGAAGTAATAAAGCTTGGAAAGCATCATGGAAATATGAGTGGCTTGGGCTTTGTAGAAGAAGTTAAGAAGACTCCTACAACCAAGAACAAGTCAAGAAAGTCCAAGAAGAAGAAAGACTCAACTACTATTCCTTCCAACATCAAAGACAAAGACAAGAAGAGCTATGGAACTTCTCAACCGACTTCTCAACCAAAGCATGCACACCCAAAAGGTAACTTTTCTAAATTCATTCCGGTTTGTCATTATTGTAATGTGGTTGGTCACATTAGGCCTAAGTGTTATGAATATGCTAGGCAATGCAAACTAGGAAATGTGGAACATGATAAAAATGTGAAAAAGTTACCTAATCATTCTCCTAAGCATGTGTTTAAGTCTAGAGCTAAACATAACATCTCTAAGTTTATCCCGGTTTGTCATTTTTGCAATGTTGTAGGGCATATCAAACCTAAATGCTACAAGTATATTAGACAATGCAAACTAGGGAATGAGATGCATGCTAGTGAGATGAAAAGACTTCCTTTGGTTGTTTCTAAACATGTTAGGGCATTAGAGACTATGCATGATGAACATGTTAATGAAAAGAATTCAACAAGGAAAGTTTGGGTTAAGAAAAATAATGTGCATTCTTGTGAAATGGATAAATCTTCTTTGAAAGTTTCTAAACATGACAATAGCTTTGATGCTTTTAGAAATGTGCATATTGATCATATTCATGTGAAGAAACCTACCAAGAAAATTTGGATTGAAAAGAATGACATGCATGTTAATAGTAATCATGTTAAGAAATATGTTGAGAAGAAGTTGATTAAGAAGAGTGTTAACCATGATCATTTGAAAAGTCTTGATGAAATATTTGTGCGTGGCAAAAATGATGACTTTAATATGAGTGATGTTTTCATAAAGAAGATAGTTGATGATTTATCTTCTAGATTTCATATTGCCATGCGTAATGATCATGATGTTGTTTGTGTTGGTTCACCTAAGACCAATATGGTCAAAGGTGAGTGCTCTCATACTTGATTGAGTAGCACATATGAGAATATTTTTGTTCTTGTTTGATAAGAGTTCTAAGTTTGATGCTTGACTATGCCATTTTTAATGTGCTAGGTCTAGTATTCAAACTTGGTGTCTCTAATCAATTCATGAACTTAATATTCTCATAATCACTATTATAGTCAAAATTTGTTGATTAACTTTAAAGAAGTTGAATTTTGAAATCTATTTGGTGAAAATTTTTGTTAAGACTTTTAGAGAAAGTCATTTTTATGTAATTGTTTGAGTTGAAAGTGTTTGGTCTTTATTTTCTTGGGATGACACACCAACAACTTGTTGTCATGAGGACAAACAAGCCAAGAAAGCTCATAAAAAGAGCGGAGACCTTTCATTGGTGAAAAAGCTTGCTAAGGTATTTCTCTACTCTAAAAGCTTGCTTTCTATTTCATCTTTTCAACTCTATGTATGCATGATATCATTGCACATAGATATTAGGCATCATTTCATTAGAGAACATATTGAACATTTTATTGTTTCTCTAAAGCAATGCCTACTAAAAAATCAACTTGCGGATTTGTTCACTAAGCCCTTGGACATAAGAGGTAAAACTCTTTGAAGATTCATTGGCATGATTTGTGTTGATTATTGTCTATGTGTGATTGTGAGTGGCTTGATGAGCAAAACTTTAATTGAAAATCAATATCTTTGAGAGCTACTCACTTGAGAAGTAATGATCTTAAATAAATAACTCTTATTGTTTCTAGATCATGCACTTGAGCTTGAAAATTTATTTTTTGAAAAGTGCACTAATGCTTCTCTTATATGTTTTAGTTTTGAGTATATGTGGTTGAATATGTGTAGATAATAGATGCATCTAGAAGTTTATTGTTAAGTACATGATAGATGACCTATGGTATGTATCCATTTTGCTTCGGCACTACATAGTAATCAACGAGCACCCTCATGGAAAGGGCTACACACCTTGGTTGTGAAGCCACCCAATGTAGGAAAGGGCTACGCCATTGTGATGAGTGAAAGCCACCATGAGGAGTATATGTTTTTGTTAGTAAAATCAAAGAAGTGTTGAAATGAATCATTAAAAAAAAAAAAAAAAAAAAAATTCTTTGATTCTAAGCCTAAAAGAAATGAAAAATAAAAGGCTTATTGGTGTATAGTTGAGAATTGTGAAAAAGCTCGGGTTGACAAATAGAAACGGGGAAAACGAGCCACATGCACACACACGCTCATATGTTGATATCTATTCATTTTAAAAGCAAAAATCCGGATGAATATCGGTTTGACCTATTTTTGGAAAGGCTTTAGATGGATAGGTGTGGATAGAGTTTGCATGTTGATATCACAATTACTCCTTCTATATATTTGAGAAGCATTCACACACACACACTTTGCTTATGTGCTTGATTCATTAGCAATGTGAGAATATTTTTGAGAGATTAATGAAAATCTATGATTTTCTCTTGGACTTTGACAAGTTATGAAATATTTTCTCTTATTGCTTGATTGTATGATTGTGTGATGTCCCTTGTGAACAAATCTACCTGGTGATAATATGTGGAGCATATGTTAAGGGGGAGCTTTAGTTTATTCAACTTAGCTTTCTATACGATTTGTTTGCTTAATATCTCGTTCTTTATCTCTTGTGTCCCTTGTCTATTCCTTGACAAAAAGGGGGAGAAAATGTATACCTCACCATGTTTGATATTGGGGAGTTTTTTGTATACTTCACACTTTGTGTGGAAATTGTTCCAATTGTGTGAATCTTATTCCTCTTAGTGCTTAATTGTGACTTTGTCTTAAGGGAGAGAATTCTTGTCTTAAGGGGGAGAAAGAATTCTTTCTTGAAATTGTTAAGGATAGTTGGTCCTTGGGAATTGGGAAACTAAGGGAATGCTTTAATATGAACATATTTTATTCACTTGAGATAATGCATTTGTGCATGAGATAAGGGATATCTTCTATGTTTGTTGTTTGGTTAAATAACTCACCATTCTTCTCTAGAGAAGATCTCTTGTTTTTGGTTGCTATTTTCTCTCATAGGTACTTTGAAGACCGAAAGAGGAATTCTTGAAGACTTGAAGACTTTTAGTCTAGGAATTTCTTTGTAATGTGAGATTGAGAGTATGCTATCATCTTGAGTTTATTTGAGTGAAACATTGTATGGTGAGGTTGAGTGTTTTTGCCAATGGAATAGCCAAAGGGGAAGATTGTAAGGTTCACTATTTGTATTGGCTTGATTCCATTGCAAAACACTCTATGATTGTATTAGTTGTTGCTTAGGACATTATTTGAAGAAAGGAAGCTCAAAGAGTGAAGAGCAACATCTAGTGCAAAAGTCGTCTTCAAGAGGTGAAAATCGTCAAAGGTAAAACTTGACTTCCACCCTCTTGCAAGGCGTTAGCGCACACACACACAATTCATATATGTGTGTCCCTGCATCGTGGTTCAAACATTTGGTATAACACATTCACACACTTCATAGCATGCTCATGCATTGATCTTGTATTGACAAACATTGTGAAATTGCATGCTTTGTGACTATCTCTTTGATATGGCATGTTTGTGTGAATATGTGTTTATTTGTTTTCGTATTTTGTGTTTAGGACTTGAACATGTTCTTATTTAATGCCTTATCGAGTTCCGGTCGTTTCGGTTACTCACTCATAAGGTTTCGAGTCCAAACAAGTTGACTATGCTACTTTTCATTCTCATTTGTTGTGTTGATTTCATCATCGGATTCCGAGATGATTTTTCAACCATTTTTCAAAGTTGAGTAGTCGTAGTCGTGCGTGAGGGAGTCACGGTTCGTAATCCGAAAACGGATTCGAAATCGGAGGTCGGATGCCCAAGATATGGGGCAACGAACCGAGGGAGCGCGCGAGAGGTGGGCAAACCACGTGTGGCCACTTGGCCAGCCCGTGTGGGAGGCCGTGGGCCCCACGGGCAAGGGAGCCTTCTGCTCCCGTGGGCCCCACGCGCCCCCCACGGGGTGCTGATGTGGCAGCATGTGATTTGCTCGGAAATCTTCTCCTTTTCCCTCCTTTTAATAAAACCTCCTTCCCTCCACACTTGTGCAATTTTTGAAGAACACTTCATTTCCCGCATCAGTTTTTTCAACAATTTTTGCTTACTTGTTTTGATCATATCTCTCTCATACGAACTCGAAATCATTCGATTCAAAAATCAAAATTGTTGGTCTCGAAGAGAGCTACAAACCCCAAGCATTTCCAGAGGCATTTGACTTCGGCATTTTTCTCAGCTGGTCCATTTCCAGTCCGTGGTCAGTGTATGATTTTCAACTTCTTCTTTTTCAATTTCATCTTTGATCATCTATTGATTCTTTCCATTTGATTGATGAAATTTGTTGAGAAGTATGTTAGATCACATGCTAGGGTTATTTGATCATTTGTTAATTGAGATTTAACTTTGTGATTAGTCTTGAACATTTATGTGCTAAACTTGATTTATCATGAAATTGATTCTAGAAAATATATGTGTGATGTGCTTCATGTTATTTTCTATGTTTTATTTCATGATCTAAGAACTAGGTTTTTAGTGTGCTAAATTGAATATTGATACCTTTGTTCTTATTGATTTGCATGTCTTGATTTCTAGATAACATTTGTGATTGTGTGTTGAAATCATATTCTAGACTATCATTGAACATGTACATTTTGCTTGATTGATCATCTAGCTTAATTTGATTGTGCTTGCATCATTTGCATCACTTAGATCATTGCCTTGTGAAAGGTTGAAGTCTCTTGCAAAGTGAGTGAAGCTTTGTCTTGAGCAAGAAGTCTTGGCTAGGAAAGTGTTCCGGATAGCCAAGCAAGAAGTCTTGATTAGAGTCGGGAGGACTCGGATAGTCAAGCAAGAAATCTTCGTAGAGACGTGAGCGTCTTGGATAGGAAGTTGCTTTCTAGAGGTGTAGGACACATCTCGGATAGGAAGTAGGCTTGGTAGTTCACTTGCCCGAGGGTAGATTAGGAGGTGATAGCTTGAGCGGATATCATGTGTTGATAGCTTGAGTGTGTAAGTCCTTTTCGTATAGTGGATTGCTTTGCCGGTGGTTGTGGTATCAACCCGTGGATGTTTCCTCTTTGAGGTTTTACCACGTTAAAATCATTGTGTTCAATTTTGCTTTACTTTCTTTTATCTTCCATATATTACATTGTTTGCACATCTTGTAAATTGATTAACTCTTGTCTTAGTGAAATCAATTCATTTGCTAAATCTTATCAAGTGTGCATTTTGCTTTGTAATTTTCCGCATTATTTTTAATTGGAAGAATTTGGAGCCTATACCTATTCACCCCCCCTCTAGGTATATTTACACTATATTGCTTAAGGGAATTTCAACCTCCCGTGTACCCCGCTCTATCGGACTCTATGTCTAACCATACGCCTAGGCCTACCAATACAATAGCCAACTCCCTATCCAAGGCACTCTTGCCTCTAGGGAGCCTCCCATGCATGACTATCCGAGTCCTCTCGACTCTAGCCATGATTTCTTGCTTACCTATCCGAGTCATCCTGACTCTAGGCAAGACTTCTTGCTTGGCTATCCGAGTCACCCCGACTCTAACCAAGACTTCATGCCTTTTACAAGGACTTCCTAGTGTGATCATGTGAATGCAAATGATGCAAACATTCAATACAACATAGAATATGTGATCAATACATTCTATGGCACAAATAGACCTAAACATGTGAAATCACAAATAATCAAGTCTAGATGCAAAAATACATGAATAGAAACCTAAGCATGTGAAACACCTAACACATATACTCAAAGTTTCATTCACACACATAACACTTGAATCACAAAATGTTCATGAAGTACAAATTCAAGATGCTATCAATATACAATTAAAAACTAGATATATGAGATTAAAATCAATCAATATACTAGACAAAAATATAGAGCAAGGTTTTGAGATTTACATCAATCAAAACCTATATTCTCTAAATCACAAACAAATACACAAATCCTAGATTTTAATAATCAAAGGATCAAATCAAATCTCAAAGTCATTTTAACACAAAATTAATTCAATTAAGTATCAAACAACCTAAGATGCCATTCTAATCACAATACAACTCACAAACATATGTAAAACCTAGAATCATAGAATCTAGTCAACATTAGTCCACAAATTGAGTTTCAATTAGAATGATAATCAAGCTATCTTTCCAAATAGCTTTTACCAAACAATAACATAGATATAGAAGAAGAAACCCCAAGCAAATGGAAGGTCAAATAACAAGAAATCCCAAAGTTGAGACTCATACCTCGGATTCTGCAGTTGGTTCGGAAATCAGTATTCAACCACTTGAAATCACAATCAAACAGTCACCAAACCACTTGGAGATGTTAGAGGACTCAAATACGAACACTCTCCAACTTGAATCACTCAAATCTGACTCCGGATGAGGAAGATATGGTGTTTGAAGTTTGGAAAAATTGGAGAGAATGTATTGCGGGAAATCTAAAAAATTCTTCTTTTTTTTCAAAATGGAGAGAGAGAGGGAAGAAATAGGAGGAGAGAGAGGGAGGTTTTCGGCCAACCAGGTGGTGCCACGTCACCCCCTAGCCATGGGGGGCGCGTGGCCCACACGGGAGCAGAGGCTGCTCCAGGCCGTGGGGCCCACGGCCTCAACCACGGCCTGCCCATGTGGCCCACGGCCTGGGCTGTCCTCTCGCGCGCTCCCTCGGTTCGTCGGCCCGTATCTCGGGCGTCCGAACTCCGAATTCGAATCCGTTTTCAGATTACGAACCATGACTCTCTCATGCACGACGATGACTATAAAACTTTGAAAAACGGTTGAAAAATCATCTCGGAAATCATCGATGAAGTCAACTCAACGAAAGAGAACGTAAAGTGGCATAGTCAACTTGTTTGGACTCGAAACCTTATGAATGAGTAACCGAAACGACCGGAACTCAATAAGGCATTGAATAAGAACATGTTCAAGTCCTAAACACAAAATACGGAAACATACAAACACAAATACACACACATATGCTAGTTTCCGGACATAGTCCTAGAAATTGCAAAACACAAAGTTTATTAACTAAATGTGAATGCATGAGCATATTTTGCCAAGTGTGTGAAAGTGAAATGTAAATGAAATTAAATCATGAAGGGACACACAAGAATGATATGTGTGAGTGTGTGCCTAGCCTTGTAAGAGATAAGAGGTCTTTGAATACCTTTGTAGACCGATAATGCCCGAATCTCTTAAAAACCGGCAACTTGAACGAATTGTGGTTGAGACGTCCTTCGTCTTCGAAATTCTTCAATTACTAACCACTAAACATTACAAGTTAAACATGTTTTGATATGGAATTAATGCCAACACTAATTATCAACCTAACAATCTCCTCCTTTGGCAAATTCCATGTCAAAACCCCTAAACAAACACTAAAACAATTACAAAGAAAATTTGGTCACAATGAGTACAATGAGTTACACATATTGACACAAATTATAACAACAAGTCTTGAACTTCATCTTGGTCTTCTCTTGATATCACCTAAAAAGAACTTGAAAGCACAAGAATATCCAAGAGACAACAAGTATGGCAATATCCAATCTTAGGCAAGAAAATAGTAACATATAAGTTCAAATGGATCAAGTATGCTCCCCCTTAATACATACTATCCATCAATATATTCTAAGCCAAGATTCAACAAAAAATATTACATGCCATATAGTTCAAGCTAGATACCAAATATACAAAAATATAAAACAACTAACATAAGACTAAGTAAGCTAGATTTCTCACATGTGTTTCTCATATTTCTCCCCCTTTTTGACATGATATGTAGCCAAAAGGGAAAGAGTAAGAAAATATACCTCATGAAGCTCTCTAGCCACTTTTGCCACCAAGGAAAGAAGAACGGTGTGCGGATCTCACATATTGCCTTGTTGGAGTTGATTTTCCTTCCAACTCTTTGATCCTCTCATCTTGAGCAACAAGCTTGGCACTAAGGTCTTCAATCTTCCTTTGTGACGCCTCAATCAACCTATGAGATTCTTCAACCTCTTTCCTCAATTTTAAAGCCCAACTAGGAAGAGCGGGTGAGTTAGGGACATAGTTAGAATCAAGAGAATCACCAAAAAGCCTAAGTACATCATTAGACTTTCCCTTGTCCTTGTACGACATGGTTGCCATACGTTTCTCACTCAACTTCTCTAAAGGAGGAAGCATAACATCACCATCAAGATTCCTCACACCTTTAGCTAAGCACAATTGAGTTATAAACCCCGGAAAAGCCAATTTCTTGTCCAAACGACTTGTACAAGCCGCAATTTCAATTTGCTCCACAAGCAATTCACCAAGGTTTATAGGTTGATTAGTTACCAAGGCATATACAATCTTGTCTCTATTAAGCTCCGAAGCATTAGTAGAAACAACAAGATTGGAGCATACAAATAAATGCCAAAATGCACTAATTTTTGTTAGCTCACCTTGCCTAATAAAAGCACGTTTCCCCCACACAAAATCATTATCATCACATAGAGTCTTACCCATTAAATCAAGGTTTTCCAAGATATCAACATCAAGGAATTCCGATTCAATATCATCGGGCAAGTTAAGAAATTCATTAACCTTCCTAGGGCAAACTCTAAAGACAACTTTCCTTATGCTTAGAGTAGCACTAGTTACAGTAGAACCGGATTTGTAAGCATGATAAAACTCTCTAACAACGGTCTCATTAGAGATTCCTAACATGTTCACCCATTCCAATTTCTACTCTTAAGCACATCATAAACATAGGATCCAACACAAGAGTCCAAGTCAATACCTCTTTCTTGAATTATCTTTTTGCAACCAAAAATTCCCAATTCATCCACTTTGTTACCTTTAGAAATTTTGGAAGAAATTGTAGGTTTCGACTTGGCAATGGGAGTTGAAGAAGTATTTCCATCAACTTTCTTTGCTTTTCCCATAATCTTGCTACACAAAACAAACTAAAAACCAAAGTGAGAGGAAACAAAGAACCAAATAAGAAACCAATAAACATATACAAAGGCAAAACACTATATTCAATAAATCATCATGCAAATAAGAATTTATCATAGCATCTTCATGATTTATCAAAAGTAAGAATAATGTCAACAATTAACAACCTTGAAGAACATGTGAACATGTCATAAAAGAGAACAAGAATTTAGCATATTATGCTCCCCCTTGACAAGTGCCTCATCTAAAATCAAGATAGACAAATGTTTACAAAAATCACCACACAATCACATCACAAGCAATTTTTATTAGATTTGCAAATAAGCTTCACATATCTAAGAGAGTTACATCAAGATTTTCAATCACTCTCATATGTCATCAAAAATTGCTAAAGTACCACAAATACTAATTAAGCAAAAGTGAGTGTGTGAAGATTTTGCTTCAAGTATATGAAAAGAAGTAGTTTGATAATCAAGCATGCATACAATTTCAACATCTATTCATCTTAGGCCTTTCCATAAAAAGGTCAAACCGGTTATCATCCGAAATTTTGCTTATAAAGAGAATAGATTTCAACATGTGAGCGTGTATGTGCATGTGGCTCGTCAACCCATTTCTATTTGTCAACCCGAGCTCATTTGATTATTCAACTATACTCCAAAAGCCTTTTATTTTTATTTTTTTATTTTTTTTTTATTAAGACTTGAATCAAAGAATTTTTTTTTTTATGATTCAATTCAACACTTCTTTGATTTTTCTAACATAAACATATACACCTCATGGCGGCTTTCACTCATCACAATGGCGTAGCCCTTTCCTACATTGGGTGGCTTCACAACCAAGGTGTGTAGCCCTTTCCATGAGGGTGCTCGTTGAGTTCTATATTGCCGAAGCAAATGGATACCAACCATTGGTCATTTTTAAATGTACTAGTCCTTAGGACTTCAAGGTGTATCCAAAGCGAACATCAATCAAGCTCAACATACTTAACAAAACATACAAGAGAAGCAAAGTGCATTTTTGAAACCAATTTCAAGGCTTAAAAGCACATGATCTAGAAGCAAGTAAAGAGACTTACTTAAGATCTCTACTTCTCAAGAGAGTAGCTATCAAAGAATATGAAGCTCACATTATTCAAAAATTAGCCACTCAACAATCATACAAATAACAACACACTTCATGAAATAAGATCAATGTGAACACTTATCACCAAAAGATCTTAAACTAGCAAATGTCAAAGAGGACCATATAAACACTATATTAGTTCTCAATTATGACATGCTTCATGAATGTGATACAAACAATGAGTTGATAGATGAAAAATCAAGTAAGCAAGCAATATGATATAGAGATACCTTCGCAAGCTATTTTCACCAAATACAAAGCCTTCACCCTTTTTATGAGTCCTCTTGGTTTGTAAGTCCTCATGACTACAAGTTATAGGTGTGTCGATTCCAAGAGACTAAAGACAATGTAATCCAACTCAAACAAACAAACAAAAAAAAAATGACTTTCTCTAAAAGCCATAACAAATATGTTATCATATAGATTCCAAAAAAAAACTTCTCAAAAGTTAATCAACAAATTTTGACTATCATAACAAACAAAGTGAGATAGCTAAGTTCATGTCAAGTTGTAAAGATACAAAGCAAAAAGCTAAGCTTCTTATCAACGACACTAGACTTAAAGCTAACTCACATGTGCAACTTACATTAATGGTAAGAGCACTCACCCTTGACAAATTTTGTCTTGGGTGGACATACACGAACATCATCAAGATTCTCTTTGACCACAATGTTGAACCTAGAGTAAAGTTCTTCCACAACTTGATTCACAATAATATCATTAATACTCTTTTTCTCAACATTGTTAGCAACACATGCATGGTCAAATTTTGTAGGATATGCATTCTTCACCTTCCGGACATTCTTAACATGCTTTGACAAATTATCATGCTTTCCATATTCAAAAGCTTTAGCATGAATAGAATTAGGTCCAATCTCTCTATTCCTAGATGCATTTTCTAAGTTGCAATATTCAATGAATTTATAGCACTTGGGCTTGATATGGCCTAAGGTATTGCAAAAATGACATATTGGAACAAAAGGAGAGATTTTACCTTCCGGTGGTGGTGGAGGACAAATGGGAGTTTCAAGGGGTACCTTATTCTTCAATTTGTTCTTCTTCTTGGAACGTCTCTTCTTAGGAGCTTTCTCTTCAATGATAGCTTCACTAGTAGGAAGTGATGCTTCTATGAGCTTCTCTTCAACCACCGCTACACTTGAGCTCCCTAAGTTCATATTAGAGATGATCCTATCCTTTTCAAGCAAAATACCCTCAACTTCGCAAAGCTTCTTTTCAATAGCATTCTTTTCACGCAAGAGCCTACGAGTTGTAGCAACAAACTCATCCACTTGAATCTTGATCAAGTCCTCCTTCTCATCAATCTCACTCAAGGCTAATTTCAACTTCTCCTCAAGGAACTTCACCTTAGCCAAAAGATCAATGTAGGATGGATTATCACTTAAACACTCTTGATGACTTTGATCAATCTCCTTATCCAACGAATCTTGATTAACATCCTCTAGAGTAGAGTGAGAAGCCATGAATGCAACAAAGTTGCTTACTAGCTCTTCTTTACTAGAAGACTCATCACTTGAGCTCTCCTTATCACTAGAGGCATCATCTTCACTCCATGTAGCCGCCATAGCCTTTCCCTTCTTGTCCTTCTTAGAATCACCACTAGGACAATCCAAAGCATAATGTCCAAGCTTCTTGCACTTGAAGCATTGAACCTTCCTATTGCTCTTAGCATGGCCACTCCTTTTATGAGGTGGAGTAAAGGACTTCTTGACTTCCTTGCCCCTTGAGTACTTGCCACTTGACTTGGCACCTTTCCTCATGAACTTCCTAAACTTCCTAACCAATAACGCCATCTCCTCATCATCATCGCTACTACTAGCTTCCTTGACAACTTTGAGAGCTAAACCCTTGTTCTTAGCCTTTGGTTTCATGCATGCCTCAAAAGTTTGAAGAGATCCTAGCAACTCATCTATGCTCATGACGTCAACGTCTTTGCTCTCTTCAATGGCGGTAACGTTGGCTTTGAACCTCTTTGGAAGTGATCTAAGAATCTTCCAATTTAGCCTCTCACCGGAGATAGGAGTACCAAGTGCTTGGCATTGGTTGGCGATGTCTAGAAGCTTATCTTGGAAGTCAACAAACTTGTCTTCCTCACCCATTTGCAAAACCTCAAATTGGGAAGTGAGCAATTGAAGACGAGACTTCTTCACCACTTTAGTCCCTTCATTGGTGACTTGGAGAGCCTCCCATGCCTCCTTAGCGGTTTCTAGATTTTGAATGTAGGAAAATTGCCTACTATCAACACCTCCAAAAATGGCATCATCGGAATAGCATTCACCGCCCGATGATGCCATTTTGCTAACTCAAACTCATTAGTAGACCACTCACTCCTAGGCTTGGAAACGGTCACTCCATCCTCAATCTTGTTAGGAGCAAGGTAACCTTCTTCAACGGTCATCCAAGCTCTTGTAGGGAAAAATACCGTAATGCACGCAGCGGAAGCGAGACTAAAAATTGATTTAGTAACTTTTAAAATTTTTCCTTTTATGAACCTTAAACCCTTTAATTAATTAAACATACATATACAATAACAAAAAGTAGAATACCTTTTGTCGCGTGATCCGATTGACTTACGTCGATGGTAATCCGTAAGATCTTCAATCCTAGCACGAACGTGGATCACCTAGGAGCGTGGTCTCCCTTTTCTTTGAATTGCAAACCTATGAATGGACAAAACAAACTTTTCTTTTCTTTGTTAGTCACAAAAACAATCAAAAGAATGACTAAGATTATTCCGGTCACTTTTGAGTTCTCAATCTAATGATCGAAACTCGCGTGAACCTAGATCGATATCGTACACACAAGCTTATTGATGAATAAGCAAATAGTATACTATCAAAGAATAATCTAACACTCCTTTTTGTTTTTGTAGAATAAAAACTTTCTATGAATTGAGAAGAAGAAGAAATTTGTATCAAGAACATATGTGGTGGCCGAATTCTATACTTGTCAATATATAGGTGGCCTAAGTTTGCTTCTTCTTTTCTTTTATTATTAGGGTTGCCGAAATCCTAACCTAGAAATAACTAGGGTTGCCGCAAAACACATGCCCACCATAGGCTTATGTTGCACCCTAATTTCCATCTAGTTTTTAAGACATCAAACCCTAATCCAACTCATAGATCTTTTATTCTTTTATTTTGACTAAATAAAAAGACTTCTTATTTGATTAAATAAATAAAACTAATTATTTATTTCCTTATCAAACAAGTCTTTTACTTTTACTTTTAGGAAATATATTTCTTGATTAGAAAAGATTTGTTTCTTTAATTAAACAATTAATTAATAAATTAATTAATTCTTATTTAATTAAAACAATGAAACAAAATAATATATTAGGTTAAAAATAACCCTTGCCGCCCCACTTAGAGTAAATGGGCCAAAATATTATTTTCTTATTTCATTTAATCCATTGGACTTTAAATAAAAAGCCCACATGTGAACCATACCCATTCTTACTAAAAGAAACAAGCCCACTTGTCTTTCATTAATATATTAATATAATTGAGCAGCCCATTACTAAAATAATGTGCAAATTATATTCTTAATATATTAAATGCAATTCTAGATGGACCCTTAAATTGGTCCGGTAGAATATATCAAGTGATCCATGCAAGTCCGTGTGGATTGGGGATCTTGGCGGGCCATCTAAATTTAAGCTTCAATAGACATAACCTAATCACAATCAACAAATGATTCACTTAGGTCCGATCCATTAATTTTAACTCATTCCATTAAAGAGCTAAAACTGAACTCTTAAATAAAGATAGAAAAGGAAGATGCTCCTCATTCATACCCTAGACAATCATATTGGAGATAGTGTATCCTCGTGATTAATATCAATAATCGCCAAGAGTTCATAGACCGCCTATAACTCTCCAAGTTACCATATTTACTCATATGACCACGTTTTGAACTTGGATATTTTGACTTGTCCAGAAGCCATGTTTTCAATAGACACTATCGAAAACTCAACGTTGAGATTTAATATCCAATTACCTCAAAACATCCATATGATGATATTATACTCTCATTTAATTAAATGGAGCCACGATGTCCATATCTATAAATGAAGTCCTCTATCGATTAACAAATGAATATCACCAAACTATCGAGGATAGACTATGCGATATAATCGTACTCATTGATAACTCAAATGATATCACTTGCAACCATAAGTCCATCATTTATCTCAGGATTAAGATAGACTCTCTGATTGTCCTGATAATGAAAAGACTATTATCTATTGACGGTTCTAGATAAAGCTTTTCATTGTGATCCAGTTCAATGCACCCAGTGCACTAGATCCTTTTGCTCGAAGACACTCCGATGATTTTAGACTCATCATATCTCATTTGATCCCACTCAAATGCTAGCAAAAGAATTCTACAACTTTAACAAGATAAAGGTGCCCAACCTTTAACTTAAGTTGTGAACATTATTCAAGACTAACTAAAGAATTGTGTCTACCACATACATATTCAGATGTACGAACAATTCTTCTTTTCCCATAGTCTTTAGACCTTATGATTATTTACTTTGACAATTATAATATTAAACTATAAATGTTATACGATTTGTTAAACCAGAAATCACTTTATTAATATGAAAAAGATTGTTAATTACAACATTACACTCTTGCTATTGAGCATAATCCTAACAGCTCTCTCATCAATAGATTGGATGTAAGCCTTCATCCTGAATTTCCAAAACCCGTAGTTGTGACTGAAACTAATTATAGCACGGTGTGTATAAAGCTATCTAGAGGGGGGGTGAATAGATTTTACGCTTTTTACCCAATTTTTCGTGTTAGTCAAAATTACGAATTTACCCTCAAGATAATATAAACAAGCAAGTGTAATATGGTGCGGAAATTAAATCAACACTTGATTTTTACGTGGAAACCCTCACGGGAAAAACCACGGGCTATGTAAGTAAGCCACACTCGAACCTCGAATCCACTAAATGTGCAAACGATTACAACCTAATCCCGGAAGTAATCACACACCTACCTAATCCCGGTATGAGTGAACCTAGTCCAATTTGCTTACGATCTAAGCAACCTAATCCCGGTTGCTACACACAAGACTTACTTTCTCTAGAAGAGAATACAACCCTAAGTGAATATATGTGAATATCCAAAATGCAACATAGAGCAAGGGAAACCCTATATGCTTATCTAAGATGATTAATATTCAATTAAGAACAATCCTAGATATCAAAACTAAATGACATGTCAATTAGTTTAGCTAAACAATATTAAGCACAAAACCTAATAAGCTAGCACAATACAACTTCTCAAACATACATCATACTAATCTCAATCTTGTATTCAAAGAATATAAAATCACATACAAGTAATTAAATTGAGATTGCTAGATAAGAGAAACACAAAATATGTAAGATATTAGTGAAAAGCTTACCAAGCAAAGTATGATGAAGAATCCATGCTAGATGACATCTAGATGATCTAAGATGATGCTAGATGATGATTGATGATCATGAAAAAGTGTTTGAGTGAATAAAAATGAGTTCTTGGAATTTTTCTTCTCTTTGAAAAATATCCTAAGTATGAAATCTGATATGAACTCTCTTATGTGACCTAAAGTCAAAGTGTTATATATATAGGGGCCATAAGTGAAGTGTGGTCGTTTTGGAAAAACGCACTAAAAATATCGCTGTGGCTCGCCTGCCGCGGTCGCTCAACCGCGGCACAGCAAGGACGTTGCTATCGCTCGACTGCCGCTGTCACAAACCGCGGCACTGAAACCGCGGCGGGCGTCACAGCACAAAGCTTGATTTTCAAGCGACTCAAAACATGACCAAACGACATCAAAACCTTTCATATAATATACCGTTGAAAAGGTATGGAAGTCTACTTTCTACTCCAATTAACAAAACATGATTTGGATAACTGTAGAAAAAGTTATGGTCATTTGAGTGACCAAAGGTCAGATTCGGATAATAGCTGTGATGCCCTGTTTTAGTGGTCACTTTGGAAATTTCAAAACCAATCCAAACGGTCATGAAATATTACGAATAATATACCGTTGGAAAGGTATGAGAGTCTAGTTTGTCCAGAATTTTACAAAACTCAATTTCAATCTTTTCATAAAAAGTTATGGTCACAAGACCATACAAAGGTCAGTTTTGAAAACACTTAAAACCTTGAAATCCAATCTTTTGAAACTAGACACTTACTCCAAATAACCAAACCAAATCTAACACTTATCCAAGAGAAGAATGAGACCTTCTCAAGTGGTCAACCATCACGCTAAGACATGCACACCATCGTGCAAGCGCGGACGTTTCCGATCACACAAACGGAAACGAATTACACCACACTTAAGACTAACATACATGAAGTGCACGTGTGGGTATTGAATGCATCATAATGCCTATCATGTCATGGCATTTCATAGAACAAGATGCAATCAATTAAATGCAAGAAGAGATATTGAATAATCAATAAAGCACAATGCACACATAATATAAACACAACATTCAAGAATAAGAGTTATGCATGTTGTGTGTGTGTGCAACTATATCTCTTCAAGGCAAAGTAAGCACTAGATATACCTTTGGTGCTTGTCCTCTTGAGGTCTTGGAAAGGGTCTTTGATCTTCAACAAATCACTTAGACTACCCTTACAACCAAACCCCAACTTGTGGTTTGCCCACGAAATAAGCCAATCAACAAAACGGGAATCCTTACAGTGACCCTTGAGAAGAGGAGGCCTAGAATTCGAAGCCCCTTCGGTCATCACATCATGTTGGAAAACCATTCTAGCAAAAACCTAAGCAATTCACTCGTAAGTATAAACCGGATCTCGACGAGTGCCGTCCGACGACCCGCTCTGATACCAATTGAATGTACACAAACAAAGTTAAATTGCTTAAAGCATACCTAGAGGGGGGGGGGGGGGGGGGGGTGAATAGGTTTTTACACCTTTTTCAAACCCTTGAACAAACATTCGTTTGTCCCTCAAGGTAGCCTTACACACAACATAATAAGCCAAGGAAGACATACATAGACAATACGATAATACAATCATAAGAGCAACATCTAAGTATATCAACAAGTTATGTGAGGTAAAATAGCAAATAAACAACACCACAAAATAAGCTTGTATTTCATAAGATGTTCAATGTGTTACAAGAGTGATCAAAATGTCACTATACAAAAATTACAATATATAAAATAATCAAAGATACAAATTGATCTATAGAATGAATACACTAATCACACTATACAAAGACTTGCTTCACAATACATCACATGTGGATATTATGAATCAAGACAATAAAATATACAATTAAAATATAAGAGAAAGAGATAGGAAGAATTAACACAAGGGATTTTTTAACGTGGTAAAACCTCCAAGGAGGAAACATCCACGGGTTGAACTACAACCATTGGGTACTATACTATTGGAAAGCAAACATAGAACATTCACAAAGTGACCAATCTTTAGCTCACCCAACCTAGTGAAGTCTAAGCCTACCCAACCTTATTGGAAAGTGTGAAATCCCTCAATGATGCGGAACCACCATATATTGGACAACACACTCAACCAACATCGATGGTAGATTAGAAATTCCTCAAGAGTGCATACACCTCCCGTGTACCCCGCTCTATCGGACTCTATGTCTAACCATACGCCTAGGCCTACCAATACAATAGCCAACTCCCTATCCAAGGCACTCTTGCCTCTAGGGAGCCTTCCATGCATGACTATCCGAGTCCTCCCAACTCTAGCCATGACTTCTTGCTTACCTATCCGAGTCATCCTGACTCTAGGCAAGACTTCTTGCTTGGCTATCCAAGTCACCCCGACTCTAACCAAGACTTCATGCCTTTTACAAGGACTTCCTAGTGTGATCATGTGAATGCAAATGATGCAAACATTCAATACAACATAGAATATGTGATCAATACATTCTATGGCACAAATAGACCTAAACATGTGAAATCACAAATAATCAAGTCTAGATGCAAAAATACATGAATAGAAACCTAAGCATGTGAAACACCTAACACATGTACTCAAAGTCTCATTCACACACATAACACTTGAATCACAAAATGTTCATGAAGTACAAATTCAAGATGCTATCAATATACAATTAAAAACTAGATATATGAGATTAAAATCAATCAATATACTAGACAAAAATATAGAGCAAGGTTTTGAGATTTACATCAATCAAAACCTATATTCTCTAAATCACAAACAAATACACAAATCCTAGATTTTAATAATCAAAGGATCAAATCAAATCTCAAAGTCATTTTAACACAAAATTAATTCAATTAAGTATCAAACAACCTAAGATGCCATTCTAATCACAATACAACTCACAAACATATGTAAAACCTAGAATCATAGAATCTAGTCAACATTAGTCCACAAATTGAGTTTCAATTAGAATGATAATCAAGCTATCTTTCCAAATAGCTTTTACCAAACAATAACATAGATATAGAAGAAGAAACCCCAAGCAAATGGAAGGTCAAATAACAAGAAATCCCAAAGTTGAGACTCATACCTTGGATTCTGCAGCTGGTTCGGAAATCAGTGTTCAACCACTTGAAATCACAATCAAACAGCCACCAAACCACTTGGAGATGTTAGAGGACTCAAATACGAACACTCTCCAACTTGAATCACTCAAATCTGACTCCGGATGAGGAAGATATGGTGTTTTGAAATTTGGAAAAATTGGAGAGAATGTGTTGCGGGAAATCTAAAAAATTCTTCTTTTTTTTCAAAATGGAGAGAGAGAGGGAAGAAATAGGAGGAGAGAAAGGGAGGTTTTCGGCCAACCAGGTGGTGCCACATCACGCCCTAGCCGTGGGGGGCGCGTGGTCCACACGGGAGCAGAGGCTGCTCTAGGCCATGGGGCCCACGGCCTCAACCACGGCCAGCCCATGTGGCCCACGGCCTGGGCTGTCCTCTCGCGCGCTCCCTCGGTTCGTCGGCCCGTATCTCGGGCGTCCGAACTCTGAATTTGAATCCGTTTTCAGATTATGAACCATGACTCTCTGACGCACGACGATGACTATAAAACTTTGAAAAACGGTTGAGAAATCATCTCGGAAATCATCGATGAAGTCAACTCAACGAAAGAGAACGTAAAGTGGCATAGTCAACTTGTTTGGACTCGAAACCTTATGAATGAGTAACCGAAATGACCGAAACTCAATAAGGCATTGAATAAGAACATGTTCAAGTCCTAAACACAAAATACGGAAACATACAAACACAAATACACACACATATGCTAGTTTCCGGACATAGTCCTAGAAAATGCAAAACACAAAGTTTATTAACTAAATGTGAATGCATGAGCATATTTTGCCAAGTGTGTGAAAGTGAAATGTAAATGAAATTAAATCATGAAGGGACACACAAGAATGATATGTGTGAGTGTGTGCCTAGCCTTGTAAGAGATAAGAGGTCTTTGAATACCTTTGTAGACCGATAATGCCCGAATCTCTTAAAAATCGGCAACTTGAACGAATTGTGGTTGAGACGTCCTTCGTCTTCGAAATTCTTCAATTACTAACCACTAAACATTACAAGTTAAACACGTTTTGATATGGAATTAATGCCAACACTAATTATCAACCTAACACTAATCTTCCATCGATGTTGGTTTTGTGTGTTGTCCAATATATGGTGGTTCCGCATCATTGAGGGATCTCATACTTTCCAATAGGGTTGGGTAGACTTAGACTCCACTAGGTTGGGTGAGCTAAAGATTGGTCACTTTTTGGATTCTCTATTTTTATCATCCAATATATATAGTACCCAACGGTTGTAGTTCAACCCATGGATGTTTCCTCTTTGAAGGTTTTACCACATTAAAAAATCTCTTGTGTTAATTCTTCCTATCTCTATCTCTTATACTTTATTTGTGTATATTATTATCTTGTTTCATATTATTCACTTGTGATGTATCGTGGAGCAAGTTTTTGTAAAGTGTGATTTGTGAATTCATTCTTTTGATCATTTTTGTATATATGATTCTTTTGTATATTGTAATTTTGTATAGTGATATTTGATCACTCTTGTAACTCATTGAACATCTATTGAAATACAAGTATTCTTTGTTGTTGAGTTTATTTGTTCTTATACCTCATACAACTAGGTGATATACATAGACTTTGTCCACATGATTACATTCACATATTGTCTATGTATGTCTTTCTTGGTTTATTTGTTCTGTGTAAGGCTACCTTGAGGGACAAACAAAAGTTTGTTCAAGGGATTGAAAAAAGGTGTAAAAATCTATTCACCCCCCCTCTAGGTATGCCTTAAGCAATTTAACTACGTCTGTATACTTTCACGTCCCAATTCGTAGAGTCTCCACGGTTTCATGCCGATGGAAAGTTCTTGCGGACCAGAAGGCCATAACTTGCAGCCAACTTCCATCTTTTCACCGCGAGTTGTGACGGAGAGCAAGAACCCGCGAGCCCATGGTTCCAAACCCACGAGCTTGACCGACTTGGAGGATATTTACGTCCAAACCTTGCCCAATCCTTTCCTCTATAAATATACAACTTTCCCAACCTTAAACACAATCCCTAATATCCAGGAAAATACCTAAATTAGCCTAGAAACCCTAGAAAAATTTAAACTCTCGCCAAGAACACTCAACCCACCTTAGCTAGTAAGTAAGCTTGGTTGCATGTTGATTTCAAGCTTTGGAAAGCAAGAGGAGCTTGAATTATTGTGAAGACTTCTCCAAGATATTGGGTTTTCTCTCTTTCTCTCTTATTTCCTTTAGTTTGTAATTATATGTGTAACTAATTAGTTGATGTTGGGATATGGTGTACTTGTAATATTATCTATGATATTTGTTGATTATCTATGTTTGAGCTTCATGTTATGTATGTATTGATTTAATTAACCAATTGATTAACATATAATACAATTTAGATCATACATGAATGAATATTTATGTATGGGTCTTTATTCATGGTTTAAGACCACCCTTTGTGCTTAATTGTAATCAACTTGTTAATTAGGTGATTGAATTTGTACACCAATTTCCTAACATCTTATTTCCCATACCACTCACTCTCATTACCACTCTTGCATGACCAATACAGCATTAATGGTAATTAGTTAAGTTAGTTAGTTAATTTAGTTAATTGTAGTTGGTAAGCTTAGTGATAGGTTAGTTAATTGCCTAAGGGATTGACAACCTGTTAGGTTTATAGTTTGTGTTGGCATGTATTCCATATCAAAACGTGTTTCTTTTGTAATGTTTAGTGGTCCATATGTTAAAGATTTATGAAGACGAAGAAAGTCTTAACCACAATTCATGCAAAATGCCGGCTTCAAAGAGTTATGTGCTTCATTGATCATCAAAGGTAATATAAGACCTCATATCTCTTACAAGGCTAGGCAAACACACACACATGGCATCCTTGTGTGTTCCTTCATGGTTAAACATCATTTATATATCACTTTCACACACTTGATAATATATGCTCATGCATTTATACTATCTTGACAAACTTTGCTTATTACATGTTCTAGGACTATGTCTAGGAAATAGCATATATGTGTGTCTTTGTGTTTGTATGTTTCCATATTTTTTTATTTGGACTTGAATATGCTCTATTATGATTCCTTATTGAGTTTTGGTCATTTCGGTTACTCATTCATTTAATTTCGAGTCCAAACGATGTAGCTACGCTACTTTTCGTTCTCATTCGTTGAGTTGACTTCATCGTTATTTTCCGAGATGATTTTTCAACCAATTTTCAAAGTTGTGTAGTCACCATCATCGTGCGTGAGGGAGTCACATTTCATAATCTGAAAACGGATTCAAAATCGGAGTTCGGATGCCCAAGATACGGTTGAAGAACGTGAGGGAGCACGCGAGAGGAGAGCGTGGCCAAGAGGCCATGTGGCCCAAGCCGTGTGGGAGCCATGGGACCCACGGCTAGAGGACCCCTATGGTCCCGTGTGGCCCACGCGCCCCCCACGGGGTGGGTGATGTGGCCACCTTTGATTGGCCCGAAAAATCTCTCTCTCTCCTTCTTTTAAATTCCCTCTATTCCCTCCATTTCATTTGTAAGTAGAAAAAATTGAAATCCCGTTAGATTTTCTCTCCAATTTTTCTCATCTTCAAATCATCATAACTTTCTCATACGAACTCAAAATTGAGTGATTCAAGTTGGAGATTGTTCGTAATCGAGTCCTCTACCTTTTCCAAGTGATTTGGCAGCTGTTTGATTGACCTTTCTAGTGGTTGCACATAGAAAACCGAACCAGCTCGAGAATCCAAGGTAGTGTTCATATCTTTGGGATTTCTTCTTTTATAACCTTCAATTACCTTGGGGTTTCTTCTTCTATATGTATGTGTATGTATTATGAATGCTATAGAGAAAGATAGCTTCATAATCAATCTTAATCAAAAGTCTAATTAGAGACATATGTGAACTAATTTCTTAGATTCTAGGTTTTTCATATGCTTGAGAGTTGTATTGTGATTAGATTGATATCTAGGATTATTTGTGGATTGATTGATGTATTTTATGATTAATAATCCTCACATTGTGCTTAGATCCTCTTATTGAACAAATCTAGGATTAGCACTTGTGTTTGTGTATTTAGAGGCTAATAGGATTTAATTGACTATTCATTATATCCTTGCTCTAAATCTTTGGCTAGAATATTCATTGAATATATTTTGTGATTCTAGCATTTTTGTGTATGTTTATGACATCTTGAATATGTGCTTCATGTATATGATTTATTCAAGTGTTATGTGTATGAATGAAACTAGGAGCTTTTGTGTTAGGTGTTTTTCACATGCTCTAGGTTTAATTCATGTTTTGGCATCTAGACTACTTTACTTGTGTTCTCACATGTTTAGGTCTAGTTGTTCCATGGAATGTATTGATCACATGTTCTATGTTGTATTGATTGTTTGCATCATTTGCATTCACATGATCACACTAGGAAGTCCTTGTAAAAGGCATGAAGTCTTGACTAGGACAAGGTGTCCGGATAGTCAAGCAAGGAAGTCTTGGTTAGGACGTGAGGTCCGGATAACCAAGCAAGAAGTCATGGCTAGGATCGGGAAGGTCCGGATAGTCATGCATGGGAGGCTCCCTAGAGGCATGAGTGCCTTGGATAGGGAGTTGGCTATTATATTGGTAGGCCTAGGCGTATGGTTAGACTTAGACTCCAAAAGAGCAGGGTACACGGGAGGTGTATGCATTCTTGAGGAATTTCTAATCTTCCATCGATGTTGGTTTTGTGTGTTGTCCAATATATGGTGGTTTCGCATCATTGAGGGATTTCATACTTTCCAATATGGTTGGCTAGACTTAGACTCCACTAGGTTGGGTGAGCTAAAGATTGGTCACTTTATGGATTCTCTATTTTTACCATCCAATATATATAGTACCCTAATGGTTGTATTTCAACCCGTGGATGTTTCCTCCTTGGAGGTTTTACCACATTAAAAAATCTCATGTGTCAATTCTTTCTATCTCTCTTTTTGTATATGTTTATGTGTATGTTTTAATCTTGTGGTACAATATTCACTTGTGATATATTTGGAAGCAAGATTGTGTAAAGTGTGATTTGTAATCAATATTCATTTTGATCATTTTTGTATATACAATTCATTTGTGTAAATATAATTCTCTTATTTTTCGATTCTTTTGTATAGATGTTTTTAGATTGATATTTGTATATTCATTGAACATTAATATTATTTTATGTATCCTTTGTTTTGGTTTTAATATATTTCCTTCATTAGCAAGTTGTAGTAGTTTTACTTAGTTTACTTACATTGTAATATTCAAAACACAACTTGTGGAATTTGATCTTAATTGAATATCTTGTATATAAGATACATTGTTTGTTGGTATATGTTTTGTAGACTAAGGGTGGTGAATTGAGCATACGTGTGTTAATTGTTTTCTCATAACAATCATGTTTAAGGTTAATTTGTATGCTCACCAAGGTTTTGACATAAGTCATGAAAGAGTTTTTAAAACTAGTGTGTCAACCTATTCACCCCCCCCCCCCCTCTAGGTTGTTTAGTATAACCTTGTAGGTATTTTCAATTGGTATCAGAGCGGGTTACTTAAAGCAATTAGTGTGATTCAGGATCTACAAGGTTATTTACTATGATAACAACCTTTAGTCTATTTTTGTTTGTAATGGTTGTCCTCCTTTGTTGATTGGGAAAATGTTTGTTTTGTTGAAAATGCTCATGATAGACTTCGCTATGTCTTGTGATGAGCAAGCTTGGTTGGATTGTCAAGAAATGTTTCTTTTCTCCATGTTTTATATTTGATGGAGTAGTTTCTTCAAACCAATATGTTCATGAAGTATGAATGAGGTTTATTTTTGAGAAGTTGAAACTTTTAGACCTTTTTGCCATTTATAGTGGTGTAATTTTTTAAACACCTTGCTCTTTATAAAGATTCAAATATGGCAAAAGAGGCATGGAATAGATTCCAAGCTACTTGTGAAAAAGGTTCTTCTCGTTTTATATTTCATTTGTCTACTTACAATTTTGTTGATAAGCTTGAAAAGCATGTTAGTGATAATAGCAAAGAAGAAGAAGTTTTCCCGGAGAACAATCATGCTAGACATGATCACTTGGCTTTGCAACTCAATGAAGAGGATTGCAAATCAAAGGCCACCATCTTCAACTTGATGGCAAGAGTTCAATCTCTTAAGAAGGAAAGAGATAAAGCTTTGAAGGAAGTTGAAGTGAAGAATGGAGTGATCAAATGTCTAGAAGAGAAGACGATTGAAGATGCTCTTGTGTTAGATAGTTTAATAAATGATTTTGCTAATAAATTGTTTTATTTCTTGTAGGAAATGATCAAAGGCAAGGAAGAGGAGTTGGCATTCATGAAGGCCAAAGAGCTTGGTGATCTTCATGAAGATTCAAGTGACTTAAGCTTTGTAGTTGAGCAAGTTGAGTCTCCTACAACTAAAGGCAAGTCACTAAGGAACAAAAGGATTTCAAAGGCCAATCTTCCAAGGTCAAGTGCAAAATCAAGAAGAGTAAAGAGCCTTCACCGTTGGTACACTCTCACCTAAATAGTATCATCTCCATATGTATTCTGGTTTGGCATTTTTGAATTGTTGTAGTGCATATTAAATCTATATGCCATGAGTATATTAGACAATGCAAACTAGGGAATGAGATGCATGTTAGTGAGATGAGAAAATCTTCTATGAATGTTTCTTGCACGATAACACTTTGAATTTTGTGCATGATAACGATAATCATGTAAGGAATATTGTCATGAAGATTTGGGTCAAAATGAGTGTTTCACATGATCATATGCATAGTCTTGATAATATCTTTGTTGATAGTAATAATGTTGTGTAAAACATGAGAATATCTTTATAGAGAAGATAGTTGAGAAATGATCATGATGGTTTATGTGTTTGTGCTCCTTAGACCAAATGGGTCAAGGGTGAGTGCTCTTACCATTAGTGTAAGTTACACATGTGAGTTAGCTTTAATATTAATGTCTAGTTTTGAGTAACTTAGCTATCTAGCTTTGTTTCTCTATGACTTTGACATGAACTTAGTTATCTCACAAATATCATTATGATAGTCAAAATCCGTTGATTAACTTTTGAGAAGTTGCATATCATGAAATCTATTTGGTGATAATCATGTTAAGACTTTTGGAGAAAGTCATTTTTGTTGTTGTTTGAGTTGAAATGCATAGTCTTTATTCTCTTGGGATGAAACACCAACAACTTGTTGTCATGAGGACAAACAAGCCAAGAGAGCTCATAAAAAGAGCGAAGGCTTTGCATTTGATGAAAAAGCTTGCTTAGGTATTTCTATATCCTAATGCTTGCTTTCTAGCTTTTCATCTTTTGACTCTATGTTTTGCATTACATCATGTAGTATGTCATATTGTAGAACTAGTATAGCATTCATATGGTTCTCCTTGACATTTGCTCTCTAAAGATCTTTTAGTGATGTGTTCACAATGATCTTATACATGATGCTTGAAATGCTTGTGTGATTGTTGAGTGGTTTGATAAGCAAAACTTAATTTGAATATCAATGTCTTTGAGAGCTACTCACTTGAGAAGTAATGATCTTAAACAAATAACTTGTATTGTTTCTAGATCATGCACTTGAGCTTGAAAATTTTATTTTTTGAAAAGTGCACTAATGCTTCTCTTATATATTTTAGTTTTGAGTATATGTGGTTGAAAGTATGTAGATTATAGATGCATCTAGAAGCCTATTGCTTAGTACATGATAGATGACCTAGATGACCTATGGTATGTATCCATTTTGCTTCGGCACTACATAGTATTCAAAGAGCACCCTCATGGAAAGGGCTACACACTTTGGTTGTGTAGCCACCCAATGTAGGAAAGGGCTACGCCATTGTGATGAGTGAAAGCCGCCATTAGGAGTATATGTTTTTGTTAGAAAAAATAAAAGAAGTGTTGAAAAGAATCATTAAAAAAAAATCTTTGATTCTAAGCCTAAAAGAAATGAAAAATAAAAGGCTTAATTGTGTATAGTTGAGAATTGTGAATAGCTCGGGTTGTCAAATAGAAACGGGTAAACGAGCCACATGCACACACACGCTCACATGTTGATATCTATTCTTTTAAAGCAAAAACTGGATGAATATCGGTTTGACCTATTTTTGGAAATGCTTTAGATGGATAGGTGTGGAAATTATTTGCATGTTGATGTCACAATTACTCTTACTATATATGTGAGAAGCATTCACACACATACATTTTGCTTATGTGCTTGATTCATTAGCAATGTGAGAATATTTTTGAGAGATTAATGAAAATCTATGATTCTCTCTTGGACTTTGAAAAGTGATGAAATATTTTCTCTAATTGCTTGAATGTGTGATTGTGTGGATCTCGTTGTGAACAATACTCTATCTTGATCTTAGATAGAGCACTTATCAAGGGGGAGCATAGTATGCTAGACTTTGTTCTTGTTAGGATTCCCGTTGTGTTTAATTGGCTTATTTCGTGATCAAACCACATGTGGGGATGCTTTGTAAGGGTAGCTTAGATGTTGTGTTATTGCTTAGGCCCTTTTGAAGACCTCTCCATTGACAAGCACCAAAGGTAATATTCTAAGTGCTTACTTGTCTTGAAGAGATAGATGCACACACTCACAACTCATGCATATGTTTAATCCTTATATGTTGTGTGTCTTTTATGTGTGCCTTAATGCTCATGAACATCTCTTCTTGCATGTTAGTTTGATTGCATCTTGCATATCCAATTGCCTTGTCATGCTTAGTCTTAGGATTGCATTTTTGCACTGGGCGCCCCCAAAAGCGCTGTACAGAAGCGCTGTACGAACAGCGCCCATTGAGCGCTGTTCAGACCTGATCGATTTAATCGGTCGCTGTTGGGTCGCTGTTGGGGCGCTGTACGTGGCGCTGTACAAAGCGCTGTACGAACAGCGCCACTCTGTTTCCTCGTGAAAACAGAGCAAGGGCGCTGTACAGGCGCTGTACAAGGGCGCCCTACGTACAGCGCCCATGGCAAATAGTGGGCAAACTTATCAAAACGACCACACTTTGTTTTGGCCCCCTATATATATGCCACTTTGACTTTAGGTCAATTACAAGAGTTCATATTCAGATTTCATACTTAGGATATTTTTCAAAGAGAAGAAAAATTCCAAGAACTCATTTTTAATTACTCAAACACCTTTTCCATGATCATCAATCATCATCTAGCATCATCTTAGATCATCTAGATGACATCTTGCATGGATTCTTCATCATACTTTGCTTGGTAAGCTTTTCACTAATATCTTACATATTTTGTGTTTCTCTTATCTAGCAATCTCAATTTAATTACTTGTATGTGATTTTATATTTGTTGAATACAAGATTGAGATTAGTATGATGTATGTTTGAGAAGTTGTATTGTGCTAGCATATTAGGTTTTTGTGCTTGATATTGATTAGCTAAACTATTGACATGTCATTTAGTTTTGATATCTAGGATTGTTCTTAATTGCATATTAATCATCTTAGATAAGCATATAGGGTTTCCCTTGCTCTATGTTGCATTTTGGATATTTTCATATATTCACTTAGGGTTGTATTCTCTTCAAGAGAAGCTAAGTCTTGTGTGTAGCAATCGGGATTAGGTTGCTTAGATCGCAAGCAAATTGGACTAGGTTCACTCATACCGGGATTAGGTAGGTGTGTGATTACTACCGGGATTAGGTTGTAATCGTTTGCACATTTAGTGGATTCGAGGTTCGAGTGTGGCTTACTTACATAGCCCGTGGTTTTTCCCGTGAGGGTTTCCACGTAAAAATCAAGTGTCAATTTAATTTCCGCACCATATTACACTTGCTTGTTTATTTTATCTTGAGGGTAATTTCGTAATTTTGACTAACACGAAAAATTGGGTAAAAAGCGTAAAATCTATTCACCCCCCCTCTAGATAGTTTTATACACACCGTGCATTAATTAGTTTCAATTGGTATCAGAGCGGGTTCCTAGACATACATAGGTGATCCTTGCTTATTTTGGTGTGTGTTGCATTTTGTGTGATTTTTGATCATTCATACATTTGCATTCATTTCATTCATTCATAAACACTATGAGTGGAAACGGTGGAAATGGTGGTGGCCACGAAGGAGCTTCTAGCACTAGGCCTCCACTTCTTACCGGATTGAACTATTCCCAATGGAAAGGGAAGATGGAATCCTACATATGCCAAATTCATGACCGTGCATGGATGGCGGTGGAAGACGGATATGATCTCCCTATGATGACTCCCGCGGGTGGAGGAGAAGATGTTTTGAAGCCTAAGGCGCAATGGAACGCGCAAGAGTTTGATGCTTCAAAGTGGAATAGGAAGGCGTTGCATGCCATCTTGTGTGCCATGGACGAAAATCAATACAAGTTGATTCAAAATACTAGGATAGCTAAGGAGGCTTGGGACATCCTAGAGATTGCACATGAGGGAACCGAAGTAGTGAAGGACTCCAAGCTTCAAGTCCTCCAAACTCAATTCGAGACGCTTAAGATGGAGGAGAATGAGTGCTTCAACGACTTTGAGATCAAGTTGATGGATATAGTCAACCAAAGCCATCAACTTGGTGATCCATATTCGGATAGGAGAATCAAGCAAAAGATTATGAGATCTCTACCCGATAGGTTTGAATCGAAGGTGACGGCTTTAGAAGAAAATAGTGGTTATAAGGATATGAAGCCGAGTGAGGTGATTGGGAGACTTCTAGCTTATGAGTCTAGGAAAGGGCCTATCTCCACACCCACTAAAAAGCAAAAAGGAATTGCTTTAAAAACCTCCAAGGATGAAAAGGAGGAAAAGAAGGTTGACTCGGATGAAGACCTTGCCTTGTTTGTAAAAAGGTTCAACAAGGTTATGAAGTTTAGAAGGAAGAGCTTTGGGTCAAAAGGTCAAGATTTGAAGAAAAAGGGCTCTTTCAAGAAGTTTGAACCTAGGCAAGAAAGGACCGAAAGGAAAGGGGTCCGTTGTTTCGAGTGTGGTGGCATAGGTCATTTTGCCCCCGATTGTGCAAACCATGTTGAGAAGAAAAAGGGGAAAGTGATGGCCGCCACTTGGAGTGGAAGTAGTGATGACTCCTATGAGGGAGATGAGTCTTCGGATGATGAAGAGCTCATGGCTAATCTCCTAGCTTTTGCCTCCTCCCATAAAAGCAAAAGTGCTAGTGAGAGAGAGGAAATGAGTCAAGAGGAAAATGACTCAAGTGATGTAGAAAGTGATTCCTCCTCTAACTCCATGAATGGATTTATGGAGAAAAAGGAGTTTGCTAAATATCATGCCGAATTTAATGATTTAGCAATCAAGAGTACAAGAAAGATCAAGATGTTGAGAGAAGAAAATCTTGAACTTGCATCTCAAAATGACCACTTAAGTGAACAAGTGGAGAAATTCAAGAAGATGGAAGATAAGCTAAAAGAGGAGTTAGTCTTATCTAGGAGGAATGAGGATAGTCTAAAGAGGGAGCTTGAAGAAGTTAGAGAATCTATGACTAGGATGGATTCTAGCACCAAGAAGCTTGACCATATGCTTGGTGTTGGAAAGAGTCCATGTGACAAGAGGGGTCTTGGGTATGAAGATGACAAGAAGATCTCAACCTCTAACAAGACCATATTTGTCAAGAGCTTGAAGAAAGAAGAAACTTCACTTGTGCAACTTCCTAGAAAGAAGTTAGAAATAGGACAAAGTTCAAATGCTCAAGTGAAGATGGGGCCAAGAAGGCAACCTCAAGCTCAACCCCCTAGGGTTCCTCAAGCCAACATTTCTCCTCAAATGGCTCACAAAGGAAAGAGGCCTATCATGCAACCTCAAGCTTGGAAGCAACCTAGACCGGTTCAACAACGAAGACGCATTGAACCCCTTCATCCACAAAGACAAGGACAAGGTATGATTCCTTATTTTACTCCTATTTGTCACTTTTGTGGATTTGTTGGTCATATTAGACCACAATGCTTTCGCTATATAAAAATGTGCAAAACTAGAAGCATGATAGAGAAGAAAAAGAAAAGAGCCATGATGCATGTTCCTAGGAATAATGATATTGATTTGCATGATCCTAGGAATAATAGAGCACATGTACCAAAGACCACTAAGAAAGCCAAAATTGTTGCTAAGTGGATTAGAAAGAATGAGAATGTTTGCCATGTTGCACAAATAGCCTTGAAGGCAAATTCTTCTAATTTTTGGTATTTGGATAGTGGGTGCTCTAGGCACATGACGGGAAACAAGAGTTTCTTCGAGACTCTTGTTATGGAGGAAGGTGGATATGTCACTTTCGGTGATGGATCCAAAAAGAAGGTTGTAGGGAAAGGATCCATTTCCGTTCCCGGTTTACCCTCCTTATCCGATGCTTTATTTGTTGATGGCTTGAAAGCCAATTTAATAAGCATTTCACATCTAAGTGATGAAGGATATTCCGTCTTGTTTAGTAAAAATGATTGCTCAATCCTAAAGCCCGATGGACAAACCTTATTGAAAGGTATGAGATCTAGCGACAATTGCTATTGTCTTGAAGCTAGAATAGTCTCAAACAATGTGTCCATGGATGAGCAAGTTGAGTTGTGGCATGAAAGACTTGGCCACATGAACTTTAGGGATTTAAGAACCCTTGGAAAGTTCGAGTGTGTGCGTGGCCTCCCTAAGCTTGGGAAGAAAGCCAATGGTATTTGTGGACCTTGCCAACAAGGAAAACAAACCAAAAGCATGCACAAAAAGGGCAAGTATCTCTCCACCAAGGAGCCCCTAGAGCTTCTCCACATGGATCTCATGGGTCCTATGCAAACCGAGAGCTTAGGTGGAAAGAGATACATTTTTGTTTGTGTTGATGATTTCTCTAGATTTACATGGACATATTTTCTTAGAGAAAAATCCGAAACTTTTGATAAGTTTAAAATGCTTTGTACTAAATTGCAAAATGAAATGAATTCTAATATTAGAAGCATTAAACGGATTAGAAGTGACCATGGGAGGGAGTTTGAGAATGCCTCTTTTGAAAGCTATTGTGATAGCCTAGGCATCTCCCATGAGTTTTCCGCTCCTAGGACACCTCAACAAAATGGGGTTGTTGAGAGGAAGAATAGGGTCCTCCAAGAGATGGCCCGTGTGATGTTGCTTAGCAACAATGTCCCTAGGAACCTATGGGCCGAAGCCATTAACACGGCTTGCTATATAGGAAATAGAGTGTTCCTAAGGCCCGGTACTAGAAACACCTCCTATGAGTTATGGAAAGGCAAGAGGCCAAATGTTAGCTACTTCCACACTTTTGGAAGCAAATGCTACATTTTGAATGACCGTGATCAACTTGGCAAGTTTGATGCTAAGAGTGATGAGGGTATCTTTATTGGCTATGCCTTGAATAGTAGAGCCTATAGAGTTTTCAACTTGAAGACTCGAACCGTCATGGAATCATCAAATGTTGTCATTGATGATACAAGGCTCAAGTCCAAAAATGATGAGGAGGAGGATGTTTTAGAGGATGACTCTCCTTTGGAGAGGGTTGTGGTGACTCCCAATGTTGGGACATCTAATGAAGTCACACAACCTAGTACTAGAGTTCCTAACTTGGACTCTAATGAACCCGCTCCATGGGTTAGAAGACTCCATAACAAAGAGGATGTTATTGGAGATGTTAATGAGGGTGTTAGAACTAGGCGTCAAATAGCTAATCTAATTAGCTTGACATGCTATACCTCTCAAATAGAACCCAAAAAGGTTGAAGAAGCCTTAAATGATGAATTTTGGGTTCTTGCCATGCAAGAAGAGCTAAACCAATTCGAAAGGAATGAGGTTTGGACTCTAGTTCCTAGGCCTAAGACCACTAATGTCATAGGCACAAAATGGATATTTAGGAACAAATCCGATGAGGATGGCAACATAGTGCGGAACAAGGCTAGACTTGTAGCACAAGGGTACTCTCAAATTGAGGGTATCGACTTTGAGGAGACTTTTGCTCCCGTTGCCCGCTTAGAGTCCATTAGGCTTCTCTTGTCCATCTCTTGTGTGCACAAGTTCAAATTGCACCAAATGGACGTCAAGAGTGCCTTCCTCAATGGCTTCTTGCAAGAGGAAGTGTTTGTTGAACAACCTAAGGGGTTTGTGGATGCACACCACCCCAATTATGTCTATCGCCTCAAGAAGGCACTTTATGGGTTGAAACAAGCACCGAGGGCTTGGTATGAGCGCCTCACTCAATTTCTTGTTGACAATAACTACACAAGAGGTAGTGTTGACAAGACACTATTCATCAAGAGAGACAATGATGAGCTTTTCATAGCTCAAATATATGTTGATGACATAGTGTTTGGCTCCACCAACAACACCAAAGTTCAACAATTTGTTGATGTCATGTCTCTTGAATTTGAGATGAGTCTTGTTGGTGAGCTTAGTTACTTCCTAGGTTTGCAAATTAGGCAAATGCATGATGGGATTTTCATAACCCAAGCCAAATATGCTAAGAACCTAGTGAAGAAGTTTGGTTTAGAGAAAGCCAAACATTGTGATACACCCATGAGTACAACTTTGAAGCTAAGCAAGGATGCTAGTGGTAAAAGTGTGGACCAAACTCTATATCGTGGCATGATAGGTAGCTTGCTTTACTTGACCGCAAGTAGGCCCGATATATCTTTTAGTGTGGGTGTGTGTGCTAGGTACCAAGCGGATCCTAAGGAGTCCCACCTCTCTTGTGTGAAGAGGATCATTCGCTATGTGAATGGGACATCCAACTATGGGATTTGGTACTCTTTTGACACTAATGCTAGTCTAGTTGGCTTTAGTGATGCGGATTGGGCAGGAAATTGTGATGATAGGAAGAGCACATCGGGCGGTTGCTTCTTTCTAGGCAACAACTTGGTGTCTTGGTTTTGCAAGAAGCAAAACTCAATTTCCTTGTCCAAGGCCGAGGCCGAGTACATAGCCGCGGGGAGTGGATGCACACAACTCCTATGGATGAAACAAATGCTTGTAGACTACGGATTCAACCAAGGTACTCTCACTCTCTTTTGTGATAACATGAGTGCTATTAATATTTCCAAGAATCCGGTTCAACATTCTAGAACTAAGCATATTGACATCCGCCATCACTTCATTAGAGAGCTTGTTGAAAATAAATGCATAGTACTTGAACATGTAGGTACTAATGATCAACTTGCGGACTTATTTACAAAACCCTTAGATGCTACTCGATTTAAAACTCTTAGTAGATCTATTGGGATATGTCTTGTGGAGTGATGTTCTATGATTGACCCCATATGGGGAACTCAAGCAAAGAGAGCTATTTTGCATTCATGTAACTTGCAAAAAAATTTGAAATAACTTATGCCTCTTCTTTTGATTGCTTGAGTAAGCTTGGTTGTACATATGTATATATGCTTTCAAATTCTATAAGTGTGAACCTTGCTTGTCTACAATCCATGTCATATTTATGTTCAAACATGCATTTTTGGACTAGGAGATTTACATAGGAAGTATGATGTGAATGACCTATAGTTATCTCCATGACATGATGTTTCTTAAATAACATGCTTATGCTAAATGAAAAAGCATGAAATTCATACAACATGCTCACATGAAAAGCATGAATTGATGATTGCATATTCTTAAAAATGCAAAACTTGTGTGAAAGCTAGTGAGACTCAAAATGAATAAAGGATCTTGTATCCGTTCAAAGGAATTACATTCCAAATGTCTCTCTTTCTTTATTAGTTAAACATGGTTACTATCATACGGATATCTTATCCGGAAAAATCTAATAGGGTGCAAAGTCGCTCATGCCATGTTTCGCTTATAAAGTTGGATATAGTTACTCTTAAATTAAAATCAATAATCTCTATATCCTTGCTTTTTCCATGACATTGGTGAAATTGGTTTGAATTCAAATTAGAAACCTTTGTCATTTGCTTTGCCAAATACCATTGTATTTTGGACTTGAATGCTATATGTCTTGTATGCAAAGCATGTTGGATTCACACATTTTCTCAAATAAATCTCCTTGTTTCTCTCAAATTAATTGAAGTGCATAAAGTGACTTATATGTATATGCATATCTTGCATGCTTCTATCTCTCGTTGCTTTGAGTGACCCGGTTGGGGACTACTCCTTTGCCTATATCATGACAAAAAGGGGGAGTAGGAAATGGTAAGGGGAGTTGCAAAATATAGAAGCTTTTGTGCATTTTGGGGAGAACATACATTGAGGGGGAGCATTGCATTTATCATTCATTGCATACATTTGCTAATGTTGTGCCTAAATTCTAAAAATGCAAATGCTTGGTATTGTTCTCACATGATTAATCTCACACTTTACTTGTATTGGAAATGCTAGAAACTTAATTTTCAGGGCTTGATTGTTCTACAAGAGATTGAAGACTTGAAGTTTTTACTTTCTTATCTCTTTGTAATGTAGATAATCATTGTAGTCCCGTAGTTTCTAATTCTATGTGAGGAATCAATGTGAGTGGTGGTTTTGTCACGAAATAGCCAAAGGGGGAGATTGTTAGGATTCCCGTTGTGTTTAATTGGCTTATTTCGTGATCAAACCACATGTGGGGATGCTTTGTAAGGGTAGCTTAGATGTTGTGTTATTGCTTAGGCCCTTTTGAAGACCTCACCATTGACAAGCACCAAAGGTAATATTCTAAGTGCTTACTTGTCTTGAAGAGATAGATGCACACACTCACAACTCATGCATATGTTTAATCCTCATATGTTGTGTGTCTTTTATGTGTGCCTTAATGCTCATTAACATCTCTTCTTGCATGTTAGTTTGATTGCATCTTGCATATCCAATTGCCTTGTCATGCTTAGACTTAGGATTGCATTTTTGCACTGGGCGCCCCCAAAAGCGCTGTACAGAAGCGCTGTACGAACAGCGCCCATTGAGCGCTGTTCAGACCTGATCGATTTAATCGGTCGCTGTTGGGTCGCTGTTGGGGCGCTGTACGTGGCGCTGTACAAAGCGCTGTACGAACAGCGCCACTCTGTTTCCTCGTGAAAACAGAGCAAGGGCGCTGTACAGGCGCTGTACAAGGGCGCCCTACGTACAGCGCCCAAGGCAAATAGTGGGCAAACTTATCAAAACGACCACACTTTGTTTTGGCCCCCTATATATATGCCACTTTGACTTTAGGTCAATTACAAGAGTTCATATTCAGATTTCATACTTAGGATATTTTTCAAAGAGAAGAAAAATTCCAAGAACTCATTTTTAATTACTCAAACACCTTTTCCATGATCATCAATCATCATCTAGCATCATCTTAGATCATCTAGATGACATCTTGCATGGATTCTTCATCATACTTTGCTTGGTAAGCTTTTCACTAATATCTTACATATTTTGTGTTTCTCTTATCTAGCAATCTCAATTTAATTACTTGTATGTGATTTTATATTTGTTGAATACAAGATTGAGATTAGTATGATGTATGTTTGAGAAGTTGTATTGTGCTAGCATATTAGGTTTTTGTGCTTAATATTGATTAGCTAAACTAATTGACATGTCATTTAGTTTTGATATCTAGGATTGCTCTTAATTGCATATTAATCATCTTAGATAAGCATATAGGGTTTCCCTTGCTCTATGTTGCATTTTGGATATTTTCATATATTCACTTAGGGTTGTATTCTCTTCAAGAGAAGCTAAGTCTTGTGTGTAGCAATCGGGATTAGGTTGCTTAGATCGCAAGCAAATTGGACTAGGTTCACTCATACCGGGATTAGGTAGGTGTGTGATTACTTCCGGGATTAGGTTGTAATCGTTTGCACATTTAGTGGATTCGAGGTTCGAGTGTGGCTTACTTACATAGCCCGTGGTTTTTCCCGTGAGGGTTTCCACGTAAAAATCAAGTGTCAATTTAATTTCCGCACCATATTACACTTGCTTGTTTATTTTATCTTGAGGGTAATTTAGTAATTTTGACTAACACGAAAAATTGGGTAAAAAGCGTAAAATCTATTCACCCCCCCTCTAGATAGTTTTATACACACCGTGCATTAATTAGTTTCATTATTTATTGGTAATCCCCCCAAGGGGCGTCCATGAATGGAATTTAGCAACATACTTCCTTACAAGAATAGACTAGACAATGGACTCAAACGAGATCTACTCCCCAAGGAGGGATTTTCGTGAGAGAAAATTGAGGGTCGATATCTTGGTAACACACTCAATGTAATTTTAGAGTTCTTGTTAATAAAATTGCAAGGCTAAAATTGAAAATGCTGGTTGTTATGTTAACAATTAGGTGGGACCTAGTCTAACTAGTAAATGGTGCGAACTCCCAAAGGAGGCGTAACATTTATGGGTGTTAGATCACCGTTGAATTTTATGATTGAGTTATTTATTTAATTCAAGATAAATATTTAAAAGTGCTTTATCATGATTATTTACTTATATATGTTTTGTTTTATTCAGAAATCATGACCCCATCACTTATGAACATCCTGAAAGATAACACTTTAACTGGAGATAATTATGTCACATGGAAAAGGAAAATTGGGTTGTTGCTGCAAAGTGAAAAACATAAGTTTGTTCTAACTACTCCTAAACCACCTGCTCCTAATAATGAATCTAGCATAATGTGTAGAGATGAGTATGAGCAGTGGAAGACTTCAGATGATATGGCAAAATGTTACATTATGGCCACTATCTCCGACGTGTTGCAACAGCAGCATGAAGGAATGGAGTCCGCTGCTGATATAATGATGTCTCTAGATGAGATGTTTGCTATGAAGTCTAGGACGACTAAGAGAGAGGCAGTGACTGCTTTTATGAATCTTAGGATGAAACCTGGACAGGCTGTGAAAGATCACATGATGAAAGTCATAGCACATCTCAACATTGCTGAACTGCATGGCGCTGAGATAGATGGTGAGACAAAGATTGATATGGTTGTCAATTCATTGTCAGATTCCTTTGATCAGTTCAAATTGGACTACACTTTGAACAAAAAGGAATACACCTTACAAGGCCTGATGCAAGATGTTCAAAGTGCTGAAAAGATCCTTGTGAAAGGCAAAGGTCAAGAGATTCATATGGTTGGTAAAGTTGCTACTGTTAAGGCCCGTCAAAAGGTCAAGAAACAACAGAAGAAAAAGCAACTTGGGCCTATCAAGAAGGAGACCAAGAAAGTAACCAAGATCAAAGGGAAATGCTTCCTTTGTGGTGAAAAGGGACATTGGAAGAGAAATTGCCCAAAGTCCCAGAACAAGAAGGAAGAAGGTAATTTGAATTATCTAGAAACATGTTTTTTGGCTGATTCTACAGATTCTTGGATCATAGACTCAGGAGCCACTAATCATGTTTGTTATTCCTTGCAGGGGTTTCAAGAAAGGAGAAAGCTGAGTAAGAATGAAATCAATTTGCGCTTGGGCAACGGAACGTTAGTGTCTGCAAGTGCAGTGGGAGATATTAGAGTTTACTTGGATTCTAGAAGGCATTTAGATTTAATAGACGTTTATTATGTACCTCAATTCAAGAGGAATTTAATTTCAGTTTCTTGTTTGAATAAATTTGGATATTCGGTTACTTTTAATAAATTTTTTATTATTAGTAAGAATGACAAAATTATTTGCCAAGGTACATTGGAAAACGGTCTATACTTTTTGCATAGAAATATCTCTCACTCGTTAGACACAGAAATAACGGAACCTAATCATAAAAGAGTAAAATTATCAACAGATGAAACCTACCTTTGGCATTTACGCTTAGGTCATATTAACCTTAATAGGATTAAAAGATTGGTAAGTGACGGACCTTTAAGTGACTTAAAGGTTGATGATCTACCAACTTGTGAATCTTGTTTGGAAGGTAAAATGACCAAAAGGACGTTCTCTGCCAAAGGTGCAAGAGCCACTGAATGTTTAGGATTGATACACACTGATGTATGTGGACCTATGAGCATTCAAGCTAGAGGTGGATATGAGTACTTCATCACCTTCACGGATGATTACTCAAGATTTGGTTATGTGTATCTCATGAGACATAAGTCGGATGCTTTTGACATGTTCAAAGCATTCAAAGCTGAAGTGGAAAATCAGCTTGAGAAACACATAAAAATCTTGAGATCTGATCGTGGTGGAGAATATCTATCTGGTGAGTTTCAGCAATATCTTATTGATAATGGGATAGTTTCTCAGTTTTCTGCACCAGGTACACCTCAACAGAATGGGGTAGCAGAAAGGAGAAATAGAACTCTTTTGGATATGGTTAGGTCTATGTTGAGTTATTCAACGCTTCCTATTTCTTTTTGGGGATATGCTTTACAAACTGCTATATACATTCTAAACGATGTACCATCTAAGTCTGTTCCTAAAACACCGCATGAGTTGTGGACTGGGCGCAAGCCTAGTTTACAACACTTAAGGATATTTGGTTGTCCTGCGCATGTGTTAAAAGGAAAGACAGAAAAGATGGAGTCCCGTTCAGAAACATGTATATTTGTAGGGTATCCAAAAGAAACTAAAGGATATTATTTCTATAGTCCTTCAGATCTTAAAATATTTGTTTTGACAAATGCTAAATTTCTGGAAAAGGACTATATGAATGATTTTGTGCCTAGAAGTAGAATTGTCCTGAATGAGATGTCAGGAGATACAATTCCACGAGAGGTTGCACAACCTAACCCAATTGTAAGTTCCGATCCAACACAAGATCAACAACCTACCATTCCTCGTCGTAGTGGGAGGGTTAGAACACAACCCGAAAGATACATCGGTCTGGGAGAATCAGTGGAGAATCTCCTGGACGACGATGATCCCTATACGTACAAGGAAGCTATGGAGGATGTTGATAGTCGCCATTGGCAAAAGGCAATGCAATCCGAGATTGAATCTATGTTCGATAACAAAGTCTGGTCCCTTGTAGACTTGCCTAAAGGGATAAAACCCATTGGGTGCAAGTGGGTATACAAGAGGAAAAGAGGTATGGATGGAAAGGTGGAAACCTTTAAAGCTAGATTGGTAGCTAAAGGGTATACACAGAAAGAAGGTATCGATTATGAGGAAACCTTCTCTCCTGTGGCCATGCTTAAATCCATTAGGATACTCTTATCCATTGCAGCATCTTTAGATTTAGAGATTTGGCAAATGGACGTCAAGACAGCTTTCCTAAATGGAAGTCTTGACGAAAGCATCTACATGATGCAACCAGAGGGATTCATTGAAAAAGGCCAAGTGGATAAGGTATGCAAGTTGCAGAAATCCATATATGGATTAAAGCAAGCATCCAGATCCTGGAACATAAGGTTTGATCAAGCTGTCAAAGGTTTTGGATTTATTCAAAATCCTAACGAACCTTGTGTATACAAAAGGATTAAAGGCGACAAGTTGGTTTTCCTGATTCTTTATGTTGATGATATACTACTCATTGGAAACGATGTAGGTGTATTGACATCAGTAAAAGAATGGTTAGCAAAACAATTTGATATGAAGGACTTAGGAGAAGCAAGTTTTATTCTAGGTATCCAAGTAATAAGGGATAGAAAGAATAGAACGATTGCATTATCCCAAGCTTCATACATAGACAAAATCTTGTCTAGGTTTTCCATGCAGGATTCCAAGAAAGGTATGTTACCTTTCAGACATGGAATCAATCTTTCTAAGGAACAAGTTCCTAAGAATGAGCATGAAGAGCAATTCATGAGTAGAGTTCCATATGCCTCGGCAGTTGGAAGTCTCATGTATGCAATGCTCTGTACTAGACCAGATATTTGTTTTGCTGTTGGCATAGTTAGCAGGTTTCAATCGAAACCTGGACCTGATCACTGGACGGCAGTCAAGCATATTTTCAAGTATCTTAAGAGAACGAGAGATAATATGCTTGTATACTCTGGAGGGGATTTGGTTCCCGTTGGGTATACAGATTCTGATTTCCAATCAGATTCTGACTCCAGAAAATCCACATCAGGGGCTGTGTTTACTATTGGAGGAGGAGCAGTTATATGGAGGAGTATCAAGCAATCTTGTATTGCTGATTCCACCATGGAAGCTGAGTATGTTGCTGCATGCGAAGCTGCCAAAGAGGCTGTTTGGCTCCGCCAATTCTTGATTGACTTAGAAGTGGTTCCTAGTGCGAATAAGCAGATCACTATCTACTGTGACAACAGTGGAGCAGTGGCTAATTCGAAAGAACCAAGAAGTCACAAGAGAGGTAAACACATTGAAAGAAAGTATCATCTTTTAAGGGAGATTGTTCAAAGAGGTGACGTGACGATTACCAAAATCGCGTCAGCAGAAAATCTAGCGGATCCCTTCACAAAGGCTCTACCTCAGAAGAGTTTCGATGGGCATCTAGAGAATATGGGCTTGAGAGATATGACACATTTGCTATAGCGCAAGTGGGAGATTGTTAGGATTATGCTCAATAGCAAGAGTGTAATGTTGTAATTAACAATCTTTTTCATATTAATAAAGTGATTTCTGGTTTAACAAATCGTATAGCATTTATAGTTTATATTATAATTGTCAAAGTAAATAATCATAAGGTCTAAAGACTATGGGAAAAGAAGAATTGTTCGTACATTTGGATATGTATGTGGTAGACACAATTCTTTAGTTAGTCTTGAATATTGTTCACAACTTAAGTTAAAGGTTGGGCACCTTTATCTTGTTAAAGTTGTAGAATTCTTTTGCTAGCATTTGAGTGGGATCAAATGAGATATGATGAGTCTAAAATCATCGGAGTGTCTTCGAGCAAAAGGATCTAGTGCACTGGGTGCATTGAACTGGATCACAATGAAAAGCTTTATCTAAAACCGTCAATAGATAATAGTTTTTTCATTATCAGGACAATCGGAGAGTCTATCTTAATCCTGAGATAAATGATGGACTTATGGTTGCAAGTGATATCATTTGAGTTATCAATGAGTACGATTATATCGCATAGTCTATCCTCGATAGTTTGGTGATATTCATTTGTTAATCGATAGAGGACTTCATTTATAGATATGGACATCGTGGCTCCATTTAATTAAATGAGAGTATAATATCATCATATGGATGTTTTGAGGTAATTGGATATTAAATCTCAACGTTGAGTTTTCAATAGTGTCTATTGAAAACATGGCTTCTGGACAAGTCAAAATATCCAAGTTCAAAACGTGGTCATATGAGTAAATATGGTAACTTGGAGAGTTATAGGCGGTCTATGAACTCTTGGCGATTACTGATATTAATCACGAGGATACACTATCTCCAATATGATTGTCTAGGGTATGAATGAGGAGCATCTTCCTTTTCTATCTTTATTTAAGAGTTCAGTTTTAGCTCTTTAGTGGAATGAGTTAAAATTAATGGATCGGACCTAAGTGAATCATTTGTTGATTGTGATTAGGTTATGTCTATTGAAGCTTAAATTTAGATGGCCCGCCAAGATCCCCAATCCACACGGACTTGCATGGATCACTTGATATATTCTACCGGACCAATTTAAGGGTCCATCTAGAATTGCATTTAATATATTAAGAATATAATTTGCACATTATTTAAGTAATGGGCTGCTCAATTATATTAATATATTAATGAAAGACATGTGGGCTTGTTTCTTTTAGTAAGAATGGGTCTGGTTCACATGTGGACTTTTTATTTAAAGTCCAATGGATTAAATGAAATAAGAAAATAATGTTAGGCCCAACCTTATACAAGTGGGGCGGCTAGGTTAAGGTTTTAACCTAAAAATATTATTTTGTTTCATTTGTTTTAATTAAATAAGAATTAATTGATTTATTGATTAATTGTTTAATTAAAGAAACAAATCTTTCCTAAAAGTAAAAGACTTGTTTGATAAGTAAATAAATAAATTAGTATTATTTATTTAATCAAATAAGGAGTCTTTTTTATTTAGTCAAATAAAAGAATAAAAATAAAAGAGTTGGATTAGGGTTTGAAGTCTATAAAGTTAAAAAGAATTAGGGTTGAATTTTTGTCACCCTATATAAGTGACATGATGAAATTCGGCCAACCCTAATCTTATACTACATAGAATTCGGCAACCCTAAAGGAAAAAGAAGAAAAATTCGGCCAACCTATATATATGTTCTTATAGGGTTCGGCCACATCAATTAATTGGTGCTTGAGTTTTTATTTTCTTTCTTCTTCTTCTTAATTCTAAGAGAGTTTTTATTCTAGAGAGACAAAAAGGAGTGAAAAATTATTCTTTGATAGTATACAATTGCTTAAACATCAATAAGCTTGTGTATACGATATCGATCTAGGTTCACGCGAGTTTCGATCATAAGATTGAGAACTCAAAAGTGACCGGAATAATTTTGACATTCTTTTGATTGTTTTGTGACTAACAAAGAATAGAAAGTATTTGTTTGGTCCATTCACATGTTTGCAATTCAAAGGAAAGGGAGACCACGCTCTTAGGTGATCCACGTTCGTGCTCGGATTGAAGGTCTTGCGGATTACCATCGACGTAAGTCAATCGGATCACGCGACAAGAGGTAATTTACTTTTGTTGATATATATGCATGTTTATTGATTAAAAGGGTTTAAGGTTCAAAAGGAAAAATTTTAAAAGTCACTAAATCGTCTTTAGTATCGCTTCCGCTGCGTGTAACACTTTTATTTGTTTATTTTTCCCTACAGATTTTTAGTAGGCAAATGCTCTAGAGTAACAATAGAATGTTCAACTAGATCTCTAATGAAATGATGCCTAATGTCTATGTGTTTTGTACGGGAGTGTTGAACTGGATTTTTAGAGATGTTAATGGCACTTAAGTTATCACAATAAAGTGTCATTTTTCTTTGTTCTATCTCATAATCCTTAAGGATTTGTTTCATCCAAAGTAATTGTGTGCAAGCACTTCCGGCCACAATGTATTCGGCTTCGGAAGAGGAAAGGGAAACCGAATTTTGTTTCTTACTTGACCATGAAACCAAGTTATTACCAACATAAAAGCACCGCCCGATGTGCTTTTACGGTCATCTATGTTTCTCGCCCAATCCGCATCACAATAGCCTACAAGGATATCATTGGTATCAAATGAATAGAATAGACCAAGACTATGAGTTCCTTTGATGTACCTAATGATCCTCTTGACGGCTTTTAAGTGAGATTCCTTGGGATTTGCTTGGAATCTAGCACACAAGCCTACACTAAAGCAAATGTCGGGTCTACTAGCCGTTAGGTAAAGTAGACTACCTATCATGCTTCTATAAAGGCTTTGGTCAACACTTTTCCCTTTTTCATCTTTGTCAAGTTTTAAAGTGGTGCTCATGGGAGTTTCAAAATTTTTTCCATTTTCTAGGCCAAATCTCTTAACTAGATTTTTAGCATATTTAGATTGATTCAACATTATGCCCATGCTAGTTTGCTTTACTTGCATTCCTAGAAAATAATTCAACTCACCCACCATACTCATTTCAAATTCACTTGACATAACACTTACAAATTCATCAACCTTGGTTTTATTAGTAGACCCAAAAACAATGTCATCAACATATATTTGTGCAACAAAAATATCATGATCATGATGTTTGATAAACAAAGTTCTATCAATGCCACCTCTCTTATATTGGTTGTCAATAAGATATTGAGTCAACCTATCATACCAAGCTCTTGGAGCTTGTTTAAGGCCATAGAGAGTCTTTTTCAATTTAAACACATGATTAGGAGAGTGTAGATCTACAAAACCCTTAGGTTGTTCAACATACACTTCTTCTTGAAGGTATCCATTGAGGAAAGCACTTTTGACATCCATTTGAAATAATTTGAACTTTTTAATGCATGCAATGGACAACAAAAGTCTAATGGACCCGAGACGAGCAACCAAGGCAAACGTCTCATCAAAGTCAACACCCTCCACTTGAGTGTAACTTTGAGCCACTAGTCTAGCTTTATTCCTCACAATCTTGCCACTTTCATCGGTCTTATTCCTAAACACTCATTTAGTGCCAATTACATTTATATCTTTAGGTCTACGAACCAAGGACCACACTTCATTCCTCTCAAATTGATTAAATTCATCTTGCATAGCCCCAACCTAATATTCATCAACAATTGCTTCATTAATATTTTTGGGTTCAATTTGAGAAGTGTAGTAAGCATAAGAAATTTGGTTAGCAATTTGATTTCTTGTTCTAACCCCTTCATTTAAATCACTTATGATGTCTTCTTGATAGTGTAAGTTTTTAAGTCTTGGGTGAGAATGTTCAACAACTTAATCATTTTGTTGATTATCATTTAAAGCATTTTCCAACCCTTGACTTTCAACTTCAACATGACTATCATTTTCATCATCTTGACTAGAAACACTACTAGCCACATCAATAGGTGTTTTAGTGTCATTTAACATGTTTTCTTTAGGTTTATTGACACCATTATCATCACACAAATTAAGCATGCAAAGATCATCTATCTTCACATTGATAGACTCCATATGCATGACTATTAATAGCATACCCAAGAAACAGACCAACATCACTTTTAGCATCAAACTTTCCTAAGTGATCTCTATCATTCAAAATATAACATTTACTCCCAAAAGTGTGGAAGTAACTTACATTGGGCTTCTTGCCCTTCCATAGCTCATAGGACGTTTGTTTTGTGCCGGGCCTCTTAAAAACTCTATTAGACACATAACAAGTGGTATTGACCGCCTCGGCCCATAGGTTTCTAGGGACTTTCTTGCTATTGAGCATGACCCTAGCCATCTCTTGCAAGACACGGTTTTTCCTCTCAACAACACCATTTTGTTGAGGAGTTCTAGGTGCGGAGAACTCATGAGAAATCCCTAAACCATTACAAAACTCACTAAATTTTGCATTTTCAAATTCCGTCTCATGATCACTCCTAATGCGACATATTTTCTTGATATCAAGACCTTTTTCATTTTGAACTTGATTACAAAACTTTTTAAAGTAATCAAAAGCTTCGGTCTTGTTTCTAAGAAAATAAACCCAAGTAAACCTAAAGAAATCATCAACGCATACAAAAATGTACTTTTTGCCATTGATGCTCTCGGTTTGAATTGGCCCCATTAGGTCTATATGCACAAGTTCTAAAGGTCTCTTGGTAGCTATGTAAGAATTTTTCTTATGAGACACTTTGGTTTGCTTACCTAATTGGCAAGGTTCACAAACCACCTCAAGCTTTTTACCAAGATTAGGAAGACCTCTAACAATGCCATGTTTTTCAAGCTTTTTCAAATCTTTAAAATTCATGTGACCCAAACGTTGATGCCACAAATCAAGCTTGTTGCACTCATGTGCCATGTTGCAAGTTAGAGGATCTATCTCAAGACAATAGCAATTGTCTATAGACCTTTTGACACTTAGGACAACATTGCCCTTTTTATCAATTATAGTGCACACGTCTTTGTTAAAACTAACTTCTTTAAAAATTTCACACAAGTGAGTAATGCTTATCAAGTTAGCTTGTAACCCATCAACATACAAAGTATTGTGAAGTTTAGGCAATCCGGGGATACAAATTGTTCCCTTGCCAAGAACTTGCTTTTTGGTACCATCACCAAAAGTAACCCAACCTCCATCCTTTAAAACAAGATTCTTAAAGAACTCTTTGTTCCCGGTCATGTTCCTAGAGCAACCGCTATCTAGGTACCAAGAATAGGAGGAGTTGGCACGTAAAGCATATTGTGCAACATGACATTTAGATGTGTCTTTTCTAATCCACACATTTTTCACAACATGCCTCCCACTCTTACTTCTGACATGCTTTGATTCAATGTTAGGCTTTTTAACATGCACCTTGACCTCATTGGTCACATTTTCAAAAATATCAAACAAAGCATTATCAACTTTCTTATACATAGTAGAGTGAGGCACAACACAAGATTTAGCAAGCAAGTCATCAACAACTTTTTCCACAACATGTTTTTCCAAGATCTTCCTAGGTCTATTTCTATATCCATACATGGATGATTGCCTAGGTCCATTCAAAGACATATCATGAAAAGCATTATCAAGTTTGCATTTCCGAATATACTCAAAGCATCTAGGTCGAATATGTCCTATCATATTACAATGATAACAAATAGGAATAAATTTGAGAAATTTACCATTTGCATTTGCTTCCCTTGCTTTTGGCCTTCTCACAATTTTTCCTCTTTGAAGTGCAACCCTTGATGCTCCACCTCTTGCAATTGAGGTTGTTGCTTCTTGATGCTTATGTTGTTGAGTTCTTCCATTGAAAATCCTTGATGATGAAGACGCACCTTGGGTAGCTTTCATAGCTTTACCTTGAGAGAGTGTACCTACATTTGATTCAATGCTTGCTTTGACAAAAGTAGATTTGTTAGATGAAGGAGTCTCCTTCTCATTGATATAACCCAAACCTCTTTTGTCACATGGATGCTTTCCACTTTTAATTAGGGTTTTAACTTTGTTAGAACTAGATGACATTTTGCTAATCACCCTATTAGCCTCATTAAGTTTCTCACGAAGCATCCTAATTTCAATGGCATATTTTTTCGCTATGTCATCACTAAACATAACATCTTTACGTGATTTATCAAGCCATTGTTCATACTTTTTCTCTTGATTTAAATGCTCATTAAGTTTGGATTTAAGCACATTTTCAAGTTTCTTAGCATTAACAAGAGAACAATCTCTTTGCTCAATTTCTTGCTTCAAGATACCAAGTCTATTATTGCTATCTTTTAGATTCAATTCTAGACTTAGGATCTTGTCTTTAAGTTCATTGAATTCTTTTAAGCCAAGAGCATGATTCTCTAGCTTCTTGTTGAGGGACATATTGACTTTGGATAAACGTTCATTTTCAAAAGTAAAATCATCGATCTTTTTCTCATCTAAGCCAATATGTTCAACAAAAGAAGCCACATAGGAACACACTTCCTTAATCATGATTATAACAAACAAAAACACAAAAACAATACAAAGAAAGGATCTATCTAAGTGCGTCTAGACACCCGCTTTGATACCAAATGAAATTGCCCTTAAGTAGTAGTGTAAAATATACCTAGAGGGAGGGTGAATAGGTATTTACTCAAATTCTTCCAATATTAAAAATGATGCGGAATATAACAAAGAAAATGCACACTTGATTAGATTTAGCAAATGAATTGATTTCACTAATACAAGAGTTAATCAATTTACAAGATATGCAATCAATGTAAGATATGGAAGATAAAGAAAAGTAAAAACAAAAATGAACACAAGTGTTTTTACGTGGTAAAACCTCAAAGAGGAAACATCCACGGGTTGATATTGAAATTCCCTTAAGCAATATAGTGTAATATATACCTAGAGGGGGGGGGGGGGGGTGAATAGGTATAGGCCTAAATTCTTCCAATATACAAAAAATATGCGGAATACAACAATTGAAAGTACACTTGATTAGATTTAGCAAATGAATTGATTTCACTAATACAAGAGTAAATCAATTTACAAGATATACAATCAATGTAAGATATGGAAGATAAAGAAAAGTAAAAACAAAAATGAACACAAGTGTTTTTTACGTGGTAAAACCTCAAAGAGGAAACATCCACGGGTTGATACCACAACCACCGGCAAAGGAATCCACTATATGAAAAGGACTTACACACTCAAGCTATCAACTCATGATATCCGCTCAAGCTATCAACTCCTAATCTACCCTCGGGCAAGTGAACTACCAAGCCTACTTCCTATCCAAGATGTATCCTACACCTCTAGAAAGCAACTTCCTATCCAAGACGCTCACGTCTCTAGGAAGATTTCTTGCTTGCCTATCCGGATCCTCCCGACCCTAGACAAGTCTTCGTTGCTTGATTATCCGAGTCCTCCCGACTCTAATCAAGACTTCCTTGCTCTATCCACAAAGCTTCACTCACTTTGCTATAGACTTCAACCTAATGCAAGGCTATGATCTACGTGATGCAAATGATGCAAACACAATCAAATTAAGCTAGATGATCAATCAAGCTAAATGTACATGTTTAATGATAATCTAGAATATGCTTCCAACACACAATCACGAAATTATCTAGAAATCAAGACATGTAAATCAATAAGAACAAGGTATGAATATTCAATATATCATACTAAAAACCTAGTTCTTAGATCATGAAATTAAACCTAGAAAATAACATGAGGCACATCATATATGCTTTTTCTAGAACCAATTTCAAACAAAATCAAGTTTAGCACATATATGTTCAAGAGAAATCACAAAGCTAAAACTCAATTGACAAATGATCAAACACCCCTAGCATATGATCTAACATCCTTCTTAACATATTTCATCAATCAAATAGTAAGAATCAAAGAGATGATCAAAGATGAAATGAAAAAGAAGAAGTTGAACAAGACAACCTTGACCACGTACTGAAGATCAGTCAACTGGGAAGAATGGAGAAGTCAGCTACCTCTAGAAATGTTTGGGGTTTGTAGCTCTCTTCAAGACCAACAACTTTGGCTTTTGGATCAATCGATTTCGAGTTCGTATGAGAAAGTTATGATCAAAATACTAAAACTAAAATGGTGAAGATTTCTGCAGAATTTCGTGAAAAGTTCTTCAATTTCTTCAAATGTTTGGAGGGAAGGAGAAGTGATTAAAAGGAGGAGAGAGAAGAGTTTTTAGGGCCAATAAGAGAGGGCCACGTCACCCACCCCGTGGGGGGCGCGTGGGCCTCACAGGGGCAGAGAGCCCCTCTGGCCATGGGGCCCACGGCCTCCCTCACGGCGTGGCCCACGTGGCCTCTTGGCCACTCTCACCTCTCTCGTGCACTCTCACGTTCTTCAGCCGTAACTTGGGCATCCGAACTCCGATTTTGAATCCATTTTCAGATTATGAACTGTGACTCCCTCACGCACGATGAAGACTATACAACTTTGAAAAATGGTTGAGAAATCATCTTGGAAAACGACGATGAAGTCAACTCAACGAATGAGAACGAAAAGTAGCGTAGCTACATCGTTTGGACTTGAAACCTTATGAATGAGTAACCGAAATGACCGGAACTCAATAAAACATCAAATAAGAACATGTTCAAGTCCAAAACACAAAATACACAAACAAATAAACACATATTCACACAAGCATGCCATATCAAAGAGATAGTCACAAAGCATGCAATTCCACAATGTTTGTCTATACAAGATCAATGCATGAGCATACTATGAGATGTGTGAATGTGTTATACCAAATGTTTGACCACGATGCAGGGACACACATGTATGAATTGTGTGTGTGTGCGCTTATGCCTTGCAAGAGGAAGAAGAATCTAGATACCTTAGCATCCAAGTACGCGATGTTCCTCTTGAAGACGATATTTGCAAGATACGTTGCTTTTAACCTTTGAAGCTTCTTCTCTCCAAGAAACACCTAAGCAACTAATCAATACAAATAAAGAGTGTTTTGCAATGGAATCAAGCCAACATAAATCTAAGATCTTACAATCTCCCCATTTGGCTATTCCATTGGCAAAACCTCATCCTCACCATATAATATTCACTCAAATAAACTCAAGATGATAGCATACTCTCATTCTCACATTACAAAGAGATCCCTAGACTAAAAGGTCTTCAAGTCTTCTTGAATCTTCAAGAATTCCACTTTAATCATCAAGGTACCTATGAGAAAAATAGCAAACCAAACAAGAGATCTTCTCCAAAGAAGAATGGTGAGATATCATCACATAACAAATAACAAATAACAAGAAAGTCCCTTATCTTCAAACAAAAATGCATTATCTCAAGTGTATGAATGTCTTCACATTAAAGCTCTCCATAAGATCCTTAACACAATTAGGCAAGAATTCTTTTTTCCCCCTTAAGATAAAATCTCCATAAAGGCACAAAGAGGAATTTCCCACACATGGTGAGACATATACATTTTTCTCCCTTACATTAAACATGGATTCCCTCATATCAAACATGGTGAGGTATACAATTTCTCCCCACTTTTGTCAAGGAATAGATAAAGGACACAAGAGATAAAAAGTGAGATATTAAGCAAACAAATCATATAGAAAGCGAAGTTGAATAAACTAAGCTCCCCCTAAACATATGCTCCACATTATGATCACCAAGTAGATTTGTTCACAAGGGACACCACACAATCACACAATCAAGCAATAAGAGAAAAAAAAAATTTCATAATTTTTTTAAGTCCAAGAGAGAACCATAGATTTTCATTAATCTCTCAAAAATATTCTCACATTGCTAATGAATCAAGCACATAAGCAAAATGTGTGTGTGTGAATGCTTCTCATAAATATAGATGGAGTAATTGTGATATCAACATGCAAAGAATACGACTATCCATCTAAAGCATTTCCAAAAATAGGTTGAAACTAATTATAGCACGGTGTGTATAAAACTATCTAGAGGGGGGGTGAATAGATTTTAAGCTTATTACCCAATTTTTCGTATTAAGTCAAAATTACGAAATTACCCCTAAATAGATAAAGCAATAAATCAAGTATAAAATGCGAAAATTAAATACGACTTGATTTTTACGTGGAAACCCTCACGGGAAAAACCACGGGCTAGTAAGTAAGCCACACTCGAACCTCGAATCCGCTAAATGTGTAAAACGATTACAACCTAATCCCGGAAGTAATCACACACCTACCTAATCCCGGTATGAGTGAACCTAGTCCAATTTGCTTGCGATCTAAGCAACCTAATCCCGGATGCTACACACAAGACTTACTTTCTCTATGAAGAGAATAACACCCTAAGTGAATATATGAATATCCAAATGCAACATAGAGCAAGGGAAACCCTATATGCTTATCTAAGATGATTAATATGTAATTAGAACAATCCTAGATATTAAAAACTAAATGACATGTCAAATAGTTTAGCTAATCAAGATTAAGCACAAAACCTAATTAGCTATCATAATACAACTTCTCAAACATACATCATACTCATCTCAAACTTGTATTCAACGTATATAAAATAACATACAAGTAATTAATTGAGATTGCTTGTTAAGAGAAACACAAAATATGTAAGATATTAGTGAAAAGCTTACCAAGCAAAGTATGATGAAGAATCCATTCAAGATGACATCTAGATGATCAAAGATGATGCTAGATGATGATTGATGATCATGAAAAAGTGTTTGAGTTAATAAAAATGAGTTCTTGGAATTTTTCTTCTCTTTGAAAAATATCCTAAGTATGAAATCTGAATATGAACTCTTGTCATTGACCTAAAGTCAAAGTGGCATATATATAGGGGGCCAAATCAAAATGTGGTCGTTTTGATAAGTTGGCCTCATATTTGCCTTGGGCACTGTACGTAGGGCGCTTATGTACAGCGCCTCTGCTCTGTTCTCACGAGAAAACAGAGGGGCGCTCTACGTAGAGCGCCCTGTACAGCGCTTTGTACTGCGCCTGTACAGCGCTCGTACAGCGACCGAATTAAATCGATCAGGTCTGTACAGCGCTCAACGGGGGCTGTTCGTACAGCGCTTTTGTAGAGCGCTTTTGGAAGTGCCCAATGCAAAAATGCAATCCTAAGTCTAAGCATGACAAGGCAATTGGATATGCAAGATGCAATCAAACTAACATGCAAGAAGAGATGTTAATAAGCATTAAGGCACACAAATAAGACACACAATATCCAAGTATTAAACATATGCATGAGTTGTGAGTGTGTGCAACTATCTCTTCAAGACAAGTAAGCACATAGAAAATTACCTTCGGTGCTTATCAAGAATGAGGTCTTCAAAGGGCCTTAGCAATAACACCTACACTTAGGCTACCCTTACAAAGAATCCCCAACATGTGGTTTGTCCACGAAATGAGCCAATCAACAATTGGGAACCTTACAATCTCCCCATTTAGCTATTTCGTGACAAAACCACCACTCACATGATTCCTCACAAAAAATGGAAACTACGGGACTACAATGATTATCTACATTACAAAGAGATAAGAAAATAGAACTTCAAGTCTTCAATCTCTTGTAGAACAATCAACCCCTGAAATTAAAGTTTCTAAAATTTCCAAAACAAGTAAAGTGTGAGATTAATCATGTGATATCTAAACAAGCATTTGCATTTAAAAACAATAGGCACAACATTATGCAATGTAGGTGTATGCAATGCTCCCCCTCAATGTATATTCTCCCCAATCATGCACAATTGCAACAACAATTTGCCACACCCCTTAACTCCCCTTACCATATCCTACTCCCCCTTTTTGTCATGATATAGGCAAAGGAGTAGTCCCCAACCGGGTCACTCATAGCAACAAGAGATAGAAGCATGCAAGATATTTGCATATTCATATAAGTCACTTTATGCATCTCAATTAATTGAAGAGAAACAATGGGATTTATTTGAGAAAATGTGTGAATCCAACATGCTTTGCATACAAGACATATAGCATTCAAGTCCAAAAGACAATGGTATTTGGCAAAGCAAATGACAAAGGTTTCTAATAAGAATTCAAACCAATTTCACCAATGTCATGGGAAAAGCAAGGATATAGAGATTATTGATTTCAATTTTAGAGTAACTATATCCAACTTTATAAGCGAAACATGGCATGAGCGACTTTGCACCCTATTTGATTTTTCCAGATAAGATATCCGTATGATAGTAGCCATGTTCAACTAATAAAGAAAGAGAGACATTTGAAATATAAATTCCTTTGAACGGATACAAGATCCTTTATTCATTTTGAGTCTCATAAGCTTTCACACAAGTTTTGCATTTTAAGAGTATGCAATCATCAATTCATGCTTTTCATGTGAGCAAGTTATATGAATTTCATGCTTTTTCATTTGACATTAGCATGTTATAACAGAATCATCATGTCATGGAGATAACTATAGGTCATTCACATCGTACTTCCTATGAAAATCTCCTAGTCCAAAAATGCATGTTTGAACATAAATATGACATGGATTGTAAACAAGCAAGGTTCACACTTATAGAATTTGAAAACCTATATACATATGTACAACCAAGCTTACTCAAGCAATCAAAAGAAGAGGCATAAGATATTTCAAATTTTTTGCAAGTGACAAGAATGCAAAATAGCTCTCTTGGCTTGAGTTCCCCATATGGGGTCAATCATAAAACACATCACTCCACAAGACATATCCCAATAGATCTACTAAGAGTTTTAAATCGAGTAGCATCTAAGGGTTTAGTAAATAGGTCCGCAAGTTGATCATTACTACCTACATGTTCAAGTACTATGCATTTATTTTCAACAAGCTCTCTAATGAAGTGATGGCGGATGTCAATATGCTTAGTTTTAGAATGTTGCACCGGATTCTTGGAAATATTAATAGCACTCATGTTATCACAAAAGAGAGTGAGAGTACCTTGGTTGAATCCGTAGTCTACTAGCATTTGCTTCATCCATAGGAGTTGTGTGCATCCACTCCCCGCGGCTATATACTCGGCCTCGGCCGTGGACAAGGAAATCGAGTTTTGCTTCTTGCAAAACCAAGACACCAAGTTGTTGCCTAGAAAGAAGCAACCGCCCGATGTGCTCTTCCTATCATCACAATTTCCTGCCCAATCCGCATCACTATATCCTACAAGACTAGGATTAGTGTCAAATGAGTACAAAATCCCATAATTAGAAGTCCCATTCACATAGCGAATGATCCTCTTTACGGAAGAGAGGTGGGACTCCTTAGGATCCGCTTGGTACCTAGCACACACACCCACACCAATGGAGATATCGGGCCTACTTGCGGTCAAATAAAGCAAGCTTCCTATCATGCCACGATATAACGTTTGTTCCACACTTTTACCACTAGCATCCTTGCTTAGCTTCAAAGTGGTACTCATGGGTGTATCACAATGTTTGGCTTTCTCTAAACCAAACTTCTTCACTAGGTTCTTAGCATATTTGGCTTGGGTTATGAAAATCCCATCATCCATTTGCCTAATTTGCAAACCTAGGAAGTAACTAAGCTCACCAACAAGACTCATCTCAAATTCATGAGGCATGACATCAACAAATTGTTGGACCTTGGTGTTGTTGGTGGAGCCAAAAACTATATCATCAACATATATTTAAGCTATGAAAAGCTCATCATTGTCTGTCTTGATGAATAGCGTCTTGTCAACACTACCTCTTGTGTAGTTATTGTCAACAAGAAATTGAGTGAGGCGCTCATACCAAGCCCTCGGTGCTTGTTTCAACCCATATAGTGCCTTCTTGAGGCGATAGACATGGTTGGGGTGGTGTGCATCCACAAACCCCTTGGGTTGTTCAACAAACACTTCCTCTTGCAAGAAGCCATTGAGGAAGGCACTCTTGACGTCCATTTGGTGCAATTTGAACTTGTGCACACAAAAAATGGACAAGAGAAGCCTAATGGACTCTAAGCGGGCAACGAGAGCAAAAGTCTCCTCAAAGTCAATACCCTCAATTTGAGAGTACCCTTGTGCTACAAGTCTAACCTTGTTTCGCACTATGTTGCCCTTCTCATCGGATTTATTCCTAAAAATCCACTTAGTTCCTATCACATGTGAGCTTTTAGGCCTAGGAACTATAGTCCAAAACTCATTTCTTTCGAATTGGTTTAGCTCTTCTTGCATGGCAAGAACCCAAAATTCATCATTCAAGGCTTCATCAACCTTTTTGGGTTCTATTTGAGAGGTGTTGCATGTAAAGCTAATGAGATTAGCTATTTGACGCCTAGTCCTAACACCCTCATTCACATCTCCAATAACATCCTCTTTGTTATGGAGTCTTCTAACCCATGAAGCGGGTTCATTAGAGTCCAAGAGAGGGACTCTAGTACTAGGTTGTGTGACCTCATTATTGTCATTGGACGTCCCAACATTGGGAGTCACCACAACCCTTTCCAAAGGAGAGTCATCCTCTAAAATATCCTCCTCCTCATGGTCATTAGACTTGAGCCTTGTATCATCAATGACCACATTTGATGATTCCATGACGGTTCGAGTCTTCAAGTTGAAAACTCTATAGGCTCTACTATTCAAGGCGTAGCCAATAAAGATACCCTCATCACTCTTAGCATCAAACTTGCCAAGTTGATCACGGTCATTTAAAATGTAGCATTTGCTTCCAAATGTGTGGAAGTAGCTAACATTTGGCTTCCTACCCTTCCATAGCTCATAGGAGGTGTTTCTAGATCCGGGCCTTAGGAAAACTCTATTCCCTATATAGCAAGCCATATTGACGGCTTCGGCCCATAGGTTCCTAGGGACATTGTTGCTAAGCAACATCACTCGGGCCATCTCTTGGAGGACCCTATTCTTCCTCTCAACAACTCCATTTTGTTGAGGTGTCCTAGGAGCCGAAAACTCATGGGAGATGCCTGAGCTATCACAATAGCTTTCAAAAGAGGCATTCTCAAACTCTCTCCCATGGTCACTTCTAATCCGTTTAATGCTTCTAATGTTAGAATTCATTTCATTTTGTAATTTAGTGCAAAGCATTTTAAACTTATCAAAAGTTTCGAATTTTTCTCTAAGAAAATATGTCTATGTAAATCTAGAGAAATCATCAACACAAACAAAAATGTATCTCTTTCCACCTAAACTCTCGGTTTGCATAGGACCCATAAGATCCATGTGGAGAAGCTCTATGGGCTCCTTGGTGGAGAGATACTTGCCCTTTTTGTGCATGCTTTTGGTTTGTTTTCCTTGTTGGCAAGGTCCACAAATACCATTGGCTTTCTTCCCAAGCTTAGGGAGGCCACGCACACACTCGAACTTTCCAAGGGTTCTTAAATCCCTAAAGTTCATGTGGCCAAGTCTTTCATGCCACAACTCTATTTGCTTATCCATGGACACATTGTTTGAGACTATTCTAGCTTCAAGACAATAGCAATTGTCACTAGATCTCATACTTTTCAACAAGGTTTGTCCATCGGGCTTTAGGATAGAGCAATTATCTTTACAAAACAAGACGGAATATCCTTCATCACTTAGATGTGAAATGCTTATTAAATTGGCTTTCAAGCCATCAACAAATAAAGCATCGGATAAGGAGGGTAAACCGGGAACGGAAATGGTTCATTTCCCTACAACTTTCTTTTTGGATCCATCACCAAAACTGACATATCCACCTTCCTCCATAACAAGAGTCTCGAAGAAACTCTTGTTTCCCGTCATGTGCCTAGAGCACCCACTATCTAAATACCAAAAATTATAAGAATTTGCCTTCAAGGCTATTTAAGCAACATGGCAAACAATTTCATTCTTTCTAATCCACCTAGAAACAATCCTAGCTTTATTAGTGGTCTTTGGTACATGGGTTCTAGATGTTCTAGGATCATGCATAATAATATTATCATTCCTAGGAACGTGCATCATGGCTCTTTTCTTTTTCTTCTCAATCATGCTTCTAGTTTTGCACATTTTAATATATCGAAAGCAATGTGGTCTAATATGACCATCAAATCCACAAAAGTGACAAATATGAGTAAAATAAGGAGTCATACCTTGTCCTTGTCTTTGTGGATGAATGGGTTCAATCCGTCTTCGTTGTTGAACCAGTCTAGATTGCTTCCTAGCTTGAGGTTGCATGATAGGTCTCTTTCCTTTGTGAGCCATTTGTGGAGGAATGTTGGCCCTAGGGGGTTGAGCTTGAGGTTGCCTTCTTGGACCCATCTTCACTTGAGCATTTGAACTTTGTCCTATTTCTAACTTCTTCCTAGGAATTTGCACAAATGAAGTTTCTTCGTTCTTTAAGCTCTTGATAAACACGGTCTTGTTAGAGGTCGAGATCTTCTTGCCATCTTCATACCCAAGAGCCCTCTTGTCACATGGACTCTTTCCAACACCAAGCATATGGTCAAGCTTCTTGGTGCTAGAATCCATCATAGTCATAGATTCTCTAACTTCTTCAAGCTCCCTCTTTAGACTATCTTCATTCCTCCTAGATAAGACTAACTCCTCTCTTAGCTTATCTTCCATCTTCTTGAATCTTTCCACTTGTTCACTTAATTGGTCATTTTGAGATGCAAGCTCAAGATTTTCTTCTCTCAACATCTTGATCTTTCTTGTGCTCTTGATTGCTAAATCATTAAACTCGGCATGATATTTAGCAAGCACCTTTTTCTCCACAAATCCATTTATGGAGTTAGAAGAGGAATCACTTTCTTCTCCACTTGACTCATTTTCCTCTTGACTCATTTCCTCTCTCTCACTAGCACTTTTGCTTTTATGGGAGGAGGCAAAAGCTAGGAGATTAGCCATGAGCTCTTCATCATCCGAAGACTCATCTCCCTCATAGGAGTCATCACTACTTCCACTCCAAGTGGCGGCCATCACTTTTCCCTTTTTCCTCTCATTGTGATTAGCACATTCGGGGGCAAAGTGACCTATCCCACCACACTCGAAGCATTGGACCCCTTTCCTTTTGGTCTTCTCTTTCCTAGGCTCAACCTTGTTGTAGGAACCCTTTTTCTTGAAGTTTTGACCTTTGGAACCAAAGTCGTTTTTCCCGAACTTCATGACCCTTTTGAATCTCTTCACAAATAGTGCAAGGTCTTCGTCCGAGTCATTCTTCTTCGCCTCCTTTTCATCCTTGGAGGTTTTCAAAGCAATTCCTTTTTGCTTTTTAGGAGCTGTGGAGATAGGACCCTTTCTAGACTCATAAGCTAGAAGTCTCCCAATCACCTCACTCGACTTTATATCCTTATAACCACTATTTTATTCTAAAGCCGTCACCTTCGATTCAAACCTATCGGGTAGAGATCTTATAATTTTTTGCTTGATTCTCCTATCCGAATATGGATCACCAAGTTGATGACTTTGGTTGACTATGTCCATCAACTTAATCTCGAAGTCGTTGAAGCACTCATTCTCCTCCATCTTAAGCATCTCGAATTGAGTTTAGAGGACTTAAAGCTTAGAGTCCTTTACCTCTTCGGTTCCCTCATGTGCAATCTCTAGGATGTCCCATGCTTTCTTAGCTATCCTAGTATTTTGAATCAACTTGTATTGATTTCCGTCCATAGCACACAAGATGGCATGCATCGCCTTCCTATTCCACTTTGAAGCCTCAAACTCTTGCGCGTTCCATTGTGCCTTAGGCTTCAAAACTTCTTCTCCTCCACCATCGGGAGTCATCATGGGTAAATCATATCCGTCTTCCACTGCCATCCATGCACGGTCATGAATTTGGCATATGTAGGATTCCATCTTCCCTTTCCATTGGGAATAGTTCAATCCGGTAAGAAGTGGAGGCCTTGTGCTAGAAGCACCTTCGTTGCCACCACCATTTCCACCGTTTCCACTCATAGTGTTTATGAATGAATGAAATGAATGCAAATGTATGAATGATCAAAAATCAAACAAAATGCAAAACACACCAAAATAAGCAAGGATCACCTATGTATGTCTACGAACCCGTTCTGATACCAATTGAAACTAATTATAGCACGGTGTGTATAAAACTATCTAGAGGGGGGTGAATAGATTTTAAGCTTATTACCCAATTTTTCGTATTAAGTCAAAATTACGAAATTACCCTTAAATAGATAAAGCAATAAATCAAATATAAAATGCGGAAATTAAATAAGACTTGATTTTTACGTGGAAACCCTTACGGGAAAAACCATGGGCTAGTAAGTAAGCCACACTCGAACCTCGAATCCACTAAATGTGTAAAACAATTACAACCTAATCCCGGAAGTAATCACACACCTACTGATCGGTTCATTTCTATACATGTTTTAGGCCCCGAATTCCTATTACTTATGTTTTTTTTCTTGAGTAAATTAGGTTGTTTAATGTGTTTGTTGAGCATGTGTAGGTCCATTCCATTCTAGTGGTGTTAAATCTTATTTTGGAAGAAAAGGAATCAAAAGATGGAGAAAAGGAGCAAATTGGAAGAAACAATGAAAAGATGATTTTCGGCCAGTGCAGAACCTCTATGTTGTGGGGCCCATATCTCTCAGCTCCGATTGAATTGTGTGTCCTACAACCTATGAATTGAAAGCCCCGGAAGTCTAGTTTCCGACGCACTTTTCGGATCACAATTCCGATATTCCTAGAAGAAGTTATGACCAATTTAGTAACCGAAGGTCAGGCCTGAAATGTTTACCGCGGCCTAGACCGCCCCCCGTGCAACTTGCCTAGGGAGCGGCCTAGGCAGCGACTCAAAGCAGAAGAATTTCCGCTTGACGTGTAGCTGCCGAGGCAACATGCCTCAGGAGCGACCCAAGGAGCGGAATTACGTATTTTTGGCGGATTTCAACTCCGAATTGGTCCAGAACTGTTCCAAAACTTCCCAAATCAAATCCTAATAATTTTAGAAGATCAAGACATGTTTGGGAAACTTCCTAAACTCAAATTAGGAGTCAATCATCAAGATAGGAAATCCATGTTAGGAAAGGATTCTCATTCCTTGTTTCATTCTACTTTCCAACTTGGTGTATCTTTCTAAACCTAAGAAGAATTGGGGGTTCACAAGGAAAAGTCACCTATAAATACTTCATATTCTTTTCAATTCAAGGAGATAGCCAAGGGAGGTTCCAAGCCACAGAAGGGGGCCGTCCCCCATCACTCCGACCACCATACATCGGGTTTTCTCTACATCTCTTCTATGTTTTTATTCTCTCCATTGATGTGTAACTAAACCTTTATTAGGGGATTGATGTAACCGATTTTGGACAACTCTATGTAATCATTTAGTCTATCTTTTGTTAATCAATTGGGTTTTAGTCTTGTCTATTGAATTAATTGCTCTACATTACTTATTCGTATTATTTTGTAGCCTCAATTGATATGGGTTTGTGATTTAGTTTATCCATGAGATTAGGGTTTAGATGTGAATGGCCTTTTCCATTTAAACCATGATCATAAGCTTAATAGATTTTGAAAGTTAATGTTTGCATGGCCTTGTTGCATTGATTTGGCTTAGAGTTTTGCTCTAAAGGATTTCGTTACCATCACTTGACACATGGCCTTTGTGCAAGTGGTGGGAAGGAGATTCGTTCTTAATTGTTTATCATCAAAACAAGCCCTAAACTTTATTGAAGTGTTTATTGAGACTAATTGAGAGCATTGAGTGTCTAAGAAAGGTGCATCGATTCCCTAGTATTTCTCTCCATATATTCATCCCTTGTGTGATCTTTGATTTGATTCGATTTTAGTCTTTAGTTCAAGTAGTCATAATTTAGGTTAATTTTAGAATTAAACAATTTCCAAAACAAAGCATTATGCAATTTAGTTTTTCGCACTTAGAGTAATCCTTGCTAGATTAATTGGCTTTGACCGATAGAATCGCCGATCCCAGTGAACGAACTTTCTTAGTAAATTGAATACAGATTTTACTGCATCAATTTTGGCGCCGCTGCCGGGGATTGGTATAGAATCTATTAGTTGAATCTAGTTAATTTAGTTAGGTAGTGTGTGTCATTGGATTTTTTTTTTTTTAGTTTTAGTTCTTTTTGTTTCATCTTACTTCGTGGTAGTTGTGTTTTTGGTGTTTCAGGTTTCACAGTTACATGAACGGACGTCGTTATCTTGGAGGTAATCTAATCCTTGCTAATGACAAGATTGACCGAGTAGGCTGGGTTGCTAGACAGCTCGAAGAAATAGATCTTTCTGTTGAGGAAATGGATACACTGCAGCCAGAAAACTACCCAAGGAATGCAAGCGAATTCTTTTTGTCACTTTTTGAAGACAAAGGTGAGAAAGATGTTCTTATAGGGGAGACTTGTGCAACAAAAACATCATCAGAAATCAGTAATCTGAAGAGTGAAAATGCTAACTTGATGATGGAATTAGAGGCCCTGAGGAAGGAAAGAGATGAGGCAATTAAGAGGGCAGAAGAGCTTGCAAGGTTGGTTGAAGAACAAGAGGAAGATTTTGCCCACAAGACAAGGAAAATCCAAAGGCAAGCAGAACTGAAAGACCAGACAATCGATGCCATGAAGGAGGAATTGTGCAAAAACGAGAATGCTTTGAGAATAGGAAAGGTGAAGGAAAGCGATTATTTAGTGGAGCTTGAAAAGGCCGAAAGTACTATCAAGATCTTGACCAAGGAACAAGGCGTTAAGGGAGAGACTTTCAGGCGTAACATCATCAAAGGAGATTCAAGCCATTCCAATGCAAAGGTTAGTAATGTCACATGTGGTCCTCCATTTTTTCCTTACAATTGTTATTTTTGCCATACCAGGGGTCATAAAAAGGCCCAATGTGCGGAGTTTATTGAAAGATGCAAAAAGAAACAAAGAAAGCCGAGAGGAAAACCAAGGAGAATTCGACAAGTTTGGGTCCGCAAGGACAGATTGGACCAAGTAAGAGAAACTATCACTGATGGGAAGAACGCCCCTAATATGAAAGAGTGTCTTAAACTCCTTGACACAAATGGTGGTAGTACGAGCGGAGAGGTCGCTCAGTTGAAAGTCTTCGTGCCTTTAGAGCCGTAGTGCTCTCACACGTCTTGCCTAGACGTTAAATTAAGCGCTTGGTGGGAGGCAACCCACCTAGGTATTTTCTTTTTAGTTTTTAGTTTTCTAGTTTTTGTTTTGTGTATTGAGTTCATACATGCCATGCTTTTTCTTTATTTGTTGTCCATGCTTTTAATGCCATACAAACATTGAGGACAATGTTTAGATTAGGTTTGGGGGTGTGAATTCGTGTTTGTTTGATTTTTTTCGATTCATTGATAAATCTGCGAAAAAGTGTCATGTTTTGAAAATTTTGAGGCAAACGTTTTGTTAAAACTGTATTTATTGGTGAGGAAATAAATTTTTCTGTCCATGATGGGTTCTTTGTTTTTTCGATACGAATTCAACGGTATAAAGAATGAAAAATTATGGGTAGTGGTTAAAAAGTTATGAATGTTTCTTCGACCAAAGGTCATGGGCAATGCCCTGTTGTTGCGAAACAGTGCGTGCACTGTCTTCGTCGTCTGTTCTCTCACTTTTCTAATGCGAATTTTGAAATATGTTCTACATGAAAAGTGTGTGTTTGCATGTCCATTATCTTGTGCTAAAATTTGGTTAACTTTTGTTGAGTCATGTGAGAGATATATGTTAAAGAACAGGCGTAGGTCGATTTCGAAAGTCATCAGTTTTTGAATTTTTGTCCTCCATGTTGAGATGCTTCTTTTATGTGCTTTAAGAGCCATAATATATGCTTTATTCACTGAGTTTAAACTAACTTCTTGCCACTTAGAGTATTGCATTGCATTTTTCAAAACTTATGACATGCTCTTGATGTGATAGTGGATATGATGCTTAGTTGGATTACCATGATTAATAGTGGAGACTACCCTTGTGAGTTCACTAAGCCAAAAAACATACATAAATGACATGATATGAGGGATATTTTGTTTCTACTCTTTAAACACTCAGTAGGTTCTTAACAGTAGATTCGATCTCTATAGGTTGTACATTGAGCATTAAAGAACAATTCTCATAAAAAGATATCACATGTGGACTTTGCTCTTGATTTGGTTGAACCATTAGAAGTGATATAGGCAATGTGTGCTTGAACTCACTTAAAAGGCCTTAAATATTTCCTACCTTATGTGTGTGCTCCATAGCCCTGTTTGAAGCCAAACACAATAAGCCTTTTTCTTTCATCACCCACATTAACTTAACCCCAATAAGCCGTAATTTAGCCATACCATATAGCTTGGGATCATATAGAGGAAGTGATGAAGATGATTGAAGGGAGTTCTAAATGTGCGACTCGTGATGTACATGTACCAAAGAAAAAGCAAGAGAACAAACACCAAAGTGGTGTCAAGAAGAAATATGAAACTAAATATACCACGGTGTGTATAAAGCTATCTAGAGGGGGGGTGAATAGATTTTACGCTTTTTACCCAATTTTTCGTGTTAGTCAAAATTACGAAATTACCCTCAAGATAATATAAACAAGCAAGTGTAATATGGTGCGGAAATTAAAATAACACTTGAATTTTTACGTGGAAACCCTCACGGGAAAAACCACGGGCTATGTAAGTAAGCCACACTCGAACCTCGAATCCACTAAATGTGCAAACGATTACAACCTAATCCCGGAAGTAATCACACACCTACCTAATCCCGGTATGAGTGAACCTAGTCCAATTTGCTTGCGATCTAAGCAACCTAATCCCGATTGCTACACACAAGACTTAGCTTCTCTTGAAGAGAATACAACCCTAAGTGAATATATGAAAATATCCAAAATGCAACATAGAGCAAGGGAAACCCTATATGCTTATCTAAGATGATTAATATGCAATTAAGAGCAATCCTAGATATCAAAACTAAATGACATGTCAATTAGTTTAGCTAATCAATATCAAGCACAAAAACCTAATATGCTAGCACAATACAACTTCTCAAACATACATCATACTAATCTCAATCTTGTATTCAACAAATATAAAATCACATACAAGTAATTAAATTGAGATTGCTAGATAAGAGAAACACAAAATATGTAAGATATTAGTGAAAAGCTTACCAAGCAAAGTATGATGAAGAATCCATGCAAGATGTCATCTAGATGATCTAAGATGATGCTAGATGATGATTGATGATCATGGAAAAGGTGTTTGAGTAATTAAAAATGAGTTCTTGGAATTTTTCTTCTCTTTGAAAAATATCCTAAGTATGAAATCTGAATATGAACTCTTGTAATTGACCTAAAGTCAAAGTGGCATATATATAGGGGGCCAAAACAAAGTGTGGTCGTTTTGATAAGTTTGCCCACTATTTGCCATGGGCGCTGTACGTAGAGCGCCATTGTACAGCGCCTGTACAGCGCCCTTGCTCTGTTTTCACGAGGAAACAGAGTGGCGCTGTACGTACAGCGCTCTGTACCGCGCCACGTACAGCGCCCCAACAGCGACCCAACAGCGACCGATTAAATCGATCAGGTCTGAACAGCGCTCAATGGGCGCTGTTCGTACAGCGCTTCTGTACAGCGCTTTTGGGGGCGCCCAGTGCAAAAATGCAATCCTAAGTCTAAGCATGACAAGGCAATTGGATATCCAAGATGCAATCAAACTAACATGCAAGAAGAGATGTTAATGAGCATTAAGGCACACATAAAAGACACACAACATATAAGGATTAAACATATGCATGAGTTGTGAGTGTGTGCATCTATCTCTTCAAGACAAGTAAGCACTTAGAATATTACCTTTGGTGCTTGTCAATAGTGAGGTCTTCAAAAGGGCCTAAGCAATAACACAACATCTAAGCTACCCTTACAAAGCATCCCCACATGTGGTTTGATCACGAAATAAGCCAATTAAACACAACGGGAATCCTAACAATCTCCCCCTTTGGCTATTTCGTGACAAAACCACCACTCACATTGATTCCTCACATAGAATTAGAAACTACGGGACTACAATGATAATCTACATTACAAAGAGATAAGAAAGTAAAAACTTCAAGTCTTCAATCTCTTGTAGAACAATTAAGCCCTGAAAATAAAGTTTCTAGCATTTCCAATACAAGTAAAGTGTGAGATTAATCATGTGAGAACAATATCAAGCATTTGCATTTTTAGAATTTAGGCACAACATTAGCAAATGTATGCAATGAATGATAAATGCAATGCTCCCCCTCAAAGGGTTACTCCCCCTCAATGTATGTTCTCCCCAAAATGCACAAAAGCTTCTATATTTTGCAACTCCCCTTACCATTTCCTACTCCCCCTTTTTGTCATGATATAGGCAAAGGAGTAGTCCCCAACCGGGTCACTCAAAGCAACGAGAGATAGAAGCATGCAAGATATGCATATACATATAAGTCACTTTATGCACTTCAATTAATTTGAGAGAAACAAGGAGATTTATTTGAGAAAATGTGTGAATCCAACATGCTTTGCATACAAGACATATAGCATTCAAGTCCAAAATACAATGGTATTTGGCAAAGCAAATGACAAAGGTTTCTAATTTGAATTCAAACCAATTTCACCAATGTCATGGGAAAAGCAAGGATATAGAGATTAGTGATTTCAATTTTAAGAGCAACTATATCCAACTTTATAAGCGAAACATGGCATGAGCGACTTTGCACCCTATTTGATTTTTCCGGATAAGAAATCCGTATGATAGTAACCATGTTCAACTAATAAAGAAAGAGAGACATTTGGAATGTAATTCCTTTGAACGGATACAAGATCCTTTATTCATTTTGAGTCTCATTAGCTTTCACACAAGTTTTGCATTTTTAAGAATATGCAATCATCAATTCATGCTTTTCATGTGAGCATGTTGTATGAATTTCATGCTTTTTCATTTAGCATTAGCATGTTATTAAAGAATCATCATGTCATGGAGATAACTATAGGTCATTCACATCATACTTCCTAAGTAAATCTCCTAGTCCAAAAATGCATGTTTGAACATAAATATGACATGGATTGTAGACAAGCAAGGTTCACACTTATAGAATTTGAAAGCATATATACATATGTACAACCAAGCTTACTCAAGCAATCAAAAGAAGAGGCATAAGTTATTTCAAATTTTTTGCAAGTTACATGAATGCAAAATAGCTCTCTTTGCTTGAGTTCCCCATATGGGGTCAATCATAGAACATCACTCCACAAGACATATCCCAATAGATCTACTAAGAGTTTTAAATCGAGTAGCATCTAAGGGTTTAGTAAATAAGTCCGCAAGTTGATCATTAGTACCTACATGTTCAAGTACTATGCATTTATTTTCAACAAGCTCTCTAATGAAGTGATGGCGGATGTCAATATGCTTAGTTCTAGAATGTTGAACCGGATTCTTGGAAATATTAATAGCACTCATGTTATCACAAAAGAGAGTGAGAGTACCTTGGTTGAATCCGTAGTCTACAAGCATTTGTTTCATCCATAGGAGTTGTGTGCATCCACTCCCCGCGGCTATGTACTCGGCCTCGGCCGTGGACAAGGAAATCGAGTTTTGCTTCTTGCAAAACCAAGACACCAAGTTGTTGCCTAGAAAGAAGCAACCGCCCGATGTGCTCTTCCTATCATCACAATTTCCTGCCCAATCCGCATCACTAAAGCCAACTAGACTAGCATTAGTGTCAAAAGAGTACCAAATCCCATAGTTGGATGTCCCATTCACATAGCGAATGATCCTCTTCACACAAGAGAGGTGGGACTCCTTAGGATCCGCTTGGTACCTAGCACACACACCCACACTAAAAGATATATCGGGCCTACTTGCGGTCAAGTAAAGCAAGCTACCTATCATGCCACGATATAGAGTTTGGTCCACACTTTTACCACTAGCATCCTTGCTTAGCTTCAAAGTTGTACTCATGGGTGTATCACAATGTTTGGCTTTCTCTAAACCAAACTTCTTCACTAGGTTCTTAGCATATTTGGCTTGGGTTATGAAAATCCCATCATGCATTTGCCTAATTTGCAAACCTAGGAAGTAACTAAGCTCACCAACAAGACTCATCTCAAATTCAAGAGACATGACATCAACAAATTGTTGGACTTTGGTGTTGTTGGTGGAGCCAAAAACTATATCATCAACATATATTTGAGCTATGAAAAGCTCATCATTGTCTCTCTTGATGAATAGTGTCTTGTCAACACTACCTCTTGTGTAGTTGTTGTCAACAAGAAATTGAGTGAGGCGCTCATACCAAGCCCTCGGTGCTTGTTTCAACCCATAAAGTGCCTTCTTGAGGCGATAGACATGATTGGGGTGGTGTGCATCCACAAACCCCTTAGGTTGTTCAACAAACACTTCCTCTTGCAAGAAGCCATTGAGGAAGGCACTCTTGACGTCCATTTGGTGCAATTTGAACTTGTGCACACAAGAGATGGACAAGAGAAGCCTAATGGACTCTAAGCGGGCAACGGGAGCAAAAGTCTCCTCAAAGTCGATACCCTCAATTTGAGAGTACCCTTGTGCTACAAGTCTAGCCTTGTTCCGCACTATGTTGCCATCCTCATCGGATTTGTTCCTAAATATCCATTTTGTGCCTATGACATTAGTGGTCTTAGGCCTAGGAACTAGAGTCCAAACCTCATTCCTTTCGAATTGGCTTAGCTCTTCTTGCATGGCAAGAACCCAAAATTCATCATTTAAGGCTTCTTCAACCTTTTTGGGTTCAATTTGAGAGGTGTAACATGTATAGCTAATAAGATTAGCAAGTTGGCGTCTAGTCCTAACACCCTCATTTACCTCTCCAATGATATCTTCTTTATCATGGAGTTTCCTAACCCATGGAGCGGGTTCTTTAGAGTCCAAGAGAGGAACTCTATCAATAGGTTGTGTGCCATCATTGTTGACATTAGATGTCCCAACATTAGGCGACACCACAACCTTCTCCAAAGGAGAATCATCACTAAAAATAACCTCCTCCTCATGATCATTAGACTTGAGCCTAGTATCATCAAATACGACATTGGATGATTCCATAACACTTAGAGTCTTTAAATTGAAAACTCTATAGGCTCTACTATTTAAGGCATAGCCAATAAAAATACCCTCATCACTCTTAGCATCAAACTTGCCAAGTTGATCACGGTCATTCAAAATGTAGCATTTGCTTCCAAAAGTGTGGAAGTAGCTAACATTTGGCCTCTTGCCTTTCCATAACTCATAGGAGGTGTTTCTAGTACCGGGCCTTAGGAACACTCTATTTCCTATATAGCAAGCCGTGTTAATGGCTTCGGCCCATAGGTTCCTAGGGACATTGTTGCTAAGCAACATCACACGGGCCATCTCTTGGAGGACCCTATTCTTCCTCTCAACAACTCCATTTTGTTGAGGTGTCCTAGGAGCAGAAAATTCATGGGAGATGCCTAAACCATCACAAAAGGTTTCAAAGGTGGCATTTTCAAATTCTCTCCCATGGTCACTTCTAATCCGTTTAATGCTTCTAATGTTAGAATTCATTTCATTTTGCAATTTAGTACAAAGCATTTTAAACTTATCAAAAGTTTCGGATTTTTCTCTAAGAAAATATGTCCATGTAAATCTAGAGAAATCATCAACACAAACAAAAATGTATCTCTTTCCACCCAAACTTTCGGTTTGCATGGGACCCATGAGGTCCATGTGGAGAAGCTCAAGTGGCTCCTTGGTGGTGAGATACTTACCCTTTTTGTGCATGCTTTTGGTTTGCTTTCCTTGTTGGCAAGGTCCACAAATACCATTGGCTTTCTTCCCAAGCTTAGGGAGGCCACGCACACAATTGAACTTTCCAAGGGTCCGTAGATCCCTAAAGTTCATGTGGCCAAGTCTTTCATGCCACAACTCAATTTGCTCATCCATGGACACATGATTAGATACAATTCTAGCTTCAAGACAATAGCAATTGTCGCTAGATCTCATGCCCTTCAACAAGGTTTGTCCATCGGGTTTAAGGATAGAGCAATAATCTTTAGAGAACAAGACGGAATATCCTTCATCACTAAGATGTGAAATGCTAATTAAATTGGCTTTCAAGCCATCAACAAATAAAGCATTGGATAAGGAGGGTAATCCGGGAACGGAAATGGTTCCTTTCCCTATAACATTTCTTTTGGATCCATCACCAAAAGTGACATTTCCACCTTCCTCCATAACAAGAGTCTCGAAGAAACTCTTGTTTCCCGTCATGTGCCTAGAGCACCCACTATCCAAGTACCAAAAATTAGAAGAATTTGCCTTCAAGGCTATTTGTGCAACATGGCAAACATTTTCATTCTTTCTAATCCACTTAGCAACAATTTTAGCTTTCTTAGTGGCCTTTGGTACATGTGCTCTACTATTTCTAGGATCATGCAAATCAACATTTTCATTCCTAGAAACATGCATCTTGGCTCTATTCTTTCTCTTTTCAATCATGCTTTGTTTTCTACACATTTTAATATATTGAAAGCAATTTGGTCTAATATGACCATCACAACCACAAAAGTGACAAATAGGAATGAAAAAAGGAATCATACCTCGCCTTTGAGCACGTCCATGTCTTTGTGGATATGTGGGTTCAATCCGTCTTCGTTGTTGAACCGGTCTTGGTTGCTTCCAAGCTTGAGGTTGCATGATTGGTCTCTTTCCTTTGTGAGCCAATTTGGGAGGAGTGTTGGCTTGAGGAACCTTAGGAGGTTGAGCTTGAGTTTTCCTTCTTGGCCCCATTTTCACTTGTGCATTAGAGCTTTGTCCTATTTCTAACTTTTTCTTAGGAGGTTGCACAAATGAAATTTCTTCATTCTTCAAGCTCTTGACAAACACGGTCTTATTAGAGGTTGAGATTTTCTTGCCATCTTCATACCCAAGACCTCTCTTGTCACTTGGACTCTTTCCAACACCAAGTAAATGATCAAGCTTCTTGGTGCTAGAATCTATCCTAGCCAAGGACTCTTTAGCTTCTACAAGTTCCCTCTTCAAGCCTTCTTCACTTCTCTTGGACAAGTCTAACTCCTCAATTAGCTTATCCTCTCTCCTCTTCAATCTTTCCACTTGTTCACTTAAGTGGTCATTGTGGGCCGAAAGTTCAAGGTTTTCTTCTCTCAACCTCTCAATCTTTCTTGTGCTTTTAAGTGCTAAATCATTGAACTCGGCATGGTATTTAGCAAGCACCTTTTGCTCCACAAACTTCTTCTTAGAACTAGAATAGGAGTCACTTTCTTCTTCACTAGAGTCAATTTCCTCTTGACTCAAATCTTCCTTTTCAGTAGCACTTTTGCTCTTGTGAGAAGATGCAAAAGCTAGGAAGTTAGCCATGAGTTCTTCCTCACTTGAAGACTCATCCTCCTCATTGGAGTCATCACTACTCCCACTCCATGTGGCGGCCATCACTTTACCCTTCTTCCTCTCATTGTGATTCGCACATTCGGGGGCAAAGTGACCAATCCCACCACACTCAAAGCATCGAACCCCTTTCCTTTCGGTCCTCTCTTGTCTAGGCTCAAACTTCTTGAAGGAACTCTTTTTCTTCAAATCTTGTCCTCTTGACCCAAATCCCTTCTTCTTCTTGAACCCCATAACCTTGTTGAACCGTTTCACAAATAAGGCAAGGTCTTCATCCGATTCATGCTTTGCCTCCTTTGCATCCTTAGATGCTTTCAAAGCTATTCCTTTAGACTTCTTAGGAGGAGTAGTGTTGCTAGGAGCCTTCCTAGACTCATATGCAAGGAGACGCCCAATTACCTCACTTGGCTTCATATCCATGTAGCCACTATTTTCTTCTATGGCCGTCACCTTTGATTCAAACCTATCGGGGAGAGATCTCATAATTTTTTGCTTGACTCTCCTATCCGAATACGGGTCTCCGAGTTGATGGCTTTGATTTACTATGTCCATCAATTTGATTTCGAAGTCGTTGAAGCATTCATCCTCTCCCATCCTAAGTAACTCAAATTGAGTTTGGAGGACTTGAAGCTTGGACTCCTTCACCACCTCGGTTCCCTCATGTGCAACTTGAAGGATGTCCCATGCCACTTTGGCAATTTGAGTGTTCTGAATAAGCTTGTACTGATTCTCATCCATGGCACACATAATGGCATGCATCGCCTTCCTATTCCACTTAGAAGCCTCAAACTCTTGCGCGTTCCATTGCGCCTTAGGCTTCAAAACATCTTGTCCTCCACCCGCGGGAGTCATCATAGGGAGATCATATCCGTCTTCCACCGCCATCCATGCACGGTCATGAATTTGGCATATGTAGGATTCCATCTTCCCTTTCCATTGGGAATAGTTCAAACCGGTAAGAAGTGGAGGCCTTGTGCTAGAAGCTCCTTCGTGGCCACCACCATTTCCACCGTTTCCACTCATAGTGTTTATGAATGAATGAAATGAATGCAAATGTATGAATGATCAAAAATCACACAAAATGCAAAACACACCAAAATAAAGCAAGGATCACCTATGTATGTCTAGGAACCCGCTCTGATACCAATTGAAACTAAATATACCACGGTGTGTATAAAGCTATCTAGAGGGGGGGTGAATAGATTTTACGCTTTTTACCCAATTTTTCGTGTTAGTCAAAATTACGAAATTACCCTCAAGATAATATAAACAAGCAAGTGTAATATGGTGCGGAAATTAAAATAACACTTGAATTTTTACGTGGAAACCCTCACGGGAAAAACCACGGGCTATGTAAGTAAGCCACACTCGAACCTCGAATCCACTAAATGTGCAAACGATTACAACCTAATCCCGGAAGTAATCACACACCTACCTAATCCCGGTATGAGTGAACCTAGTCCAATTTGCTTGCGATCTAAGCAACCTAATCCCGATTGCTACACACAAGACTTAGCTTCTCTTGAAGAGAATACAACCCTAAGTGAATATATGAAAATATCCAAAATGCAACATAGAGCAAGGGAAACCCTATATGCTTATCTAAGATGATTAATATGCAATTAAGAGCAATCCTAGATATCAAAACTAAATGACATGTCAATTAGTTTAGCTAATCAATATCAAGCACAAAAACCTAATATGCTAGCACAATACAACTTCTCAAACATACATCATACTAATCTCAATCTTGTATTCAACAAATATAAAATCACATACAAGTAATTAAATTGAGATTGCTAGATAAGAGAAACACAAAATATGTAAGATATTAGTGAAAAGCTTACCAAGCAAAGTATGATGAAGAATCCATGCAAGATGTCATCTAGATGATCTAAGATGATGCTAGATGATGATTGATGATCATGGAAAAGGTGTTTGAGTAATTAAAAATGAGTTCTTGGAATTTTTCTTCTCTTTGAAAAATATCCTAAGTATGAAATCTGAATATGAACTCTTGTAATTGACCTAAAGTCAAAGTGGCATATATATAGGGGGCCAAAACAAAGTGTGGTCGTTTTGATAAGTTTGCCCACTATTTGCCATGGGCGCTGTACGTAGAGCGCCATTGTACAGCGCCTGTACAGCGCCCTTGCTCTGTTTTCACGAGGAAACAGAGTGGCGCTGTACGTACAGCGCTCTGTACCGCGCCACGTACAGCGCCCCAACAGCGACCCAACAGCGACCGATTAAATCGATCAGGTCTGAACAGCGCTCAATGGGCGCTGTTCGTACAGCGCTTCTGTACAGCGCTTTTGGGGGCGCCCAGTGCAAAAATGCAATCCTAAGTCTAAGCATGACAAGGCAATTGGATATCCAAGATGCAATCAAACTAACATGCAAGAAGAGATGTTAATGAGCATTAAGGCACACATAAAAGACACACAACATATAAGGATTAAACATATGCATGAGTTGTGAGTGTGTGCATCTATCTCTTCAAGACAAGTAAGCACTTAGAATATTACCTTTGGTGCTTGTCAATAGTGAGGTCTTCAAAAGGGCCTAAGCAATAACACAACATCTAAGCTACCCTTACAAAGCATCCCCACATGTGGTTTGATCACGAAATAAGCCAATTAAACACAACGGGAATCCTAACAAAATAGATGGAAAAGTTGTTATATTGAAAAGGAAAAAGAAAAAGAAAAAGAAAAAAAAAAAAAAAGAGATAAATGAATGAGATGATGAATCAAATAAAAGAGAAAAGGAATAGAGCTTTACAATGAAGTGATGAGGAATCAAAGTCAACTCAAGAAGGAGAATGAACGAAAATTGTTCAAGAAGCCTAGATGCAAGTGGAATGAAGAATTCGAAGAAATTCGGCCGAGTATGAAGATTGCCGAAGAATTTCTCGATATGATCCTAGGTTTGTTTGCTATCCTTTTCCCGTTCTTTCTTAGCCTTCACCCAATGGCCCCGTTACAACCAAAAAAAAGACCTAATTGATCTTTTGGGGATGCCAGCTCGAGAGTAAGGTAAACATGTGCTCTATCTTGTTCTTAATGTTTGATTCTTTTCATGAGATCTTTTGCATACAAATCAAGCGTTCTTTCAATAACATATTCATATGCGATTATAATTTGAAATTTCTTGTGCATAACTTCTTTCGCATATGCTTGATGAGTGTATTTGCCTAGGTTCTGTGTGAAATATGAGCGATATCTTGTGAGAATTAGAGTTGAGACGAATTATATCTATGGCATTTGGCGAATGTGTTTTTGAAGCTAGAATGTCTTGAGCTTGGGCTTTTCATTAAAATTGAGCAATGCTTTCAAATTTGTGACTTAACTTTAGTCTTTACCTATTGACTCTAGCATGCATTGGCTTGAAAGGTACATGTGAGTTTTCATCTTGATTATTTAGCTTTTCGCAGAAATATGTTTGTGGGTAGCATAGCTGTAAACCCTCAGGAGACAACACTCCTCCTACTAGGGACACCTAGAGGTTTAAAGGCTTGTAGCATAAGCTTAATGCTATCGTGTTCCCTACGAAAGTGGCCTAGCTTAGATTTAATTTTGTTTTTAGATTTTTAGTTTTTGTTTTTAGTTTTGTTTTGCTCGAGGACTAGCAAAAGATAGGTTTGGGGGTATTTGATCGGTTCATTTCTATACATGTTTTAGGCCCCGAATTCCTATTACTTATGTTTTTTTTTCTTGAGTAAATTAGGTTGTTTAATGTGTTTGTTGAGCATGTGTAGGTCCATTCCATTCTAGTGGTGTTAAATCTTATTTTGGAAGAAAAGGAATCAAAAGATGGAGAAAAGGAGCAAATTGGAAGAAACAATGAAAAGATGATTTTCGGCCAGTGCAGAACCTCTATGTTGTGGGGCCCATATCTCTCAGCTCCGATTGAATTGTGTGTCCTACCACCTATGGATTGAAATCCCCGGAAGTCTAGTTTCCGACGCACTTTTCGGATCACAATTCTGATATTCCTAGAAGAAGTTATGACCAATTTAGTAACCGAAGGTCAGGCCTGAAATGTTTACAGCGGCCCAGACCGCCCCCCGTGCAACTTGCCTAGGGAGCGGCCTAGGCAGCGACCCAAAGCAGAAGAATTTCCGCTTGACGTGCAGCTGCCGAGGCAACATGCCTACGGAGCGACCCAAGGAGCGGAATTACGTATTTTTGGCGGATTTCAACTCCGAATTGGTCCAGAACTGTTCCAAAACTTCCCAAATCAAATCCTAATAATTTTAGAAGATCAAGACATGTTTGGGAAACTTCCTAAACTCAAATTAGGAGTCAATCATCAAGATAGGAAGTCCAAGTTAGGAAAGGATTCTCATTCCTTGTTTCATTCTACTTTCCCACTTGGTGTATTTTTCTAAACCTAAGAAGAATTGGGGGTTCACAAGGAAAAGTCACCTATAAATACTTCATATTCTTTTCAATTCAAGGAGATAGCCAAGGGAGGTTCCAAGCCACAGAAGGGGGCCGTCCCCCATCACTCCGACCACCACACATCGGGTTTTTTCTACATCTCTTCTATGTGTTTGTTCTCTCCATTGATGTGTAACTAAACCTTTATTAGGGGATTGATGTAACCGATTTTGGACAACTCTATGTAATCATTTAGTCTATCTTTTGTTAATCAATTGGGTTTTAGTCTTGTCTATTGAATTAATTGCTCTACATTACTTATTCGTATTATTTTGTGGCCTCAATTGATATGAGTTTGTGATTTAGTTTATCCATGAGATTAGGGTTTAGATGTGAATGGCCTTTTCCATTTAAACCATGATCATAAGCTTAATAGATTTTGAAAGTTAATGTTTGCATGGCCTTGTTGCATTGATTTGGCTTAGAGTTTTGCTCTAAAGGATTTCGTTACCATCACTTGACACATGGCCTTTGTGCAAGTGGTGGGAAGGAGATTCGTTCTTAATTGTTTATCATCAAAACAAGCCCTAAACTTTATTGAAGTGTTTATTGAGACTAATTGAGAGCATTGAGTGTCTAAGAAAGGTGCATCGATTCCCTAGTATTTCTCTCCATATATTCATCCCTTGTGTGATCTTTGATTTGATTCGATTTTAGTCTTTAGTTCAAGTAGTCATAATTTAGGTTAATTTTAGAATTAAACAATTTCCAAAACAAAGCATTATGCAATTTAGTTTTTCGCACTTAGAGTAATCCTTGCTAGATTAATTGGCTTTGACCGATAGAATCGCCGATCCCAGTGAACGAACTTTCTTAGTAAATTGAATACAGATTTTACTGCATCACCTACCTAATCCCGGTATGAGTGAATCTAGTCCAATTTGCTTGCGAACTAAGCAACCTAATCCCGGATGCTACACACAAGACTTACTTTCTCAATGAAGAGAATAACACCCTAAGTGAATATATGAATATACAAATGCAACATAGAGCAAGGGAAACCCTATATGCTTATCTAAGATGATTAATATGCAATTAGAACAATCCTAGATATTAAAAACTAAATGACATGTCAAATAGTTTAGCTAATCAAGATTAAGCACAAAACCTAATTAGCTATCACAATACAACTTCTCAAACATACATCATACTCATCTCAAACTTGTATTCAAAGTATATAAAATAACATACAAGTAATTAATTGAGATTGCTTGTTAAGAGAAACACAAAATATGTAAGATATTAGTGAAAAGCTTACCAAGCAAAGTATGATGAAGAATCCATGCAAGATGACATCTAGATGATCAAAGATGATGCTAGATGATGATTGATGATCATGAAAAAGTGTTTGAGTTAATAAAAATGAGTTCTTGGAATTTTTCTTCTCTTTGAAAAATATCCTAATTATGAAATCTGAATATGAACTCTTGTCATTGACCTAAAGTCAAAATGGCATATATATAGGGGGCCAAATCAAAGTGTGGTCGTTTTGATAAGTTGGCCTCATATTTGCCTTGGGCGCTGTACGTAGGGCGCTTCTGTACAGCGCCCCTGCTCTGTTCTCACGAGAAAACAGAGGGGCGCTCTACAGCGCTCGTACAGCGACCGAATTAAATCGATCAGGTCTGTACAACGCTCAACGGGGGCTGTTCGTACAGCGCTTTTGTAGAGCGCTTTTGGGAGCGCCCAATGCAAAAATGCAATCCTAAGTCTAAGCATGACAAGGCAATTGGATATGCAGATGCAATCAAACTAACATGCAAGAAGAGATGTTAATAAGCATTAAGGCACACAAATAAGACACACAACATCCAAGTATTAAACATATGCATGAGTTGTGAGTGTGTGCAACTATCTCTTTAAGACAAGTAAGCACATAGAAAATTACCTTCGGTGCTTATCAAGAATGAGGTCTTCAAAGGGCCTTAACAATAACACCTACACTTAGGCTACCCTTACAAAGAATCCCCAACATGTGGTTTGTCCACGAAATGAGCCAATCAACAATTGGGAACCTTACATAGGTCAAACCGATATTCATCCGGATTTTTGCTTTTAAAAAGAATAGATATCAACATATGAGCATGTGTGTGCATGTGGCTCGTTTTCCCGTTTCTGTTTGACAACCCGAGCTTTTCACAATTTTCAACTATACACCATTAAGCCTTTTTTTTTAATTTCTTTTAGGCTTAGAATCAAAGAATTTTTTTTTTTTAAAGATTCTTTTCAACACTTCTTTGATTTTTCTAACATAAACATATACACCTCATGACGGCTTTCACTCATCACAATGGCGTAGCCCTTTCCTACATTGGGCGGCTAGACAATCAAGGTGTGTAGCCCTTTCCATGAGGATGCTCGTTGATTACTATGTAGTGCCGAAGCAAAATGAATACATACCATAGGTCATCTATCATGTACTTAGCAATAAACTTCTAGATGCATCCATTATCTACACATAATCAACCACAAAAACTCAAAACTAAAACATATAAGAGAAGCATTAGTGCACTTTTCAAAAATAAGATTTTCAAGCTCAAGTGCATGATCTAGAAACAATAAGAGATATTTGTTTAAGATCACTACTTCTCAAGTGAGTAGCTCTCAAAGATATTGTTATCAAATAAAGTTTTGCTTATCATGCCACTCACAATCACACATAGAGAATAATCAACACAATCATGTCAATGGATCTTAAAAGAGTTTTAAACCTCTTTTTGACCAAAGACTTAGTGAACTAGTCCACAAGTTGATTTTAGTAGGCATATGCTCTAGAGAAACAAAAGAATGTTCAACATATTCTCTAATGAAATGATGCCTAATATCTATGTGCAATGATATCATGCATACATAGAGTTGAAAAGATGAAATAGAAAGCAAGCTTTTAGAGTAGAGAAATACCTTAGCAAGCTTTTTCACCAATGAAAGGTCTCCGCTCTTTTTATGAGCTTTTGAAACTAATTATTGCACGGTGTGTATAAAAATATCTAGAGGGGGGGTGAATAGATTTTACGCTTTTTACCCAATTTTTCGTGTTAGTCAAAATTACGAATTTACCCTCAAGATAATATAAACAAGCAAGTGTAATATGGTGCGGAAATTAAATCAACACTTGATTTTTACGTGGAAACCCTCACGGGAAAAACCACGGGCTATGTAAGTAAGCCACACTCGAACCTCGAATCCACTAAATGTGCAAACGATTACAACCTAATCCCGGAAGTAATCACACACCTACCTAATCCCGGTATGAGTGAACCTAGTCCAATTTTACTTGCGATCTAAGCAACCTAATCCCGGATGCTACACACAAGACTTACTTTCTCTATGAAGAGAATACAACCCTAAGTGAATATATGTGAATATCCAAAATGCAACATAGAGCAAGGGAAACCCTATATGCTTATCTAAGATGATTAATATGCAATTAAGAACAATCCTAGATATCAAAACTAAATGACATGTCAATTAGTTTAGCTAATCAATATTAAGCACAAAACCTAATATGCTAGCACAATACAACTTCTCAAACATACATCATACTAATCTCAAACTTGTATTCAAAGAATATAAAATCACATACAAGTAATTAAATTGAGATTGCTAGATAAGAGAAACACAAAATATGTAAGATATTAGTGAAAAGCTTACCAAGCAAAGTATGATGAAGAATCCATGCTAGATGACATCTAGATGATCTAAGATGATGCTAGATGATGATTTATGATCATGGAACAAGTGTTTGAGTGATTAAAAATGAGTTCTTGGAATTTTTCTTCTCTTTGAAAAATATCCTAAGTATGAAATCTGAATATGAACTCTTGTGATTGACCTAAAGTCAAAGTGGCATATATATAGGGGGGCCAAATTGAAGTGAGGTCGTTTTGATAAGTTGGCCAGAATTTGCCTTGGCCGCTGTTCACCCTTTGTACGTAGGGCGGGTGTACAGCGGTTAACCTGGGATTGTGAAGAACATGTTCTTCGTGACCGCCCTACGTAGGGCGGATTCCAGGCGACCTAGGGGCGGTTGCTCTCGGGTCTGGAGAACTGCCCTTTACCCGCTGTTCGTAAGGCGATTTTTGGGCGGACCATCAGGTGTGAAAAACATCACCAGTGGCACCGCTGTTCGTAGGGCGCCTGTAGGGCGATTTGTGGGCGGACCATCAGGTGTGAAAAAACATCACCAGTGGCACCGCTGTTCGTAAGGCGCCTGTAGGGCGGGTGAACAGCGCCCATACTTTTACATAATGCAACCTAGTTCTAAACATGTCATGGCAATGGGCAATGCAAGATGCAATCAAACTAACATGCAAGAAGAGATGTTAATGAGCATTAAGGCACACAAATAAGACACACAACATACAAGGATTAAACATATGCATGAGTTGTGAGTGTGTGCAACTATCTCTTCAAGACAAGTAAGCACTTAGAGTATTATCTTTGGTGCTTGTCAATAATGAGGTCTTCAAAAGGGCCTAAGCAATAACAACAACATCTAAGCTACCCTTACAAAGCATCCCCACATATGGTTTGATCACGAAATAAGCCAATTAAAAACAACGGGAATCCTAACAACCTCCCCCTTTGGCTATTTCGTGACAAAACCACCACTCACAATGATTCCTCACAAAGAATTAGAAACTACGGGACTACAATGATTATCTACATTACAAAGAGATAAGAAAATACAACTTCAAGTCTTCAATCTCTTGTAGAACAATCAAGCCCTGAAAATAAAGTTTCTAGCATTTCCAATACAAGTAAAGTGTGAGATTAATCATGTGAGAACAATAACAAGCATTTGCATTTAAAGTTTAGGTTCAACATTATGAAATGTATGTGTATGCAATGCTCCCCCTCAACGGGTTACTCCCCCTCAATGTATGTTCTCCCCAAAGTGCACAATAGCTTCTATATTTTGCAACTCCCCTTACCATATCCTACTCCCCCTTTTTGTCATGATATAGGCAAAGGAGTAGTCCCCAACCGGGTCACTCATAGCAACGAGAGATAGAAGCATGCAAGATATGCATATACATATAAGTCACTTTATGCACTTCAATTAATTTGAGAGAAACAAGGAGATTTATTTGAGAAAATGTGTGAATCCAACATGCTTTGCATACAAGACATATAGCATTCAAGTCCAAAATACAATGGTATTTGGCAAAGCAAATGACAAAGGTTTCTAATAAGAATTCAAACCAATTTCACCAATGTCATGGGAAAAGCAAGAATATAGAGATTGTTGATTTCAAATTTTAGAGAAACTATATCCAACTTTATAAGCGAAACATGGCATGAGCGACTTTGCACCCTATTTGATTTTTCTGGATAAGATATCCGTATGATAGTAACCATGTTCAACTAATAAAGAAATAGAGACATTTGGAATGTGACTTCCTTTGAACGGATACAAGATCCTTTATTCATTTTGAGTCTCATAAGCTTTCACACACGTTTTGCATTTTAAGAATATGCAATCATCAACTCATGCTTTTCATGAGAGCATGTTGTATGAATTTCATGCTTTTTCATTAGACATTAGCATGTTATTTAAGAATCATCATGTCATGGAGATAACTATAGGTCAGTCACATCATACTTCCTATGTAAATCTCCTAGTCCAAAAATGCATGTTTGAACATAAATATGACATGGATTGTAATCAAGCAAGGGTCACACTTATAGAATTTGAAAGCATATATACATATGTACAACCAAGCTTGCTCAAGCAATCAAAAGAAGAGGCATAAGATATTTCAAATTTTTTGCAAGTTACAAGAATGCAAAATAGCTCTCTTTGCTTGAGTTCCCCATATGGGGTCAATCATAGAACACATCACTCCACAAGACATATCCAATAGATCTACTAAGAGTTTTAAATCGAGTAGCATCTAAGGGTTTAGTAAATCAGTCCGCAAGTTGATCATTAGTACCTACATGTTCAAGTACTATGCATTTATTTTCAACAAGCTCTCTAATGAAGTGATGGCGGATGTTAATATGCTTAGTTCTAGAATGTTGCACTAGATTCTTGGAAATATTAATAGCACTCATGTTATCACAAAAGAGAGTGAGAGTACCTTGGTTGAATCCGTAGTCTACTAGCATTTGCTTCATCCATAGGAGTTGTGTGCATCCACTCCCCGTGGCTATGTACTCGTACTCGGCCTCGGCCGTGGACAAGGAAATCGAGTTTTGCTTCTTGCAAAACCAAGACACCAAGTTGTTGCCTAGAAAGAAGCAACCACTCGATGTGCTCTTCCTATCATCACAATTTCCTGCCCAATCCGCATCACTAAAGCCTACAAGACTAGCATTAGTGTCAAAAGAGTACCAAATCCCATAGTTGGATGTCCCATTCACATAGCGAATGATTCTCTTTACGGAAGAGAGATGGGACTCCTTGGGATCCGCTTGGTACCTAGCACACACACCCACACTAAAAGATATATCGGACCTACTTGCGGTCAAATAAATCAAGCTACCTATCATGCCCCGATATAGAGTTTGTTCCACACGTTTACCACTAGCATCCTTGCTTAGCTTCAAAGTGGTACTCATGGGTGTATCACAATGTTTGGCATTCTCTAAACCAAACTTCTTCACTAGGTTCTTAGCATATTTGGCTTGGGTTATGAAAATCCCATTATCTAGTTGCCTAATTTGCAAACCTAGGAAGTAACTAAGCTCACCAACAAGACTCATCTCAAATTCATGAGACATGACATCAACAAATTGTTGGACCTTGGTGTTGTTGGTGGAGCCAAACACTATGTCATCAACATATATTTGAGCTACGAAAAGCTCATCATTGTCTCTCTTGATGAATAGTGTCTTGTCAACACTACCTCTTGTGTAGTTATTGTCAACAAGAAATTGAGTGAGGCGCTCATACCAAGCCCTCGGTGCTTGTTTCAACCCATATAGTGCCTTCTTGAGACGATAGACATGGTTGGGGTGATGTGCATCCACAAACCCCTTAGGTTGTTCAACAAACACTTCCTCTTGCAAGAAGCCATTGAGGAAGGCACTCTTGACGTCCATTTGGTGCAATTTAAACTTGTGCACACAAGAGATGGACAAGAGAAGCCTAATGGACTCTAAGCGGGCAACGGGAGCAAAAGTCTCCTCAAAGTCGATACCCTCAATTTGAGAGTACCCTTGTGCTACAAGTCTAGCCTTGTTCCGCACTATGTTGCCATCCTCATTGGATTTGTTCATAAATATCCATTTTGTGCCTATGACATTAGTGGTCTTAGGCCTAGGAACTAGAGTCCAAACCTCATTCCTTTCGAATTGGTTTAGCTCTTCTTGCATGACAAGAACCCAAAATTCATCATTTAAGGCTTCATCAACCTTTTTTGGTTCTATTTGAGAGGTGTAGCATGTAAAGCTAATTAGATTAGCTATTTGACGCCTAGTCCTAACACCCTCATTAACATCTCTAATAACATCCTCTTTGTTATGGAGTCTTCTAACCCATGGAGCGGGTTCATTAGAGTCCAAGTTAGGAACTCTAGTAATAGGTTGTGTGACTTCATTAGATGTCCCAACATTGGGAGTCACCACAACCCTCTCCAAAGGAGAGTCATCCTCTAAAACATCCTCCTCCTCATGGTCATTAGACTTGAGCCTTGTATCATCAATTACAACATTCGATGATTCCATGACGGTTCGAGTCTTCAAGTTGAAAACTCTATAGGCTCTACTATTCAAGGTATAGCCAATAAAGATACCCTCATCACTCTTAGCATCAAACTTGCCAAGTTGATCACGGTCATTTAAAATGTAGCATTTGCTCCCAAAAGTGTGGAAGTAGCTAACATTTGGCTTCCTACCCTTCCATAGCTCATAGGAGGTGTTTCTAGATCCGGGCCTTAGGAATACTCTATTCCCTATATAGCAAGCCGTATTGACGGCTTCGGCCCATAGGTTCCTAGGGACATTGTTGCTAAGCAACATCACTCGGGCCATCTCTTGGAGGACCCTATTCTTCCTCTCAACAACTTCATTTTGTTGAGGTGTCCTAGGAGCTGAAAACTCATGGGAGATGCCTAAGCTATCACAATAGCTTTCAAAAGAGGCATTCTCAAATTCCCTCCCATGGTCACTTCTAATCCGTTTAATGTTTCTAATGTTAGACTTCATTTCATTTTGCAATTTAGTACAAAGCATTTTAAACTTATCAAAAGTTTCGAATTTTTCTCTAAGAAAATATGTCCATGTAAATCTAGAGAAATCATCAACACAAACAAAAATGTATCTCTTTCCACCCAAACTTTCGGTTTGCATGGGACCCATGAGGTCCATGTGGAGAAGCTCAAGAGGCTCCTTGGTGGAGAGATACTTGCCTTTTTTGTGCATGCTTTTGGTTTGTTTTCCTTGTTGGCAAGGTCCACAAATACCATTGGCTTTCTTCCCAAGCTTAGGGAGGCCACGCACACATTCGAACTTTCCAAGGGTTCTTAAATCCCTAAAGTTCATGTGGCCAAGTCTTTCATGCCACAACTCAACTTGCTCATCCATGGACACATTGTTTGAGACTATTCTAGCTTCAAGACAATAGCAATTGTCACTAGATCTCATACCTTTCAATAAGGTTTGTCCATCGGGCTTTAGGATTGAGCAATCATTTTTATTAAACAAGACGGAATATCCTTCATCACTTAGATGTGAAATGCTTATTAAATTGGCTTTCAAGCCATCAACAAATAAAGCATCGGATAAGGAGGGTAAACCGGGAACGGAAATGGATCCTTTCCCTACAACCTTCTTTTTGGATCCATCACCAAAAGTGACATATCCACCTTCCTCCATAACAAGAGTCTCGAAGAAACTCTTGTTTCCCGTCATGTGCCTAGAGCACCCACTATCCAAATACCAAAAATTAGAAGAATTTGCCTTCAAGGCTATTTGTGCAACATGGCAAACATTTTCATTCTTTCTAATCCACTTAGCAACAATTTTAGCTTTCTTAGTGGTCTTTGGTACATGTGCTCTACTATTCCTAGGATCATGCAAATTAATATTATCATTCCTAGGAACATGCATCATGGCTCTTTTCTTTTTCTTCTCCATCATGCTTCTAGTTTCGCACATTTTTATATAGCGAAAGCATTGTGGTCTAATATGACCAACAAATCCACAAAAGTGACAAATAGGAGTAAAATAAGGAATCATACCTTGTCCTTGTCTTTGTGGATGAAAGGGTTTAATGCGTCTTCGTTGTTGAACCAGTCTAGGTTGCTTCCAAGCTTGAGGTTGCATGATAGGCCTCTTTCCTTTGTGAGCCTTTTGAGGAGGAATGTTGGCTTGAGGAACCCTAGGGGGTTGAGCTTGAGGTTGCCTTCTTGGCCCCATCTTCACTTGAGCATTTGAACTTTGTCAAAAAATTTCGTATTAAGTCAAAATTACGAAATTACCCCTAAATAGATAAAGCAATAAATCAAGTATAAAATGCGGAAATTAAATAAGACTTGATTTTTACGTGGAAACCCTTACGGGAAAAACCACGGGCTAGTAAGTAAGCCACACTCGAACCTCGAATCCACTAAATGTGTAAAACAATTACAACCTAATCCCGGAAGTAATCACACACCTACCTAATCCCCGTATGAGTGAATCTAGTCCAATTTGCTTGCGATCTAAGCAACCTAATCCCGGATGCTACACACAAGACTTACTTTCTCAATGAAGAGAATAACACCCTAAGTGAATATATGAATATACAAATGCAACATAGAGCAAGGGAAACCCTATATGCTTATCTAAGATGATTAATATGCAATTAGAACAATCCTAGATATTAAAAACTAAATGACATGTCAAATAGTTTAGCTAATCAAGATTAAGCACAAAACCTAATTAGCTATCACAATACAACTTCTCAAACATACATCATACTCATCTCAAACTTGTATTCAAAGTATATAAAATAACATACAAGTAATTAATTGAGATTGCTTGTTAAGAGAAACACAAAATATGTAAGATATTAGTGAAAAGCTTACCAAGCAAAGTATGATGAAGAATCCATGCAAGATGACATCTAGATGATCAAAGATGATGCTAGATGATGATTGATGATCATGAAAAAGTGTTTGAGTTAATAAAAATGAGTTCTTGGAATTTTTCTTCTCTTTGAAAAATATCCTAATTATGAAATCTGAATATGAACTCTTGTCATTGACCTAAAGTCAAAATGGCATATATATAGGGGGCCAAATCAAAGTGTGGTCGTTTTGATAAGTTGGCCTCATATTTGCCTTGGGCGCTGTACGTAGGGCGCTTCTGTACAGCGCCCCTGCTCTGTTCTCACGAGAAAACAGAGGGGCGCTCTACGTAGAGCGCCCTGTACAACGCTCGTACAGCGACCAAATTAAATTGATCAGGTCTGTACAGCGCTTAACGGGGGCTGTTCGTACAGCGCTTTTGTAGAGCGCTTTTGGGAGCGCCCAATGCAAAAATGCAATCCTAAGTCTAAGCACGACAAGGCAATTGGATATGCAGATGCAATCAAACTAACATGCAAGAAGAGATGTTAATAAGCATTAAGGCACACAAATAAGACACACAACATCCAAGTATTAAACATATGCATAAGTTGTGAGTGTGTGCAACTATCTCTTTAAGACAAGTAAGCACATAGAAAATTACCTTCGGTGCTTATCAAGAATGAGGTCTTCAAAGGGCCTTAACAATAACACCTACACTTAGGCTACCCTTACAAAGAATCCCCAACATGTGGTTTGTCCACGAAATGAGCCAATCAACAATTGGGAACCTTACATAGGTCAAACCGATATTCATCCGGATTTTTGCTTTTAAAAAGAATAGATATCAACATATGAGCATGTGTGTGCATGTGGCTCGTTTTCCCGTTTCTGTTTGACAACCCGAGCTTTTCACAATTTTCAACTATACACCATTAAGCCTTTTTTTTTTTAATTTCTTTTAGGCTTAGAATCAAAGAATTTTTTTTTTTTTTAAAGATTCTTTTCAACACTTCTTTGATTTTTCTAACATAAACATATACACCTCATGGCGGCTTTCACTCATCACAATGGCGTAGCCCTTTCCTACATTGGGCGGCTAGACAACCAAGGTGTGTAGCCCTTTCCATGAGGATGCTCGTTGATTACTATGTAGTGCCGAAGCAAAATGAATACATACCATAGGTCATCTATCATGTACTTAGCAATAAACTTCTAGATGCATCCATTATCTACACATAATCAACCACAAAAACTCAAAACTAAAACATATAAGAGAAGCATTAGTGCACTTTTCAAAAATAAGATTTTCAAGCTCAAGTGCATGATCTAGAAACAATAAGAGATATTTGTTTAAGATCACTACTTCTCAAGTGAGTAGCTCTCAAAGATATTGTTATCAAATAAAGTTTTGCTTATCATGCCACTCACAATCACACATAGACAATAATCAACACAATCATGTCAATGGATCTTAAAAGAGTTTTAAACCTCTTTTTGTCCAAAGACTTAGTGAACAAGTCCACAAGTTGATTTTTAGTAGGCATATGCTCTAGAGAAACAATAGAATGTTCAACATATTCTCTAATGAAATGATGCCTAATATCTATGTGCAATGATATCATGCATACATAGAGTTGAAAAGATGAAATAGAAAGCAAGCTTTTAGAGTAGAGAAATACCTTAGCAAGCTTTTTTACCAATGAAAGCTCTCCGCTCTTTTTATGAGCTTTCTTGGTTTGTTTGTCCTCATGACAACAAGTTGTTGGTGTGTCATCCCAAGAAAATAAAGACCAAACACTTTCAACTCAAACAAACACATGAACATGACTTTCTCAAAAAGTCTTAACAAAAATTTTCACCAATAGATTTCAAATTCAACTTCTTTAAAGTTAATCAACAAATTTTGACTATCATAGTGATTATGAGAATATTAAGTTCATGAATTGATTAGAGACACCAAGTTTGAATACTAGACCTAGCACATTACAAATAGCATAGTCAAGCATCAAACTTAGAACTCTTATCAAACAAGAACAAAAATATTCTCATATGTGCTACTCAATCAAGTATGAGATCACTCACCTTTGACCATATTGGTCTTAGGTGAACCAACACAAACAATATCATGATCATTACGCATGGCAATATAAATCTAGAAGATAAATTATCAACTATCTTCTTCATGAAAACATCACTCATATTAAAGTCATCATTTTTGCCATGCACAAATATTTCATCAAGACTCTTCAAATGATCATAGTTAACACTCTTCTTAACCAATTTCTTCTCAACATTTTCTTAACATGATTATCATTAACATGCATGTTATTCTTTTCAATCCAAATTTTCTTGATAGGTTTCTTCACATGAATATGATCAATATGCACATATCTCAAAGCATCAAAGCTATTGTCATGTTTAGAAACTTTCAAAGAAGATTTATCCATTTCACAAGTATGCACATTATTTTTCTTAACCCAAACTTTCATTGTTAATTTCTTTTCATTAACATGTTCATCATGCATAGTCTCTAATGCCCTAACCTGTTTAGAAACAACCAAAGGAAGTCTTTTCATCACACTAGCATGCATCTCATTCCCTAGTTCGCATTGTCTAATATACTTGTAGCATTTAGGTTTGATATGCCCAACAACATTGCAAAAATGACAAACCGAGATAAACTTAGAGATGTTATGTCTAGCTCTAGACTTAAACTCATGCTTAGGAGAATGATTAGGTAACTTTTTCACATTTTTATCATGTTCCACATTTCCTAGTTTGCATTGCCTAGCATATTCATAACACTTAGGCCTAAGGTGACCAACCACATTACAATAATGACAAACCGGAATGAATTTAGAAAAGTTACCTTTTGGGTGTGCATGCTTTGGTTGAGAAGTCAGTTGAGAAGTTCCATAGCTCTTCATGTCTTTGTCTTTGGCTTTGGAAGGAATAGTAATTGAGTCTTTTTTCTTCTTGGACTTTCTTGACTTGTTCTTGGTTGTAGGAGTCTTCTTAACTTCTTCTACATAACCCAAGCCACTTTTATCTCCATGATGTTTTCCAAGTTTTATCACATCATCAAGCTTAATGGCTCCAATTTTCATGCCATTAATAGACTCTTTGAGAGCTTTGACTTCATCTATAAGCTCACACTCTTTTATCTTCATAATAGACAAAGAGTTCTCTTTTTGCTTAATCTCTCCTTCCATGGCAAACAACTTCATAGTAAAGTCTTCTTTTAGATCATCTAGCTCTTGAGCACTTTCCTCAACCTTTGAGACACACTTTTCAATGGTCTTTTCATGCTCCTTGATGACTTCACTTTGCTTGCTCATCTTCTCCAAAGACATCTTCTTTTCATTGACGAGAGCTTTAAAGATCACCACTAAATTGGCATTGATCAACTTCAACTTGTTGTTTTCTTCATTCTTTTGTTGAAGGATCTTGTCATTTAAGCTTATATAATCTTGATTTGAGGAGGCTTCAAACTCTTCTTGATTGGAGGAGATTTCACTATCTTCATTACTTGAAGAGTTTTCACTTTCCTCGTTACTGAGGAGTCATCACTACTATCCTCAAATTTTCCTTCATATATAGCCGAGTGAGCAATATAATTGCTAGTATATTCTCGTTCATTCAAGGACTCCTCTTCCTCTTCTTTATCACTCACACTCACATCACTCCAAGAAGCCGCCATAGCTAAGCCTTTCTTAGACTCTCTCTTCTCATTAGCAAGCTTGGTAGAGATAAATCCTATCCCTTTGCATTCATGGCATCGAATTAACTTCTTCATAGATTCATCCTTGCAATCTACCACTTCTTTTGGAGTGATCTTCTTCTTGACTTCCTCTGAAATTCCCTTAAGCAATATGGTGTAAAATATACCTAGAGGGGGGGGTGAATAGGTATTTACTCAAATTCTTCCAATCTTAAAAATGATGCGGAATATAACAAAGAAAATGCACACTTGATTAGATTTAGCAAATGAATTGATTTCACTAATACAAGAGATAATCAATTTACAAGATATGCAATCAATGTAAGATAAGGAAGATAAAGAAAAGTAAAAACAAAAATGAACACAAGTATTTTTTACGTGGTAAAACCTCAAAAAGGAAACATCCACGGATTGATACCACAACCACCGGCAAAGCAATCCACTAAATGAAAAGGACTTACACCTCAAGCTATCAACACATGATATCCGCTCAAGCTATCACCTCCTAATCTACCCTCGGGCAAGTGAATCACCAAGCCTACTTCCTATCCGAGATGTATCCTACACCTCTAGAAAGCAACTTCCTATCCAAGACGCTCACGTCTCTAGGAAGATTTCTTACTTGCCTATCCGGATCCTCCCGACCCTAGACAAGTCTCCCTTGCTTGATTATCCGAGTCCTCCCGACTCTAATCAAGACTTCCTTGCTCTATCCATAAAGCTTCACTCACTTTGCTATAGACTTCAACCTAATGCAAGGCTATGATCTAAGTGATGTAAGTGATGCAAACACAAACAAATTAAGCTAGATGATCAATCAAGCAAAATGTACATGTTCAATGATAGTCTAGAATATGATTTCAACACACAATCACAAAATTATCTAGAAATCAAGACATGCAAATCAATAAGAACAAAGGTATGAATATTCAATTTATCACACTAAAAACCTAGTTCTTAGATCAAGAAATAGAACCTAGAAAATAATATGAGATACATCATATATTCAATTTCTAGAATCAATTTCACACAATCAAGTTTAGCACATATATGTTCAAAGACAAATCACAAAGCTAAATCTCAATTAACAAATGATCAAACAACCCTAGAATGTGATCTAACATACTTCTCAACAAATTTCATCAATCAAATAGTAAGAATCAGGAGATGATCAAAGATGAAATTGAAAAAGAAGAAGTTGAAATGACAACCTTGACCACGGACTGAAAATGGATCAGCTGAGAAAATGGCGAAGTCACCTGCCTCAAAAATGCTTGGGGTTTGTAGCTCTCTTCGAGACCAACAATTTGGTTTTTGAATCGATTGATTCGAGTTCGTATGAGAGAGATATGATCAAAATAAGAAAACGAAAATTGGAGAATTATGCAGAATTTTTTCAAGTTCTTCAAAATTCAACAAAGTGTGGAGGGAAGGAGATGAGTTTAAAAGGAGGAGAGAGAGAGATTTTTTGAGCGAATCGAAGCATGCCACATCACCTCCCCGTGGGGGGCACGTGGGCCACACGGGAGCAGAGGGCTCCCTTGGCCGTGGGGCCCACGGCCTCCCACACGGGCAGGCCTTGTGGCCACACGTGCTCCCGACTTCTCTCGCGCGCTCTTTTGGTTCTTCAGCCATATCTTGGGCATCTGAACTCCGATTTCGAATCCGTTTTCGGATTACAAACCGTGACTCCCTCACGCATGACTACAACTATACAACTTTGAAAAATGGTTGAGAAATCATCTCGGAATCTGACGATGAAGTCAACAAACAAATGAGAACGAAAAGTAGCATAGTCAACTTGTTTGGACTCGAAACCTTATGAATGAGTAACCGAAACGACCGAAACTCAGTAAGGCATTAAATAAGAACATGTTCAAGTCCTAAACACAAAATACACAAAACAAATAAAACATATTCACACAAGCATACCATATCAAAGAGATAGTCACAAAGCATGCAATTTCACAATGTTTGTCAATACAAGATCAATGCATGAGCATACTATGAAGTGTGTGAATGTGTTATACCAAATGTTTGAACCACGATGCAGGGACACACATGTATGAATTGTGTGTGTGCGCTAACGCCTTGCAAGAGGAAAGGAAGACAAGATATACCTTTGACGCTTTTCACCTCTTGAAGACGACTTTTGCACTAGACGTTGCTCTTCATTTTTTAAGCTTCCTTTCTTCAAAGAATATCCTAAGCAACAACTAATACATAATATGGAGTGTTTTGCAATGGAATCAAGCCAATACAAATCATAAACCTTACAATCTCCCCCTTTGGCTATTCCATTGGCAAAACCTCAACCATCACCATACAATGTTTCACTCAAATAAACTCAAGATGATCGCATACTCTCAATCTCACATTACAAAGAAATTCCTAGACTAAAAAGTCTTCAAGTCTTCAAGAATTCCTCTTTTGGTCTTCAAAGTACCTATGAGAGAAATAGCAACCAAACAAGAGATCTTCTCTAAAGAAGAATGGTGAGATATATTCACATAAACAAATAACAAGACTTCCCTTATCTCATACAAAAATGCATTATCTCAAGTGTATGAATGTTTTCACATTAAAAACTCTCCCTAAGATCCTTAACCAATTAGGCAAGAATTCTTTTCTCCCCCTTAAGACAAGAATTCTCTCCCTTAAGACAAAGTCTCCATAAAAGCACAAAGAGGTACAAGACTCCACAATTGGAACATTTTTCCACACATGGTGTGAGGTATACAATTTTCTCCCCTATATCAAACATGGATTCCTCCATATCAAACATGGTGAGGTATACATTTTCTCCCCTTTTTTGTCAAGGAATAGACAAAGGACACAAGAGATAAAGAATGAGATATTAAGCAAACAAATCATATAGAAAGCTAAGTTGAATAAACTAAAGCTCCCCCTTAACATATGCTCCCATATTATCATCAAGTAGATTTGTTCACAAGTGACATCACACAATCACACAATCAAGCAATAAGAGAAAATATTTCATAACTTGTCAAAGTCCAAGAGAGAATCATAGATTTTCATTAATCTCTCAAAAATATTCTCACATTGCTAATGAATCAAGCACATAAGCAAAATGTGTGGTGTGAATGCTTCTCAAATATATAGTAGGAGTAATTGTGATATCAACATGCAAACTCTATCCACACCTATCCATCTAAAGCCTTTCCAAAAATAGGTCAAACCGATATTCATCCGGATTTTTGCTTTTAAAATGAATAGATATCACACATAGAGCGTGTGGTGCATGTGGATCGTTTCCCGTTTCTATGTCAACCCGAGCTTTTTCACAATCCTCAACTATACACCATTAAGCCTTTATTTTCATTTCTTTTAGGCTTAGAATCAAAGATTTTTTTTTTTAATGATTCTTTTCAACACTTCTTTGATTTTTCTAACATAAACATATACACCTCATGGTGGCTTTCACTCATCACAATGGCGTAGCCCTTTCCTACATTGGGCGGCGGCTGCACAACCAGGTGTGTAACCCTTTCCATGAGGGTGCTCGTTGATTACTATGTAGTGCCGAAGCAAATGGATACATACCATAGGTCATCTATCATGTACTTAACAATAAACTTCTAGATGCATCCATTATCTACACATATTCAACCACATATACTCAAAACTAAAACATATAAGAGAAGCTTAGTGCACTTTTCAAAATATGATTTTCAAACTCAGTGCATGATCTAGAAACAATAAAAGATATTTGTTAAGATCATTACTTCTCAAGTTAGTAGCTCTCAAAGATATGATATTCAAATAAAGTTGTTCATCAAGCCACTCACAATCACACA